>JASSRZ010000049.1:5860283-5873552 GCA_032164315.1 Malacoctenus gilli | reverse complement strand
GTGTGTGTGTGTGTGTGTGTGTGTGTGTGTGTGTGTGTGTGTGTGTGTGTGTGTGTGTGTGTGTGTGTGAGCGAGCGCTTTCTCTTCTTGCAGCCTGGGTGGTATCTGTGTTATTGGCTGAGCCTTTTCAGGGGCCGGGTAATTAGATCAGACCGCCTCTCCCTGAGAGTCAAACCCAGCTCTAAAGTGACAGTTGGGAGCACTGTTGTAATTTTCTGCTCCTCCTGGTAATTGAAGGCCAGGATTTGGCAGGATTGGGATGCACTATGTATCCAGAGAATAAGGAGTAAACAACAGTCTCACCCTTCCTCCTCCTCCTCTTTCTCCTCCTCCTCCTCCTCTTTCTCCTCCTCCTCCACATGCACCCCAAAAATAACACTCGCCCACTCACACTCAGCCTCCCACAGACACGGATCCCGCACACACATCGACAACTGATGCCGCCTGCAAACTGAACAACAGGCTGAACCACTGGTGTTCCCCAGGTACAGTGTTAGCTCATTTCAGTTAGTTCAGCTCAAATCCACGTTCACCTTTGAGGCCAATAATATGTTGACTTTTGCCGCTCATTATTCAAGGATTTGGTGAGACAACACGATGCCGCGTGGCGTGACTTATTTGCGAGACGCTTGAACAAAAGCAAAGCGCTAATGAAATGATGCGGAAGAATTCGGTCGAAATTTGTGTCACTGTGTAATTTCTCAAATGCGACACCAGTTGTTTGCTCGTCGTTCAGAGACCGCCTGATTGGTCGAGGTTTGTTACCAAGTGTTTGTACTGTGAAGAGTAAGAATGCAGCAGCGCGTGCAGGTTGCTGTTTTTGCTGCACTTGGCCATCTTGATCGCCTCCACCCACAGCTGGACAGAATACTGAACATCTGCAGGAAAATGCTGATTGAAAATGTTTACATTCAAAACTAATTTCTCACAAAGTCATAAAACATGGAGCAAATACCGAGATAAAACTTTCATCTCTGAGTTTAAAATCTTAAAACTATTGGTGACCCAAAAGCAAATAGTGATTCAGATTGTGGTTATATTCAGACACTTATCAGATCACATATAATAGATTTTATCCATAGTCATGATGCAATAACTAATTAAACATCACTCATCATCTTTCTGCTTGAACATGTTGTGCTTTATCTTTTGCAGGGACATTATTTACTTTTAAAGTTTCAGCTTTTGAACCAAAAGGATGTGAAGTTTCTGTCCAAGATACAATGTCATTTAATAAAATCATGTGGTTCACATGCAGTCGGCAAAAAGCTGCTCTGAAAGTTCAGTATTGAACTGACTTGTTGATGTTACATGTTAGATGTTCGACTGACATGTAACTGTTTTAGGACGATTCTTAATTGAACTTATCGGGCTCTAAATACATTTAATTTTCTTTAATTCTCAACATCATTTACTAGATTGTATCACTGTTGATATTTCACAGATGAAAGTCTCACAGAAGACAAATAAGAAAGGTTTGAAATAATGATTTTTTTTTGTTTTCTTTAATCATTTCCATTGTTGTTTTTATTGTGTGTTTTACTTTATAGCTGAATGGGAAACAACTTTAGCTGTTCCTGGATGTATTACTGTACATCCCACTCCAAACCAAAAAACTGCTTACATTTAGTTAAAGGTGATTTTTATTTTCTGAGCAGCATTCTGAGCGAGCTTTGTCTGTTTAAAATGTATTTTAGTCGCATGATTTTGATGCAGTTTGAGAAGTGAGATGCACTCTCACCAAAGTCGTCCAAAATTACACCGAATGCGTCCGCGCAGGTCAAAAACTCGTCACCGTCCTCACTTAACCACGGAATCTAAATACGTCTCCCGCCACGGTGACCTTTACACCGGCGACAATGACAGCAGCGACTGCAGATTACAGCCCAGACACAGACTAAGACGCTGTGACAGGGCGTGCGTTCACATACATCCAGCGTCCCCCTGCTGAAGGCTCGCCGTCTCTCCTCGGATCGCCGTCTCCTGCACATCCACTCAAGTCCTGCTGTTGCAACCAGCCGGCCCGTCTCTACAGGTATGTGTCAGCGTGTTCAGAGCACACAGGCATCTGGCCGGGCTGACTCTGACAGCAGCTTGTGTCTGGACTTGCTAGCATCAAATAAAAAACCTGGACCAAAACCACGAGCCAAATAATGGAGGAGCCGCGAGGCACCGGCACTGACAAGGACAACGTATCCGAGGTAACAACCTCCACCTCTCCGCTGCACGCACACCTTGGATTTTTACACTTTTTACAACTCGGCGAGTCTCCCTTGTTTTTTGGGTGTTATGCAAAAATATGTGTTCGGCTTATATAATTGAGTCAGAGTGTTATAAATTACATTTCTCAGCTGTTGAAACAAAATGTAGCGATGAATAATCTGGTGCAGTGCAGATACTTAAATTTTTTAAGCAGTCTTTGCGCAAGAAGGGCATCTCAGTCTAGAGAGAGAATGAGTGAACGCTGCAACGTCTTGAATTAGCAACAATAACTTCAGCTTTTAAACACACAACAATCACACACACACATGCACACACACACACGCACGCACACACACGCACGCACGCACGCACGCACACGCAGGCATAAAAAGCGGGGTGACAAATCAGAGGAGGCAGCGGCGCAGTGATGGACGGGTTGTGCGGAATACGCAGCATCAGTGCAAATACAGATTCAGTGTTTGTATTGAACTGCTACATTATTGATTCTGACTTATCAAATATGGATGGCAGCAGCCTTGGAGGAATCGCAGTCCAGCGCTACAAAGAGACGACTTATAGACGGGCCGGACCGCCGTACACAATCGAGACTCAGCGCGACTGGCTCTGCCACCTTCCTCCGTTATTGACCTCAACCAGTCAATAATTGAAATTGATTATCATCGGCAGCTATAAGAAGCGAGCGGCTCCTCCTATGTGCAGTCTGCGAAGGATTAAGCTGCCTCCTCTCAGGCTGGGTTCCTACAGATGTGACCCCCATGGTGATATTAGCATTGCGTGCACTGGTGTTCTTACTGAAACCTTCAAACGGGGCAGCAGCACTCTGAGGGAGCGTGGAGTCAGACGGACGGAGGGCTTGTGAGTGAGTCAGCAGTGTCGTTCCGTTACCTAAGTCACTCTGTGACCACTTAAAGCCAAACTTAATCCTCCTACATAAGGAGGTTTTCTGAGATATCAACTTGGTCTTCAGCTCGCAGCTAAGGGCCATGGGACCCCCAGAACACAGGGACCTCCCAGCCTGCTGTGAGGATGTCAACTTAGGAGTGAGCTTCTAGAATGAAACCAGAATAAGCAAGTTTCTGAGGCATGTATCACTCCACATGCGAAATGCTCCCTCGGTGACGTGCGAGGCTGAACTCAGAAGTCGTGGTTGTGTGTCTGCAAAGAGGTTCGCCTGACCTGCACTCATGTTTCCTGCCTGAACTCTCCAGGGACGCCGCCGTGCTCACAGATCTCAGCAGGTAATTTGTTAAGTACAATTTTACTGTTACTTCACAGAACGACTGTCAAAACTCGGAAAAAGAGACCGGAGCCTCCAGTCATGTCGTGCTGAGCACAACATGAAGCGCCACAAAAGTTTTAATTCTCATTAGGCTTCATTAAAGAGGCAGAGTCAGACGCGGCGGACCTGATACAATCACATTACTCCATTACGGATCGTGATCAATTCTCTAATAACGACACGGCGAGCAGGGCGGCCGTAAAAGGCTTACCTGAGTCCATAAAGCACCGTGCCGTCCGGGTGGAGCCGGATCATCCTGTTTTTGACCGTGACGCCGTGAACGAAGGACTTCTTGTCGTTGAGGAAGTAGGTGTCGGGGACCCACAGCTGGTCAGCCACTCGGTTATCCAGCGTCAGGTTGTAAGCGATCTCGGAGTAGGACAGACGCTTGTCCCGCCATGCTTGCTGGAAGTACATCGTCAAGGTGTAGTCCTGAAGGACAGAGAAGAGTCCATTTAGTGGCAGCGTTGCAGGACGTAAACACACACTGAGGGTTAGTAATGTTCAATTCTTCTCTATTAAATCTGCAGGCTGCAGCTTTGAGGTCTGCAGGCCGTGTTTGCTCGGTCTTGTCACTCGCCTGAAGCACGTCGGGCACAAACAAGATGTCATGTCCCGCTCATATGTGAACATGTGTCTCTGTCACAGCATGTTGTATGAACGCGGCGTGGTGAGAAGGTCAGACGAGGGGGTCTCAAGGCCACAGCCTGTACCAGGGGCCATGATGGCCGGGGTGAGGGGGGGTTAATATTCAGCTATCGCCACTTAATTTTGAGACCGTATCCAGAGGGGAGCTTTCTCAGCTGGCTGACTATTGTCTCGCGCTAAAAATATCTGCTTCCACTTGAGCGAGCGAAGCCACTTTCTGCGGCGCACAGACAATACTCACTCTAATGCGAAATGCCAGCAGACTTGTGCATCTGAAGCTTCCTCCCTGTCGCTTTCACTGACTGGTTTTTTGCATAATAAACAAGCAGAGCTACTGAAATCCAGGAGCGTTTTTTTTTTTTTTTTGTACCACAGATTGAACATTAGCGAGCAGGAAAAAGAATAGTATTTTCCTACTGTACAGTTTGTTTCTACACATGCTCAGAAATGTGGCAGCAAACTGTCCCTCCTCCTCTCACTCTCTCGCCGTGTCTTTTCTCTGCTTCTCACTCGCAACAAAAGACTCACACCCACACAGCCACAGTGAAACACAGCACTGCAGTCGGATCGGCTTGGTTACTGTGTATTGCAGTGTAATCGGTGAGTAAGAAAACAAATTAAAAAATATGGTCCGTGAAACAAGGCCCTTGAGCTTTCACTCCAAGCAGCCATCATCATTACTTATCACCATGTTTCTATGTTTCCAGGCCCCCATCCTCACACACACACACACACACACGCACACACACACCCTATCATTACACATTGGCGTGACACTGCAAAGCATTTTTCGCTTTTACCGCTGAACTCTTATCATTCTGTGCATGCAGCGTATGCGACCAAAACATTGTGTAAAAAGGGCATCTAAAAATACACGAGATGCTGCCATGTTGATTTTTTTCAGGAATGAAGAGTCAAGCGAGGACAGCTGCATCCTTACCCCCCCCCCCCTTTTTTTTTATAAGAGTTTGCACTGAAGCCTCCTCCCGCTCCCTCTCTGTCTCATTATCAGCCTGTCGATCGGATATCTCTATCGCCTCTGGGATCGTTAGCTGCTGCCTGCTGCAGGCTCAGTGCGCATCCGGCGCAACGTCTTTAGCACCATCCCTCGCCATGTTGGTAGAGTGCAGGAGAAGAAAAAAAAACCAAGGGAGCGAGAATCACACGGAGGAATTACTGTTCCCCGCTCACAGGCAAAATTAACCAAAATATAGAAAGTAATGAGGACCAGAGCTCAGTGGAACCAGTGAGACTGTTTCGCAGCAGAAATAATCCTTTAGTGTGGTCACAGACTCGATGAGTGAAACATCCTTTGACATTTCGCCTGACGAAACAACAAGGTCATGAACGTAGATGAAGTCTGAGTGTGTCTTACACAAATGATTTGGGCTTTTTGTCTCAATTTACAGGTTTTATACGATTCAGTTGTTCATTCACAGTGGCGGAAAAAATGGAGAACATCACGAGTCCAAGGTGACTTCAAAAAGCTTGTGTTTAATAAACGAACTGACGCACAAAGAGGTATCATTCTGAGCGAAGTAACGGAGGGGAACTCTGCAAGTTATCATATTAATGAATTATTAAAGCAGTCAGGAGATTAAATTTCTTTTAGTCTGGTAAATTGATTAAACGACTGATGACTTTGACACCGGCAGAATGCTAAAACAAGCTCCTGAAAAAAAATATCGTTTCACCGCAGATGATTCACTGATGCGCATCTCTTGTCGTGCAGCTTTTTGCAACTAAAATATGCATCATCGAGTATGTAAGGACGACTGGTTTCACTACTTTCCAGAGAATTTTCAGACGTAATGCAATCTATTATTCGACAGAGCAGACATTTAGGAGCTTTTCCTGCAGTCGAGTCTCAAAGTATCGGAAAACAAAAGGTTTGTGTTCCTCTCGTTAACCTCACCGAGTTCGCATTCAAGATGTCTGCCCTCCTTTCGGCGTCTCACTTTGCATACGTGCTGTTCCTCGCTGTGTACGTTGGAGGCTCGAACATTATGGATGTACACGGAGAACACCTGGGCCTGCACGCTGCCTCCCGGCTGTGCTGCGAAATGGCAGCATAATTACGGCCTCGCAGATGGTCCCGCTTTACCTTCAGTTGGACATCACTTGAGCTAAAAGTGACAAAAAAATCTAGTAACTTTCCTCTCTTCTCGAAGATGTTAGGCATTTATTTTAACGAAGATTGATGCAATGCAAGAAAGTATAAACTGTTTAATGAGGTAGCAGTGTGAAGAAAAGTAGGCGTCACAATCAATGAAGAGAAAACAGAAGTAATCCTATTTTTTTCTGCAGATGCTCGTGTCCAAGTGTACTCGTCTTTCAGTTCTGATAAAGCTCACACTCTTGGAGGCAAAGAAGAAAAAGAACAGGACTAAAATCTGTGGGGTTTTTTGCAACTTCTGATAAAGTTCTCACGCAATTTAGAAAGTCCTGAGTCTCACAACCATGCACTGGTAGAAAGCAGAACGACACCAGGAGCAGGTGAGGTGGATTTTGCTGCATTCAGCATCCAAAAATAAATGTTGAGGCAAAAAAAAAAAGAAAAAAAAAAGCTGCAGATAACTGCAAGTCAGAACGTCCCATGCTGGAGTGCCGGTCTCCAGAGCGACCTTCAGTCTCCTTGTCACAAGCGCTTCTCAGAAACTCCATTAACATCACACAGACGGCCCAGTGAGCATCAGTGAGGGAGACATCTTGTGGAAAGCAGCAACATTTCAAAAAAAAATTGAAGAAGAAGAAGAAGCATGACAGCACTGAATATCTGAACAAGATGAAGCCACGAAAGAGGCCTGGCCAACTTTAAAAACAGTGACAGAGCCTCGCTGCAGATCTGGTTCTGGGCTAACAAACCCCCATTAGCAGCCTGACAGAGTGACACCCAGTGCATTTGTGTTCCCCTGTGAAATCTGTCGGACTACAGTTGTTACAAGTCCTCCATTATAAACACATCAGCTGTCACGAGTGACACAGGACAGAGCTGCACATGGATGAGCTCGAACACAACATACGCTGCCTGGTGTGTAAAGGAGGAAACAGCTGACGGTCCTATCACTTTCACTTTTTCTGAAATGAAACCATCTTCACAGCTCTATTTATGCACGGCCAGGTTTTTGTTTTTTTTTAATGTTCTGCAGATGTACCACAACACTTCGTTTGAGGTGATTTGTCTGCCTCAATCCCAAAATAAAGTTCCTAAAATTAGTTCTCCAAGTTGCAACGAATGAACAAAAACCTCAGACATCAGTAGGACATCAACAGTCACCTAAACATGATGAAACACACCAAAAAATATGATGTGAGATTAAAAAAAACACAATTTGAACCAGAAAACTTTAGTGAAGCCAAAGAATAACAGACTCAACAAAATGAACTTTAGAGAATCAATGAGAACACTCAGCTCAGTTCTACAAGGTGATGCAACAATTAAATCTGAGTTGATATGTGATGTTTTATCTAGGGCTGAAGATAAACTTTGGACAGTCAAAATGTTACAGTGAGAATTGTGATTCTGTTCAACTAAAACAGGCTTTTAGCCTCCTATGAAAGAGGTTTGTACTTGTAATTACTTCAGAGGAGATGCTGAATAAACTGTAGATGGGTTTCCAATCCATCACACATGCACGCACGCGCACGCACGCACGCACATCTCTCTCAATGAAGGTTTTTATGAAACAAACTAAAACATGTTTGAATTCCACATTCAAACAGACCGACTTCCATTTTCAAACAGCTTCTGCTTCACATCTGCAGGGTAATTTGCATCATAATTAACTTATTTGCTGCGTTACCAGCTGCTAATGTTTTTTATTTTTTACTATACTGTTGTTTTAATATAATGTTTAACTACTTTGATAATAAATACAATTGATCCACCACAGAATAAGTCTGACAACAGGCAACAAAACTAAAAAAACGCGGATGCATGAAGCGCACAGTGTGTGCTCGTCTCCCTCTCCTCTCTGCAGCTTAACTGGACCGAGCAGACAACCACCATATTGCTAACACTTTCATGTGCAGTGCCCTGCTGCCGAGCGCTCCGCTACAAGCAGGGAAGAATCTGCTGATAATAACAGAGTCCACTGTGCTGTGAGGAGACAATCCGACATTTGGGCAATAACGAGCTTGTCGGCAGACGCCTCGGCCTCTCATCTGCTCGCTCCCCACCTACAAGCTGGAGCACGGGCGCAGCACCGTCG
Source organism: Malacoctenus gilli (assembly GCA_032164315.1). Lineage (NCBI taxonomy): Eukaryota > Metazoa > Chordata > Actinopteri > Blenniiformes > Labrisomidae > Malacoctenus > Malacoctenus gilli. The sequence goes on along the minus strand of JASSRZ010000049.1, from coordinate 5,865,191 downwards.
GCCGGTCAAGCTGAGTTTGTTTCGTTTGTTGTGCTCGCCGTGTTTCAGATGAAATATTAGGGGTCAAGGAGGGAGTTAGTGCATTCTGAATGAGCTGCCAGCCATGGACGTCCTGAGGGAGGTGACAGCATGGACGCCTTTATGACTCTTTCAAATGGGTCATTTTTCAGCTACTTAGCCTCACTGGGAGAAAGCGCCTGACAGAATCATTAAGGGAGTCATCAACACATTAAAGGCGTTTAATGGAGCCGGATAACTCACGCCCTGTTTTAAGATGCACAGATTTTTTGGTCTCACAATACTTACTGTAATAAATGAAGATTACGCCCTTTTACACTTGATATGGGGGGGACTCCGTGGGGGTGAGTGATGATTATTCCAGCAATAGGCAAGCAACAGAGAGATTTAAGTTCAACACAATCAGTTACGTTTGAACATTTCCTACGCTGAATTTGATTTTTTTTTTCTTTGCAGGATTTTATTGTCAGGAGTGCAACAACCATGGTTTATTATAAGGCTTGTGGTGTTTTTGGCATCTTTTTTTGGTTAAATCTTCGGTTTAACGCATGAACGAATCGTCGAGCACAGAAGCCAGCATGCATGTAAGGAAGCTGCGGGATTAAGTGTTGTTCTCGTGCTGTAATTACACTGCTGACCATATAAATCTGTTACTCAGTGTGTCCACTCAGCATCACTAATGACATTGTTCTGGACAACCTGCATCCTCCTCTTAAGCTGTTTAGAAATCTCAGCAGAGCAAACCGAGGCAGCAGAATCAAAGCTGCAAAAAGGAGGAAGGAGAAGGTCAACTGTTTGTGTTTTTGGTATTGTGACCATTAATTTATCCCAAATTCCATTTAAAAGACCTATTCTATCAATCAAATGACTGCTGTTTTAATGTGAACATATTTTCAAGAGAGAGAAGAAAACTATTGTCTTTATAACCTTGTTGGGGGACCGATTCAGTTTGCAAAACACAATTGCTTGATCTTTTTTGGCCTATCGTGAGCAACTCGCTGCAACGTTTAACTGTTGCACGACTCCAAACACGTCTCAGCATTGAAAAAAGGAAGAACTCGGCAGCTGTTCCAGAATAATATCAACATGCGTCAAAAACAAACAAAGCGTGTTGACGTTTTCCTCCTTAAAAGGTGTTAAAAAGTCTTGAGGAAACCTTGAGGGGGCAAAAGTGTCTAGAATAAAAATAGAGAGTCCTTATTTGCTTTTTCTTGACTTCCCGAGATCCACAAAAAAAAGAAGACTGCGTTGTCATGGCAACACTGAGTAAAAATAACACAAGCTTATTTTCCACGAGCTGAAAATAAAATGGAACAGGATCAGTTTGGACAAACAAGATCAAAATGGTTGCTAATTCACAGACACAAGAAGCGGCGTCTTTCTCACGGATGCACGGTTAACGTCAGCGGTTCAAACAACACCCCCCCCCCCCCCACCCCCCAGCCCCCGCCCCCAAGACCCCCGCCCCCTGGTCAGCGGCCCCCATTATCTGACGGCTGGATCCCCCTCACTCACATAAAGAAAGCAGCGCTTGTCTGGATAATGATCTTAATAAAGGGAACGCTCACGCCCCACTAATTCCTCCATCCCAAAAGTCACCACAGCTGGTTTGTTTAAATCTTTTAATTCACAGCCAGCTAATTAACATTCGAGGAAGAGTATTATAGTACAGGCAGCGCCTCTTAACCACCACCAACCTCAGGTATTTTACATGTAATTACTAAGCAGGGAGAAGAAAAGACGAGCAGTGAAAATACTCATTTGCGTCCTTCCTTATTCCTGCCTCGCAGTGCACACTGTAGCCGAACACGACATATGGATTGCACGCCGAAGACATTATTATGCAGCGCCGATGCATCGCTGAGACAACAGACTCAACTTGTATTTAATCAGCTGCACCAGCTGTGTGCAGAACACTTTTTAATGCACCGTAACCAGGGTTCGGTTCCTGGATCTGTGATTTCAGCAAAAACAAACAGCATTATGCAAATGGCAGTGGAGCTGCTAAGTGAGGGAGATGAGTGATGGAGCGAGATGTCGGCGCTGAACAGACAGACAGGCAGACGGACCCCTGCACACAGATGAACAGCAGCACGGGGGTCTCTGCCATGAGATCATATCTGTGCCATATTTTGCACTAACCCCGGTGAGTCAGCACAGCCCACCCAGTGAGGATGTGTGGTCACACCTTGGACTCTGAGGACACTTCCCTCTCAAAATAGCACATTTGTAATGTCATGCAAGCAGGGCTGCTTCCACAGCGCTGACTGACCCGCACCTTTTTTTCTTTTTTCTTTTTTTTTTTGCCCGACAACACGGCTGACCTTTGAGCCTCGACGGGCCGTGGATCACACAAGAATACACCAAAAAAAAGACTCCAGCATGGCGAGGACACATGTGCACCAGCCCGCCGCCTGAGCATCACACGCGGGAAGCGAGACGGAGGTGGAGAGATGCAGCAGAACTACAATTCCCACCGAGTCCAGCCAGCGTCATGCCCTTCATGTGAGCATAGAACAAAAATGCCACAATGGCTTCAGTCAGCCCCGACCAAAATGCAGAGTTCATTCTCCACCAGAGGCATTTTTATCTTTAATTAGAGGAGCGAGCAGCTGTCTGCAGCCCCGTCCTGCACACCACAGCCTTGGCAGGCCTGCACACAAACACTGAGCTCCAATCCACTCACATTCTTTCCACTCCATGCAGCAGACTCCACCATTTTCCTGCAGGTTCAGACACTGCGTTCACTTGCACTCGGGCATCACTGGAGTGTTTTTCGTTGGTTTTTATCAAACTGCAGAGAAGCGACGCGAGGATGGTTCACATCAGCAGCTTGGTCCCTAATCGTCATCTGTCAGAGTGACATCACTGTGCATTTTCACCAAAAATGTCAAATATCGTCAGCATCATTTCTCTTTCGATCACCTTTTTTTACATCTTTACAGCATCCTCATATTTCCAGGTTGAAAAAGATGTCTGTATGTCACGAGGTCCCACTCAAAATGCTCAAATAATTAATTTAAAGAGAAAACTAACACACATGAATCACCAGTTTCGCCGGCTCAGGTCCAAAAACAGAAACCGTTACACACTGAATTTTCCCTCAGCTGCTGGTGGAGCTCCACTGACCACACACAGTGTTTCAGCTGTGATGAATCAGCATTTCTGCAACACGAACCTGAGGTCCAGCATCGGCACAAGCTCCTCATTTGATTCCACGTGTGAGAGTTCATTTGCTCAACAATGTGATGAAATGAATCACGACCGTGTGATGAAGTGTCTGCGATCACCTTCATGTCAAGTCCATGCTTCACTCTGACACTACCAACGAGATTACATGTGGTTTAAAAAGCATTTCAAACTTTTCGCGAAGCACATCACATTTTTGCTTGTGTAAGTTCCAACAGTAATTGTACAAGAGTACATCTTTCCAGTTCTCCTTCTACTTATATCATGAGTGTTAGGATATGGTCAACATTGCATTAGATCTGGGGGAAGCTTCCACTGTGAGCTGCCACCTACAGAAGATGTCAGTCATTACCAGAAGCAAGGATGTAAGGTTCCATTTTTTTTGCCAGGTTGGTTTCTCTCTGCGAAAGAACTCAAAGGTTTTTGAACGGATTCAAATGAAATTTGCAGGATGGACGAGGGTTGGTGCAAGGAACAGATGATTAAATTTTAGGGGTGGTCTGTTCATCTGGTGGTCTGAAATGGTGATAAATGACATTCCTGTGGTGTGCCCTAAAGAGTGCGTGGCCTTTGAAGAGAGGCCGGTGTGTAAGAGACTTCAGCGAAAAAAGGTTAACAGGCATTTTGGTGGATGTTTTCACTCTCTGAGGAAAGAAAGTGAACTAAAACTCCAACATGCGAACAATGTGCACAAGACGCTCAGGAACTGAATTAATGTGTTGTTGATTTCTTGACCGAAAATCCTTATCATGATCCAAAACTAAGCAGCAACGTCAACATATTGTTTCTGTTCTGCACCACATTAACTATCAACTGTGAAGGATTCTGCTGAATAACAACAGCGGGAGGAAAAAATAAGTATACGAACTGAACAATTATGAAGGGTTTTTCCACTTCGGGGTTCTAATATTCAAGGCCGCCATCAATGGCGTCTTTAACCCTCTGTGCCCCCACACTGAGAAATCTCTGGATCCGCCCCTGGTGACAGCACAAAGGTCCGCAATAACTTTCCTCTGCCCGAGCAGGATTAGAGGGCACAGTGAAAGTGATCACAGTCACCTTCACCTCTCTCCCACCCTGCTCTCCGCTGCGTTCGCCGCTTTTAATTCTGGCCCCTCCGTGTTGTTCTCCCTCTCAGCACTTTAATCTTAAAAGCAGCGGCCCCTGATGAGGAAGATCAAAGCGGCCCTGCACCAAGCACAGGTCACCGACTCCATCCTCGTGATCACGCTGCACGGTGATATTATCGATTCCTCTCAGATCAATCTCGTCAACTGCTGTTATCCTCCATTGCGCCAAAGAGAGCTGGACATGAGGAAAAGGAGGAGGAGGAGGAGGAGATTCCAACGCATTATGTAAGTTGCATGGAGGATTTCTCACAAGGTAGCAAAAATCTGTGAACACAAGTCCACGAAAAACTGTGAGGGGCTTTTATTTTTTGTGACTTTGGGTCCAAAATTTGCCTGCCGTGTCAGAGGGACGTCTGTGCAGATCTGGCAGCGAGAGCTTTTCTGAGAAATGAGAGCGATGAATGCTCTCCCATAGCCACGGGGAGTTGCGTGACGTCAGTGGCCATTCACTGTTTGTGCAGAGTTTTGTGTTTTGTTACAGACACACACGACATGCACGCACGCACGCACACACGCACGCACGCACGCACACACACACACACACACACACACACACACACACACACACACA
>JASSRZ010000049.1:5834752-5851262 GCA_032164315.1 Malacoctenus gilli | reverse complement strand
CACACACACACACACACACACACACACACACACACACACACACACACACACACACACACACACACACACACACTACTCCGTCCTTCCCCCATGTTCATACGGCCACTGGGCTTTAAACACTGCACTTCTTTTTTAAGACTTACGCATTAGAGCTGACCACTTAAGCATCTTAGATGGCTGCACACGGAAGTCTCTGCTTTCATACCGACCTGCTGCAGCCAAGTCATGGACAACGTTGAAGAGTGAAGGAATTCTTCCAAAGTATTTACCAGCTTATGCGAATTTTTTTGAATGTGCAGTCCGACATTCCAATGGTAAAGAGCGATGCATTCGTTCACAGTCAACTTTACCTGTGTTGGCTTTGAAAATCTCTCTGGACAAAGTCTGCCCCACAAGGTCGTACTGCAGGAGACTCATCGACTCTTTGGGACACTCGACAGAATCTATCGGCCCCTTCCTCCAGGTGAACATTATCTCGCTGCTGGTGTATGCGTCTAAAATGCAAAACGCACAGAGTACAAATCAAAAGGTTGGTTCTAGTTTCAAATCTGCAGACTATTTTCAGTTTTTAAACAAGTGCGATGTACTCACAGCTTCCAAACCTGAGGGGACAAGCATGACCGTCCATGGGGAAGTCCATCAGCCTCATTGGACACTCTGCACTGATTGTTAGTCTGACAGCAACAGAAATCAGCCTCAGAAATGCATTTCAATCATCAGCCTGATCCAAACAAAAGCAAGAGCAAGAAGGCGCACAACAAAGGGTCACCTCATGGTGTAGAGGACGGTCCCATTCTGCATAATTCTGAAGAGCTTGTTCGGTGTGGTCATGTTGTGGGAAATGGACTTCTTGGAGTTCCTGAAGAAAGTGTCCGGCGTCCAGATCTTGTCCACCATCCGGTTGTTTAGCCGCAGGATTTCTGTGGGTCCCTCAAATTGAAGTCGCTCATCCACCCACATCTGACGGAAGAACATGTCCATGGTGTACTCCTGGTACACAAATGAGAGGTTGGGTATATTACTGAATGCTCCAGCAATTGCTCTGTTGGACTTACAGTCATTTGTACTGTCTCTGATTGTAAATCTCTGTCCACTCCAAGTACTTGATTCATCAGCTTGCATAACACTGGAGAGACATTTCAACTGGCAGTGAAAGGTGAGGAGAGACGACGAGGCAATGATGGATGCCACTCATCCCGGATAACCATTAATCAATCCATTCAGCCATTCGCGCTGTCTGACATGTTGTCATATTGATTTAGAGGCCATCAATAATGGAGTTATAGGGCTGGTCAAACAGATTAAAGCTCATTAGATGGTCTCATGGCAGACTGCCCATAAGGCTGGTCACTGAGGCACTAATATCTCCTACAGTCAGCACTGACACCCCTCCTCAGAGGAGCAGTATTTTACCATCTCAACATCAGAAACGGGTCCAAAGCTGGTGACAAAGATGTCCGTCTTCACCTCTGTGACACCACCTGCAATGGACAACACCAAGTAACAGTTCAACACACGCAGCATGAAAACAGCGGCTCACAAAGTTGCTGTGCAGGATTTTACATGACCTCCAGAACCAGGCCGCAGTCTGTTGTCATAACCATCCAAGAGACGATCTAAGATGCGCGTGATGTTGTCGGAGAATATCTTTTCGTTTCCACATACTGAACCTAGGCTGCAGAGAAAAAGGATCAAACCTCTCAGACTCGTTCTGCACGCGTCCACGTTTAACTACAGAGGTGACTTACCTCATCCAGCAGATGACAGTGACAAAACCTAATGAAATGATGGCCATTATTTTCAAGTGATATCAACTTTTAATTCCCCATGTGAAAGAACGGCTAAAACAAGCAGAGCAAGAGTCCTTTTATGAGTCCTTTAAGTGACTGGTAGCAATGAGTAAGGATACAGAAGGCACTGAAGCAGGAGCAGTAATCTAATTAACAGATTAGCAAAGCCAATCCATTTTTAGACAAACTGTGGCTTCATTCAGTTTCTTCTGTGCTAAATTACCAGGAAAAATGCTCAAGATTCATCATTTTTGATCGTTTGCTGGAGAAAGTTAAAGTTTTCCGATCATTCAATTTGTCTTTCTGTAAAGTCACATTTGTCGTCACGTGCATGTTTCATGACAGCTTGTTTCCTTAGCTTGATCACAAATGAGCATAGTGACACAGATCAGGGCTTTCTGGCATTTTTCCTTTTTTCTGTTTTCCATGACCTAGAAATGCTTTTGGTTGCAATAAGATTGAGATTATATGAATTTTATCATTTTATGAATAATAGAAACGAAATATACAACAAAGATTCTATTTAGATTTTATTTTTAAAGTTCAAATAACCATATTGTAGTCTTCAGATGTCAGATAATTTTAAACGGGTAGAGCTCATAGGTGTCCCTATTATCAGGTAGAGCCTTGTTTCTTGTGGTTATAAATATCAACCAGCAGGTGGCAGCGTAGTCTCGTTGTTTTTCATAAACAGAACTGAAGCCCGAACAGTGAAGAAGAAGAAGTTGGAGCAAGTGATGACCAAAACATCACGGAGTCAGGAAATTAAACCGGAATATTCTGAAAAATCAACCGTACAAATCCCGTGAAAAGGAGTCGTTTACAAAATAAACCGCTCACACCGGTGTCCAGTCTCGTTGGTGACCGATTGTCGGAGGAACTTGTGCGTTAGCTCGTCAGCTAGCAGCCTGGCTGGGAGCCGGTGAGGAGCCGCAGCATGTCGGTGCACTTTGAGGAGAAGAGTGGAGTCGTCCCCTGTAAGACCCCCTGGGGCTCCTGGTACCAGACCATGGAGGAGGTCTTCATCGAAGTCGACGTGCCTCACGGGACCTCCGCCAAAGAGGTCAAGTGCCGTCTCGGAAGCAGAGACATCGAGCTGCACGTCAAAGGGAGAGAAGTATTCAAGGTAAACGGCGAAATCAGGAGATATTCACCTGACGCAACGTTTGGTTGCGCCTGACTTGACCCACAAAAGTGGGACTCGAGTTGAATAACTTATGTTGGCGTTATCTGCTGCTATCAGCGCAGCAAACAGTCGTTTCAGGCCATAGCTGGACAAACGTCTGGTTCTCAACGAGAAAGCTGGAGGACCTACAAGCGCCCCACGCATCCTTAGGCAACAATTCAAATGCCAAAACTTGTTACTGGCGATACTGAAGAGTTGATCTTCTATTGCTGACGTAGATTCACAGATATAACCTTTAACAACCTGTCCTTTTTGTGAGTGTGAACAATCAGTAGTTTTTACCTCGGTTGGTACGAGGACATCAGATATGACAAGGCCAGACTTGGTGTTCTTGTGTATAGTCTATGATGTAAGACTTGTTTAATTACCTCCTGTACCTTTTTCTCTTGCCAGGGAAAGTTGTTCCACACGACGGTGTCAGATGAGGCCACGTGGACGCTTGGTCAGTTGCAGCATACTCACTCTTCAACAGTTTGGTGTGTAGGAGCTGGACTCACGTCTCGACTGTTGGGTTGTCTCCTCAGAGGACAAATGTCTGATCCGGATCATTCTGATGAAGACAAACAGAGAGGCAGGAAACTGCTGGTCCTCCCTTTTGGAGGGGGAGTACTGTGCCAACGCCTGGGTGCAAGACCAGATGCAGAGAAAGCTGACGCTGGAGAGGTTCCAGCGAGAGGTTAGTTTGATGCAGAATCACTAAGGAGTAACCTGAGGTTGTTTGTCGTTTTCCCTAAAATTCGCGAATTTTTTGTTTGATTCACATTTGTCAATAGCTGGTTTACTTTGAACAAGGCTTTTCATGCCCAGTTGTGTGAACATGAGCAGCCAAATGTGACCTGTGTTTCCCTCATCAGAATCCTGGATTCGACTTCAGCGGTGCCGAGATCTCTGGGAACTTCGCTGGCGGCGGTCCGGACTTTTCCAGTTTACAGAAGTGACTTTTGTGAAGATGTGACCCCCGATAGATTTCCTGACAGATGTGACGTCTGCTCATCATCCATGTCGGGCTAAGGAAAAGGAGCAATGAGGTCCATGGGGATGAAACTTGATTTGCCATACAAACATCAAGTTATGACCATCTTGTTAGGACTTGAACGAAGCTCAATGCTGCAGCCAGCCAAACTTAACCACCAAGGATTGATTTGGTTTTTTTGTGTGTTTTTTTTTTTTTTAATTCTATGGCTCTTCTTCAGACAATGCCTTGCTGGAACTTTCCGTTTTGCTGATAAGAAACTGTCAACATGCGTTTCCAACTGTAATACTGACAACTCAACCGACAGCAATAGCTTTTCAATAAAGTTTTATTGAAAGGTACGAGTACATAGGTTAATCAGATGGTGTGATCCATAAGCCAATTGGAATGCGAAACACGTTTTTGTCACTAAAGAGAAAAACAGGGAAACTGGCAAATTCCAACCCGCATTTCCACTGCAAGAAGCACGTTCTTTAGTGTCCTCGGCACAAATGAATTCAGCACTTGTGCTTCACTCTGTGTCCACAAAAAATAGAAAAACAACTCATCTGTTACCACTGACGACATTTCAGCGTGGTCAGCTGTACATGACAATAGTCACGAGCCTCACTTTAGCGGTGCAAACCAAAGCTCCCTCGCTATGTCCAACGAAAAAAAAAAAAAAATCATCACCTTGGGTAGGAGTGTGCAATCAGGACAGTTTAGCAACCTAGGGTGGGAGTTAAGGACTTTGGGCCCGATTTCTTGGTTCCATTTTTGCTGTTCACAAAATCCTTCTCCCTCCTCTTCCACATGGTGGACTGAGGACCTAGGTGGTTCCATACTTATTAGCTTAAAACCAGCAACCCGTTCCAGGAAATAGCAAACACCCTGGTACGGATTTAAACGAGAACATACTGTACACCTGTGCAAGCAACTCAACCAAGAAGGTAAAACTCAGCAGATCAACCTGACAAAAGCATTACTTCTCGCTTATGGGACAGATAATAAGATACAGTGCACTCGATGTGTGATGGCAAAAACAAATTTGAGGAAAGTTGTAGCGTTACAGGTTTTCCTTAGAGAAATACATCACCACAGATGAAGATCTGTAAGGAAAATAAAAAAGGCTGTACGAGGGTGACAATGACGCAAGCAAGTCCCCCAGAAGTTACACCTAGTTCGCAAACCGAGATGTACCACCTGGGAAACAGCTGTTCTCATCCTCTGCTGTTAAGGTCACCCTCCTGTACGCCCAGGTTTCAATTTGCTGACTCGGGTATGGTGGGAAGATGAGCGATCTTGTAGTAGCTGTGCTTCAGCTGGCGCGCAGTTCTTCCTGAAATAGTCCAGCGGAGTCTCTGGCTGTTGGGTTTGAAGCACTTGGTTGTGGCGTACTCAGCCAGGCACTTTCCCACCAACTCTCGCACACAGACCAGGTCTCCATCTTTGATCTGCAGAGAGAGTTGTACAATTAGCGCAACACGTGGCTCTTTCCTTTCACTTCATTTTATCAGCAGTCAAACTTCATCTGCTCCTCTTTAATATTAGTGACTTTAGCCTTGGCTGCAGCGAGACACTAAGTGTAGGAGTCCAAAATCAACAAATAAACAGTCATTGTGTCAGGCTGTAACAAATTTCAACATGGTGAAATGACAATTCTTTATCATACACATTATCAACCACTGAGTCAAGCAGACACTTTGGAATCAGCACTCACATTCAGCAGCTGCTGCAGACTTTGCAGGAGCTCAGTTATCTTGTCCATATGCTCTGGGTCATGTTGGTCTTCAGCCTCGTAACACAGGAGGGCCATTGCAAGCAGAGATGGCTGTAAAGAAACGCATTATCCAACCAAAAACTTTAAAAGACACGGGTGAACAGAAATACTTGATCCTTGATAAAGTGACACTTTTGAGTGTTATCTGTAACTTAAAGAGATGCTTTGCCATTCAATGAGCAACATAAACTTTGAATTGTTAAATACGTTCCCAGCTGGAAAGGGTCCATTACAGAGAAATGCTGGGGTACAACTTGTTTTGCTTACCTTTATTTTGGAGAACACAAATGCGCAGTGACAGGCTTTCAGCTGTGCCTCCAGTCTCTCAAGGCTCAGTATCTTCTTGCTGTGAAGAGAAAAAGCTTTTAGTGTCAACGCTGCAAGTTAGTACCAAACATGACTTGACTAGATGAGACAATTATGTCCTTCACTTGGTTTAAAGACAGAAATATCAAACAATAACGAATTGTGTATCAGAGGGTCTATCATCACGATAACAATGTTTAAAAAATATCCTGTATGTCTTCTTCCTCCATAACTTCAAATAGGTCTGTGCCTGTTGGCTAAAAATATTTTGGGCTTGTGGTATCTTTGAGGCCAAATATGGCAAAACACATTTTAGTAGCATAACTAATCTTGTTGAGTCATGGTTGCGCCCTGCAGGTTGATGTGACCGTCTGTCCGTACCTCTCAGCGTCCAGCTGCTCCTGGATGTGGCTGTGAAAGAGGCGGAGAAAGCGAAGGGCTGTGGGGGCCTTCACCTTCCAGTAGAGCTTCTCCATGATGATCTTCTCCATCCTCATCATGTCAGACACGGTGAAGCGGTTCTGACTGATGCGGATCAGGTCATTGGCCAGAGGCACGTTCCTCTCCTCTTCTGTAGATTTGATGGCAATGTAGAAGCAGCACAGGCCCACACAGGACAAGTGCTTTGGCTGAATCTGGAAGGAACAAGAGTTGCATTAGGATGTGACAGTTTAGAGCAAATGTTGTCAGTTTGAATCTTTATTATTTATATAAGAATTTGGAAGTTAAGGCACAGCAGCATTTACCAACCTTCATAACAGAAAGAAATCGATCCAGCAAGCTGATGGCCAGCGAGAAGGTCTCAGAGCTGAAACCAAAGAACCTGGTCAGAGACAGCAGGTCCTTCACCTCCATCTCTCTCAGTCTGGTGGTCATCCTGAGACCGTTGTCCTGGGCACTCTCGATGAGCCTCAAGCCACCCAGCTTAGGTTGGTATCGGCCCTCCACGTCCATCAGGGCCTTCAGTTGAACGGCAAAGGGCCGTGCTGCGGGTCCAGTCACTGTATCAATCATCTGTGTGAACAGAAAACGAGTTGAATACAAATACTAACTCATACTTGTTTCATTCACACTCTCAATGTTACGCAATTTGTAAGTTTTATTATTGTCTAAAGATCAATATTCTTGGTTGAATCAAATAATTTTTCAGGGAAAAAAACAATGCAGAACACAGATGGGTCCACAGGGAAGCATTGTCTGCTCAATTGTTGACAACTATTCAGTGTGGGTTGGTTCAGATAAGCGAAAGTTAATGATCCATTAGAGTACAAAAGTATATCTGTAGACAGTTTTAATAAGCAGTTCATTTTAGGTACATTTTCTCTCTGCTTTTTGGGCCTTATTACGACTCACTTCTAGGACAAAAATATATATTATTACTCAGTTTGATATGCAAGACCAGATGACAATCTGCATGATAAGTCTAATGAATGTTTTTTTTAAATTTGAATTCCAAGTAAAATTAATCCGACAACATAAAATTGGGGAAGAAATCAGATAAAAAACTGAAATTACACAGAAACACTTTGTTGGACAATACTATGCAAAATAACATTTTCTAAGTGGCAAGATGTTTATAAAGTTTATAGTTGATAACCAAAATTCTAATAACACCATGAACCCTTACCAAAACTATGAACTGAGAAGATTTAGCTCCAAGAGTTATTTGGAAAATGTGCCTTAGCAGGGCACGTAGTCGTGCGTTAAACAGGCCAATCCTAAAATTAGATATGGTTAAACGTCAAGAACGCATTGATTAGAGTTTGCAGATTAAAACAGATCAGGTTAAGGGGTTGTGTGTGGCTCTGGAGTATTTGGGGAGCTTCCAAATGTGCAAGTTATCCAATAACAAGCTTCCCTAAACAGCTGTCACTGAACTGGACCTAACTGGACTGAACAGGAACAAGTCAAACAAAGTTCCTCTGTTTGCGAAATAAAAGATGACGGAAGAAAATCAAATTTGTGTCACAGCGTGAAGAAACATCGACTTCCCACAGCGCTCTTGTCCCTCTCCCCGTTCAGAGGAGTATGTCGGTTTTCAACTGTAAAGGCCTAATGTGTGTTAGTGGGACCTGCGTCATGTCAGGACATGTCCCTGCCATACACAAGCAGCGCAGAGCTAATCTCAGCCGGCTGACAACAACAAATCTTCATACGATAACTCCTTTCAACCGACGAAAACGTTTTTAAAGCGAAGGACACTGATAAACTGGTATCATTGTGTTACTTTGAACGATAAACTTTCGGGAAACTAATTTTACGATGTAACTGTTAGCTAGCATTGCTAGCGCTAGCGCCAATCAATTTTTAAGCCCACCAATTGTTTGTTCGTGTATTTCGGGACAGACAGACATCAACACACGTTTTGACAGGTTTAAAATCATACAGCAACTGATAATTAACAGTTTAATTCATACAGCAATAAGAAAGTTGGTTCACTTACCTTGGGTCGATGTTAATGTTGAAAATAAAAGCAAGAAGGGGGAAAGCTTCACTGGCTTAAAATAAGCGAGTGGGAAAAGGCTTGTAGCACAAAAAAGTGTAAGTATGAACTTTTACTAAAGAAAGTTTTAAGCATAGGTTAATTTCTGCCTATGCACACCCCCTACCCTTGGCGTAAGGCGACGGGGAAAGGACAGTTACGGTATTAAAGCTGGCATAAAACCAAGCCCATGCCCAAACATGGTGAGCTTTCATTGGCCACCACCCGATGACGTCCATGGATGCACGTTGTCATTGGATAAACTGCCAGTGAGTTACGAATAAGTCCCGCCCTTGTCATGCTGACGGACAAATGACAGGTGAGGAGGCGGGCCAACACCAATAATGGCGAGAACGGGGCTGTTTTCGGTCTTCTTTTGGTATTAAAATATTCTTTTATATTATTAAATGTATGTATGTTTATGAGCTCTCAACAAATAGTAAAATAAATAATCAACTGGTACTCCCGTGTTGCTTTTCATTTTAAAAGAAAGGTGTAACGATACCAAGTACAAGTAAAAAGACAACAAAAACCTTTTTTTCTGATACTATGAACAAGGAGTAAGAAATGTAACCGTATTGTAATGTCAAAAATCTTTACTTAGATGCAATGTTTTTCCACAATCTTGGCTAAAGTGTCTCTTGTTTATATACTGGGGCCTGCTGCCTGGTTTCTAGAACAATCTGGAAGGAACCTACTGAGGCCGCAATCAGTTCAGTTTACTGTTGAGTACTCTGTGTTTCTCTGCTTGAAACCACAACACATACAATTACACAATACATTTCAACACGTTTTCAATAAAGGTACTCTTTATTACATCAGGATGTACAAATCTGCAATAGAGTCAAGACAGACCCAACATATCGAGCTACAGACATTAGAAGAGCAAATCCTGAATTTCACACATCCAGGTTAATCCCATGTAACAACATTATATATAGAGTAGCAGTATAAACTAGGAAATACTTTTATCTATTTCTTTTAGACATGTATGTATGACAGGGCACAATATATGAATATACAGATGATTAAATATAATATTTGTACTATGATTGATTTAAAGTGCTTCTAAATCATAATATGATTCACAATTTGTACAATCTTTCACAACATTATCATGTCAGTATATACTCTATATTTCACAGTGTAAACTGTTATCAGTCTTAAACTACCAGGATAACATGGCAAAGAAATGATGACGGCACATTCAGTACAAAAACAGAAATTTTGGCAGAGGCGGTCTTTAAATACTTGCAGGAAGGAGGTTTGGGAGCCATGCAGAGACCATGCTACAAAGTGCTGTTAGAGGACAGCTTAGTGTCAAGAGTGGAAATCTGTCCTGGCGATGTTGCACATAGAAATTTTTTGAGAGCAAATTTTGTTGGGGTCCAGAAATTCTATGAAGGGTGGTACAGGTGCCCGTTTATTCTGGTGGACGGAGGACACAGCCCCTCCACCCTTGTTTCTTTTTTTTTACCTGGCATTGAAGACATTGGGCTGACTCACTTCCAGTGACGTTCTGACTTTTATAAAATTTTTATCCAACATTGTAAAAATAATACACTTGATTGTTAGTCTGTGATCTTTTGATGTGGTAGAAAGTCTTCTAATTCAAATTCCTTCCTGAGGTTAAGGAGCACGCAGATGGAAGACTAAAGAAGCTATGAGAAGGAAAGAAAAACCACAACATTCATCAGTCTGACCAGTGTTAGGGTCAACAAATGAAAATCAGCAACACATGACATTAGAGCAATTAGAAAAAATATAAGTTCATTTTTATGCCGTTTCCGGTTACATGGATGAGTGATAATGAAATGCTTTGAATGATAAAAAAGGCAGATGTGATGGATATTCAGGTTGGTGGGTTTGTTGGAGGTAAAAAGGGGAACCAAATGATAGATGCTCTATTTCTTTTCCAAATTTCAACTTTATTTCATAAATAAAGAAAAGTAACTGCTTCATTTCAGACCCACTGTAAATATAATAAATTATGTTGTTGAAATTTCTGTATTTAACAGCAGTGGACCAATTTTGTCTTCAGAAATACAAAGTTTTACATACTTACAGACTATAAAGTGAATAATTATATCAGTATATATAAATATAGCTATTCTGCATTAGCGTATAACATGATTTAGATGGACTGCGATCGTCTCCTTTTGCTGTTCACGTCTCACTGAAAACTGGAGAGCTGAATATACAGCTGGTGATGAACACACATTCATGGCTAGAACATAAAACAACACAAGCTACATGTTATGAAAACAGTCCGTGTACTTGTTATCATGTGTCGAGCATAGTCAGCATTAGGGACAAATTAAACACACTGAGCAAAGCTACCTTTGTGATCCAAATGTACACAGAGGCTTGAAGCCGTCATAGTATTCAGGCTCACACAGTCAGTCCACGCATACAGTGTCAGTAAGTAAAGTCAGACATGACAGGCTCTTTCTCCTGTGCTGACGGCGGACACATTCCTGGTTTCTCTGGACGTTTGATCCAATAATCAACTGAAAGGGGAGAAGAAATCAGACAAAGTGTGGCAAAAGAAAAAAAATGAGGGGTCTGAAGAATGACAGAAATGGAAAAAAATGAATGAATGAAAACAGAATGAAACAGTGTATGGGTTTTGACATCTCGAAGGAAAAAAAAATCTCTATGTGTGCTTGAAGGTACAACCCTCTAGCTGGGAACTCCCTTTCAACACTTCTATATATTTTCCTTCATGTGAAAAAACAGTTATCCGCGTTATAGAGAGGACAACTAAACCATATGTTTAAATCTAGAATATCTCTGGTTTAACTCAGAGTGTAAGACACTGAGCCAAAACTGTGTCACAAGAGGGTTCGTCCAGTAGAGTAGACATTATCTTATAAAGAGTAAAATTAAAAGAAAACAGTACCATAACTGCAATTTCTTTGTAAAAGTCACTGCTGTTCCCGATTCGTCCACTTGGGGTTGCACCATGTCAGTGGATGTCATAAAAACAACACTGAGACCCAAACTGAACAGCAGAGAGCAGCAATGCTTGTAGCCAAAAGAAAACTGACACAACAGTGGAAAGCAACCGAACTTATTTCTAGTGACACAGCATTAGTGTGGCATTGGGGGTCTGTGACAACCAGCATAGCGACGGCTGCAGAATTCAGATGTTCACAAAGCAACTGGATTTTATGCCTTCGCTTCGAAAGTAACAGCAGATTATTCTTCATTAATTTGTAAATTCATTAAAGTGGCCTGACTCAGAACAAACTGAGCTCCAAGAGGCCGTTGAACTTAAATGAGTTTCACGACCCTGTTCATTAACTTTAAAACTGTTTTTTTTATAGCTTCTTATTTTTTCTATGGTAATTTCTAGCATGTTTTTTTCTCCACACCCGTGTTGAACAGAATAGCAAAAACAATCACCAGAAATATGGATGATTGTGTGAGTTTGGAGGATAATTCACCCTGACGTGGAAAGTTTCCACCTGCAAAAGTGATTACTGCTCTCTGTGGGGTGTCTGAGTATCATCGGTGTTGCACATCGTGGGAGCATCGGTGAGACCAGTCCAACGTAAACATAAGAGCCCCCCCCCTGAGATGCAGTCTGGCAGGTCAGCCTGCAGAGACATAAGCATCAGGCTGTGTCATGCAAGCTGTGACCCTTCCTACGGTGTCTGGGCACACAGTGTCGGTCTGAATCTGTCCCTGGATCAGTTTCTGGGCCAGCGTGGCTTCTGGGAAGATAACACTATCTCATTAATCACAACCTGCAGCTCCATTTTTTTTCCAGCTCACATCCGTGTGCAAACACACCTTTAAATTGCGAATCAAACCTGAATCAAGCATTGAAGACATGAGCTTTTTCCCGTTGGTGACTTCAGTGGTTGTGTTGGCAACTGCCGCGCATGAAGAAGGCACTTAAATAGAAAACACGACACGACGTAACAGAGAAAAGCAGACTTACTTCTTTTTGTCCTTGTCCTTTTTGAACGGCTGTTGCGAGCAACCTTGGAGTGCCTGTCCCATCAGCGTCTCCGCTGCCACCTTTCTTCGATTGAAGGCATTCATCTCCTCCTCCAGTTCTCGTCTCTTCTCCTCCAGATTCTTCTTTTCTTCCTGGTGCATCCGTTTGAGCTGCTCAAACCTGTCGTGAAGCTGGAAACGGCGTTCGTGACGATGAGGTCGTGCAACGTGGGAGACATGATAAACCAGATCAGAAGGGAGCGTGTGGTAAATTCTAAAATCACCTCTTTCTCCTTTTCTTTAAGCTCCGCCTCTGTCTCCTTCACTTTGTTGACAAACATCTGTCTCATGTCCTCTTCCTTGCGCTGCAGTTCCACGAGGAACTCCTTCCGCTTGGCTTCGTAGGTCTCCTGAAGACTGAACATCAGCGTGGAAACAACATGAGGTTCACTTTACTGCACTGAATCTGAAGAAAAGGAGAACATGCAGACCCGACGCAGCAAGGCACTGCGAGCCTGAGGGTTTGAACCAGGAACATTTCTGCTGGGCAACAACAGTACCAACCACTGCAACACAATCTTAGGAGTCTAACCTCATGTTTGAGTTGATTTGAATGATTCAGATTATGAAAGCACAGTGACAACAATGTATTGTATTATACCATCAAAATACTTAACTGACGATCTATTTGGACTGAACATCTCGGCAGATTTCTCACGAAAACAGAAATGAAAAGGTTAAAAAGAAATATTCCGAAACAAAATTAGTCACTCTGCGTATGTAATTTGAACTCCAGCTGAATAAAGCTTTCACTGTGCGAACTGATCTTTTCAACATTGGAGTTTGAAGTGGCTCATAAAAGGCTGAGATGGATTGAAATAAAGCAGAATGTATCAATCATGTATGCGATTTTCCTGAATAATGAAATGAGGTCTAAAAATAAATCGGAAAATCTTCAAGCTTCATTTGGTGGTTAAAAAAAAAGAGAATTACTGGTAAATTAAATTGAATTAAATCTCTTTTAGGTTCGTCTTCCACTTGCTCTCCACTCATGTTCAAAAATTCTGGAGTGATTTTATAAAACATTAAATATTCCCCTTTTCGAGAAAAGTAGCTCTATATGTGTTACAGATTACATCTGTGACAGAAAAAATCTGTTTAAATAAAGGGGAAACATTTTCATCTGGGTATGGTTTGGATAATATTCATTAATATACACCTTCCTCATGGTGTAAGATGTGCAGGATTTTTTCATTAAATAATTTACTGATATAGTTCACATATCAGAGGAAAGCAGGGGTTTTTTTTACGCTGCCTGACTGAAGTAAATTGCCCAAACGTATCACATCACTGCTATCCCTAATTTCACCTGAACGACTGGCTGTCAGGGCCGGTGTCCTTGAAGCCCATCTCTTCCAGCTTGCAGCGACGGTACAGCTCATAGTGGCGAGCGTGCGTTTGCTCGCGGAGGTCCTCCATGTTCACACGCAGCAGCATCTCCCTCAGCTTCACGAAATCACAGTGGTTTTCGTTCTCCACTGGGAAAACAACAGCAAAAAGGGGCTCGGTTACTCACTCCTCACATCAGCGTGTTTGTAGCTCACCTTTAAAATAGCTGGACAGCAGGCGTCTGACAACACAGCTCCGCTGTTAATGGGAATTTTTATGAGGGCTGTCAAATCAATACTTTGGACTCACCCTGCACTGATCCCCAGGGATACAGCCTGGCTTTCACCATCTTGTTTCCTACTTTAACGTCTTCAACACTTCCAACCACAGCAAAGGGAAGATGAGTCTGTAGAGGGAGAGAGTGAAGAGAGAAGAGAAGACTATTGTCATTTCAAGGATTAATGTCATATTGTTTCAGAGCGCTACCTGTCCTGTGAAATCGCTTCATTCGGCACAAACCGAAACAGAGTTTATTCTGTGTTTTTCTTGGACTCACGTTCATGGAAGAGTTGATCTCCGCAACAGCCTCGTCCTCAGTGGGAAACTGGTATATCTGCACCCCGTTGCTGACCAGCTCACTCATGATCTTGATCTTCAGTTTGTCCAGTTCACTCCTGGAGACGGTGTCTGCCTTCGCGATGACGGGGATGACGTTCACCTGCGCAGACGACACCAAGATGAGGTACAGCCCGAGAACAGGCATCCGCACCCGGCCGGAGTCTCTCGTCACCTTGCTGTCCAGTTTCTTCATGGTGACGAGGTCGAGGGACTTGAGCGAGTGTCCGGTGGGGGCGATGAAATACAGGCAGATGTGGATTCTGGTGTCGTGGTAGTTGAACAGGGATCGCTTTATTTTAAGCTCCTCCTCCAGATACCGCTCGAACTGGGCATCGATATACTCAAGAATGGGCTTGTAGCTGCACAGAGAAGCATTAAACACAAAACACACATCATTGTTGTGCACATACATGTTTGAACATCACACTTCTCATTGCCGCTTGCTGAACTTTGACAGACACACACCAGTATCCTGGTAACAAACTCTGCACACTGATAGTTGCGCCGCCAAGAATGCCAGACTCTTTTTTTTAACTCCCTGCTGTCAGCGCATTGAGGCCGCATTTGTTCTAGCAGTCATTCTCCTCTTCTTCTTCCTCTCCCCCAACTCACATGCCAGCAGCAAGGCGCGGCTAATTCCCGATTCCAAAATCAGACAGTGTGTTGGCTGAACGACGAGTACAAGAGGGGGGAGATGATTAGGAAGCAGAGCTGATCTCACACAGAGAAAATTCTAGGGTTATCTTTGGTAGCTTTTAAAGCTTTTCCACGACACCCTATAATTCTTTTCCCATGAGATCTTGACAATTTCTTCCACTTTTTCGACGGTCTGGATTTCATTCAGACTAGCAGTCAGTGAAACAAACATCCTTAAACAGTCTGTAACCTTTGTTCTTTGTTGATCTGGTCTCCGAACCCCACAGTGTGCACGACAGTCAGCTTGAGGTCGACGTTGCTCTCTTGCAGATTGTACGTGTGCGGGCGTAGTTGTACTTGATGCTGGTAGTGGCTGGCTTCCTCATTTTCAAACGTTGTATTGAAAAGAGTGTTCATCAGCGTGGACTTGCCGATCCCCGTCTCACCTGAGAGACAAGGGGGAAAGAAAGGATGCAGAAAGACGAGAAAACGCAGCAGTGCTTCAAAATGTTGAGCTTTGCTACCTTGACGGTATAAACTGCTGTGTTCAGCCCTTACCTACACAGAGGATGTTAAAGCAAAATCCCTGTGCAACTGATTTGCTGACCAGCTGATCAGGAAGGCTGTCAAACCCCACATGGCCTCCCAGCTCCAGGTTCCTCTTATCTTCATTCTGAAGCACAATTTTTAGACAAGACAATATAACAAGAATACTAATCATGTATCAATAGAATGATGAATGTTCTGGATAAGAAGAAAAATCATACGATTGTGAAAATAGTCCTGATGTAACATCACCAACCAAACGCTGTGAGCTTAAATTGTTCCTTGCCAATGAGGTCATCTGTCTCTCTCTGTCTGTCTCTCTCTGTCTGTCTCTTTGTCTGTCTCGCTCTCCCTCTGTCTCTATCTCTCCATATCATAAATTAAATTCCTCCAGTAAAGACACGCAAAACAATCCTCTGAATTATGCAGCATTGGAGTCACACTGTGTGTTTGAGTCGGAGCCAGGAAGTTTTAGGATAGAAGCTGTGTTGGTTTAGCAGTGCAAACAGTTTCAGTAAAAAAACATGCTAACAACAACTGTACTTTAAATACATGAAATATTAATACAAAATGAAGGCAATTTACATTTAAAATCAGCAAGTAAAAGAAAAACAAGAAACATTTGCATCTCTTTATCTTCATATGTACAGTTATTATTGCAACTTGTTGTAGTCAACAGGATCCTTTCTATTGTTGAGGAAAAACACATTTATTTACTGCAAACTTGGCAGGTTGCACGGCCAAAGCTACAAGCTAAGCAGGCGTGCTGGTTATAATTTCACTAAGTTATGATTAAAATATCATTTTATGAAGACATTTAGGCTTTTGTTTTTTTTTCTCCAAAACAACCACTCAAGTTTATATACGTCTCTTTTTT
>JASSRZ010000049.1:5802196-5828651 GCA_032164315.1 Malacoctenus gilli | reverse complement strand
AGCATTCTGCGAGAGTTTCCAATGAGTTTGGGTTGAGTTGGAATGCTGGGGATCAAACGGTAGTACGGGAACCTCAATGGGCCTGAGTTGCTGCGTTGGTTTGCAGACTGAATATGAGTAATGGCGCTGATTGCGGACACCTGCGCGTGTTGATCAGCAGCGACGCGTGCAGGGTGGTGTTGACCTGGAGCTCTCAGCGGAGAGCCTCTCTGAGCTTTCCCTCGTTTGGTTTGATTGGTATAATGGAAAAACAAACGCTGATGTCAGCGGTCCTGCGTTGCCTTCGCACTCTGGTCTTACTGCTGCTGGTCACTTGCAACCTCCCGCTGGTCAGATCCTCCCCCGACGCCTCCAATGCCGTGCGGCCCCTGGGCGGCTTCGGCCCCCCGTACGACAGCATCTTCTCCCCGCTGCTCAGAGCGCTGTCGAAGCACGGAGGGTCGAGGTGGCATCCCGGCCTGAGGAGGAAGATGAAACCCGAGCACAGGTACATGAAATATCTGACCGAAGTTTACAAGAAGTCCTCCAGGGTGCAGAGGAGTGTGGACGGAAGTAGAGTCTACAACACTGTGCGGCTGATCACGCCACGAGATAAATGTCTTGCCAAAAACAATAAAGGTGAGCAAGACAAACGGACACTCAGGACGCACCATTATATGTATTTTCCCAATTATTTGACATCACAAAAAAATGCAAAGCGAGCTTTTATTACTGATGACATTTCAGGCAGCTGAACGTAAGCGATCATGTCTACTTCAGCCTACTGTACACAATGCAGATAGAGCACATTGCATGAGGATTGTTTCTTGTACTTCCTGAAGAAACTTGCATGTTAGCATCAGTGACTACAGATCAATATGCTGGCAGTTCATTCGGTTCAGTATTTTTTGTCACAATGGCCATTTTTATACATTTTCCTCATTATATCCATCTTTTAATGCTTTTCATCTAAGAGTCTCGCTACCATACTGGAGCTGACCAGAGCTCACATTTAGACAGGTCCAGCACAGGGTAATCACAGACATACAATCACATACACACAGCAACTCTTTTACAATTTAGAGTCACAATTCAACCTCATCTGTGCCGAAGATCGCAGAATGATCAGATTACGTTGTGCTTTTGTTTTCTTATGTTCCCCATCAGAAAGTTTCATGCAGGATCTGTCCTACAGCCTGGATCAAGTGAGAGGAAAAGAGCAGCTTCTGAGGTCAGCCCTGCTGTACGGATTTGACCCTAGTCAGTCAACACCTTTGAACTCCGTGTGCTACCTGAGTATCAAGGAGCAGTCGCAGCAGTGCCCGCTGTGTCCAGGAGTCCACCGCGTAGTGAACTTCACAGCCAGTGCAGACGGGAGGAGCCGGAGGAACTGGGTAGAGGTTGACGTCACCTTGTTTCTTCAGCCTCTCTTGAAGCTTCAGCAGAAGAATATTCACTTGTTCATCAACCTCACCTGCCCAGAGGAACAGAGCGCCACTGCTCGCGGGCACGCGGGACCGCTGGAGTTGACCCCTCCTCTGCTTCTCTACCTCAATGACACCAGTAAATCTTCCCACCAGAGCTCGGTAGTCGATCCCAAAGCAGCTCGAGGGTCGTCTTCTGTGTACAGCAGGTTTCCAAAGCGGATGGTTTTCAAGCCGGTCCAGAGGCGCAAGAAGAGATGGAGGAGGGAGTCTTCAAAGAGCAAGCGGGGTGAAAAAAGCCTGGACATCCACCTGCCCGACCTGCTTCCCAGCTCCGAGTTCCCGACGAGCGACTGTGCCTTGTACGATTTCCGAGTGCGGTTCAGTCAGCTCAAACTGGATCACTGGATCGTCTTTCCTCCAAAGTACAACCCCAGGTACTGCAGGGGCATCTGTCCGAGGACCATGGGCTTCATCTACGGCTCGCCCGTGCACACCATGGTGCAGAACATCATCTACGAGAAGCTCGACTCCTCCGTGCCCAGGCCCGCGTGCGTGCCCTCCCACTACAGCCCCCTCAGCGTCATGATCTTTGAAGAGGACGGCTCGTACGTCTACAAGGAGTTTGAAGACATGATCGCCACCAGATGCACGTGTCGCTAGGCCATCCAAGCAACGATTTCGTGGTTTTCATGTTTTCAGGCTGAATTTTCTTCGTCAACAATCATCACAGGTGGCCTGTTTCCAACTATCAGATATCTGACCAGTCTCAGTGATCTCATGAATTCATAAAATTGTGCATGACAGAAGTTTGATCTGTTGCAGGTGTGTTTACTCAAAGTATTTTATCTTAATATATAAGCCTGACATTTATTTTGTTTTTGTTTAGGCGTGACAACAAAGGCTGTTTATGCATCCTATTGTCCAGCCAACTCTTTGTAATGTGATAGCCAAGCTAACACAATTGAAGAAGAAAACGTTTGATTTTTTTAAGTTTGCTTCTGTTAATTTATTTTGGGTGGGTTGTCTGTCATTGTTCTTTAATTTAGCACAACTGTCAACTTTTAAGTCGCCCCATTCTGGACAAAAGAGAAGCAGTCACAAATTCTTATCAAACCTTTTACATATTATTTTATTCGTGGGGATTACAGGCAGCTGTCCGGACGGTAGCTGCCTTCATAATGTCCAGAATGAAAGTTGTCAAGGTTTCAGTGTGTATTTATTCCTTCTGCTCAGTGAGTGACTGCATACCTGCAAGCCGACTGCATGCCTTAAATATTTGTACGGGTTGAATGTGACGATATACATGTCATATTTATTTATGCAAACTGAAATAATTCACTGTGTGTCTGTGCTCAGCATAGGAAACCTTCAAATGAGGAAAAAGTTGTAGATATTCTCTGAAAATAAAAAAAAATAACATGCATGAGTAATTTTGTCTGCCTACTGCTGTCTGAATAGTTTATGCAATGTAGTAACAAGCTGTGTTAAAGTAAATTATAAGCTTTTTACTTTTGTAAAGACGATTTTGAGAGTATGTATTACACTTTGTACTGAGGGGATGATTGTGGGGGAAAAAGGAAATTGAAAAATGTCAAATTCTACTCATCCTTTCGCAGAATATCTGCAGACAGCAGGACTTGATAAGACCCCCGTGTTTGTCAATGAATATGTTGGCGTCATTTATTTTGTAAACATTTGCACATAAAGCTGTATTGGAAAAGATGATGCGTATTTGCTTTTGTATTGATTAACACCTTCAAAAGGAAATGCTGGAAAAGCAGTCGTTTCCGTGATCGACATCTAATATGTCGTTGTTGTACTTGGCGTCTGGTCGTCTTTTAGTAAAGATGATGCAATTGCAAAACCGTAAGAGTCCTTTAACTGCATGTCTGTATCTGCAGGCGCACGGTCGTTAGAGGGAAATTGAGATGTTTTTCTACTCCGGGCCACTGGGTGGCGGTGAGTTATTTGGAAGCCTTAAGAGATTGTTAAGGACAGAAAGCGGATCTACGTCAAGAAACAGCGAAGAACAGCAGCTCGGTGAGTTTCAATGTCACGAATTAGACTCTGTACTTTACTTTCATCGCGTGTTTTCAAGTAAAAGGGAAGTGATAAACATGTTTTCCAGTTGTGTTTGAGGTTATATGGACGAGTCCTTCTTGAACTGACGGGCCAGAAAACGTTTCGTGTCTATTCGTAGCTTAGCACTGAGGCGAGGAAGCTAACAACGCAGCTACCACCATGTTAGCTCGTCCTGTACCTGAACACATTGTTCTCTGGAGTTAAAATGCTCATTTGTTGTCGTGTTTTAAAGAGTGACCGACGTCTTGTGACGACGGATTCACAAACCAGCACGGTTAGGGTTGCGTTAAGCGGGTAAACATGTCTCAAAACAATGACCTGTCCACTGTGTTCCCCGTTCCTGGACTGTTGGACTCACACTCGACGTCAATATTGTGAAGCGTCATCCACTGGCAATCCAGTGCGTGACTAGATTTAATTGTTCAATGCAATTTTTTGTTCATTTTACATAATAAAATGCCCAGTTTCTGCTTTTGTCTTTTTGGGGTGTTTTCCCATTTTTTATTGCATTAACTAAACCAAGGAGGGACCTCACTCACGTTCTCGATGGTTGTTCCTTTATTTCTATTGAAAATAAAAGGTTTCATTGCATAGTTTCTTTAAAAGAAACAATTTGTTTGCTGCCCAATTGTTCTAAAGTCTCCTCAATTTTTTATCAAGATGCACGCTTTTGTGTTTCTGTGAGCCATTAGTTACGTGATTAGTTGTGTGTTTGTCCATTAGATGAGGATAGGTGTTGCTTTACTTGACAGAGTTTGGGAATGTTTTCACTTCATATTGTCCTGTTCCCTTCACAGACCAGCCCGAAAATGGGTCGCCACTTTGGAGACTTGGCCAAGGTCAGGCACATAATCACATACAGCCTGTCCCCCTTTGAGCAGAGGGCGTTCCCCAACTACTTCTCCAAGGGAATCCCCAACGTTTGGAGAAGGTTCACAGCATCCTTCTTCAAAGTTGCCCCCCGTAAGTTCATACTTCTCTGTTTGCCAATTGTTAACATTCAGGGATGGAGGGTGATTTGATTTTATGCATTTAATTGTATTACAGTCTTATTTTACATGGAAAAATGTTGAATGAATGTGAAGCTGTGGTGCTTTTTGTCAGGTTACGATCAAGTTTTGATTCGTACTCTAATACTGAGTTGGATAATTTCCAAGTGAGATGCTGTTACCTGCTTTGACTGTAAGTTTTGGTCTGGCTCAAATGACATCATAGTGGGTGGGGAAAGAGCAGCTCTAGCGATCAAAACATGCATGTAAACAGCATTTCTCAAGATTTCTTTAAGAAATTAATTAGTATCAGTATATTTGAAACATGACATTTATCTTGTACGTTAGGAACTGTTCATTTCTTTGAATACCAACTGTGAACGTTTGTCATTCTTTTTGCAGCGATGACCCTGATGTATCTGACGTACACCTGGGGAAACAGCGTCCACCAGCAGGGCAAGAGGAAGAATTTGGCAGACTATGAGAGCGATGAATAAATGAACTTCTGCAACCTCTCTAAAAACCAACCGCTGTTGTCAAATCCAACTCTATCTGTTTCACCAATAAAGCAGTAAAATATTTATGTGAAATGTGTTTGGTCTGGTTTTATACTGGAATGAAATGAGGACACGATCTCTCTGCTGTGTTTAAAACGGAAAAAAGCTTTTATCCTACACCTGGTGTAGTTTTCTATCCAACACTATTTCTGATTAGTGGAACCTTTTTTTGATTTGTGAAAATGCGACGTAGGTACATTTCACCATTCTTTCAGCTTATAGATCACATTCAACCAGATGTAAATCAAAAGCCTCTGGAGAAGTACTTATCTGTACTGGCTGCGTTTATCATTAAAGAGGTTTAACTTTCTTTATAGCACTTTTTCTGAAACCTTTGTTGTGTTTGAAAGTGGAATAAAGAAAATTCCACAATTTTGGAGCACATCGGCCAGATTTAAATCTCAAATCTCCGTACGAGTTTTCCAATGTGATCTAGTTTATTCGACAAAGGTTGATTATTCATTCTAACACTTTCTGGTTTGTGAAAATGCAAAAACGAGGCACATTTGGGGATTTTTCAGCACAGACTGTTCGAGGCCACATGAAGTCAGGCCCATGACGTTTCACGGAAAGCCTCCGGCTGGCAGGACAGGTTGCCGGTGCAGTGCCTCGTCTGAGCGGCAGGTGGCGCAGTGTGGCCAGCTCCGCAGTCGGACGCTATTGGTCGGCGGACTCAGAGAAAATTCCTGAACGCTCTCACGCATCAACCGGCGCACCGCATGCTGCTACTGCTCAGCTTCATGGAACAAGAACAAGGGTGGATCACCGTCCGCTGACTGGAAGCCACCCGAGCCGCCGCCGACGCTGCTGTCCCTGTTAGCACCGAGCTGTCTCTCTGTTCTTCCCCGTTAGTCCGCGCCGTTAACTCAGCCGCCGAGGATGTCCGTGATAGGTTTTGACGTCGGCTTTCTGAACTGCTATGTAGCGGTAGCCAGAGCCGGAGGGATTGAAACTGTCGCCAATGAATACAGCGACCGATGTACACCGTAAGTACCATCAGTCACCTCGTGGCTCGTCCCTTGCGTAAGGCTGTCCGCGGTAGTACGAGTAGCATCGACTATGAACCCTCGACGTCGCTATTGTCAATACTTATTGAAGCTAGCATGGCTCGCTAGGCGGTTAGCATGCTAGCCGATTTCACAACAGGAAACGACATGTGAGCGCTAAAGCTAATGCTAACTCATGCTAAGTCACTGGTGTTGAGGGATAATATCTAAACGGCCTCTTGGATGGAAACGTGTCAGGTGGAATGCGTCACGGGGAGCGCTGTGGGGCTGATGTTGTCCGGGATAAGACCTGTCCGGTCAGGTGACGGCTGTTTTACTGCGGGCATGAATGAGCGCATGATGGGAGGAGGCCGGACTCTGGCTGTCAAAACGGCTCCCCATTGTACCTCATTTTCCCACCCAGAGTCCACAAGAGACGCATGTAGAGCATCGCATCATGGACGATGAATAAAAAGTCAACATCTGTCATAGTTCTAATGTAGTTTCCCTGTCCATTGTGGGATCAGCCTTCACAGAACTGTTATTGTCTGAATTTAATGATAAGAATAGTTTATGTGGAAGCTGATTTGTGTTTACGGTTTTCAGAGCATGTGTTTCTTTTGGACCCCGGAATCGATCAATCGGCGCAGCAGCAAAAAGCCAGGTAAGTTCCTCTGAAAGGCTGCAGCCTCAGTTTCTGGTCAACAAGCAAAAAACAATCAAAGGATCTCAAACATGAACCCCTGCACATCCACAGAGGAGCACACTGTTCATTTCTAACGTTTTGGGGCATCTGTAACTAAATCAATTTCTTTTCTCCATGCTGAATTTAATGTTTTTACTTGACTGCATCAGCTTGGATAACAGCAAATATTTAATGACAGTTAAGCAAATGCAGTTTTATAGCTGAAAATACACAAAATATCCTTAAATGTGGAAACTTGCGTCTGTAAATAGGAACACAAGGAGAATGACTAACTTTTCTTTTTTAAAGGGTAAAATGCAGGTGACTTTGTTGATGGGTTGCCAGGTTTTTGCTGAGCCAATGTAAACAGAGACAAAAATCAAAACAAGTAGTTTTATTTGTACAGTTTGAGCAGTCTTGCCAAACTTTATATTAACCTGTTAGCTCACACAATCACATCATCAGCCATCTGGTGGGATCAACCCGGGTCTCAGTTTCTTGCCCGCAGACACGTCGACAGGCCGAAAGAGGGGATCAAACTGGTGATCGACCAAAATCGACATCAACACAAAGTGGCCCTTCAAAATGATACATGCGTCATTTTGTCACAAACAGGTCGTCACAAACTGCAAGAACACAGTCCAGGGGTTCAAGAGGTTTCACGGCAGGGCCTTCTCAGATCCTTTCGTGCAGCGCCTCAAAAACAGCCTGGTCTATGACATCGCACAGATGCCAACAGGAACTACAGGCATCAAGGTAAGACAAAGACATGCTCACTGTGACACAGGTGCAGTGTTGCATTTGGTCATCTGTTGATACACGGTCAGAGCTCAAACACTGGATATGGTTAGAATTCAATATATATTCACAGTGCTGCTCAGTGGTCATCTCCAAACATTGTTGAAATGAGTTTAAGGCTTACGGCGAAACCAAAATGTAAAGCTTTGGGGTGATTAATGGTTTAAAACACTTAAGCGATGTCAGTTTCACAGTGACTCATCACAGTAGAAATGGTAAATAATGGCTCATTGTGCCTGATACGGTTTGAAAATAATAACTAGACATTACCATCATTCTTTCACATCAGCGGATAGAATGGAAACATAATATGTTATTCAGGACCGCCTTAGGTAATGCCTTTGTTATTTTTTGCTCAATGGTTCTTTTGTGAGTGAAGGGTCCATTCATTTTTGAATTTTCTGTTCTGTTGAGGTCGCTCAATAGACAGAAAGTTTTAATGTTCTGGTTGGAAAACGCGCTGAGAACATGCACTTCATCAGCACTTTAGTGGACTTCTGCTGTTGCACAAGTGATTTGTGAGGTTGTGCAACATGTGTGTCATGACAAACTGGACTTGGATCAAGATTCAATTGTAGCCCTAATTATAGGGATGTTTAGACCAGTGATTTTCAGCCTCTTTGTTGGAAATCTGCAGGTGTTCTAAAGGAGATCAAATTTAAACCCAATCTGCCAAAAACTCTACACTTGAAATGTCTTTTTTGTTCATTGTGGAAAAACAATGCATTTGACATATTTACATTTGGCCACAAGCTGGAGAATGTTGATTGTTTTGGGGGCTTCTCCTCACATACACCTCAAACAATAAGCCTTTCCCCCTTTTTGACCCTTTGACTGCTGCTGCAGGTGATGTACATGGAAGAGGAGAAGGTGTTCAGCATCGAGCAGGTCACCGCCATGTTGCTGACCAAGCTAAAGGAGACGGCTGAGAATGCACTGAAGAAACCTGTGGCAGACTGTGTTGTGTCTGTAAGTATGCGACCTTTAAAAAAACCTAACGCCGGTCCACACCCAGTATCCGCCCACACAGATGTTTTCACCTGTATTGCTCGAGGAGACCTGTCCTGACAGCTCGGCTAACAAAAAAAACAATAAATGAAAGAAACACTTGGAGCCACAGAAACTGTCTAAATGTTTTTGGCTGTTTAGTTTGGCAACAAAGGATCCATATGCAAGATTTATTCATTCACGAGAACCTTCCTAGTAACCTGTAGGAGTTCATTTAGAAGTAGCACCTTGAGGATTTACTATTTGGAAGGAATACATTGAAAGACTGAACATATTTTTCAAGGTGCGATCTCACAGATGGGAACTCAAATCTTTCATTCACATTGTCACAAAAACAGTCAGTGCTCGTTTTGTGGTTTGGTTTTTCTTTGTTTGTTTTTTGTTTTTGCTTTTTAAACAAACTAATGACCAAAAAACAATTATTTGCAGAAATAGATTGATCAATGAGGAGATTGTTCTGGCAACATTAGCCTTTTTTTTTTTTTTTTTTTTTTACGAAAACATACGTTAAGCACACAAAACTTAGAAAGGAAGACTTGCATTGAGTTTTGTCTCCTTGGCAACACTGACAGAAACAGTGAAAGAGCAGCTTTATTTCCTTCATTGTCCCGCTCACATTTGACCTGTTTTAGGATCAGTCGGCTGACTGTAAGTGACCTTCTCCTCCTCTCACCAGGTTCCCTGTTACTACACCGATGCCGAGAGAAGATCAGTAGTCGATGCTGCTCAGATTGCTGGACTCAACTGCCTGAGGCTCATGAACGAGACGACTGCAGGTCTGTACAGGGAGGCTTTCTGGGCAGGGATGTGCAGGTTCCTGGCTGCTCACAAAGGAGCACAACCTCATTATAAAATAGGCCGCACTTTAACACAGATTTCTCCTTGCAGTTGCGCTGGCATATGGAATTTATAAGCAGGATCTCCCTGCTCCTGAGGAAAAGGCGAGGAACGTGGTGTTTGTGGACCTGGGCCACTCTGGGTACCAGACATCTGTGTGTGCCTTCAATAAGGGCAAAGTCAAGGTATGTAACCACATCATCAGCACCCCTTAACTCTTTGAGTCTGGAAACAGCTTTGCTTCAGCCCGGCACCCTTGTTCTTTGCCTGTACCGCTCAGGTCCTCGCCACAGCTTGCGACCCCGAGTTGGGAGGGAAAGATTTCGATGAGGCCCTGGTCAAACATTTCTGTGAGGAATTTGGCAAAAGGTACAAGCTGGATGTCAAGTCGAAGCCCAGGGCTCTGGTCAGACTCTACCAGGAGTGCGAAAAACTGAAGAAGCTGATGAGCGCCAACTCCTCTGACCTGCCACTCAACATCGAGTGCTTCATGAATGACATCGATGTCTCTGCCAAGCTGAACAGGTACAAGAAAGCATTTGTTCACATTTGGGTGTGTTCTGTTCTGTTTTTCTTGCAAAAGCTAAAGTCGTGCTTGCATTTTGTCCTATACAAGGGGTTCATTTGAAGAGATGTGCGCAGATATTCTGGCCCGAGTCGAGCCCCCTCTGCACAGTCTCTTGGAACAAGCCAGTAAGTACAAATATACTTGAAAAATTCCTCATTCAATTCAAGAATTTTTTTCATGCTGTGGTGTGAACAACACTTCATCACTTCTTTTTTTTTTCTTTTTTTTTTTTTTTTACATAAGAGCTGAAAAAGGAAGACATCTACTCAGTTGAGATCGTTGGAGGCGCTTCCAGGATCCCGGCCGTCAAAGAGCGAATCAGCAAATTCTTCGGGAAGGAGCTGAGCACCACGCTGAATGCTGACGAAGCCGTGGCCCGAGGATGTGCCCTGCAGGTCCGTCGCACTGTGGCTGATCTTTGTTCCTGAAACAAACCACAGGCTCAGTTGATCAGCTCAGTTGATCTCTACATCCAATAACGCAGTATTTTGCTTTGATTACTATTGAGAGCTTGTCTGTGTTTCCACAGTGTGCGATATTGTCTCCAGCCTTCAAAGTCCGGGAATTTTCCATTACCGACGTTGTTCCGTATCCCATCTCTCTGAAGTGGCATTCCGCTGTAGAGGAGGGTGTGAGGTAACAAACGTTTGTTTTGTTTTCTCATGCCAGCTCATATCACAATACGATGCATTCACTGAAGTGTCCGAGGCAACAAACTGTTAACTACAGAAACTTTTTGGTTCCCATTAATAGTTTCATTACATCACTGCAGAGATAAATACAGTCCAGTGTAGTTTGACTCTCTTGGCTGATGATTTTAACGCATCGGTTTGTGGTCTTTTTCTGTCGCAGTGATTGCGAGGTCTTCCCTAAAAACCACGCAGCACCTTTCTCCAAAGTGCTGACCTTCTACCGGAGGGAGCCCTTCTCTTTGGAGGCGTACTACAACTGCTCCAACGAGCTTCCTTATCCTGATCCCACGATTGGTAAGCAGCAAAAAAAACGGACTCTCCAAAAAAAAACACATGATTCTTGAAGTATGTTGTACACGTGCAGAAACATGGAACAACTTCTTGCCAATTGTTCTTCGCCTTTTTATGAGGCTAAAGCTACACCAAAAGGTTTTTATCCTCCCTAATCTGTGTTGTTGTCATTTTTTTGTTATAGGTCAGTTCATGATCCAGAAGGTGGTTCCTCAGGCATCAGGGGAAAGCTCCAAAGTGAAAGTCAAAGTGCGGGTGAACATCCATGGTATCTTCAGCGTGTCCAGCGCCTCCCTGGTCGAAGTGCAGAAATCTGACGAGACGGAGGAATCCATGGAGATCGACCAGACAGCCGAGAAAGAAGGAGAGGTACTTTAGCATCACGTCACCCGATGTCCTTTTCACACCCAACTGCAGATGTGTCTGAGTAAATAACTTTTTTTTTAACAGACCAATATGCAGACTGATCAGGATGAGCAGCAGACTCAGGGAGACGGACAGAAAGAAACGGAAGACAAGTCGCCACAACCTAATGAGGAAATGGAGGTAAGAACGAAAAGGTCTTTAAATAAAAGTACCATAAAACCTCCCTGATTCTGCTTGAAGGTTCAGTTCTTCTTGAGCCTTATTGAGCCATAAAGTATTCCATGCACACAGTTCACAAGATGCATCATATTTGCTTCTTCCGTTTCATTTGTTCTCCTCCACCTTTTCAGACTACTCCAGAGGAGAACAAAGGTGAGAAAAAGTCCGACCAGCCCCCGCAAGCCAAAAAGCCCAAAGTCAAAACAAAAGTGCTGGATCTCCCCATTGAAAACAGTCCACAGTGGCAGCTAGCAGACGACATGCTCAATCTGTTTGTGGAAAATGAGGTGAGTACAAAGTGAGACGGTCACACCGGGACCGTTGGACAGGTTTCGCTTCGGTTGTTAAAGCTGCTGTGTGGCGTCTCCTCAGGGCAAGATGATCATGCAGGACAAACTGGAGAAAGAGAGAAACGATGCCAAGAATTATGTGGAAGAGTATGTGTACGACATGAGGGATAAACTACACGGCATGCTGGAGAAGTTTGTCAGTGAATCTGTAAGTCCACTAGCACTTTTATCCTAAATGAAACAAAATGTACGCTATTTATGTGTCTGCTGTTAATATTTGCATAAATGTAGTAAACAAGCTTCTATTTGATGGCTTTTAGGACCGAGATACTTTGAGTTTAAAGTTGGAGGACACTGAAAACTGGCTGTATGAAGACGGAGAGGACCAACCCAAACAGGTGTACATCGACAAGCTGGCAGAGTTGAAGGTAAATGTTGCTCAAGAATTGCTTTGTTCTTCTCAAGTGTTTCGTGGAACTAACTTCTACAACGAACTTTTGTATCGCCGCAGAAACTTGGACAGCCCATCCAGGAGAGGTACACAGAGGCCGAGGAGAGACCCAAAGCTTTCGAGGAGTTGGGAAAACAGATCCAGCAGTACATGAAATTTATAGAAGCTTACAAAATGAAGGTATATTATAACACAAAGGTCTGAAAGAGTTCAAAAATCTAATATTGTGCATTCCTAAGTGCCTTTTATCGGGTCTCTATTAAATGTATTGAAACCTAACTCGGGGGGGGGGGATCTCTTGTGAGTTCTCAACTGTGACTGAAAAAATCCTTTTTTTATTCCTAATCTTAAAATAAAAGTTGCGAGCAGTCGTCATAAACTCTGTTGTTTTTCATGTGTTGTTTCCCAGGAAGAGCAGTACGACCATTTAGACGAGGCAGATGTCAACAAAGTGGACAAACTGACCAACGACACAATGATCTGGATGAACAGCGCCATGAATCAGCAGAGCAAGCAGAGTCTGACAGTGGATCCCTCCATCAAGATCAAAGACATTCAAGCAAAAACAAGGGTGCGTGTGTCAGCGTGTGTCATTACCAATTCAAAAATGTAAAAAAAAAAAAATCATGTGATACAATATACTGACACTTGGCCATTGAATAGACTTTCTTGCTATTGTTGAAGTCACAAAGGGAGATCTGCGTAAGAGCTGCAGACTCATTTAAAAATAACAGTTTTTGCTGCTTGAAAGACTTTGGTGTTTGTGATTTTTTTTTTTTTTATGTCAGTATTGAATCATGTTTAACACTTTGTGGTACTTTCCCAGGAGCTTTTCTCTGCTTGCAACCCCACCGTGACCAAGCCCAAGCCCAAGGTGGAGCTTCCCAAGGAGGAGACGCCTGCAGAGCAGAACGGGCCCGTCAACGGACAGGAGAAGCCCCAGGAGGAGAGCGCGGACAAGGGAACAAGCGACAACACGGGCAATCCCAGCTCAGAGTCCACAGAAAGCAAACCCGACATGGACCTCGACTAAAGCAGCCTCACGTCAAGCCCCCTCGAGCAAAGCTGAACGGGAGCCGATTGTTTCAGATTGAGATGCGGCCTGGCTGTAAGAATCAGAGCTGGTGAGGTGTTTGAGGAACTGCACTCCACTGTCCAAAGCAGGCAGGGTGTTTTGTTTTGTTTTTCAGCACTCTGAGCCTAGCTCCTGGTGGTATCTCTGTCCAATGACATAGCATGCCCTCTTCTCTTTCTGGATGACATAAATCAAAAGCCAGCTGCAATAATTCTGTTTGACAATGAGCGCTGTACACATGATGGTATTTATTTCTGTTGTGTGCTCTGTAAGTGTTCTGGTCTGTGTCACAATATGGTTTTAATAAAGGTATCGAAAATCGTTGTGCGCCATCGTTATTCCTGCAGGACCAAAGTCCAGCTGTGCAAAAATGAGGATACAAGGGCGACATCTGCTGCCATGCAAATTTGTGACTATGATTAACGTGTCAGCACTGTGGTCAAGTGTTGTCTCCAAGCAGGAGTGCAAAACAAGTTGGTGACCTCTGATCAGTGGTGGTGTCTGTTTTGTAGGTGCTCCAGCGTGTTTCCACATTCATGTAGACAGAACTCATCAGGTGACCGATAAATTCAATTTAAAAAAAGTCTTAAATTCTCCAAAATTTGCTCTTATATTGAGCCTTGTAATATAACCCTGGCCAAATAAAATTATTGTAGGTTGATAATAGTTTCAATATTTTGATATCTAGCTCAATGCAGGAAAATCATATTGCACTGCAAACAGATAAGGTTTTGGTGAACAATATACAACTGTTGGGGGAGATATATACAATCGTTTTGACATCCAGGAGGTAAATGATGAAAGTTTGAGTTGTGATGTTCTATAGTTGCATTAAAAACTGCTTTAATTTGCATTCAATCATTTGTATTTGAGAATGAATCAATAAAGCTGAACCTCAACTAAAAATAACACCTTATTGAACCGGAAATTAAAACTCCACAAGGTGACGAGGAAGTGGCTCTTCATTGACTGTACATGTGATCAAAACTCACAACAGCAACCCAAATGTCTTCTCTTTATATGCAGTAAAACACTATACTTGTGTTTTTCAAACGATAAGTAATCCGAGACATTGTTGGTCATTAAACGGAGGAAGTTGGTTTTTTTGAGCCTCTCAAGTCGCTCGGTTCTCCTGCAGGTTCCTTGCGTCAGTTTGCGTCTCCTCCGCAGAGAGCGCTGTTTGCATCCAGCAGCAAGAGTCACATGATTCATCCGGATCCTGTCTGCTCCGACTGAAAGCTGCACACAGTCCGAAGGTAAACCTGGAGACAACGATTCATGCCTTGGAGTAGTTTTGTGTCTGTCCCGAGCTGTAACATAAGTTTTGGCCTCACTCCCCGGGTGCGTAAAAGCCGTGAGCACTGCTTTGTTCCCCGTGTTGGACAATCCAAAGGCAACAGCACTGTCTACATTTTCCTGTTGCGGGATGATGTATAGTTTTATCTCGAGGAGTCTAAAGTCTGGTTTTAGGCGTGTTCTCTCTGAAGCTGCTTCGAAGGCAGCGAATCGCTGCTGTCTCACTGCGCGTTTTTGTCTCCTTCAGCACCATGAAGCTCATCATCCTGAATGACTACGACCAGGCAAGCGAATGGGCTGCCAAGTACATCAGAAACAAGATTCTGCTGTTCAAACCAGGCCCCAGTAGGTACTTTACTTTGGGGCTGCCCACAGGTAAGAAAGAGAAGAGTGTGCGTGTGCAGAAATGCGCACTTTTCTGCGTCAAACTCGGCTGTATCCGCCCACATCTGCTGATTCAGTGCTCGTGTGGGGGAGCAAACTGAGTTGAGGCATATTTTCTCGCTGTAGTTTGCGTTTTTCTCACAATAAGATGAAAAAACAATGCAAGAGTGCATACTGATGGTTGTGCTTCCAATTTCTCTTTGAAATTTTGAAGTTACTTTAGTTTTGCAAGTGAAATTGATGTTGCAACTCCACTGAAACTCTCATACGTCTTCAATACATGTGGAATGTGTCAACAAGCACATGGCTTCTTGATAAAGAGTTCAACTGTTTGTTGAAAAGCCCGTTGTCTGTGTGCAGGAAGCACTCCTTTAGGTTGTTACAAGAAACTGATTGAATACTACAAAAATGGCGAGCTGTCGTTCCAGTACGTGAAGACCTTCAACATGGACGAATACGTAGGTAGGTCTCCAGCCCGCTGCGCTGCTCGACCGTCCCCTGGGATTCGTAAACCTTTGTCGCGCTGATTGAGGAACGGTCATAAACTCTTGGGCAGGTCTTCCCAGAGATCACCCCGAGAGCTACCACTCCTTCATGTGGAACAACTTCTTCAAGCACATCGACATCCGATCGGAGAACGCCCACATCCTCGACGGCAACTGCAGCGACCTGCAGGCGGAGTGCGAGGCTTTCGAGCAGAAGATTACGGCCGCCGGCGGGATCGAGCTGTTCGTCGGAGGTCAGAGGGTCACCCTGATGGTTGCAGTGTTGAGTGATGACACAGTCTTGACTTTAACCCCCCCCCCCCCCCCACACCGCAGGGATCGGACCCGACGGCCACATTGCTTTTAATGAGCCCGGCTCAAGTCTGGCCTCCAGGACCAGAGTGAAGACCCTGGCACAGGACACGATCATTGCCAACGCTCGGTTCTTTGACGGCGATCTCTTGAAGGTGCCCACCATGGCGCTGACCGTAGGAGTGGGCACCGTCATGGACGCGAAAGAGGTCAGGGGCTCAGCTGAATTTCAGTGACCGCCGTTGTGTTTTGCTCGTGTTTCGGTCAAGCTCACCAAGTGTTAAAACGTTTCCAACATTGCTCTGCCACAAATGTCACATGTTGAGTTGCTTCGCAGGTCATGATTCTCATCACCGGAGCACACAAGGCTTTCGCTCTGTACAAAGCCATCGAGGAGGGCGTGAACCACATGTGGACAGTGTCCGCCTTCCAGCAGCACCCGCAGACCGTGTTCGTGTGCGACGAAGACGCCACACTGGAGCTGAGGGTCAAAACTGTGAAATACTTCAAAGGTGAGGCAGGCTCGGGGTAACGCGAGAGAGCGTGCGTGTCTCGGTCATCCAAAGATTTTCCAGAGAGAAGAATTGCGACACAGGCCTGAGTCACAGCAAAACGTGCTGAGTCGTGTTCTCCCCCTGCAGGGATGATGCATGTGCACAACAAGCTGGTGGACCCGATTCCACCAAAGCAGGACTGAAGACCACTCTGGCGGCGTGAGGTTTCTGGTTGCATCCTGCAGAAAAAAAAAAGATTACACTCCAGTGATTTTCTTCGTCATCTGGTGGAGAACAAGCAGTGCTTGCGAGTCACCCACGGTGAACCTTCGGCGAGATGAATAGGTGGCGATGCAGCAGAGGCTGCCAGGTTTTCAGGTGATTGTTCATCCAGCTGTTTTTCTCGTTTGCTCTTTGTAATAAACTGAGTCTAGTTTTCATACAATGTGTGGAGTGTTACTGGTGTGGCTTTCAGTGGGTCTTGTGAAAGGAAAAACGTTGGAAAAAAGTGGCACAGTAAAGATTTGAATATTTTGTTGCATCTTGTATCATGATTACACTCTGCCTAAATTGTTCACGGGGCAAAATTAGAGAAATCTTCTAAAATGACTATGTACATTACTACAGACAAAACGAACACACTGACCTTATATCTTTCTAATGCTTCACTATATACAGCCAACTTTTACTAGTGAAAAAAAAAATCAGTCGATTGTCAGTAACCAAATGGTCTTAGACTTCTGGGCAAAAAAGTAATGTGAAAAAATACAGAAAACAAAGCAGTGATCAAAGGACTTTATTTTGCCCGGTTTGTGTTTTTATATGAGTGCTCAGTGCTGAAAACATTTCTTCTTAAATGTGTAATCTGGGGTCCTCTGCAACTCGGTAAAATGAAAGTAGTTTTTATGTGAACAAAGTTTATCGTTGCCTTTAATTCGTTCAAAACTGATTTGGATTTTGTTTTTTTCCCCAAGTGGCACTTTTCGGTGCAAATACTGTAAAACACGAAATTCAAAATGATCTGACCATATTTTTTTACTAAACGCAACGTGATCCTCTTCTCAATGCAACCTAGGCAGTTTGAATTTTCCCACGGCCCCTGAAGGCAGCAGTGAAGCAGCACTCAGAGGGGGAGAAAGAACGAGATGGCCGACTAGGAGGCTGCGCGATCTTTGCTACTTTCCCGGCGACATTCCTGTTCGTTTAACACGCGTCCAGCGGCTTCAGCAGGCGGAGGACGGGTCAGAAATTCGGTCCCTCCACCACGATGGCTGAACCAAACAGCAGCGTCAGATATCATGAGGTAGGTAACAGGTTGCCACCGTGTATCTCCGACGGAGCTCACTCGCTAGCTCGCTCGTTGCTGTGCTGTCAGCTAGCAGGATTCAACACGAGCCTGTCACCGAGGCAGCAGCGACGAGCCCCGCAGACATTTGTTTACGGGCGGGCCTCCTTACTGCCAGCGTCACGTACTGCCCGACAACGACACCGCAAATGCACCGACAACGAACGCAAACGTTCGGGGCGAGTCGTTTAACAGTTTTCATCCTGCGTCTCGTGACGTTAGCAACTGTTTGCTAGCAGCTGCCGATTGTTGTGTAGTTTCACTCTGTCAAGCCCTGATCCTGGATCAGGGACTGAGTGACTGTGGCCTGCTGCAACCTGAAACCTCACCACAATCACCAACTTCTATCAAACATCTGTATATATCACACTTTACGTCTGTATTGTGTACGATGTGCGATATAATCGCGCGTAAGGGCATTTTCTGTCATATATTATTTGGCAGGACGCTTCTCTAGTTTCCTTTTTTATTCGTGTTGCTCCTTTTTATTTTCATACTTCCTGTTTTGTAACCATATTATTGTTTCCACACCGTCTCCTTGATGTCTTCAGATAGTATATTTTTTCCTCAATGTGGTAAAATGTTATTTCTCATGAAGTTTATTTCACTGACACGACTTTGTACTTATTTTAAACGCCTTTTTTTATTGCATGTCTGAGGTTTCAATCAACTGCAGGGTACACACTCTCCCCTCCCCTACATTTTCCAGGAAGAAGTTGCCCTCTCTTTATATTTCACTTCTAATATCATACTTGACTTCTATGTCCACATAAAAAAAGCAGAGTTTTGATCAGAATGTTTTGCACTGAAAAAGGCCTAGTTTCAATGACACACAAATTTAAAGAACTGGTTATTGACTTCCACTGTGTGATTTTTTTATAAGGGTTCTAACTTGACAAATGGAACGTGATGCAGCAGCTTTGTTAGACTTTTAGGACCCCCATGGTCTCAAATAATCCCCAGGGGGGAAAAAAATCAAGCCTCTTATAGAAACAGTTCAACTGTGATAAATTGAATTCTTTATATATACCTGATTAAGTTTCTACACACAAGAAACCGTTTTAATCTGATGAGTCAGAAACTAGAAGGAATTCAAGAGTGTTGCCCTCTGCATGTTTGTTCAGCTCGTGAATGAGGAGGAGCCGTCCCCCCCATCCCAGGAGGGTCCCGCTCAGGATGCGCCTCCACCCTACAGCAGCATCGCAGCAGCAAATGCAGGTGAGGAGGCTTAACAGCTCCGTCACGCACCATCCAGCAACCCAACATTTAGTCGTTTAAACCCAAAAGTATCAGCTCCACCTCCTGATAATGTTGTAATAACAGTCAGTCATGCGGGCTACAGTTGTGGGTGTGGGAGTAAAACCTAAAGTAAACACTATGAGCAGAAAAGTTTGTGAATTTCACCTGCCTGCTGTGTTGTTTTTTTTGTTTTTTTTTCCAAACAAAGTAATACAGTTTAGCTGGTCATCTTTTCTGCTTCTGGCATTTTATTCTGCGCTGTTAAATACAGCTCAAGGTCCTAGTTAAATAAAAATGAAGACAATTTTTTTTAACCGTACAGCACAGATGTCTTGCAATGAACATGTCGTTCACTGTGTGACGTGGATGAATGTGGGAGCTCTGACAATCCCTTCGTCAACTCTGTCCTAATCTGTTACCTTAGACCGTACATTGTAAAGCATAAAAGCCAGTGCGCTGCAACAATCTCATGTTTCTAATCTGTTCACTTTAGAGATCAAAGGTCAACATGTTGCATAAGTGGCTGCAGCTCTGAGCTCTTCCTGGATGAGCCCATTGATCTGTTTTGGTGCTGTGAGTGTATGAACGACAAAAAGGAGGATATGTGGATCGCAGCCAAATGACCCACATTAATGTTTTGGCTGTTATGGAGGGAAACACAGGCAGTAATGGATCCATACAACAGTAATGTGTTTCTTCCTGCTGTAACTCAGCCCTCCCCCAGCTCTCTCCATTGTTCGGAGCTGCTGCTTTTCATTGTGACGGAAGTGAAAGTAGATTTTTTTTGGTTGGTCAGCACTCAAACCGTCCAAACTGCTCAGAAGACACGTTTCAGTTCTGCAGCTGACAATGGGTAAAGTCAGCAGGATTTTAGTTTGTCAAGTTTTTTTATTTTAAGAAAAATAGATGTAATTCATCATACCTCAATGGGGTTTAAAGCATGTCACAGACATCCACTGGGGGGTGCCAGAGAGCATGAATAAATGAAAGTAAGTTTTAATTTTTTTTGTTTTGAAATGTACCCAAAGTAGTTTTATTTAATGTACATATGATGACATCTTTTTTCAAAGGGTCTGAGCTGTGCTCAGGTTTGTTTCCTTCGTTGAGAAACAAAATGAGAAGCTGTGTTGGTCCTACTCAGTCTGTTTCCTGTTGCCCCCTGCAGCTTTCTTTGAGTACAAAGAGGACGGTGGAAGATTCCCAAACCCCCCATCCTACAGTGTTGCTACAACTCTGCCCTCCTATGATGAAGCTGAGCGGAGCAAAGTGGAGGCTGCCGTCCCCCTGGTCCCTGGACGGGTCACGGTACGACCCACTATCCAGCTCAGACACAACATTTCACCCCAGCACACACATCCACACATTAGAAATAAAGGGAACAGCAAATGTGACGCGTATTTGTTTCTGCCGGCTATTGTTGCAGGAGGAAGACTTTGTGGCCAGAGACGACTTTGAAGATGCTGATCAGCTACGAATAGGAAACGACGGCATCTTCATGCTCACTTTCTTCAGTAAGATATGACTTTACGAGCGGTCATGGAGTGAAGTTTGAAAACAATTTTTTTGGAAACGGCTGCAGACCCCCTCGGATTGTTGCGCATAAACACGCTTCACTCTGTCCATGTTGAACATTCTTTAACATGATTGTGCGGCTGCTTTTCATTAGACACCCTGAGAAAACCTGATACTCTGTGGGATGCAAATTCCAACACACTGATGCACGAGTCTGTGTTCGAGTCTGACATGAAACAAGGGAGAACATGTGTGTACCAGTACCAATCCATGTGTTGCTCCATCCAGTGGCATTCCTCTTCAACTGGATTGGTTTCTTCCTGTCGTTCTGTCTGACCACGTCGGCTGCCGGTCGCTACGGGGCCATCTCGGGCTTCGGCCTCTCCCTCATCAAATGGGTTCTTATTGTCAGGGTGAGTTCTCCGCCCGCTCTGTCGTGTTGCTGAAGAAACACTTGTGAAACCTCCCCAGAAAGTGCTTTTTAAGGACTGACAGTGTCTCTCTTTTCTGCAGTTTTCCACCTATTTCCCTGGTTACTTTGACGGGCAGTACTGGTTGTGGTGGGTGTTCTTGGCTCTGGGTGAGTTGGAAACAATGATAAAAAAAAAGAGTGCTTGTTGGGGTTTTTTTGGATTCTCTGTTCTGTTCTATAATTCCTACTGTTGTGTGTCATCTCACTGGACTTAAGGCTTCATGCTGTTTATCAGAGGCTTCGTTAACTACTCCAAAGTGCGTAAACTGGCTGATCCCACTTATGCCACGCTTCCCCGAACAAGGGTGCTCTTCATCTATTAAAGGTGAGTTTGTGAGTTGTCTTACAACCACCGTGTGCGTGTGAAGACATCTGGACTGAAATGACATAGTTTGAGTTGGCTGACACAACGTCTATCTGCACCTCACACACGAAACAGACTGAAACAGAGTTTCATTGATGCTGAAAATATTTGTCATTTAACCTTTTTTTTTTGCTCCTGACTCCCAGATAAACGCTGTATCCGTCTCTTAACGTCTATTCCTTGTCCATCAATCCAGGAGGCGGGTTAGCTGCACAGGAAGAGGAACGAGCATTTCAAATTAAAGTGAAGGCGTTTTGAGTCAAGCTCCGGGTGAAGACGGCTCTCAGTAAAATATTCAGGAATTATATCACTTGTTTTTGATTTTGTTTTGAACCTTTATTAATGGAAAATGGTTAACAGTGATAGTCCCTCAATGTACTCATTAGTGGCGAATGTTGAAGTGCTATTTACATCCGTCTGTAATGTATAAGTGATGCCTTATATCATTTGATGGTAGAGTACGAGCATGCTTCTGCCCTCCAGCTCCATGAATAGGGAGATTTTCATGTTGGCGGTGCTCGGAGCCAGCAGGTAATTATTAGTACAGCACTCAGTAGACTCGCCGCCATCGCATGCAGCACACTCTGTAATCTGCACTAATCTCACGTCGATGCTCTATCAGCTGTTTTTAGACGCACTTAAAAAGCAAGCTTTCATTAGGCTCTAAGTGCTAATACACACATTTCCACGTAGTCACCCGCCTGTTGGCTTGAAGCAGTGTTGTTAGTTATTTTAACCAGGAGGGGGCAGCATTGTCTGCAGATGCTCGACGGTAACCTTCATTAAGGGCATTGTGTTAGTCAAACTTCCTGGCTTTGTGGTCGACACATGGTGCCGGTGAACACGCAGGATCACATCCACATGTTGGCAGAGATGTTTTTGTTTAATCGTTTGCTTTTTTTTTTTTGCCTTGTGAATGTTTCGTTCTACTCTAAAACCAGGTAGAAACTTCCCACCTGAAAACAGAATCAAGGTTCAAAAAGTGATCCCCCCCCCAAAAAAAGCCCCAGACTGTGTTTTCAAACAAGAGCTCGGCCAAGAACCAGATGATGATTACAAGCGTCCGGAGCAGCTCTGCCAACAGCAGCTAAAACGTTTCTTTTGTTAGGAGCTGATAAGCACATTTACTATTGCGAGTCCTTAAAGGTGCAGTGCGTAAAATTTAGCTGATTAGGTTTTTTTCAGTGGACTTAGAACAGACTGGAGCTCGCTGGTTAGCTTGCTAATGTTATTACCCATACTTACAGCACAACACATCGATGCCACTTGTCTGTCATCCTG
The DNA here is from genome assembly GCA_032164315.1 of Malacoctenus gilli. Classification (NCBI taxonomy): domain Eukaryota; kingdom Metazoa; phylum Chordata; class Actinopteri; order Blenniiformes; family Labrisomidae; genus Malacoctenus; species Malacoctenus gilli. Next base: position 5,806,167 of record JASSRZ010000049.1, on the reverse strand, counting down.
ACCGCTCGTTTTGTTCATTGTTTTTTATGTGTACAACATGTAAATGTAAAGGTTACATACTGTACATTTGAAAGACTGTTTGGATTCAGCGAGTTGAGTGAATCATTGTTGGAAGTGTTCTGTGCGGATCTCGCGCTGACATTTGGATCAAATTACCATTGGGAAAAAAAAACAACCTGACTTCCATTTCCAGGTCGGTTTCTGCCTGAAGTTTTAATCAACAAATTAACGAAATTGTTTCTTCCTCTTCCTCTTCTTTTAATCCCCAAACATCGTTACAGCTCAGTGAATCTTGGGATGTTGTGGGTAATAATTATATCAAAGAATGTCGTATGCAGGTGCACTTTTAGAAACATGACTAATGAACTCCAGAAGGCGTATCAAGACACACACAGTCGACAGACAGTGGTGCAGGATTCTGTTACATATTGGAGAGCAAATTCACTGTTAACTGTTCTTGAGTTAACTTTATCTTTCTGCTATGGCTTTAATTCCAGACCAATCATGCTTGTTTCTATGTGACGTAGAGCTGCAGCCTTTGGGGTTTTGTTGTTATATAACTGTACAGAAAAATGTTTAGTGTTAAATAAATGTCACTTTGAGTGGGTGTTGAGTCGTCTGTTATTTACGATCATGCACAGGATCTTAAGAAAACACTGATGGGAGAGGTGAAAGGGCTCTTTAAAGAAACAAGGACTTGCGAAGTGCAACAAAATAGTAATTTTGTTTGTGAAATTATATTCTGAGTACTGTTTTACCACGGTGGCCTCTAGTGGCAACAAAGTATTACTGCTGCAAATGGGAGACAACATCCTGAACCTAGGAAGTCACACCAGGATCAGAAGTTTCTCAGGTTTTGGCATCCAGTCTGATCTGGATCATCCCCAAAACAACCAACCTGAATTTATCACCCAACCAAGTTTCCAGTTATTCTGTCAACAAACAGGCAGGACAAACACATAACTAATTATACTACAAAGAAGTTAATTTAGTTTATATTTTAGATAAACTGCTCATATACTACTTTTTCTACCTTTTCTGAGGTTAGATTCTTCCCAATTTTAGATAATAGTTCACGATAATTTCTTTGAAATTGATACGCCATTTTTCTCATTGTTTTAGTTTGAATATTGTTGGTGTAGAAATAAATGAAAGATATACTTTTTGGAAGATATTTCACTTGATGAGATGTGTCTTTATTTACAGTCATGGACAAAGCTTCTTGTTCAAGTAATGTAACAGTTGAAATAGTGACTGGCAGTCTGATGGAAGCTCTAATCTATTCCCTCACATTTTAAACTCTCCTTGAATACTTGGAGGAAAATGGAAACAAATAGCAGTGCAGGTGACTGATCATGATGCCCACTTCTTGTTCTACAGATACGGAGCAGAAATGATGTGGAGCGATGAGAGTAGATACATGATGTGTGTTAGCCGTCACATAAGGATTAGTGTCAGAACTACACAGGTGGTCTTGCAGTCGGGAGAGCATCGGATCTAAACCGACGACTTTCCACTCGGAGGCGCAACGTGTCGCAGCCGTTCTTGTGGAGGTTTCACAGCGGGGGCTTTTTTCACCCCCTCGAGTCGTCCAGCTGCCGGGGCAGGAAGAAGATGGCCTTCTGTCCGATGTGAGTCCTCGGGCCCAGCTTAGGTTTGCCGTTCTTCTTCAGAGCCACGTACCAGTCTTGGTCCTGATACTTGTGGGAGCGGTACGTGTTGTAGTGGTTCTCCTCCAGCTTCTCCAGGAAGTAGCACTCATCGTTCACCACGTCCTGACGGGCAAAACGCCACACGTGCAGCATTAAGTATTTATCTCAGATATTAACTGATCCATCATCATCGGGACGCATGGGGGGGGTGGGGGGGGGGTTCCCATGATTCATCAGTGCTGGATACTCACTGAGCTGTACAAGCGCCCCTCCTCACTCATGGCCAAATATCGCTGTGCTTCTGTCCCCTGGACCACCACCACGCCACGGGCCACAGCTTTGAGTTTTAAAACAGCTGGAATAAGAAATGTGAAAAAAAAAAAAAAAAGACCTTCAACTTGAGAAAATGCAGCTTATGCAGCTTCTCGCTCATGAAATCGGAGACAGTGTGAGACGTTTCACAGGAAAGACTAAATAAATGATGGTGGTCTTACACTGTCTGAATGAGAAACCGAAAATTGTTGTGCAGGTGAATCGCCCCCGACATGTGAAGCAGCTGGAATCAAACGAAACTCAAAGACGTTAAAGGAAAAAGTGTGTTTTACAAGTGTTCTCCACACAACTAAAGTGAAACAGCCTAATTATCTAAATGAGTTTCACTTCTTTACCGCTGATTCAAGCAGGAAGAACAAAAACGAGTCAAAGACGAGGAATGACTGTAGGAGAGGGAGGCACAATTAAAGGAAGGACAAAAGATAAGACAAAAGAGAAAAGGACATAAAAATGGAAACAACCGAGAACTGAAGGAACTGCAACACACTCTGATTTAGAGAAAAAAATAGGAGTAAAAGGTTAAAATAGGACCCAAGCCGGGTGACAAGAGATGAGACAAAGAAGGTAAAGAACAGAATGACAGGCAGGACCACAAAAAATAAAGATACAAATGAGAGAGAAGAACAGAAAAAACAAAATAAAGGAGCGGTGTTGATGAATAAGAGGAAGGACGCATCGAAAGAAAGAACCAGCCTAATGAAAACGTATAAAAACAGACACAAACACACAGGAGAAAATCAAGAGGGAAGCAGCGAAAGGAGGAAAATAACAAGGAAGGAAAACATGCAAGGAAATGAACAAGTTAAGAGGAAATCAAAAGAGCATGAAGAACCAAGAAGTAGTTGATAAAAATGGAAATCGACAAAGAATGAAGGAAGGAAATAGGAAGAAAACAAAGGAAAGGAACGAGACAAGGAAACGCTGGACACAACCCTTAACAGATGCATGTACATGGAGAATGTCATGTTGAAAGAAAACAAGTAATGAAAACAAAACCAGGTTAATCACAGGAGCAGTGAGTGAATGGACTTTATGTGCCACATTTCAGAGCACAAACTGACTCTGTTCTCATGCCTGCACCTCATTTTGGGGTCCGTCTGACAGTAGCTGTAATCCAGCATGAATTTGGGGGTTTCAGATTTCACCGAGGCCCCAAAACATCCCTGACACGCACACAGATTTTGTGCTCTGATCGGACTGAACACACCTCAGCTACTCCCTTCACCTTCACACCCCCTCCCACAAGCAGGTGCGTTCAATGACACCATAAGAGACGCTGCGGGTTCCCCTGGTATTTCCTGACTTAATGGCCCAATAAACATCATTTCTCTGCTTCTGTGGTTTTTACAACCAGACACCGGCCGCAGTGAACCTGACACCGCTGCGGTGGGGAGGTGAAGGCGTCCCGTGTCGTGTCGGGCCGGGCCGGGCCGGGCCGGGCCTGGCCTGGCTGCGCGCCGCAGTCTTACTGTGAGCGTCCCTGTCGTCCCGCTGGCCCTGCACCGTCCCGTCGGGAAGCATCTGGAGGTGGTATCCGCCATTCATGCAGTACAGCCGCGTCAGCCGTCTGTAATCGAGCTGCAGCGGGCCGCCGACCACAGTTTGGTCCTCCAGGGCGTCAAACTCATCGTTCGCCATGACGCGCAGAGAAAACGCCGCTCATGAAGGGAGAACGGCAGGTGTTTTTCCCCCCCCTCTTTCCTCGGACGATGGTGATCTCCGGTGGGAAACAACCCGCGGGCTCAGCACCCCCTCCCCCTGCTTCACTGATCAGGTGTTTACATGCTCGTGAACGCGGACGGAGACCACACAGGAAGCAGGACGCGCGCCCCGCGTCCCGGCCTGCGCCCCAACATGATGCTGCGGGATGAAATATTTGCCTCATAGAGTTACGTCCATTTTTTTCTTCATAGACGTTGTAAACTTGCAAGTTTTTTCTTCTTTCTGCTTGCTTAAGTTGGAGTAATAATTAATATTAGAAGCACT
>JASSRZ010000049.1:5787287-5802096 GCA_032164315.1 Malacoctenus gilli | reverse complement strand
ATAGACGTTGTAAACTTGCAAGTTTTTTCTTCTTTCTGCTTGCTTAAGTTGGAGTAATAATTAATATTAGAAGCACTCGGAAAGCGCAAACCTCAGACGTGATGCATCCACATGAAGCTCTCACAGGGCCACACTGATGAAGCCCCACAGAAATGTCATTTTTCATCCTTTGGGATCACTGGAAGACCACCAAAGTTCATAGACTTGTTCGTTAGACCATCCTGCAAATTATTTCCAAATCTCTTGAGGTCATTTTGAGCTGTTTGGCCAACAGACAAACCAGCGCCAGCTTAAACACCACTTCCTTTGCTGCTGTCAAAACACCTTTTTACACTGCTGTCTAAACCGGTATCAAACTCACTTTTTCAGTACCTTTAGTTCGGGGCCACATGGCGCCAAGTTCAACTAGAAGTGGGCCTGACCAGTAACATCATACTGTGTTAACCTGTCATGAAACACTGTTTGTCTTTTATACTTAAGCGAGGTGGTGAGTTTCAGCTGATCTTTTGTTTTGCTGCCACCTGGCCTGATCCAAATCACTTGGTTGCCTTTGAGCTTTAATAAGGCTAAAAATAGTGAAGTGTTTGCTGGGATTGTTCAGTCATAATGATGTTCGGCATCCTGGTGGTCAACATCTATTAACAAGGGCCTCGCAGCACAACTCACAGGACTCAAAGGATCTGCTGAAAATATCCTGGTGCCCGATATGAAGGCAGCTGCTCAAGTGTTTAGATTTGGTTTTTGCAGCAGCGTTCTGAGGCCCGTGTGTGTGTTCAGATACGCGTTGGTGGTTTCAGAGTCCGAGCGGCTTGCAGAAAGAAGCCGGCGTCCTTCAGGGTGGAGCAGGTGGTCTTTCCTGATTTGATGTACCCTGCAGAGGTCCCTGGAGCTCTCAGCATCTTCTCAGTCTGGCCTCTTGCCGCCAGCCGCCGTGCAACCTTAAAACCTCACAGTTGGAGTGCAACCACCACCAAACAGTTGACAGTGTCAAGAACTACGCCAAGACGTTCGTTCGACCTTTAATCAATGGAGGAAAAGATCAACAGGAGTCACACTACAGAGGAGAAATAATATCGAGGGGAGGTACTGAAAAACTATTATTTGGAGACAAATACACCACATTTTCTTTACAATGGATTATATGTACATATTAAACTTGTCTTAAGCAAAACAAAGCTTTTTAGAGAAAGCATATACCAGTGAAACATGATCTGCCCTTGATAATTCTCAAAAGTTAATGTCTGCATATGTTTTATACAAAATAGATTTTCAAACAATATTTGGGTAGTGCAAATCTTTTTAGATTCAAGCTGGTTGATTACTTTCACAAACAGTTTGTGTGTGAAAAAGACCGACTCCTATCCTATTCACAGTATTACACAATTTGACCAAAGCCATCATGTTAGAGTTAAAAAAATAAAAACAAAAGCAAAATGTGTTTTTCCAAAAAGCAAAAACAAAAAAAAAGAAGAAAGAAAACGAACTGTACATTTGTCTCCTGGGAGCTCCTTGCTTTTACACTGACATGCTGAATTTGTGTGGATTTGCTTTGGTCACCTTGTAGTCAAACATCCAATAGGCTTCGTTTGTGCAGTCTTGGTGGACTGATAAATGTTTCCTGAAAAAATCTGGCCTGCAGAGTAAAATAGACCTACGTGAATCTCCTGTTTGCAGATAGCTTATATCGGAAAGAAGGAAAGAAAAGTCGAAGTAGCGATGCGTTATGTGGTGATGATAGAGTCTGTTGTTTCTATTGCATAATCTGTTATCCTCCTCAAAAATGTACGGCGGAGTAATCGGGATACATTTTTGAGCGAGAGGAGGTAAGTGTGCGATTTCATAAAGATACATATTACATATAAACCTGTTTAAATGAAGAGCAGCAGCAGCAGCAGAGATCTGGATACACTGAATGTGAAAGTAACCCACGAGTAACCCCTCTGCAGTTAAGGAGGATGGTTTTACCTTTTTTTTTTTCTGTTTTGAATGAACCTCAAACAAAAAGAAGAAGCGTCTGTTGTCTGAGCCTATAGAGATGAGTGACGTCGGTGGCAGCAGATTCCTTTTTCTCCTGACAAATGAAAACACCAGAAAACACGGAAACAGACACATTTAGGAAACAAATCCAAACCGTCAAACTGTTTTTGGTTCTTGGTCTAAACGTGGACGACACGTGTGAATCAGACCGTGTGGAAAGACATCCTGAACATGGGAGCAGCCTGAAAATATGGGAGGGAGACCTTTTCTAGCATCACTTTTGTTATGTCGGAATTTATGAGCACTTTATAGTTGCCACATGAGTCCAATTATTTAGAGGTGTCAGTAACATTTATTTCTGGATCGAGTCCGATTCCTCCGTTTGCGCCGCGAGCGCAAACACATCGGGGTTACGAAAGCGGCGCAACAGTTGGAAACGTTGCACCACCTTTCCAATTCCCACTTTCACTCACACCAGCACACAGACGCTGGGCCAAGTGCGTTTTTGTGCGCGATTACACAACGCAACGTTTGTTAGAGGAGTCGAGCTCGGCACGGACGGCGCTTCCACAGTTCAGGACGTTTCCGTCTCATCTACACGAGCGTCAAAAGTTTCCACATCCGATATGAATACTGACCAACTTTCAGCTTCACTGAAAAAACAAAACAAAACAACTAAACAGACAAAACAGGAGTTTGGCACTGAAACAGTTCCCAGAGAAAAATAAAAAGGATCCATTTGCCCCCCCTCGCACTCCGTAATGCTACATTGCGACACTGACGGGACTCTGTGAGGTGACTGAAGCCAAGTGTGTTCGAACGCTGGGTCTCCACTAGCTAACAGAGAGTCAAATCAACGTGCAAAGGTACTAAAGACACGCAGAGGTGAGGATCTACAGGGTGCTGAAGAGGGGGAGGGGAGGGGAGGGGAGAGGAGGGGGCAAAGCTTATTCAAATCTATGGTGGTAGTGGTGGTGGTGGTGGGGTGGGGGGAGGCAGGGGGGGGGGTGGGGGGCTGCTAGGGGAAATGAATCTGCCAACGCCTGATCCAAAGTGCTGTATACACAAGCTGTCTATCATACAAACTCTTAAATTCGACAGGAATAGTTTGACATTTTGCCCGCAAACACTCCCTGTCCTTCTCTCGCCTCTCGGTCAGGTATGAAGCTCGGCGGCCAGTTAGCTTAGCTTGAGCACGGAGACCAGGAAACAGCTGGTCAGCCGACACTTGAGGTAGAAATAATCTGCTTCTCCGCACCTCAAATATCTTTTTGCCATCTGTATGTTTCGATCGGTCGGTTTTCTTTGCCGACAATTCAACCTCCTTCAGCGGGTTGTGCACTGAGCTCGTTCTTGGCTGTGGCCAGTTGCTAGGCAACCGGCCGCCAATCGAGGACGCAACATGTCCCGAACTAAAACTAGACAGCGACACGTCCCACACTGAGAAGTGGGATGGTTGCTTTAATGGCAGCGCCGAGATGCCAGAAGCAGGAATAATAACCTCCATGCAGAATGTCTTCCAGTCCGACCCCCCACCTAGCTTCATGTGTACCAAAACTATCAAACTGCCTGCGAGTCCATCCTCCCCACTTTTGCCGCCCACCACCCGAGGAAACGTGTTCACTCAAATGTTGAACTATTCCTTTAACAAAGATAGCAATATACCAATACATACGCTTTCAATATAAAAATCCAGAGCAGATGCTTACAGAGAGCGAGGATATACTGTCCAAGGAGGATCGTCAGCGGCAGGATCACCGCCGCGCGTCACCAGACATTCCGTTTCAAAACAACTGAAAATGTGAAGGACGGTTCTTCTCCAACCAGTTCGAGCCACAACAACAATAATAATAATAATAAAAAAAAAAAGAATCACAGAAATTAGTATTCCTGATTAACTAAGAGTAAAAGACACAACCTTGCAAACAATAAAATATGCCCTCTCACTTGTGATTGGTAGACGCAGGAATCCATCACGTTTAACTACTGGACTACTGGGACAGGGGGCCACTAAAGCCGCGTTTCCACTGGTGAGGAAATATTTTCAATTAACAATGTTTGTTCAGGGACACTAAAGTACATTAATTTAGAGCTCAAATAATTTAAAAAAAAAAAAAAGATATCTCCAAAGAGCGCATCAGTTTGAGGGGGCGGGGCTTGAAGTGCCAATTGCTGGTTTCAGTAAATATATTTAGACTTTATTTTTAAGAATTGATAGATGCTTATAATTTTTTTATAATAATAAAACATTTTTTGTTTCTCAAAAACTTAAACACCCAAAACATATAAACGAAAAAAGTTTTTCGGCTTTTTAAAAATGTTGACTTTGTTGATAAAAATCTCTGATTTTACATTCATACTTCGAAATTTTGAATTTCTGTTTTCCATGATCCATAAGTTAAAATAAAGAAATTTTCTTTAAAAATTAAAAGATTTTAAACATTTCAGTTTGTGTGTCAATAAGCTTAGAACAAGTCAGTTTCTAATTATCAACCGGATTTTGATTTTTCTCTCACTTTAAGTTTCTGAGATGCATCTTTACTTGTGCATAGAACAAAAAGCACCGATAAAGTATAAACCTTATTTCAAATGGTGCGCAAGTTTTAAGAAGTGACCGTGTCACATGCTAGTTTGAAGCGATGGTGAAGCTCATTGGCCAGCCGTATTTCAGAGACAGATTTGATCAAATATATTGAATTTTTACCATTTCTCAGGAGACACGGGCAACAATGAGCTAAAAAGGAGCTTCGAGTTTTCCAAGTACTTCTGTTGGGTTCCTGCTTGTGAGGACTTTTGAGTGGAAACACGGCTTAAAAAGGGAATCGGGGAAAATAGGGAAATCTTTTAGAGAAATCTTAAGTCATACAGAAAAGACTGGTGAAGTTCAACAGCCTCTCTTCATAGTCTTTTAAAGCCTTTAGCAGAGTCAAAAGCGCCAGCATAGCACTTTAGGAGTTGCGTGCGCAGGAGTAAAGGAAGCAGAGTTTGAATATTGTTTCTCAACAATTGGGATCGTTTCTGCACGACAAGGATGGACCGCGAGCTGCCACTTCTATAGATAAACACAGCCATTTGAAAAAGAAAAGAGGAAAACTTGTAACTGCATGTAATATAAAAAGTACAATCAACATATGGTGAAGGTAGACCATGGCAGATAAAAGAGAAGTACAGTAGGAAGTAAATGGCTAAGATGATATTTGAAGCAAAAAAGGCACGTTTTTTTTTCCCTTTTATAACTGACATGTGTAAACCTGGAAGAGGTCGGCTTGTGTGGGACAAATCATCCTTCCAATGGTGGACGCTGAGTTAACACTCACACAGAGTTGTTTCCTATGTCCAACGTTAATTATTTAAAGCAAACAGACAGGCCTTTTAAATGACTAGAAAACAGATTATTCCCCCCCCCACGTGACTGGAACATTTTAGTTGCAGCCTCCTAGAAAACTAAAAGTGGAACATACAGTCTAAAAGCCTTTTTAAGAGCAGGTTTTTTTAAGCTTGGTTACCTGGTCAGGTAACGGCAACCTGGAAAATTTGTATAAACTGTAATAATTTGAAAATGTAGAAAATACTATCAGAACCTGCACTATTTGTATCTATCTCAGTTAGGTTCTGAATGGGAAGGTAAGAAACCTGAGACGACATTGATGTTAGCCTATTCCTGTTGGTGATTATCTTACAAACATTTCCTACTCGTTGTTAAACACACTACGTCATTCGCTCGACAAAACGAAACTTCTTTGTGCTCGCCGTCGGGTGTCTACACTAAAAGTCTCCGCGTTCTCTCTCCAGACAAGTAAGTAACTACACAAAGTTGCATACTCGCTCCCAAATACATCATTCACTCCTCGCCTCGGATCCTCAGTCCTTTCATCGTCGCTCTCCTCGGGGGTGGGGCTGGGTGAGCTGGGTCGGGGTCGTGAGGTGATGTGGTGGGATTTTTTTAAGGCATTGTGTCCGTGAGGGGCATCAGTCATCTCTGGTGGAAGAGGAGAGGTTTGACACTCCCGGCCTTGAATTTTGGTAACTGGTTGCTGATGATCTCGGCCAGCATCTCTGGGAACTCCACACTCAGGGATTTATTCACAAACGTGTAGAAGCAGAAGCTCAGCAGTCCTCCGACCATCTGCAGACACGCGAGGAAAGAGCCCGTCAGCTGGCACATCACAGAATAGAGTCTCCTTCAACTGAAGCTGGCGCTCTGTCAAAACTCATTTAGCACGCCAATACAACCACAGAGTGACGAAACACAAGTTCACTCCACTAATGTCATGAATAAAGTAAAGAAATCAGTTCAGAAACTTTAATCTTAAATTAATCCAAATGTTCTTTAAAAGGACTGTGAGGATGAAATCTTGTCACAGACATTAAAGGCAAAAGCTTTTAGTATTCACAGGCAATAAAAAGCAGAACTTGTGAGTGTATCAAGGAGTATTTATAAAACATTTAACAATGAAACCGCAGCTTGTGAGCTTTACTCCACTAATCCTTCATAAGCGATGCTTTTCTCTCTGCTGTAATTGTTTGAATCAAACATATTGTAAAAGATAAAGAGCCAAATTTAAAAAAAAATGAAGAAAACAGGTGATGATTTATCCAATGTAGAAACTAAAAGACAGCCGGCCAGTAATTTAGGGATTTAATGAGAAATCTGTTCACTGCAGTTCATTCAAACCCCCTTGTGAGCTGAAGTCACACAATGTCTGGTCATGGTGTGCAGGGTTGTGTGTTAGTGTGTTTGTGTGTGTGTGCCTACCTCATGCATGGAGTCCAGCAGCTTGGTGAGCTGGTAGAAGCGCTGCCAGTTCTGGCTGGAGTTCTCCTCGCGCTTCACGATGGCTTTTCCCAGCTCCTTGATGTACGACATCCGAAGCTCGTCGAACACCGCCTGGCTCTTCAGGCCGTCCTTTGGCACTGCAGGAAAGGAAAAACCCCAAATCATCAAAAGGTGCAGAGAAAAAGATTGCGGGCACCAACTTTTGGAGCCATTGACGTTTGTTGCGAGCTGCTGCAGATGCTTGTCAGCAGGTATCAAAGTCTCATCTGGCACGGCATATACGCCTCACCTGTGCTGAGCAGCAGCAGGACCTTCATGCACAGGTACTCATCGTGGGACACCTGCAGCCGGACAAATTCGCTGGAAATCCTCAGCATCTGCTCACACTGGTCGGCCATGTAGGGCAGCTTCATCCTCTCTCTGGTACAAAACAGTTCCATAGAAACAGGTCAGGTCACATTTCTTCTCCTTTCAATGCAGGTGCTGAGGAAACTTGAGTCGTCACAGTTAGGAAGAGAAAGCCCCTCTTTAATGTACATGCTAAACATAGATGGTTCATTGACTCAGTCTTTTGATTAGTTTTTTTTAAAACATATATTCACATTGTTGATGTAGGTCAATCGGCCAAATCAGGCCAGCCAGAGGATGTTATTTGGCCCCACAAGATGACCTCAATGACAATGAAATTCTGTACATCTACAGAAAACTTCAACACAAGTAACATTAGTCAAAGTAGGAATAATGACCAAGAGTTAAACACAAAAATGAACAGATGCCTGCAAATCCATTGAACAAAAGCATAGTTTGAAATAGTTACCCAACTATGAACGATGACTGTACAAAAATAATAATTTTTAGGGAACTAGAGGTTATTTCAGAAGCCAAAATATTTCTTTGAACTCGTGTAGTTAATTAAACGTAGGCAAATGTTTCTGTTTGGCCCACCTGAATGTGACTGCATGTGAACTGAACTGAACTGCTCTTTTCTGTGGCAAGTGAGTGTCAGCGAACACATACGAAAGCATAAACTCCTAAATGAAGGCAATGGAGCGAAATGTCCATCACCACATAACTCAAAGACCACCAGGAGAAGACACTCATGCAACCACCATTAATTGTAACAGAAACAAGAGTGTTGGTAACAGTCAGCCAGATTTCAACTGTAATGTTTTGACAATTATTTTGTGTGGAGACTGACTGAGGAATTGGGGCATAGCCGCACCCGATATTAATTACGACCGCGTTACCTTTCTGACTGCTACTATGGAAGAGAAAAGGTACAAAGTGAGAGGCTTATCATAGCCGTGAGCGCGGAAGCCGAGCAGACAGCTCACTTCACTCAGAGCGGAGTCATCAAGACTCTGAGAAGGATGAAACCCTGATTACTAATGACGGCTGACAGATGAGGTTTGATTCTCAACAGAAACAACACATAGAGTGCAGAGAAGGCTACGATGACAGACTTTAACAAACACACACATATGTTGGCAAATGAAGGGCAAGACAAAAAGCTGGGAAATCTCACATCAATGCTCACTTTGCATGAGCTGCTTAATTTACCAAGCCGAGCATTTTTTCGCACCACGGTGTTTGCAGTAAAACATCTTTTCTCATTGTTGCTGCAGACTTACAGTGACTAAATCTTTGGCCTGAAATTAAACAAGGATCAGATTATAAGCCTGAAGAGGAAATGGTACGTACTCATTGATGACAAGGTCTGGTGCAAAGCAGAGCATGTTGCCGTTGCACTGCTGGTAAGACCTCCAGCCCAAACCAAAAGACATGAGAAACAGCCAGGAGCACTGCAGCAAAGTCATCTGGTCATCCAGGTGCAGGTTCCTGAATCCTACAGGAAAAGACAAAAGGACACTTTAACTCTAACATACAAATGTAAACAGCTTATTTTGCAACCTTGATTCTTTCTTTTTTCAAGTGGGAAAAAATCTGGTTGATCTTCGTGTTTTCCACCGAACTCTAAATCTTTCATTCACGGGAGCACCAGAGGTCAGATTTTCAGTCTGTTTAGTAAATTAGCTCCATGTCTGCTTTGTTCCAGATGGAGCACATCCAGATGTAGTCGGTTTACATAAATCGAAGCAGACAACACACCTGTTTTGTCTTGCATTTGTAAACTAGCACGGCAACCACACAAGCCAGCTGCATTGAGGGCTGAAAGTGGTTTCACACAATGTTTGAAACACCAAATGCATTCAGAACACAACACGACAGACATTGTTTAGGTTTGAGGTTTCTCGATTATTTAAACTGCCAAAATAAATCCTCAAGCCTACATGAGACGAGATGCCAATACAGACGGAGAGAATCTATGTAAATCTGTGTTTGATGCTGTTGCTCCAAACATCAATTCATGCCAACACATCATATTCTCCTCTTTAAAAACAACACACACTTCCACACACAATACACAGGCTGCAGTTCACGCTACTGACCTGGCAGAGCCTTGGCCCACTTGACAGCAGAGATCACCTGCCGTCCACCCAGTCTGTTGAGGGTGGTCATGAGGCGAGTGGAGGTGTCGGGCAGGGTGCTGTCGTAGCCGGCGTACATGGTATCTGGCTCGATCGCCTTCAGCAGGGATAACATCGTGGGGACCAGCTGAGGCATGCACTTGGGAAGGAGGGAGCGAGGCTCGATCGGCGGAGGAGGGAGCACCTCGGGCGGGTTGCTGCTCTGGACCCCCTTCAAGCGATTCTGCTTCTTGGTTTTGCGGGCTACAGGGGAGAAAACGGGGGTGAGCATGTGTGGAGCAATTGGGTGATACAATTCAAAAAGATAAACGACAGGAATACCTTCCAGGTTCATGCCTGCCATTAGACACTTGCGGAAACGACATGCTGGGCAGTTCTTCCTCCGGATTTTGTCGATGATGCAGTCGTTCCTTCCAGCACACAAGTAATTATGCTGCCCTGAAGCACAAAAAGGATTCAGCCTCAGCTTCATTTTACTGCTTCACAGTGAAATTTATCAACTGATTTTGAAATGGCATTTGAATAAGACACATTTAAATCTCATTGCAACTGGTAGACTAAAAGAAAAAAGGCCTATGTTTGTGCACCTTCCACTGCTCTCTTGAAGAAGACCTTGCAGCTGCCACAGGTGAGAACGCCGTAGTGGCAGCCTGAAGCCTCGTCAGAGCACACCAAACAGATTTTGTGAGTTCCACTCTTCCCCTGTGCCGATGACGTTGTGGTTCCCCCCTCTTGTCTGGAGGCAGAACTGGAGGAAGAAGACAGAAGAGAAAGATGACATGAATGTGTATTTCATAAATGTACAGCATTGTCAGAAATTTAGTATAAAATGCAAATAAAATCAATTGGGTGTACTCAAATGTTGGGGATTTACAGCAAGTCTACAATGTGTCATTTACACAAACTCAGTGTCATGAGTTCAACTGCACATCATATTTACAGCTCTGTGCTAAACTTAAATCAAAACATTGCATAAACACACTTTACATACATACAGCCCATCTGAATGAATGCACCCCTTGTGGGTTTTTTTTGCCTGAGCTCCGTCTATAACATTTCAAGTGAAGAAAAGTGAGTCGCTTTGTGCTCGTTTGGGCGTCCCAGCCCGGAATTATCGCAGGCTCGTGGTCAAATCTTAGATCCAGTGGTTGTCAAAAACAGTACTCCTACTTTTGATTTGAACCACAAACGTTTCCAGACACATAGTCCCTTCTGATCTCTGTTGCACTTTATCAAAACAGCCACTAGGGGACGTCAGGCTTTGCTGCATCCATGCGCCAAAGGTCCACACCTCCTTTCTAACCCAGTAGCCAGAGCAGCAGCAACAACAACACCACTGCCGCCTCCTCCCACAACCAAGAGAATATTGAGCCTGAGACGTGCAATGACTGTGTGTGTTTGTCCATGTGTGTGCACATCTGCCACAGAAATGAAAACAAACACTTTTATTTGATAGAAGCAGCACCAAACTGTCACGGCACACGCTGATGCAGTTTTGAGCCAGAGACCTAAGTTCACCCTAAGTTATACAACAGGAGAGCATAAGCATGAATGCAGGCCGGGGCCCCGGCAGTCAGTGGGCGTAGCAGGATGGAAAAACCTGAGCGGAACATCAAAGCATCAAGTCCAGAAGAATCTAGCAGCCAGAAAAAAAAACACGAGGAGGCCGTCTATCATAACAGGAAAGAGAGCTTTCTGAATGCCACCGGCGGCACACCGGAGTTATTAAACTCGTCAATTAGATACAACTGTGTGACAGTATGTGAGTCCCCAAGTGCCTCTGACCACATTGTTTTCTCACAGTGTTTGGCCCGGATCTTGTTTGGTGAATGCGAATGCCACAAAGTGTTACGCTCACTCACTAAACACCTCCCTCCCAGTCCAGCTGTGACAGGTGAAGCCCGGGGCAGGTTAAACTGAGAACACACCGCAACTAAATCCACGATTAGGCCGGAGAGCCCAGACGTACAATAACTAGGTTTTACTACAAACCTGCCTTCAAACGTAATATTCTTTGAAGAAAAAATGTTGTTCAAGCATGTCAAATACCACTGGATTAAAAAAGTGGAAAAAAAGCTTTTTCCTCACAATGGATTAAAGAGAAATGGTCGAGCACGCTTTTGATTCAAAGTGGAAGTTGTTTTAGAGTTTGTTCCTTTTAGAACAATCACTGTAAGAAGTGTATTTTTGTTCAGACAATTTGAAGTTAACACACTGTTATTTATCTTTTACATTATCAAAAGAAGATACATGTCTCTGAAAGATACAGTGCAGATGGACAATTATATCCAGACTGAAACAAATAAGCAAAATCCAGAAACCCAGAATTAATGTGAGCCAAGAAGGGAAAGCAACATTTTCTCCATTTAATTTAGTATGCAACAGTAGCAACAGAAAATATTTGCAAATTAACACTAGCGTTGGTCCCTTGTGCCCGCTGGATGTGTAAAGTAGTAACTGTTTGCCCACACGTTTGCTGCAACAACTTTATAAGGTGTTAATACATCAATATTGTATGAGCAGCTTGTTCTGGTTTATCACAATACTTTACTGTGACTGTAAGCTCATAAAAACATACAGTCTTGTGAGTCAAAAGCAAGTAAACTTTCAAAAATGCATCTAAAAAATTTACAAATGAGCATCACACAAATAGCAGACAACTGGAGACCTTAAACCTAAATCAAATCAGTGTTCATTGAAGGCATGAAGTTCATCTCTCAAGTTATTCATCATTGAGGATTTTCTTCTGCTGCAGTCACGCGTTTTTGTTCTGTTTGACTTTGAGAAACATGCCAAAAATGATCTTCGGGAGCAAATATGCCGAGACACTGACAATTGTCCAAAATAAGCTTCTAACCAATCTGATGTCTTACAGATAAATGAGCCTAAAAATACCCCAAGCATCTGAACCTTTTCCACAGTGCTGCACACACACACACGCACACACATACACTAAAGCCCATGCAAGCCCTCTGAGGAAGGGTGTGGTGACCAGCTGAGTGGGCGTTTGGAGCATAATAAGTCCAGAGTGATGATGATGATGATGTCAGAGGGTGCGGGGTTAGCTTCTTTGTCCTTCACTGGCCTACTGGGATGGTGTCAACAGGGCAGCTTTAGTGGAAAGCTTTAGGCTACTGGTTTGAATCCAATTACTGCAGCTGCTATATGTTTACAACAACAACAACAACAACGAGAAATGAAGTCTGTTTCCTGGTACTTTGTAAAAACATCTCAGCTGATTAAATTGAACTGATACTGCAAATCTGTCTTTGGGATGGTCACACAGAAACCACTCAGAACTGTGCAGCAATGTGGGGATAATGAATTTCCTCTTTCTGAAACCATCTGTTGAAGTGAGTGTTCACTTACAACAGGAAGTTCTCGCATTCCCCCCGAGTTTACTGTCGGTCAGAGCTCAACCACAGCACAAAGACAGAGACACACTGATATGGGCCTCAACTTCAGCAAACTGCAGGGCTGAGAAAGTTATCTCCTTAAATCTCACCGGGAGTGAGATTGATCACCCTGGCTTTAAAAGAGCGAATCCACATCACACACTTACTATAATGCTGGTGTCCCAATGCCCTACTTAACAATTCATAATCCCTTTACAGCCACGAGTGTCACGAGTGGCTCAGCAAGGCCCTAATCTATATCCCTCATGTCTGTGTCACTACAGATGGGCGTTGTACGCCAGCAATATCACTGTCTCGCTTTGTTATTCCTTTGAATCATTTCTCTACTCAGGAATTATGTTCTCACAAGACGTTCAACAATATAAGGTTCAGATAAAAAAAAAAATGTTGCTCTCAAAAACAATTTTTAAAATAAAAAAATACAACAGGAAAAATCTCTGGATTCTCTGGCAAGAATTCCTCACCTCCTTAAATTTTTACAATAAACAAAGATTAAAATGTACAAAAATAAACAGTATTAAGTCATCAGTGTCACTTGTCACTGAAAGAAGTTTCAATAAATGCGAGAGGAGAATACATCCTTTTTAATCCCTTTTCATCACCTTACAACCAAAACATAACCAGGAAACAAAATTATTACCAAACGACTGAAGCGACACGTATGCGAGTGGATGAAGGAGGGGTGAACGCAGTTTCATGATGACACGAGTTTCCAAACCATCATCCTCCCAGCCGAGGTTTTTCTAGTTAGGTTTGAATGATCACACTCCACCTTTTGACTCAATCGTTAAAAGTGACTCATACCATTAAAAAGCAAAGAATCACTTTATTCTGTCTAGTTAACAAGCTTCAATCAGGATTTCTGTTGATATGAAAAGTTTTGACAACTGAAACAGGTTAAAACACTGGATGAAAACCTCCTCATGGAAGGTCTGTTAGCATGATTAGGAGAGCAAAAGAGGGGGCTGAGGGGAAGTGCTCCTTCCCCGAGGTAAAAGCAACCAAAATAGAAAGGGGAACTGGTCTGCACGCTCTGAATCATGCTCACAAGCTGGACAACAACAAAGTGTCTATGAAGTAGGATTTAATTGAGGTGGAGTTCTCTAAAAATATCTACCTCATATGCTCTCCAATAATAACTGTATGTCTTTACAGATATTTTACAGCAGTGCAGCGTCTTCATTCACAAGCTATGCTGTCACAGCAAATTAACACAATGGAGACAAAGCACCCTTTGGAGGAGTGTTATGTCACTATCAAGTGTTTTAATGACCATTATGTTTATTCATTATGAAAAGCCATTAGCAAAATATGTGTGACACTGAGGATGGTCCCTCAGTGTCTTGTTCTCCTTGCTGCATTGACAAACCTGTTTTGAATAACAGTGACACTTTGTAGCCCAAAGCAGCAACTACTGCTTGGCTGCAAACACCACAGGAGGAAACTCAAGCTAACTCATGGTTGAGCGAAAGAAAAACAACCCCAGAGGAATTGCGTTTCCATATTAGTTTCCATAATAGGAGCCCCTTAGTTACTGTGTGTAGGTGGGAGGCGGCTTCCCGGCCTGTAAAATGAATCGGGAGCCTGGCTGCTGTTGCTACTGTGTGCCGAACCGTGATACCTTCAGCTGGAAAGTGCAGGACGTGGGAGCAACCTACAAGCAAAGTTTGACTCTGCTGACTCAACGCCAGTTTAAAAACAATAAGAAGAGCGAAAAAGAATGCACCCCGGAGTGTCGTCTTGACCTCAATATGAGGGATTTCTCACAGCACAGTCAGTGTCAAACACAACAGACAGTACAAGAGGACCCGAGCTGTAGTTACAAACAAATGCAGCCAATATCGTGAAAGCGATTGGAATGGCTGGCATTCGATCTTGTGCATTTGCTCGCCGCCAGATGTGGAGAGGCGGGAGGGAAAGTAGGTCAGAAGAGAGAGCGCTTCGCGGCAGCGCTCTGTGGTCCGCCTTCCTGCTTGCCACAGTGCTCACGACACACCCACATGCACCCACACATGCGCATACCTTAACACTAATACATTATACGCAAAGCCAAAAGACACAACGTCACTTACATGGAAACACACACACACACACACACACACACACACACACACACACACACACACACACACACACACACACACACACAC
>JASSRZ010000049.1:5759059-5786377 GCA_032164315.1 Malacoctenus gilli | reverse complement strand
CACACACACACACACACACACACACACACACACACACACACACACATATATATAATTACACACATATACATACATACATACAAACACACACACACACACACACACACACACATATATATATGGACTGAAGACCATAAGGTACTCATGTATCAAACCAAGCACCAACTCACAGCTGATACACGTGACAGCTGTGACAAGACACTATTTCACCTCACTGATACCTCCTTTGACCTACAGTCTGGTGTGACTTTAAGCTTCACAAGAAAAGCCTGCTCCTCACATGGATGACTCGGTGAGGCTAAACTGCACTAACATGATGAGTAATCGGGACTTAAGTCATTCAGAAACGCATCCGTCCCACATGTCTCGACAACGTCCAATAAGCATTGCAGCTGTCCAACACAACACAAGCCCAAGGGCAAGAAATATGCCGGCATTGAATCACGAGTACTGATGCCTGTAATCGCACACATCAATGTGGATTCACATCCAAAATGTGCAACCCGTGACTCTCCAATGGGATGGTAAGAAAGCGGCAATATCACTGAAGTGTTTCTCAGCAGCAGTGAAGTCAAGAAACTGTTTTCATCCAGCTTTGAGTTGGACGAGAGTCTATTTTCGAGTGGTTTCCCTTTTGAGCTTCATTCAGCAGTGAGTCACAGACAGCTTCCAAAGTAGACTCAGTATCCCCACATGTGAAATTTACCACCTCTGTGAGATCATCATCTTGCCCAAGCATTGCATCTTCCAGCTCAGCCCTGACAACACTGCAGACGACAAGTCAGAAGGCCTGAGGTGCTGCTGATCTCGGTGCAATTAGTGTCAGTCAGCAAACATTAGAGATGCAAACCAAACAGCGTAGTCATTATTCTTCCATTTTCTCTATTTTCTGCTTGGTTGACATAATGTCAAAAAATGAGCAGATCTGCCAGTCAACAAAATAAATTCCTCCCTTCAAAGAAGGAAAAAAATAAAGCCCATTAAAAAAGTTAAAAAGTTGAAATGGTATTCTTCTCCAAAAAAGTACAGTTACCAAATAGTTTCATTTTAAAAAAGAAGCTAATTAAGCGATGGAGCCATCTGCACTGAGCTCGCTTTTAAGGCTGAGGAAATAATTGTTTGCAATAACATGAACATGACCAACAGACGCTTCTTTGTCTGCATGAGAGAACTGCTCGACACAGAGAGCCACTTCAAGTGCCACTGCAATAAAAACAGTCCTTCAATAACAATGCTCCTGTTTCAAAAGCCTCCCAGAAATGTCAGTAGCCTACAGTATACATTATAATCTACATATTTACAGATCATTTCTTGTTTTGACAAGAGGTCAAAATAACATTGTATGGGCTGGGTCAATCACCAGCAGAAAGGGAAATACCTCACTAAAAATAAAGGTTACATAACTCTGGCCTACCAGGAGTGGCGTAATTATCTAAGAGAGCAATTATGTTTCTGGATTTTCCTCCATCAGATACAGCTAAAGAGTGTGGATGTGTGTAGATCACGTCGTGCTATACAGTCAAACCAGCCATCACATGAGGGTGTGTATTTCCAAAAATAAGAGCGCTGAGCATTTCTCAAGGTGAAGCATTCCTCGGTTTGCGTGTGTATCGAGTGTGCGCAAGATAGTTGTGAGTCATAAAACCGAGGCTGATCGTTAACTCCTGATGCATTAAATGAACAAACAAACTATGCAAAACACTGCTAATGGGGTAAACAATTGATGAAGTTATTAGCTTTATTGTGCATTGCACACATGTCTCAAGCCCTCCATTGTGCGATGCTGAAACCCCCGAGGCTAAGGCAGGTCAGATGCTCGGTGCCACGCAAGGCTCGATGAGCCACATTTTCAGCAGGAAGTAGAAGGAGCGCCCTTGCGTGAGAGGGAGGAGGAGATTTTGACCTGATGCAAACAGCGTGACAACCACAAAACTACCACAGCTTGGAGATCAGCTCATTTAAACCCACTAAAAGTCACACATATCAAGTCGAATGCACAAAAAGGTTTCACTTATTGAACACAAATAAAACTGCTGCTCAACTCACACAATGACCAAACAGATTCACACCCATAAAAACAATTACAGCACATGCAGCGACATAATCCAACTTATAGACGCACACTTCCACGGCACACAAATACAAAAAAATTAGAGCCTCATGTCAAATGAAGTGCCTCAATCCATCTGTTCATGGTCACTGAGCAATGATACAACTATTGAGACAGTCATGAAAACGGTACCAAGCATTACTTGCACAAGTCACACAAACACAACCACATGAATGCACTGGCTGAAGTGACGCACTCCTGCGTGCCAATCTTTGAGCTGATCACTCTCTGTCAGATACTGAATCAGACAGGCGTGAATGTAAAAGAGACAAACAAGAATGCCTCTAAGACGGCTGATTCTGTCACACCACTGTTCACGATAGGGCCCCGGAGCACATTCACAGCTGAATCCATAAAATCCTACTGGGCAGCAAAGTCATAACCGTACAAAAGGCACTTTGTGGTGCCATGTGCTGCACAAACACCGTGACTCCATACTCCCATTCCTCTGGAAGGGAACTCACGTAAAAAATCACAGCAGAAATTACAATTTGAAAATAGTAGAACAAGAGCGATCTCTGGAACAAGGAGGTTTGTTCATTTCTTCCAACAGAAATTTAATTTTTCAGTCCAGCCATGACCAATCAATGAAAGCTACAACCCATTCATGTCTATTGTTGAATGACTGGCTGTTGCTGCTTCTTGAAGACACATCTGCTGCAAGTACAGACAGCGCAAATCTCGTGTTTATTTCTGGCGTGACACAGCTGAATGATATGCCAAAGATGACCACAAAACCTCACGGAGAAACTCAGAGGAGGAAACAAATTCTTGAACAGGAAAGCGAAAGATAATACAATATTATATTAATAAATTGGAAGGAAACCTGGTTGACCGTACAGATGGACCGAGGCATGACAGGAACAGTCATATTAACGCTTGGGCTTGTCTGGTCTGGAAAAATCAAAGCGGGCCGTCCAGTGCGAGACCAAGTGAAACTCCCCTGGCTATTTAACAGCACATGCTCTTTCCAGATCTCACTGCTTGTTACTTATGCTGCCGCCACGCACTACAGAGTCAACGACCCCGCCTCGCAAAGAGGGATTAGAGGGTTAACAACCTAAGGGGTTAACCCAGGCATTTCTGTCAGGACCATGGGTTCATTTTGAAGCATGCACCACTACTATGGCAACCGACACTGCAAACCAACCCTGCAAGGAGCAGTTTTTGTTCAGGCTTATCAAAACAGAAAAAACGTCCACCTCCTCATCTATCAACTGTGAGAGTCACCACTTCTGCAGACTCTCACAAGGGGACAAAAATACAGCAGTAATCTTAAACCTGTAACATTGGGAGTTACTGCCAATATGTAAATAGGGAAATATATAACAGTAAGCAAATGAAAAGGTTTGAATAAAGTCCCTTATCAGTGGCAGGATGTTATACATGAGATAGAGTGTACACCTTTTAATCCTCACTTTGTTTGGATCACTGACAAAAAGTCATACAATGATGAGGTCAGTTCATAAAAGAATAGTCTAAGTTCAACAAATAGCGTGATGAAAACAACATGTTCAAGAAGGACGATGGTTTTCTCCTGTGTTCCAAACAACTCCACTCAGGCTTTCGAAAGTTCAACACAGCTCAAACTTAATTAAAAGGAAGAGAAACATGTTTCATTTTGATAGTTTTCAACAACTCTCGTGACTTCAAACTCAGTTTATGACCCATTCAGACAGCTAAACACGCGCAAATAATGCAAAGCCACAACATGAATCAAGATTATACACAAACTTGTAGATGGCTTCTGACTGAATCGTGCTTTGCAACTGCGACGCATTTTTCTGCTACAATACTTATCAGCAATAGACTTTACATTGAAAATGGTTTAAACTTTGCCAACAAATCTAATAATATAATACGAGGGTAGCAATCAAAGAGAGAGACAGAGATAGAGAACGAGAAAGAGGGAGAGGGAGGGAGCGAGAGAGAGCACGCGAGTGCTCATAATGTGGAAAGTCCTGGCCTGACACTGCTGATAATACCACCAGTGTGTCACCAGTTTGTTGGATTCCCCAATGCTCATTTTTGGAGATCTGATAAGAGATGAGTTATGAACACCAAAACTAGATCTGGGGAAAAAGTATTAATATTTCTACTGATTATAAACAGTTAAGAGAGTGACTTGAGTCCAAAAAATACTCCCAAAAAATACTGAACATATGCTGACCACAAGTTTCCAAAGCTCAAGGTCCGCCTTCAAAATAGACGGAGACTGGTGTCCTAAATAGGTTGTTCACATGTATGAAGCCTTGTCTTTTTCTGGTCTTTTGTTTACTGCACTCAAGTTACAGGAGCTACCAGAGGCATGCCAGTTATTGCAGTGAAACCATTTCCCAACCCACAAGGTTATGATCAGGTGAACCATGAAGCAATGTATACAATCAATAGGCCGTTTCAGTTTATGAAAACCAAACAGTGAGCAATAGAGAGCCAAACACTTCTCTAAAATGTTAATTAACTGTAACATTGAATTGTCTCTAAGAGGGGCAAACATATAAAAGCATTTAAGCCTTCGGGTCTGATAAGACCCTGTGGTGTTGCACGATTCATGATCGTGCTTTAATGGTTGTTTTTGGAAATTGTGTCTGTGTATTGTAAATATGACATCTAACTGAAAGGATACACATGTTTTTTCAATCATTTTTGAGGGCATGAGCTTTACATGTTTGCATTGATTATTAAAATGTCCTTTTAAATAAACTGTGAAAAAGCATTTACTGTCAACAACAGTAACTCAGGAAGAGATTTACAATTACGTGAAAGGTATAAGTTGTGATCTTGTTGAACACTGAGTGAATTTCATGATATATTTAGTCATTTCAACATCAGGGCTGAGATTTACATGTGGTTACTGAGCAGAGGGCATCAGCTACAGGAGCAAACAAAACATAAATCAATGATGTGTGTGATTCTTACTTGGAAAAGCTGCTGGAGAAGGAAATCGCCTCATTCGCCCTCTGAATTGACAAACTGTCCCCAACACTCTGGCTTCTGCTCCAGGCCCCACCAATGGTTATCACCGGGAGGCTGGAAACTGGCTTCTGATCCTTCTGCTGCTGAGCGTCGCTGTTTCTGACTCCAAAGTGGTAGCTCTGTCCTCCTGAGGTGCTCACACCGCAGATAGAGATGGGGTTCGAGCCGGGTATGTCTGTGGAGGATGTGCCACTAATCTGGCAGTAACCTTGGCTCTCTGATGTCTTTTCCTGTTTAATCACACCTGGAGTGCAGAGCTGAATGAAGCCTGTGTCTTTTTCCTTCTTCACCAAAGCAGACAGAGTGGTTGTTGGTGTAAGAGAAGCGGTTGTGGACATACTAGGGCTGGACTGATCTTGACTTGCCATGGTGCTGCCATTAAGGGCAATGGAGACTGCTCCAGTGGTGTTGCTGCTCTCTACCACAGTCGATTTCAAGTCCCTTTCTGAGCTACAATCCACAAGCAAAGAATCATCTGCCAGAGTGGACAGAAAAGCATCATCCCCTACATAAAAATCTGATGGGGAGCCAGTCAGATCAAAGTCATGCAGCAGGTCCAGAGTGTTGTCACTGAACAGTTTCTGGCTCACATCCACATCTTTCCCAATGTGCTCAAAGGGATGATCAAGGTCAATGGGGTCCTGCTCTCCTTTATCCATCGAGAAATCCTCTGTTTTCATGTGGAAGAAGTTGGGATCTGAACCTCCAATAAGTGAATCCATGGAGGTTGGGGTAATGTCTGTTATGTTGGTCTCCAACTGCGGCAAATGACTTGACCCAGTCTGGCTTCCAAAAGAAGTGGACGTCTGTGTCTGAGGCCTCTGGTCTTTGGCCAGGCCCTTGGGCTCTGAGCTTTCAAGGAGAGAGCCTATGGTGGCAGTGACAGAGGCGGAGGTGAGCTTCTCTGGAACTGAACTGTTGCTGAGGCCGTTGGGCACCTGTCCTGGCTGCATCAATTGGCTGGGTGGAAGAACGACGGAGGTGATGGACATGGCACTGTGAGGAGCCACTTTCAACAAACCTCCCTCCTCTGGGCTTTCAGTATAGACCAGTTTGCTCAAATGGTCATCTCTTCTGAATATTATCTTCTTCACTCCACCTTTATCCATCTTTAAGTTTCGAAGGGAAGAAAAAAAGAAAACAATCACATTGACATGTGTCCATTAAACATTCAAAGACACCACAGCAACCTAATCTGATTACAAAACCACTTCCAGGAAGTATCACACTCCTTTTGAGCTTGATACAGCAAAGTAGAGATGATGTTCAGATTTTAACCGTTTATAAGCCGCACAATAGATTTTCAAAATGTATTCTAACATTACAGTAAAAAAACAAAAAAAACCTATGAAGCCTAATAGAAATTTTGTCGACCCTCATAAACCATCTATTTCGTTCAGAGTGGATAAACAGGAAGAATGTACAGTAAAGCTCAAAACGCACGTTAAATACACGAAACGGTTAATGCAAGTAATGGAAAGCTAATGCCGCAGCAGCGACGTGGATTGCAGCTGTTTCGGGTCCTGCTCTTGCAGAGAGCAGAAAACTAAAGTTATTTTAGGATGAGAGTAAGTAAAGTTGAGCCCCTGAGCGCGCCTCACAGTTAGCCACACTGACAATTCTGCAAGCTAACTATGCTGGCTTAAAAAAAAGGCAAAATAAAAATTAAACATGTACAAAATTGTGCCTGATACACAAAAAATTTGATCCAGCGACCGCATGCTAAGCGAAAACGGCCACGTTTAATACGTAGCAATAAAGTCCAAGTTTAACGTAAGCTAACAATAGCATGGTGCTAAGTGTTGGTATGCTAGTTAGCATGGTGGCTAACAGTTAATGTGGCTACGTGCCTTCATTTCGCTCCAATGTCAGCCCGCTAGCTAACGTCACCAATAACTACATTTCTGTCCTTATTCGCGCTCCGTCCTTGTCCGGGTCTCCGCGTGACAAATGCACGGACACAAATGCGAATAAAACGACATATTTACCCTTGAAATGTCTGGTTGCCGATATGTGTCCACAGGTCGTCTGTCAACATTGTTTTGGTAGAAAGTGGCAGTTCACAACACGCTGACTGGGTCTCTCGACGCTGCTCCTTGCGCCGCGTATCAATGCTACATGTTTAGATAAAGCGTCAGAACGCGCCGAGCTGCGAGCGCAGCAACTGTTTTCTCTCTTAAAGGTCGATCTGGCTGCAAATCGTCATGCAAAACGTTAGAGTGGCTAAGCTATGGGGATTTGTAGCTAGCCATTAGGAAAGTAGGCGCTAACCTCCAGGAAAAACATTGCCTACAAAATGGAGAACCGAGGAAGGCAGACCCATAAACCGTCCTGTTTACAACATGCAGCCCTGCCCGCTGCTGGACGCGGCTGGGAACTGCAGCTCCCTGTGCGCCGGAGCTCCGGTCACAGACTGAGGGTGAGGCAGAGGGTGGTCTGCAGTTTTATGAACGGAGAGAGGAGAACCCTGCTGTGAACCCAGGAATAGACGATATTCCCATTCATCTCTTCAGTTTTTTAAACTTTAATAATTCATATTTGGAGCAGCCCTCGGTTCTGTCGGTGCCTTGTGCCACTTGACAATATACACACTAAATAATGATCATTTACTGTTTCAATATGTATGATGCCTTATTATAATTAACTACTTCAGAAACCAAAAAATGTTTTAAAAAATTTAAAAACAGAATTCAAAAATCAGCCACAGAGCCACAATGATTGCAAGAGTTTAACTCTTCAGAGCAAGTGTGATGGTTTGATAGATTTATGAACTAGTAGGAACAGGTGCAGGGTCCCAAAGGAGTCGAGGGGCTCTGAGGTAATTTCAAGAATACCCTCAGGAGACCAGAAAATGATGGGAAAAAGTAAAACAACCACAAAGGGACAAAAGAACCAGAATAAGATAAGGTTTTTAAAAGGCTCATCAGAGACAAGATATGATGTGAAATGTCAAATTAGAGTGCAAAGAAGCCAAAAGGAAAACCAGAAGATGTTAAGGATACACAGTGAACAGAAAATGGTGCAAAACAAACAACCAAAAACCAGAGAATCACATGACGACCATAGAGCAACTCAAAACTAAGGGGCTGTGTATTGTTTCCCACTCAGTGTTGGTCCCTGATGTGATAAACAGAAGTTATACAAATATTGGTTCTTTTAGGCTCATTGTGCTTTATAATCTCTCCTGTGACTTCAAATAAATGAATTAACTCCCTTCAACGCAGTAGTTGCAGTGTGCTGCATGTTTTTTATCGGCCAACATTCGGTGTTTTTCAAAAATCCCATCTCAGCTCATGTAGAATGGCAATTTCCCAAACACCACTGTCTGAAGTGTAAAGGGACTGAGTGCTTTACGGCGTGGGACAAATGGTGCGTCAGCGATTGTCTCTGCTTACAAGATTGTTCGTGCAGCTGCTCAGTGTGTGATTTCACTGTCCTGCAGCTGTTAACGGGGCATTAAAGACTCAGAAAGGGGGAGAAATCATGAATGGACAGTGCAGTTACACCCACAAAGGGGCCTGAACAACCCACACAGGATGGATGAAAGAACAGATTTTATGAGCACTTGTGAAAAAAAAAAACTGTAAAAAAGCAGCGCTACTGTGCTGAACACTGCTTTTTACACTGCTTTCTTGAAACAAGAGGGGAAATGTTTCTTTCAGCGTGACAGGGTGTTGCACCACGAAAATGCACAATTGGAGCTAAGTTATGTCCCAGCAGGATTAGGACCCTCATAAAGTCACTGTTTCACTTAGGACTCATTAAGCAAGGTGCTGACACTACTTTGGTGTAAAACATCACAGGGAACAATGGAAGTCAAATGTTATTCAAAACAGGTATTCTTCTGTATTTCAATCAATCTTCTTCGGACTCGCAATCATTATTTTTCTTTAGCATGTTTCCAGCCTGATACAACATTTTGCTGATGAATAAAATTGATTCACCACGAGAAGCTTAATGAAACACATGATGAATATTTTAGGCTACAGTGGTATGTGTGTACCCAGTTGACTGCCCTCCAAGGGGCTTGAGAAGACACTGGGTTATTGTCACTGACAGAGCAACACTGGTAAACGGCAAAATAACTTTCAACAGTTATCAACTCCAGCTGAAACTGTGTTTTTAGAGGGGAATGTAACCTCGAAGGCCGTTTGTTCGAGTTGAAATACTTTGAAAAAAAGACTCATCGGAGGAAAAAGGATATGAAGGAAAACTACAGCACTGTTACTTGTTCAGCAGAAAACCGGAACGTATATATAGTTTCTCTGAACATAGCAATTCACACTTCTGCTTTTTCATCCAGAAATATGAGGGGATGAAAAGTGAGTGGGAGAAGAGGAAATAGGGGAAGGCGGGCGGTAATGCGCGCAGGGAGGATAACTCTGCAGGAGGCGGTGGACCTGTGATATTTGTTCCATTCTTGGCTAAATGAGTGGTGCACAACACTTAAATGTCTAAATGTGAGTTTTATGAAGAAAAACAGAAGGCAGAAAAAAGATCAAACACGTCCCGCGCTTTTCTTTTTGCAATGTAAATGTACCCAGCCCAGAGCGTCTTTCTATCTTTTGCTCAAACCTCACCACAGATTACAAGGCCAAGAGCTCTGCAAAAACCCACAGCTGACAATTTAATGTTACAGCACATACCGATTTCTTACTTCATGCTCAGCTGGGAGCCATATTGTCTTACATTATTCATGCTGAAGTTGCATGAAATCCAACCACTTTCCAAAAAAACAAGGCAATCTAACCTGGGAGTTGTGCAGGAACAGCATACGAAGTGAAAATGGTCGGCAGGAAAATTGGCTCTAATGGGAGGATGAGTGAGGCGAAACCGAAATGGGGTTTATAACACACATGGGAAGAGAATCTCCGCGAGCAAATTATTAGAAAGGAACTCATGCATGAATCTCATAGCAAATGGGTAGATTTCAAAAGTCACACCCCGTAAAGTAAACCACACCTAATGTTGTTCTTCCTGCTGGAGTCTAAATGTTCGGGTCACACTATCGACAGAATGTTACGATATCATTCATAATGTAAGCGCTAAAACCTCACATCACAGCAAAAGAGCGCAGCATGCTCACTGTGGCTCTAAATCCCCACTGTTTGAATCCCACTCAGTCCCCCGCGGCTGCTTAGCAACCCCTCTCCAACACAATATACTCTGAATTAACAGGGTAAAGCGTGACCGCTGCCTCCTCAAAACCACGAGTCAAGGGTGCTCTCCCATCATCAACGCCTTCTCTCCATGCTGCAGCGATGAAAGCCACTGATTTATCACAGCACGGCTTCAAAACACACACACACACACACACACACACACACACACACACACACACACACACACACACACACACACACAGAGACTCAAGATGAAAAGCAAACAGGAAATACAAAACTGTGTGAAGTGAAGACAGGTGTTGGTGCAGGTGGCTGAATATGATTTGGACAAAGGCTATAGGTAAACTTCAGAGTCAGTGTGTAAAACACACAGGCCCATAAGGATGAAAGTACCCCCCCCCCTCCCCAGCCCTGAAAGTAAAGTGCTTATGAGCACTGTTATGGCTATTTTTATGTGGCGTCCACTAAATGTTTACGTTTTATTCCTCCCACCAGCTTGTGACCTATATAACGCTATATATACACAGATGATGACATCCACTGTCATTCCTTCAGCTTTGCCGTCTCTCTTGAGAAGACTGAAGTCTCCACCCTGTGTGTTTCAATGGCTACTGTCAATACTCAGGACACTAATGAACAACTCCTCTAAAAAAAGCGATTCAGGATCTACTGTAACTGCCTGAGATGAAAGCTAAACAACAAAAATGCAGAAAAACACAATTTGTAGCAGAAGTCACGTCGATACTGTTTTTCTTCTTCAATTTATTGCTACGTTTTACCAGGACCCTCAGCGGCGGGTTCGACTGAGATCTGTCCACGGTGCTGAAATTCAGAAGCAAGTCTATCAAATCAATGACGGAGAGATTCGTTCTGAGAGTCAGTCATGTGTCCAAGGCTCTCCGTGCAGATTTATCCGACGTGTTTATCCCCACCGGCTGACTTGTGTGCGGGTCCACGTTTCAGAGGGAAAGATAAAAGTGGTCGTATCGTGAGGATCACCGGGACGGCTCCGTTCACGTGTCGCTGTCACAGCCGATGAGTTTTTTTGAGTAAGACTCTGGCACCTAACCCCTCACCCGTCACCCGGGATAAGCGCGTCAGCTAAAAGCGTTAAATGTAAATGTGAAAGCTGCTGTGAAGACTCAGAAGAGGGGATTAAAAATCCGCAACACTGGGATGTTAAAACTGCATTAGACCTGAATCCTCATCGCCAGCTGCACATCGCCCGCGGCCAGATCAGAATTTTATGAAATAAAACCTTGCACAGATGCACCCCCTCATCAGTCCGCGCCGCGGCGATCGACTGAAAATGTCATTTTCCTTTAAGATGATGTAAGGCATTTACTTCACGGGACGACCCCCCCACCCCACCCCACCCCACCCCCTCTCCCCCCTCTCCTCTCCCGTGCACAGCTTGGAGCAACATTATCTTAAACCTTCTGCCGGTCCAGCCGTTTCCGCACTCAGCAGTTTGGAGAGATGGGTGCGCACAGGAGTCGCGCTTCCACTCTCCTCTCTCTCTGAGCAACCTCCGGGCATGTTTTAGACTCTGAGCGGCCAGAAGCGACCTTGTGTGGCGGGATGATAAAATACTTGCACAATTTTTAGTTTATTTTGGACTGTTTCATGTGGAGCGGAACCCCGGCGCCAACAGGCGAAGCTTTACACCACAAAACTTGAACATCAGTGCTTTTACTTTTTTTTTTTTTTTTTTTCAAATGATGGGCAAAAAAGTGAGGATAATTTTTCTGTAAACTCGCACGAACGATCCATTGCAGTGGATGTGTGTAACATAATGCCGGTAATGATAATCGACCGTGGGCTGGCACATTTACGCACGGGGTTAAAGGATGCACTGTAGACACACCTTGGGATTGTTTGGTCAGGAGACTGTGGATGCGCGGACTGCAGCCTGAATTCAGCCCGTGCTCTGGGTGTGAGTGCATCAGCACCATGCAGCCCCGCCACACACCCTGAACTTCTAGGACGTTTGCGCTCCGTGATTCAGCCTCGGATTTCGTGCTTGATCTGAAGAAGATGGCATTGAGCGAGAACTGCAAAACGCAACCGGCGAAGGAGCCCGGCTCAGTGCAGAGCCCTCCGTCGGATGTTATTGAATTAAACGTGGGTGGGCAGGTGTATTACACCCGCCTCGCCACTTTGACGAGCTTCCCGAATTCTCTGCTTGGGAAACTGTTCTCCAGCAAGAAGGGGTCTTCCAATGATTTGTCTCGGGACCTCAGAGGGCGATATTTCATCGACAGAGATGGCTTTCTGTTTCGGTATGTATTGGATTACCTTAGAGACAAGCAAGTTGTCCTCCCGGACCACTTTCCCGAGAGAGGGAGGTTGAAGAGAGAGGCGGAATACTTCCAGTTGCCAGAATTAGCGAAACTTTTGTCTTCCGAGGATGGAAAACTCTTCCCAGACGACATGTGCTACAGTGATTTGGACGACATGTCCCAAGGCAGCGACCAGAGGTTTTATCCCCCGTACTCCATGGACAGGAGGTACGGCTACATCACGGTCGCTTTCAAAGGAGTTTGCGCCGCGGGAGGGAGAGATAGTCAAAGTGATGCCAAAGCCAAAAAGTTGCCGCGGATCTTTATCAGCAGCAGGATCGGCTTGGCGAAAGAGGTGTTCGGAGACGCCCTGAACGAGAACAGGGACACGGACAGACCACCGGACCGCTACACCTGCAGGTTTTACCTCAAGTTCAGGCACCTGGAGAGAGCGTTTGACATGCTGTCAGAGAGCGGCTTTCACATTGTGGCCTGCAATTCATCCCTGACTGCTTCCTCAGTTGGACATTACGCGGACGACAGGGTCTGGTCCAATTACGCACAGTACATCTTCTACCGTGAGTGAAGATCTATTCCCGCTCTATACTCGGAGAAGTGTAAAGAGTCAAGGGGGATGTAAATGACCTTCAGACGATGTCACACTAAATAAAGAAATCGCACATAATTATTGGAAGCAAAATAAAAGTAATCGGAAGCAAGCGTCATCTCACTTGCAACATATTCCCATTCAGATTAAAAAACAACAACAACCCAAAGACCCGTAATCTATTAACAGCCTGATTTATAATTGACGAGGAACAGTTTACACGCAAACAATCACATTTGCGTTCAAAGATTTGCAGGTGAGGTGTGGGTTGCTCGCACCACCAGGAGGCACGGTCGGGTTGCAGCATCTTCCCTTCTCTGTCTTTGCAGCCTCTCGCAGAAGCTGACTTCAAACTTGTGCTTTGTGTCCGAGATAAGAGGCGAACTTGCCCACGGACCTCAGGGGAGTTGAGTCACAATGCTGCTACACTTCAAGTACACATGCGTCACGCGTAAACACGGCTTATTGCTCAGATTCTGCCAGCCGCTGGGTTATGAATAATACAGCACCAGTGGGAAAGCAAAGAAAAATCACATGAATGCTGCTACCTTCTTGTCTTGAAATAGCTTTCCCCTTCTTCCGACTCGGAGACAAAGTTTTCTTCGTCAGCAAATAACTTAATTAGCGACAAATGTGGCTCATTTTCTTGGCAGAGGGAGGAGCTGGGCCATATGGCCAATTAAAATAGCACTTTGTTCATTAATCTGAATGGCTCCCCTTAGAGGAGCTGAAGAAAATCCAGTTGGTGGGTCAAGGTTGGAGATGCATGAGGGTGGACTGGGGTAGACATGACATATGGCCGCTAATGATTCACCAATAGCATCGCTAATACAGGGTAATTAATACAGAGGGGTCTGCCTTGACCCGGAAAAAACACATCGTCAGGGAGGATTTTCCTGAGTCATTCCATGATGTGGAGAGCAGCATATGGTGAAGGTGTTCACCCGCTTTCCCATTAACACACACTGCCGAAGGACAATGTGGAGGGATGGCAGGAGAAGGATGAGGCAGTGAGAAGAGTCAGTGGAGGAAGTGCAGTGAGCAACATGATGGGGAAAAAAAGATGCAGAGGAGCAGGAGCACGAAGAGGGGAGGATAGGAGAGAGAGTTTGAGGAAGGAAGCTGAAAGGAAGTGAAGAAAGGGGAGGCAGGCAGATGGGGGAGAGCGCGGCTGAGCGCGAGGGATGAGGGAGTAAAAGTTGCATGAGACCTGGCCATGGGGAGAAAGAACTGAGGCAGAAAGACGCGAGAGGCAGCGGGTGCAAAAATAGATTAAAGTAAGGATCAGACAGGAAAGTTCATTCAGTCCGAGAGAGCGAAGAGTGGAAAAAAATTTGTGTGGGTGTGGGTGGGGTGGTGGTGGTGGTGAGGGGGCCGATGGCTGGGGGGGGGGGGGCATAGGAAGAGAGCTTGTATTTTCATCAAAACACAAAAGGCAAGGTGAACCCGAAAGGAAACACACACATATAAATATGACGCAAAGGAGACAGGGGCTTCGCCTGGATGATGGATAGACACATCAAACGCAGACAGGCGTGAGAGACCTCAGTTCGCAGTGACACAGTGGACCGCATCCACTTTCAAAACTAATACTGTAACCTGATTCTGAATATGGGACACTGGCTGGCCCGAGGCAGGTAGTCCTAAACTAAGAATGCATGTCGACAAGTGCACCTTTGGGGGGGCTACGAAACAGATGTGCTTTATTGCTGTTTGTTGTTTTCAGCGGAACACTTCACTGCTCACATACACTGGCTCATCTGGAGCAAAGATGGAAGGAGGCAGTCCGGGTTTGTCGGGAGTGTAAAAAGAGCAATCCAGCACAGTTAGCAAACTGAGAGACCGTCTTCCAGCCTGTCAGTTCCTTGGCGTCACCATTGGAGCTCCTCTTGTTAGATGCGTCAGTTGTTTTTCTACCGCTCCTCTGACTGTTCGCTTCACTGTGGACGGCTGTTTGTATGTATAAAACAAAAAGCCTGCGGTAGATATTCAGAAATTTCATGCTACATCCGTATGAAGAAGAGATTCTTACCGTCGCCACACACAAACCCTGTCCTCTCAGTTACTGTCGTCCTCTCCTGCCCAGAGGAATGTTGTTGGTTTCCCAGCAGACAAAAACAAATGATGCGCTCGGCGAGAGGGCACTCTCCTCAGGAGGCCACAATGTCTGCGCATCCATCATGCATGCGGGCCGTAGCATGCTATACACATGATGAATAATTTACATTTAATCAATTATGTCTCATTTGCCTTTTTGAATAGATAGCAGAGCAAAAGCTTTCTTAAACGTTGAGAGGAGGAGAAATATTAACCCGTGACAAATGTGAACATGTTCGGCTCCTGTAGTGAGAGAAGTCGTTACAACGAGCACTGGAAGATTTGAAGTTTTTGGACGTCCTTCCTGCTGGGACCAGGATTTGAATGTAGGTTCTCAACGTTCACGGGTCACTTCTTAACCTGACAAGCCACCCAGGATAACTGACTGCATCATGCGTTATCATGCATCCAAAAGAGCATTTGCATAAACACTGGAAAGATTTCTGAATCAGTGCTTAATATTTCGGCCTTTTTCATTTTCCCTCAGGCCTCTTCTAATTTATCTTGTCATCTGTCAAGCAGATATATAGGTCGATTAGCATGCCAGAGATGTTTGGGTTTTTGATTGGCAGTGACAACATTATTGCTGTTGTGATTAACAACTCTCACCTCCCAGCTGGCATTTGGGGCCAGTTTCCTTATTGCTAATTATCTCTGGGGAAAGAGAAGAGTGTTGGCTGATTAAAAAACAATCTGTGATCTCCAAATAGTTCTCCCGCCATCCGCTGAGAGATGAACTGCAGCCTGTTTTAGCGACAGTTTGAAACTATATGGGTCATATTTTTGAGAACTCAATTCATGGATGAAAACGAGTCATCATCTTGGACTGGAAACATCAAAACCCACTCTGACTGCACTGCCTCCACATCACAGCAGCGGAGCAAATCACCATTGAACATTGGGATTGCTGAGATCAGAGAGCATTTCATCTTTCCCTCTCTGAAAGAGCTGGTGCCAAGTCAAAATGAGAGACATGTACAGTAGAGATAGAGAATGATTAGACTTGCCAGGTGTGCTCTATTAATATGGCGGTGCAGTCTTCATTTGGGCTGTGAATGGGATGATGTGTGGCCATAATGGCTCCCGAACAATGGCCACAAAGCGGCACAGAGAGACAGGGAAAGTAATCAATTGCCCGGGTGTAATGGAGGCAGAGATTGGGCCGTCCCTGAGCTCCCACAGAGCCTGGCTGGAGTCTGAATGGATTGGCATTGCCTACAAGAGATGGATGATGTTCCCATGAATAACTCATATTCATCTTAAAGAGCACTTGGGCAGAAAAATGGTCTGAACCAAGGCGAGGTGTATGAGCGTGTGCCATACATTTTTTCTTGATTGTAGCACAACTTCATGCGCTACATCAGAGAATGTGGAGAATGTGTATCACTGCAGGGGTAAATCTGAGTCAACTGTTGCATCGCAGATCCAATGAAAAAATCAAGCGTTGGAGCAATCAGTATTTTTTAACTGTCGCATAAAAGAGCAAAGAATCAAATTTCACCACAAGTTTAATATTTTTTGGTTGTATTGTATAGGAGTCTTTATCCTACATTGCAACATACATACTCCTTTTCTCGATTCTTGGAATATATATGAAATTTAATTCATCTGTGGTTAAGACTTAATCGCATGTTGAAATAAAGCATGTTCAAAAATCAAACATCACTTGATCTAATCTATTCCGTTATTCCCAAGGAGAAGGGATGGCTTCTCTAACAAAAGCACACAACAAGCTATAAAAAAGGAAACAAATGGAATGCATTGTGATCTTTTAGACACCCATCAGAAAAAAAGGTCAAATATCACATTAATGTAGAGAGGGAACAAAGGATTTGTTGCTCATCTCAAAATAATGCAGGTGAATTTAAGATTTTAAGTTTTAGGTCTCGAAGGGTTAAAAAAAAGGAGCAATAAACCCCGAACCAAGTTAATGAAAAAATTTCCAGCCGTCAGTTAAACACCATCAGTTATTTTTGTGCCTGGTTATGCTATTTCTGCACGGTGAAGCTGCAGGAGGCCAAGTTTAACAGCCCTTGCTGTCTGACATCTCGCACCTTAATGATCCCTCCAGAGACGCTTAATGGATACTGGGATGTGCAGCTTTCACAGGACTGAGTATTTTCTGGTGACGGGGGGGATCCCCTGCGTTAGTATGCACGAGGAGCCCTTTATGAAGTTAGGAAGTCATTTGTCGCGGCTCTTATTTCAGGAAGGGCGGCAGCCGCTGCACTTTGATCGAGTTGATAATGTTTGCCTCAAAGAATCATAAGAAGATGTGATCCTTGGCCTCAGTGCTGCATGCAGCGCTGCCGGTCTGTGATTAAAACCGTCTTGACAGGACGGGGAACCAAAGTTGATCCCCCTCGATTCCTTCATTCTCTTGAGGCGTCGTCGAGGCGATGACAAGACCTCTGCAAATACTTGGGACACCTTCACACTCCCCCTCAGACTCATCTTGCTTCATCAGTGCTCGTGCAGAGGGAGGGTGCGGCTGCGGGTCAGGGGACAGGCCCACGGGGAGGGGGGCTGATACAGACGTCTCAATCTGCCTGCGCTGGTTGTTCATCTCCCTGTCAGGGAGACGCTCAGCGGACAGCCACCTTCTGACTCGGGAGGGGACGGCACCCGCTTGTCATTAACAATCAGCCACTGAAGCTGTCACTCTCCTCATGGAGAGCAGATAATGTGCTCTACGAGAACCATAAGAGCTGCTGAGTGTCCTTGAATTAGGTCATGAAAGTTAGGACTCCATGAGCCGCCCTGACTTATTTATCACAAGCCTCCTCTCGGCACTGCAGCTGATGAGAGTTGGAGGGAGGTAATTGATATTGACAAATTCTAATGTATGCAGATATTAGAGACATTATTGTAGCGGGCAAGGGGATGCTGCAGCCATCAGTTCGACTGAACACAAACTGCTGAAGTGATAGCTTTGCAGCAAATAACACTATCTTGGTGAAATGGATTTCCCTCTTCCTGTGAGGACGGTCACTGCCTTTGCAAGACAAGCCTTTTTTCTGCTGCAAGGACACGCTGGCCTAATTTGAGAGCTAACAAGCATGTAAACTACACTCTTCCCGAGGCAGTGGTAGAGTAAAAAATATTTGTGCAAGTGAATCCAGGAGCTTGAGAAGAAGTAAGAACAGAATGTTTCCACTCATTGATGCTGGCAGCACAGATATGCGTATTTAACCTGCCCGACCAAATTGCCCTTGATGATTTTTTTCTGACGACTAATTAAGACCAATCTCCCTGTTTCTGCTTATTTCACAACACTGTGGGTAAAAAAAAAAAAAGTGGCCGCAACAGAGCCGAGCAGTAGTTGAGCGATTTCAATATAATTTTTCCCGTTGAGTCTCTCAGGGTTACGCTGGTCGCGGGTAAATAACAGATAGAAATGAAAGTGACTACAGCGGCGTGTCTTTCTCATAAATTCCAAAGTGAAGTGTTTTTTTTTCTCTGACTCAGACAGCTTCGGATATAAAACACAGTTGAGTGTTCAAATCTTATTGTCATTCATTTAGATTGAGGGCACAATTCGCATCACTGCTCAGATTCAAATTTCAGAAGCAGACAGCTTTGGGTCACTCGAGTCTAAATATGAAATAAATTGAGTTATGCCCTCCTGGTTATGTGCAATAACAACGTGAAATTGCTGAGTGATGAGTCTTTCTTGATCCTTCTTATTTATTTTGTGCCTCTCGACTTTGCGCACGACTGTGCCGAGCTTCTTATGTGACGCCGCTGCTCCACCGACACAGCTTTTGCTCTTCAGACATGTCTGATGAGTCAGTTTGGGAGCATGAATAGAAAACAAAACCACCAATGTTTGGCAAGGAACCCACTGACATTTTGTTTTTCGAGATTGTCAGAGGATTCTGCCTTCAGTCACCATCACGTCCTACTTTTCTGCCATTTATGCGGCTGAATCTCCATAAAGCGGACCTCTCTCAGCCACAAAACAAACTACACTTATGTGAGGTGGAGAATGGTTTGAGGATACCCCTGAGTGACACGCCTGCATGCCTTCGTGCTCCGAGCAGAACTCGACTCCCTCTCTCTCTCTCGGTTATTTATGAGGACTGCAGACACAGCCCGGGTCTGGTCTAAGAACCAGCCTGAGTCTTTTAACGTGGCTGGAATATGATCTGGTCGACAGGCCATATAGATCTGAGAAAAACACATAGCAATCAATGGCTTCCCTGAAAAGATACCAGAGTGTATTGCGCACACACTCCTGTTTAAATGTGCCCGAGAATGACTGTGTTTCCTGACAGGGCTCTTGGATGTTTCCTCTCTTGCCTTGGAAGACGAGCAATCAGTCTTCACGCGGCAACATTTCTCTCCAAAAAACCATAGATTTGTCTTTGTAGTTGCTTCTTGGTGCCTGATCCGTGAAGATGACTCATTGTTGGAACAAAAAGTCCAGGTGCTTCTCAGGCTTTAATACAACTCACTCATCTGCACAGCCTGAAAATTTGATGCTGCTATTATTGGGTGTTGGCTGGTTTCCTAAACGGGTTGCCCCTCTGGACCGCAGCATCCAGCCATTTAGAGACAATGCTCAGGCTCCTCCTCTTGATCCTCCTCACTGAAGCGCTCGCATCCATTTGACTGGTGCTGCTCCTCTGCTGGATTCAGCGAGATTCATTTTCTGCGGGGGGAAATTGGTGCGCTGATTGGCCTCTTTACTCATGGATTAGCCATTAAAAAGCTGTTAGCCACTCTCTCACTATCAGCTCAATGCAATCATCGCACGAGAGATAAGGTCATTATTACAGTCTGCGTAGAGAGGTTAAAATCCCCCTTGAACTCTGTTCAGTTTAAATCGGTGCATGCTCTGGAAGGAGGTAATGGACAAATTATTGCTCCCTCTGAGACATCATTGCTATTGAGTCTCAATCATCACACTGGAAAAAGCCATTAAGAGCTTTGCGTCTGTGAGTTTATTCCTCATGTACCGTTGTTTACATACAGCGAGAGCACAGCAGTGCTACACTGTCAGTAGACCTAAACGACACTGCAGTTTGTGGCTATTTTTGGACATGAAAGGCAACTACGGTGTTTACTGTCTTTCCGTGAACACTTCACGAGCCAGCAGGCAGCACTGTACAGTATTTTCATAATTAGTTGTGTAGGAGGAGGTGAGATGAGACAAGAGAAAGGTAGAGAAGGACAAACACCCTCGCTCCAACCACCGGACTGTTGGTCCAAAATTCCTGACAGGAGATTAGGAGACCTCCAGGGTCTGCAGACACATCCATTCACGCAGATATTCACTAACCTGACTCAGCTGGGATGAAATAGGCTCTGTGTTTACCAGTATTTTCTACCTTGTTGGCTGCCCAGAGCTATAAAGCATATTCCCCGACTTATTTGACAAAGTGATCTGAAAAAAACGCAGAAATAATACACCACCTTGTCGGCAGCCAGGTTACAGCTCTAATAAGAAATTGTGACGGCAAAGCAGATTGCTTTGGCTTCAAGACAAGCTTTGCCTCGGGAAATGGGAAAGGTCTTTTAGGAGCCGTGCTGAGCCGTGCGGAGCTCTGGGCTTTTCCTTATCAGAGGAAGCAATATGCACAGCCCACCAGGTTTTTGAGATTCAGCAATTAAATGTCAAACCCAATAACTCACATGTTCTTACAGCTGTACCCCCTTAAATACCCACACGCACTCATCTGATACTTGCTTTGAGATGTCTGCATGACATTGGAACTGCTGTGTATGCATTTGTCAGCATTTGCTCGATCACTGTACCTGTTCGTTTTGATTAATGCCGGAATCCGTCACGATCAGCGGGGACATTAGCGTACAGTGGTCTTGGTCTCGGCGAGCGGCTGCGACAGAAAAAAATGTAGCGTGTGTGCTCAAAACACCTGAGGAACATTTGTGCTTGTGTGGGTTTTGTATTCCAGGCGGGCCCTCTCGGTGGTCTTCTTCCCACTGTGACTGCTGCTGCAAGAGCCACAAAAGCGAGCGCGAGGGGGAGAGCGGCACCTCCTTCAACGAGCTCTCTACATCCTGCTCAGAGACGCAGTCAGAGGCCAGCTCCCCCCAGGGAACCGTGATCCGCGGCCCCGTGAGCCGGCACTCCAACATCCAGACCCTGGACCGCCCCATGCCTAAAGGACCAGTTCACATGCTGCAGCAGGCTGAGATGCGCCGCAAGACGGACATGTTGCGGGTGAGGACCTTTGGGGTCCGAGAGCGAGAGGCTGCAAAGAGGAAAGCAAACAAGGAGAAGATGACTCCAGAACAGGAGCTGGAGAAATGCATCCAGGACTTCCGGCGCATTAGGATTCCCGATCGCTTTCCGGAGAGGAAGTATATGTGGCAATCAGAGCTGCTGAGAAAATACCGTCTCTAGAAATAAGGCAGAGGGTAGACAGAAGAGACAGAGAGATGGTACGGTAGTATCATGTGACCATCAATGAAGAGTACAAAACTGCACAGGCAATACACTGCACCCTCTATGACACATACTGTACTTGAGAACAAGAAAAACATGGCAACGTCCTTGCCTGGGTGATTAGTGAAGCACACACAGAACAAGGCAGCGTGAGTCGTTGATTCGTGAAGTATGCACAGTGTTGTGTGTGATATGCACATGTGTAAATCAGGTGATTCCTGTTGGGGCTTACTGACCACATACCCTGCTGTCATGTCACAGAGCTGAGACACAGGTGTGCTAAATGCTACAGTATCAGTGACAACAAAGCAACCTCAGGGGTACAACATCGTTTCAGTTCATCCACCTATCACAAACTGTGTGTGCGATCGCCCACAATTGCTGTTTCGTACCCAGATGGTGCAATTAAAACATCACCAATATTTCACAGTTAACACATATAGGCCTACTTATAGTACGCTTGGAAAACAGCACTGCATGTCATTTCACCCTTAGCATAAATATGCAATATCAAACAAAGTTTCAATTCACTGTTTTGTGTGATGGGTAAAAATGACGTTTAATGACTGAGAGTAATGTAACTGAAGAAAGCACTGCCTAGATCTGTTTGCCATCGTAAAACTTTTTCGTCTAATGTCGTCAATATGTTGGATAGATGATGTTGTGTAGCTAGAGTATATAATGACAATGGATATTGATCTAATCCTCGATTGTAAGTG
This sequence comes from Malacoctenus gilli, assembly GCA_032164315.1. NCBI lineage: Eukaryota > Metazoa > Chordata > Actinopteri > Blenniiformes > Labrisomidae > Malacoctenus > Malacoctenus gilli. Next base: position 5,764,051 of record JASSRZ010000049.1, on the reverse strand, counting down.
TGAAAAAATAAGAATAAATGGGTTAGAATTGTATTTAAAAATGGTCTTATCATCGTCTTTGGCCTCAGCGTCATCTGGTGTCAAGAACTCCTCTGGTGTATTTTCGAAAATGTGAAATCTATGACTTTTATTATGTGCGAAAAGCTGCAGTCTGGCTTCACATCAAAGAATGAAAGCCTCGTGTTTGTGATGATTTTACTCGTAAACATCTCAAAATCTAGAGTCCAATGATCAAAAAGATGAAATTTTGGGATTATTATTAAAACTGACTGCTGCTACTCAATGGTGCAACTCCAGGAGAACTGCCTGATATTACAATTGATAGCTGTAACCTTCTGAATGTCACAGTGACACAGAAATGCGGATGTGTGGTGGACAATGGTTTTCGCAATACTGTGTTTCTCAGCACCATAGTGAATGTGTCCAAAATCCCAACTCTGTTGAGAAAATGTCAGTCCTCCAAGACACCCCCACCCCACTTTAATGTTGCCTTCGTCCCCTTTATTTCTCACCAGCCCTTCGGCAAGAGACGCCTTCTGTCGGATCAGGTATTTCAAATGTTTGGCTCATCAGTCCGGAGCACCTGCTGCCAGTTCTCAGAAGTTTCAGTCTTGCGTTTCGATGCTGGATGGTCCTGCCAGACATGCTCTGATTTTGAGCAAAAATCGGTTTGATGGGTCTCTACTGCTCTCCTCTGTTTCTTTGGCTGACCACAATAAGCTTCAGGCACATGTTCCCGCACATGTGTCTGTGCTTGGTCGGGCGGTTTGGATATTAAACCTGAACCGACCTGTCTGACATTCTATTTATTTGGGGGGAGCTGGTGAAGGGTGCTTGCCAGATTTTTAAAAAATATTATTTTAAACTTCTCAAAAATTAGTCTTTATAATATATTTATAAAATATTAGTCTTTTCAGTTAGAGGTGACTTCCTAAAGTTCAGCTAAGCTGAGAACTGCACCAGGTTGCCTTGTGTCGCGTCCATCACCAAGCCTGCTCCATTGAAAATGATCCTTATTATGAAAGAGAAATAGATCCCTTCTTGTTGACATTTTAATGTGCGCCTCATCCTCGTGAGATGATCTCAAGGAAAGTGGAAGCGCGCTATAGCATAGAGAGCACTATTTTTAGCCTGCACATTTCTGCAGTGTTCCCGCCTCGTCTCCGTGAAGCGCGAGGCTTGGGGACTGTATCGCTGCAACCCCAAAAACAGCCCGTGAGATGATAGATGAAGACTTGCTTCTCTCTTGGGGCAGCGAGTGTCCTCCAAAACAGGTTCCAAGGAAAAAGCTCTGTTCGGGCTTGGTGAGTTTGTTCTACGTGCAGCAATGCATGCTACAATAACCAGATTATAGGTATAAGAAATATACCTCTCAGGCAGTTCCTCTGGAGCAGACTAAAACCTATAATCCAGGTCCATGAGGACATTAGCCTTCATCCATATGTTAAAAAAAATCTCAGGGCTTTAAAGCTTCCATTTAGCTCCATTTAGAAGCTATTTGACCAGGCAGAGATATGGGCGAGGATGTGAATAGGCTTCCAGAAACTCATAAAAAAAAATACAGCAGGCTCCTAATGCAGCGAAGAATAAAAAAGCCAAAGCCTGAAATGAGACTGTAATATATTGAATTTGTCAGGGGGGCATCACGGCTGTGCTTCCTCTCCCCCGCTCTACACCTGGACCTCGATCTCGTCCTCTCAGCTCCCATTCAACGGAAGCACAGCATGAAATCTCTGGGTTTGAAATCCGACGCTCTCTCCCCCCGGTGTTTGAAAAACCAGATCCGCTCCGGATGGCATTTCTCCTCGCACAGTTTGAATCCTAATACCTCAATAGGAAAATCAATGCATCTGTTTTTGCATATCAAATATACACAACATCGCCGCGCAGCCTGACCTGGCCCGGCCCAGGTGACCTTGCTGGCCTATCCCACGGATCCACCTGAAACGGCCGCTGCCACTCCGCTTCCCTTACCGATCGATTGCCTCAGATGCTGGCCCGGGCCTCCGAGTCTTTATTGGCGGTCGATAACCAACATCCTCCTCAAGGATGCAAAGTAACATTAAATCTTCAATCAGAAAGCATCCCTGCCACCGCTAACTGCCTCAATTATCTGTCCCGGTTGCCTGCAGGCTTTGCATTACGCGCAGCGGCTTTCCCTTGCAAGAGACGAGTCTGACAGCATTATTACAGCCCTTGTATGAGAAAATCATTTGTGGATTAAAGAGAGGGAGAATTACCCCGATTATCAGATATTAGTCCACCAAAGAAGGACAGTTATTCACACATGGAAGAATGGAAATGTGATGTAAAACCAGGCGAAAAAAAGGATTTCATTTCTCATGCAGTGAGTGTGGGGATTAAGCTCTGCAAACATGAGGTTTGGAAGAAGCTGTAATTCACTTTTCCCTCCTGCTATAAATCCGAGGTGATTCTGCTGCAACGTGGCCGGTGTTCGGGGCTGTGCATCACCACTGATGGAGGATAATTTCTGACAAGCTTGACATGTGGAATAGAAAGATGAATTATGCAATTCATCTCTTTCTTCTGGGAAAAAATATCCCAGACTGGTACCGGGAGGAGTCTTGTTTCCTCCTGCCTGCTTCCATGAATATCCAAGAATAACATGTTTTTCTGCTCACTCATCTAATTTTAGATGACTGACAACTCAGAGTTTGATAAACTCTGGGGAGAATGAATGGAAATGTTGCCAGATATCTGGCACACTTAAGATCTTTCTCCTGAGGTTCATGTCTCTGTCATTTGCATATTTTTCCATGGCGATGGCAGTGAGAGGTGTTCCTGGGATTAGACCACAGCACGCTTTGAATTCTGCAGATAATGATCCTGTTCAAATGCTGTGAGTGTGCTGAAAATCTTTCAGCTGTGTAACCTGGTTTGCAAGTACAATAAACCGCCTTGCTTTTTTTTTTGTTTGTGTTTGTTTGTGTCGAAACAGAAGGTAGCATCACACAGTGGGCTCACCTCTCTGGGGCGCAGTTGGCCCATTAGTGTCAAATCATTCATTATTCGTCGAGAAAATTTATTTTCTGTGGACTTTTATGGCTTCTAACAGGGTCAATTTTCTTTTCTCGAGCCTCGCTATACTGCGAGCTGTGATTATACTAAACCTACATTCTGTGTGCACGTTCATGTGGAGCCTGCAGGGACGTGCTGAGAGAAATGGGAGTCAATTTACGGCCTCAGAGTACATTTGGGGTCTTACTCTGGCCTGATTCTGCCAAGTCCAGTGTGTGGGAATACCAGTGGAACAGATTACAAATGAATCCATGGCAAGAAGTGACAAAATGATGGCAAATGTCATCGCTATAACCTCGGCACAAAATTGGGACTGATACACTGAATGGTGGGACTTCCTCGCCTGTAATGCAAACACAGAAAGAGCGACAGAAAAATGCACATGTGGAACGATTACATTTTTGTAGGGAGAATACAATGTTTAGATTAAACCTTATCTTTCAGTTTTCCCATCATCAAAAACAGAAAAGTCGCATTCGTTTCGAGTGACTGATTGCAAACATTCCATTTTCTCTCTGAAAAGATGCAGTTTTGCTTTGTCACTGTGTCATCAACTTTAAACTCTGCACAGTGAATTACCATGAAACCATAAAAAAGCTTAATTTTTTCCCAAGGTAAAGTGAGTTTCTTTTCAATCCCCAAGATTTATAAAAGGTCTAACTGTAAGATTCGTGACAACATTAAAAAAAAAAAAAAAGAAGCTTGTGTAGGAATGGACTCACTGGAAAAATTGTTTTCAGAAAACACTTCTGTAGCAGTGAAGGTTCTTTCCAAAAACAGTGTCCCAGTTCCCGTGGAAAGCACACAGACGCCCCTGTGAGCAGGTTTATTTGGAACTGCTTTACACCGAGGAGATTCAAGATAATGCTGGACATCGACTAAAAAAGAGACGGGCACTGATTTCAGTGCACAAAAACAAAACCCGCCTCCTCCAGTGAAAGTGATGCCCAAAATGTTGGAAATTAAAACGTCAAACAGGGAAAAAAAAAACCTAAATTTTGCCAGATAGCACAACAAGTACCTGATTAAAACAAGGACAACCTTTTCACACTGTTGATATTAAGAACATTTTGTAAAAGGATGTAAATAAATAAAGACACTCCCAACAGCCACAACATGAGGCAGACCTGAAAAGAAGTGTATTCTGGTCTTAAGCATGAAATGGCAACACACTGTGTATTCTCTCATCATTTTAGTCGAACCAGATTCAGCAGCAGTTTGAGCCACAGTAGATCATCTGTTAAATGGGAGCACACAGGCCAACCTTCAGTCCCTACATGCTTCAACGAGGCTCTGCTGCCGGTGACCTTGTCACTGATTCACCACGTTCCTGTCCCCAGACAACTTTTGAGAAATAGTGACCACTACAGACTGAGAACTCCCCACAAAAGCTGCAGTCGTAGAGACCCAGCCAAGCCATCAAAATCAGATCCTACTCAAATCTGCCTCTTTAATCTTCAAATCTTTAAACTGGCTACATTTTTCTTGTTTTTATCACATTAACTAGGAGGACAAAATGCTCATTGGCAGCCTCACGTCCTCTACCAACCACCACAAAGATACTGAGTGGTACATTAGCAAGGTTGAAGGAATGTTCAGTTTCCACTGGAAATGTTTTAATGCACTGCCAGAATATACAGAGGCTGAAGTTTGAGTCATGCCGTTAGTATTTGGTCCACCAGTTTTTATGAGAGACAGTAAATAAGGTGTGAATAGAATCAAATATTAAAAGGTATTACAGGCAGGCCTCTCAGTGTTTTCTTTGTGTATATTTTTATATTTGCATGCAAGGACTAAAACCTTCAGGTGTCCAAAGGTCCGGAGGCCTACGCGCTGTTTTTCAGCGCTGCAGCTGCACACACACACAGACACACAGACACACAGACACACAGACACACAGACACAGACACACACACACACACACACACACACACACACACACACACACACACA
>JASSRZ010000049.1:5747805-5758959 GCA_032164315.1 Malacoctenus gilli | reverse complement strand
CACACACACACACACACACACACACACACACACACACACACACACACACACACACATACACACACACACACATGCACACTGCAGTGACAGGTGTCAGTCAATACTGCTGAGTTCAGCAGGCATCGAGTCCACTGTGAGTCTACTTTTGCACTCCTATGGCGCCCTCCTTCCTCCCTCGGCTCCCTGCTCTGGCGCCAGTGCTGAGCTACAACAACGAACGCTGATCATTAACCTCCTCAGACAGCCATTGTCAGCATTACAGCATTATCTGTATTTTCTGTGCGGCTCTACTCATTCTTAGATATTCGTCCATCTCCCTGTGGGATCCACTCGGCCTCTTTTGCAGAGCGAAAAGAAAAGCCAGCTCTGAGTCCAGGTGCAGAGCTCCTAATGAGGCAAAATATCCAGGGGTACTGAGTAAAAGTGGCTGCGCGCACGCTCACCTGAGCTCCTCCTGGGACAGAGAGTCAATCAGTGGGGTGAGATAAGGGAGAAAAATGAGGGTGCGTTCAAGAAGCCACTCCACTGCCTTGTTACGAGGTCAGTGAAGTGAACTTGAAGCTCCGTGACACCAGTGCAGGTGTACTTAAAGTTTTTTTTTGAAAACATCACCTCTTGGCAGATGTAAGGACGCTGATTTACGGCCAAAGTGTCTTCCACTCGTCATTTTCCCCCTCATTACCTTATCCCTTTCTCAAGGACTGCTCTGGAGAATATACAAGCTCAATTAAGCTGTTCTGACCGGAAATCCCATTGCTCATAAATCACCTCCAAGGGCTACTGATCAGCACTGCTACCACAGCGTAAAGCACCATACCATGAAGTGTGCTGCGGGGCAGAGGCTATTATAAATCACGGCCAGAGAGCAAAGTATATTGCAGGGGATAAAATACTGTAGGACATTGTTACATAAATCTGGTAAATAATCGCTGATTGTCTGCGAGCTGTGAGATCAGACAATGAATACAGTGAGACAGGTAAACAGTTATGATGGTATGGGAGGACTTACTCACCTCACCCGGCCTGTTGATGACAAATGAACAGCCAAACTTTTCAGACTTCGCATGGATACTACGAGATTCCGCTTCAGCCTGAGTCAGTACAGTGAAAATATGCTGCACTCAGCGAGTGTGCTGCCCTATTGAATAATCAGCGGGGGAACATTGTCTTAATTTCTCCCAACATTTTCCCAGCGCTGTGCAATTAGAATTGCATGCCCCAACCATACCTTGAGGTGCTGTTGCTTTATAAAACATCTCCAAATAGCTTCCGAGCTCTTTTCCTTATGTGTCGCCCTTTTTTGGAGTAAAGGGGGAGATAAAGACTCTGTTGGCTGTTAATTTCTTGCATGCCTTTTAACGAGGGCCTGGGGAGAAGCTCCGCTCTGAATACATTACGGAGCTATTACCGTATAAAGAAAATAATCTCAGTATTAAATTTGAGCTTTCAATTTGACTCGAAGGCAACGGAGCAGCTTTAATTAAAACAAATCCTCCACATGACTTGTGCGAGCGTCTACCTGATAGAAAAGGGATTTACATTGTGGGTGCGAACTGGGCGGAAATCTGCAGCATCTCTGCAAAGGGCTGAACTTCCCTTTTGCCTCCACTGCTGGGAGATGAGCGTCACGTGACTGGCAAGTCTTTCCCACTATGTCACAGTTCCTTGAATGGGATCCAATCTATTTTCAGTCGTAATCTGCTGCTGTTGGACGGGGAGGTTGCGCAGCAGAACACAACAGAAGTCACACATTCCTGCCACACTCATTCATTCCACAGTGACTCTCATTACGTCACATTATTTTTCTCTGGAGAAATAATTACCTTGGGGCCGTCCTACGACGCAGGGCTGGAGGATGGGAGGGCTTTCGGAGGCATTATGAAATATTTTTACGAGGCTGAGTGCATTGTACACGTAAGAAACCACTCATATTATCCACAGAGAGGCAGATTAATCCTCCCAGAGATTAAATGTTGCACACAGATGGTGGGCATGTTGAGTCCACATCAGTTGACCTACTACCATTGCTCCGTGATTATCAACGGCGAATAGACCTCGTCACACAGATTACCTAAAAGCATCTCAGGCTCGCAAATATGAAATTCAGGGAACGCTTTCTGCAGAGGAGCGTTGGGGAGTTTTCAGTGAAGAGCTTTGGCAAAAGCCCTCATCTTGTCGGATCAGACAGCAACGATAACTCTCAGGTCAACAACAACAATGCAAATGGACGATAACGAGGCTTTGCTCCGCTGGTCTTAACAGGGCCAGTCGGATGGAAAGAAACAACTGAAAAGTGCAAACAAACAAGTGATCTTCAGCTGAGCAGCTCAAACACCAGGAGGCATTTTCATAATCTCTCCCCAAAAACTCCACTGGCTTCTTCTGTTACGTCATCCAGCAGCTGATGAATATTCGTACATCAACACAGAGACATTCAAATCCACCTAAAACTGCCGGAGAAATGTTGAAATCTGAAGTCACTAACCTTCAGTTCGGAATTGATTTTTGTCAAACGTTTCACCTCATACTGGACTGATTATCGACTCTTCTGCGCACAATGGAAAATAAAACGTACTTTGACGTTACTCCTGAATGTTTCAAGGAGAGTTAAGTTTCATCGCTATATTCATTCAGGGATTTATCAATTTTTAACGAGGTGGATGGTCCAATGGGAGCATTCATCGACGCAGTTTGTTTTATCGATACACTGCACGGTTACAAGCTGCTGATGATTTGAAACTCTGAAGAGGAGCTACAGGATTTACATCAATGTTCCCAAGATAAAGAATCTTTGAGCTTGCAGACGACCAGTTCAAATGACCTGTCTGCTCTTGAACTCTCTGGGTGACTAGAAACTTGAACTTTCGACAGCCTTCCTCGTCACTTGCATGGTGTCATTGCAGATGAGGTGTCTGTGTGTAAGGGCCAGAGAAACACAGCAGCCTTTGGTGTGTGTAGAGGGACGAAAACAACACGCAGGCCAGCAGATGCTGTTTTTCTCATCGCGCTGAAAGTGTTAAGACCCTTGAACTCCCATTAATCTCTATTGGCCTGTGTCACCGCTCAGAAGGAAAGGCGAGATTACTCCCATCCCGGGCCTCAGACTCTCATTTAGCCACATACTTCAAGCCATTATTCAGCCATCATAGGAAAGCCACAAAACAAATGGTATTTACCTCAAAGAGCGTATTACCTCAGGGGAGGGGAGGATGGGGGGGGGGGCTATGGAGTCAAGAGTTGGGAAAGAGGAAGTGGAGTATAAACAAGAGTTTAAAACTCATCACGGCGCTGCAGAACACGGACTTCCTCAGCGAGTGTCAGGCTGTCATCTGTCATCCAAGAACACGAGAAACGGCTCAAATGAACTGGAGAAGGATTTGACACAGATGTCTGACATCCCCATCTAATCCTTCACTACACTCTGGAAAATGCCACTATGGGATGAGGTTGATTACCATGGCAACAAACTCAGAAATAATCCTGCAGACCCTGCAAAGCCCGGGTAATTGGGTTTGATTCTGATTGTGGCTTTAAATCACAGCCTGCCTCTGCACCAAAGAATGACTGATTTTGAAATTAGGGTGATGTTAATTAGTCATCCACATGACGACGGCCTGCGGTTGTGTCACATCTCGAAATCAAAGCGCCTACTCGTGTGGTTTAACCTACAAGCTTCTTACACAGCTGAACCGCGGCTTAGCCTCAAAAGTTACACTGATTAAATCTATTCGACAGCGCTGCCTATCGTTCGCCCCAAATCTGATTTCGCCTGGCAAAATATCAACATCTGGTCCGCCGACTTTGAAGTTTCAGGAGGTTCAGACCGCGAAAGCAGAGTCAAGGTGGCGGCGGGGGGAAAGCTGCGTGCGTCGAGGTCAGGGTGCCTGCGAGGGGTGATGCTCATCTGCCCTGCAAGTGTGAAAAATCCACAGTCGCTGTGTTCCTCTCTATCCCTGAAATAAAGCTTCACCATCAAAGAGGACGGGGTGATTGGACCATTACGCATTCGTCTGTCAGTTTAACTTATCCTCAAAACTATTGATCTGGTCATTTTGGAGAAATTGTTTGAAATATTCTCTGTATTCATCTCAATAAAAGACCTGCCTCTCATTTTTTACCACTGGCCTCAGTTGATGTGACGCAGGGGCAAAGCTTTAGGGTGGGCCGGCTGGTCGGCCATCCCTCAGACTCTGGGATCCAATCAAGGCCAAGCGCCTGATTTGTGCCACGCCTCGATTGAAAAATTTTAATCATTTCCTGAATGAGATTTATGAAGATGTGCATGAGGAGGTACAAACTCATCGCTATTATATCATCCTTTGTCCCGGTATTCGATGTATGAAATCAAACATGTAAAAAAGAAACCCAAATATATTGAGTAAAATAAGTAAAGTGAGCAAAACATCATCTTGCAGAAGCAGATTTTTGGTTTCCAGTTAACATTCGATATGCTCCAGAATTAGTCATTTCTGCAATATTTTTTGGGTTGATTATTGTTCCTTAACCCACACAACGCAGGAAGGGCATCTTCCCAATTTGAGAGTGTTTGTGTGTGTGTGTGTGTGTGTGTGTGTGTGTGTGTGTGTGTGTGTGTGTGTGTGTGTGCGCGCGCGTGCGCGCGTGAATGAGTGCGAGCCTCGAGCAAATACATCAACACCTTGGAGGGACCGCTGACATTTCTCGGTTTCGTGCACCATACAAATTACACCCATGGTTCAACGGGAGTCGTGATCCGGCCTCTAGATGGCATTCAGTGTCACCTTAATCACTGCTGACATACTTTTTCATCATCGACTGCGACCGCAGCCGCCACTTATCGAAGAATGTCACAGGATAGTGAGACTTGACTGACAGAGGGTGTTGACGTGCATTTTTATTATTCCTAACTTGAACTTCCTTTTCTCTTTTTCACGCGCTCACTTTTTGTGTTACCTCTAACCTTCATTCAGCCAGTGACCAACGGCTTTCTGGCCCAACAGGTCATTTTCCTGACAACAATTTAGTTTGAGGTCTGTGTCACAGATGGGTGTTCGTAATGAATGTGCATGAATAGCGATGAGGCAGGGAGAGAAAGGGATGGGTTGCATAACCTATTTTCAATGCTGCAAGTCTTTTTCCAAAATTGATACCAAGCAAACAGTGTGACACATGTATCTGCCTCCTGAATGGGAATTAGACACACACAAAAGCACATCAAAGGGTGTGATTGAGAGGGTTTGTTCCACTGCAGATGAGTGAAGGAAACTCAGCCAGTCATTTCAGCTGTGAATTACTTTCATCATCCGCACACATAAGGCAGGCCATAATAATCGTGTTACCGCGTTTACTTTGTGAAAGAGAATTTTCCTGTTCGCAGAGTCTTGAGGGACAATAAATACAGGCCACTTCTTTTCTTATTCATAGCCTGTAGATCATACATGCATGCAGGCCTGCCTGATTTCCGGCCGTCATGGAAAAGAGCAAAGTCTTGCTCTGGCATGCTGCTTCACCTCTGAACAGATGCTCTGCAGAATATAAGTCAACAAGATTTTATTGCTGTGCTTCAGACAGGAAAAAAAAGACTGTCCTCAGACTGTATTATTTATACAGGTTTTCTTTGCTCACAGTAAATATTAGGACTCCTTTTCCAGCTTGTTCTTTTCTCACTCTGAAGTCATTTGTTCAACGTGTTCTGCTGTTGAAATTATTATTTTGCGATGCGTACGTAGCGTAAATCAGTGCCGCACTCCATTGGCTAAGCTACTTCACTATGCTTGTCCTGAGCTGGGCTTTCACACTGAAACGACTTGGCAACAACAACAATGAACAGATAAATCATCAGAAAACAGGTCACAAATGGTTTTAATGGGAAAAACTGTAGCTCTCAGTAAGATTTCTAATGTGACTCAGAGTTTATATTGATGTAAGACACATTAAATTTTGGTCACAATTTTTTTTTAGTATTCAATAAAGGTCAACCTGCTGCTAATGTTGTGAGAGGCTGAAGGAATGTGGAGCAGAAAGGGCGTAGAGACTCGGGTTTGCCAAGTAGGTTACTGGGTGTATTCGTTTGTAATCCAAACTATAGAGTGCTGCATTTATTCCCTTCTATTCATATGTTAATTTTTTGCATATAGTTGCTGTCTTTCTCGTATGAAGTTTATAATACCATGTGCAGATTAGAAATTTCATGATACATTATCAACTGTCAATTCAATTAAAGGAAAAAAGGCCATTTAGGGAGCAGTTCAGCTTTTGATCATTAATGTCAAGTAGAGCGTTTGCTGATTTTTCTGCTGCGTTTTGATCCATCTTATTCGAAACTGAATGTATGAGTGAGAAAGTGAACTGTCATGTTTAACATCAAACACCCTGAAAGTATGGCCTGCATGTTGGTGTAGCGTGTTGGTGCTCAAAACCAGACTTTATCTTTAAAAACACAACCCTTCATTTTGCATTATTGACTTGTCTTCTTTTTAACAAAATCAATGTGTTGTTTTTCAGAGTAACTGAAAAGTTGGTTGCTTTTTTTAAATTGTGTCCTGACAATTTTTCAGAATGAAACTACGACCAAGGGAACTGCCAGATCGACCATATTGTCAGCAGAGAAGTTTGCCTGTCGGAGAGAAATGTTTTAAGTAGCATATTAAACAGCAGAAGAGTCTGAAAGATACATCTCCAACTGCACTGAGGCCCACTTGAAGCAGCGCCAAACTTGGAATGGAATAGTGTTTGCCGTTCGCTAGGAAGCTTTTCAAACAAACATTTTCCGATCATAAAATCATTTTCACCAGCAGATTTTCTCTATGTAGGTTGGATATAAACTTCTTTGTGCTTCCCACATAATTGGATCCAAGACCCCGGGGACGGAGACTTCATATTTTCACTACAGAGCCACAGTGTTCTAGTTTCCCATCAGGTCGTATAATGGACCAAGGTGAGGGAGAGCAGTGTCCTGTTTCAGGCCTTTCATGTCAGTGCAGGACTGGCCAGCCTCACAAGGGCCGATTCAGGAGCAGAGAAAGGAAAAGAAGGAGAAAGAATGGGGCAGAGGAGGAGAGCAGGAGGGCTGAGAGAGGAGAGAGAGAGGAGATGCAGAGGCAGAGACAAACACAAAAGGGAGGCAGCTGGCTCAAAGGTGCGTCCGTCCTATTTTTAGTTCCCAACATGCACATCTCCAACTCAAACAGCTGCTGGGGCGTTCGCAGGTCCAAAAAAAAGTTTGTTTTAGCAACAGCGGGACTCAAACTTCAGTCCGGCTCAGGTGTTTCAGCCACAGTTGACTGGGAGCTGAAGTCCCGCCCCTGCAGTTCCGCCTCCCTCAGGTGTGTGTTTTGTTTGGGTTGAGTTGCTTTTACACATGGCCACTAAGGTGAGGTGTAGCGTAAAGTCACATGACATGCATGCAGCTGATGCAAGGCGCCTGCAGCTCGCTGAGAGAGATGTCTGTAAATAGCCTGCGTCCCATGTGAGTAATGTATGGAGAGACATGAGAGGCTGAGCAACAGAAGGAGGTCAGCGATGACCTAATGGGCAGAGATGCCACCCTGGTACAGCTGGAAAACGGGAAGCTCACGTGAATGGAGGATTTTTTAATTTTCAATAACATCTAATGTGCCACTTAAACAATGCTGTGGTGACAAAATATTTAATTCATGAAAGGATGCATAAAATGCACCCTCACAATGTGTCCAAATTGAGTAGGAAGCGTTCCCTTTTGCTGCCTGTGGATTTGAAGAATTTGACGCACATTTGAAAAATGAATAAGCGCGACCATCTTTAAGCAATGAGTGATATAATGTCAGAGCCGCAGTAATAAGCTCCTGCATACGTAGGTAAGGGAGCAACTCGGTGCGCTAACCCAGAAGTAAGAAAAGAGGTTGTTTCATTTATTTATCAAATCTGAAATATTTATAGGATTCAATCTGCTGGCAGAGGACCAGGCAGAACAAACTGTGGGTGGAAAAATGGAAAAGTTACTTTGTGGATGGAGGCTTTAAAAAAACATCTGGTGGCGAGCTGTCTGCTGCTCTGCATACATTTTGGTCCGGAGTTACGTTCCCAAGCTCTCAGGCGGTCATGACTAAGTCCATTGAGCCGAAGTGACAACACACTTAGGGCCATTAACATCTCCCTCAGCCTTTGTCAGACAAAGGGAGTGGGCACCTCACCTGAATAAAAGGTGTCTCCATACACACAGAAGCACACAAGGTCAACCAAAAACTTGCAGATCTTCCGGTAGAGCCTGTTTGACGGGAGTGCCGCGTTTCTCCTCCAAACACAAGCAGCCTCACCTTCTGTGTTTGCTTTGTGAGGGAAAACCCAACTTCCATTGAAGCCAGTCGATACATCAGAGCAAAGGGAAAGGAAGCAGCGAAAATGAGTCACCTAATCAGCACCTGGGAACCGCCGCGAGTCTGACAGTGACCAAGTTTCGGGCGGAGGATTAGTTCCCTCTGAAAGGGAGAAGTTAATTACGAGGCTCCGATGCACCTAAAGTGCTGTTCGATTTGTGGCTAATCCTCGCCGAACGGCTGCACGAGGATTACACATTTTGACTGGCACCTTGTTCAGATTTAAACTACTGAAAGACATCCACTCCGAAACACATCTGCTCAGTCAAATGATCCGACACAGCGTCTCACGCGTGGAGAGACCCCCCCTCTAAAAAGGAGGTAAACGCAATACTGAGACAGATCACATTCAATGAGTTGGCAGCACTCTCTGAATAAGACAGCATTTTGAATAAAACATGAAAGCTGAAGAAGGAGGCACTCCACTATATACAGAAACTTGTGCGAAGCCATGATATTCTCAGAGACAGCACAGCCAGCTCAGAGCGATGCCCCGGGGAGGCCCATCCCTCTCCATCAGATAGACTATATATCAGAACCATCAAACACAGACCCTCATCCCACGGCATGCAAAGAGCTGCAGCAGCAGCCAGACTGACCGTCGGGCTGTAAGGAGCTGATAACCACTTATGCACCGACTTCCTCTCAACAGCAGAGCATGCACACTCTCCCTCCTCCCTGCTCTCATGACAGGAGGCCAATCGCTGACAGATGGGAGCATAACAGTCACCAGGGAGTTAAGTTTCAGCCCAGGAAAATATTCCAAAAGTCAACTCAAATCCCGTTCAGGCTCCCGATGACTCTGGCAGAGTCACAGCGAGAGGCTTGAGAGGAAGGCCCTGCATCAACATTGATATGAGCATGTAAATAAGTCATGGCTAATCTCTCTCTCTCTCTCTCTCTCTCTCTCTCTCTCTCTCTCTCTCTCTCTCTCTCTCTCTCTCTCTCGCTGTGTAAAAGCCATATGTACATTTTTAGAATTCCCCGAGTTCTGCTGACGTGAAGAAAGAGATGAAAGATTCATGTTTGCCTAAAAAATTAAAACTTGTGTCCTGAACTTTCAGTACAGAGCCAGTATCGATAAATTATTTAACCCGAGGAGGCAAGAAAGGGAGATTTGGGATTTGAACTGTGTCAGAGAAATCCAAACAACAATCAAAACCAACAAAACAAGTGATTAAATTTTGTGCACAGATTTGTCACTTGTCAATTGAATCTTTTGCGTGTGAAGTGAAAGCTGATTTTCTCAGAAATGAACAGCTGAGTAATTAAGGAGATTCCTTTTGAGAGCTGATTTTCTCGTTCGTTTTCAGGTGGACAAAAATTTTGCCGACACTTACAGCAAAGGGGAAGAAAACCTCTGCACAATCGGTCAGTGAACGCACCAGCAGAGGGAGACAATGTCACACGACAGAGTTGAAACAACAGACATTCTCTTTTCCCTGTTTTTCAACTCGTTTTTTTAAAATATATATATGAACAGTGGGGGGTGACGATCAGATCACACAGAAAATAAAGAAAAAATAAAAAGTGAAAAAACATTATTGACTTGAACGTAGAAGATAATCAAATTCTATTTATTTATTCATTGACAACAAGTACCTCTTATTTTATTCAGTACTTCACAATAAAGAGAACTCGGAGCTTAATTAAATTTTCAATTTCTAAATAATAATATTTTAATAATTATTTCTTGTTTGAGTGTAATAGTCTAAGCGCATGGGATTTTTCTGTAATTACTGGTCAATTATGCTATATAAATTGATTAGCTGTTAAGGGTTAAACTGAGTCCCACATGACGCTGAAACCTGACACGGTTCCTGATGGACGAGCCTGGTTGTTATGGTGGAAAGCTTGTTGCCAGTGTTCGTCTGGGGGACAGTGTTCACAGGTGGGTTTTCGTGGATCCTTTCGCGTCTCTCCGCACGTCGACGCGGGAGTAACGCGCACCCGCTCGCCGCGCGCCGTCCCGTCCCGTCTTCTGCGCACTGCGTCATGGCGACGGCGACGAAGAAGTTACGCATTTCCTAATCTTGGGAAGTTTGTGGGCTCCCCCCCCCCCCCCGACTGGCAGCTGATACACGTGTGAGTACCCCGTGTTGTTGTATTCCTCGGTTGTCAGACGACTCCCAAAGATGAACGTTCGGTCTCATGAGGTGTTGGTAGTTCCTGTTGCTGCCTTACCTGTGCAGCCAGGTGTACCGTCATGACACCTGCGCGGAGCAATGTTTACTACACAGTTGATGTGAAGTCGCTCCGTCTTCTCCGGTGACACAGGGACACATACTGTTGCTATCGAGGAGGACTTTAGTCAGTAGTGTTGTGGCTTTCAGAGTGTCACTAAAAGAGTTGTTTTCCTCCCTCAGTGCGGTGGATTACAGTGTCACAGATGTACCCAGAAGCCCTCGTCTCAAAGAGCCCTTTTAAAATGGAGGAGCTGGCCCTGATGGCCTTGCTGGAGTGCCCCCTGTGCTTGGACCAGCTGGACGCCTCAGCCAAGGTCCTGCCCTGCCAGCACACTTTCTGCATGTCCTGCCTGCAGAGGCACGAGACCACCCACTCCCAGCTCTTCTGCCCGGAGTGTCGCTCTCCTGTCCCAGTCAGGACGGTGGACGAGCTGCCGACAAACCTCCTGCTCGTGCGGCTCCTGGAGGGGCTCCACGGCTCCGCGGGGCCTCGCAGGAGCACACAGACAGCCCACTACGCTATACCCTTGACCAGGGGCAGCCTGACAGCCCAGGAAGAGCAGCAGCAGCAGCAAGGGAATCAGCAAGGGCACAGCGAGGTTAGTGAGTGACCCCGGACCAACTCTCTGCTTTCT
>JASSRZ010000049.1:5719157-5737580 GCA_032164315.1 Malacoctenus gilli | reverse complement strand
CAGCTGAGGAGGTTCACACCTCGTATCCGGGGGGCCCCCCCTGCTTCTTACTGTTGGGCGAGTAACTGGCACAGGACCGAGAGACCTCATTTGTGTTGTCGTTAGTGCCTGACTTGCGTTTTCCATGGGCTTTTTCAGCTTCTCTAATATCCCACTCATTCACTTATTCACATTGTTGCAACTGTCAGGGTGAACGATACGCTGTTATCAAGGTACATTTGAGATGAGTTATACCTCATATGAGGATGAATGCAAAATCTTGCAGAAGGGGCAAGTGTTAAGAACTGTTGTTAAGGTGGTAATTTGCATTATCCTGCTCAGAATATATATCCTGAAAGAAAAAATCTTTATGCTTTCAGGGGTTTTGATTTAATTTTCACATCTGTGAAATGTTTGATCAAACATGCTATGCTTGATTTATCCCAGGGGGAAAATACAAGATGTTGATACAACAGCAAGTAATGAAATCTAAACTGTCGCAATTCCAAAGAAAATGGACATTTTTAAACATGTGACATCTTAGTTGTCATGTCTGAGCCAACGAGCTCTGAGATCAGGCTCTTCCTAAGCTGCCCCGGGGCCTGGCAGTCATTGGAGAACAACCCCAGAAAAACTGCACCGGCCGTGGTGCCATGACGTGACCGCCGATGATGTCCGTGTGATGCCACTGTGAGTCAACGTCAAGCCGAACAAAAGTCAAAATGTCACGCACTGCGCAGTGATGGCTGCCTCTCTGCAGCCCCGGCTCGCCTTTAGCGAGCCTGATGTCAGCAGTTAACGGAGATCGGGAGTGTCAGGTCACCTCCAAGCACAGCGCCACCTAGCTGCACTCTGATTGGACGCTTACTTCATCGGGGCAATGAGACCAGGCGGTGAGGGAGGGAGGGCATCCAGACTCTGGCACACCTTCACCACGTCAATGTCACAAATTTGCACACACAGGCGCTGACACAACTTCAGTCCGTTTTATTTTTTGAAGTTCAAGCAACAAAGAAAAACACAAGTCACAAATAAAAACTTCACAGTCATTTTTCAAAACATACATATTTGTTGGTTTCATGATTACAAATGAATCCGTCTCTCCATTTCACCATCACAAGTAATATAATAACCAAATGTTGACATTAACATCCCCTTTGTTTATTTATACCAGCATAGATTTTCTCAGCGGAAGCAATCGATGTTTTGCATCGGATGAGGCAACATGTGCGGCTTGACCAACAGCAAAGTTCCTCCTTTTATTTGAATAAAAGCACTGACACGAGTGGGTCAAGGCACCTGGCCCATCGCGTGACTGCAGCATGACTGGAATAGGCTCTTTGCATCGGGAAAAAAAAAACTCAACCCAAGAATAGAAAAAGGACTCGGATTGATGAAGACAGCTGAATAATTGAACATGTGAAAAGAGTCAGATGCTGGTTGCATCATGTTTTCATAGAGATGGCAGCATTTCGCTGCTGAAAAGGAGTAATTATTAGGATTTAAAGCATGTTGGTGATTCTATTAAAAGTAACATGAAGTCATTAAAGCAGGATAAGGAACTGTGCTCGTTACGGGCTGCTTCCGGCATAGAAGACGAGAGGATAAAAACGTAACATGGATGGAAATGTGATGTGTCTTCAGGACATACAGCATCCCGACTTCATCTCTTTAGATTCTTGCCTCACAGCAGCGTCTTTGACGAGTGACACTGCGAATGCAGCCGAGGATGCGTCTTAATTATGACGGTCTTTGTGTTTTGGAGCTACAGTGTGAATGCAGCGTGGCGTAATGGTGAGAGAGCTGCAGGATTCATAGTGAATACTATACATACTGTAAAGAAAGAACCTCAGGCTAGCATTAAAGCACCAAACAGAAGCTGAGTGGTGTTGCTGTAAATAGAAGAAACTCGTAACTGTGTTCGCGCGACAACATAATGGGCACTTAGAAAGTTGTTTCTGCTTATTGTGAAAGGACAGCAGTAGGAAAATATCAGCGTGTTGGATCTGTCTTTTCCAAAGAGATAAAAAATGAAGTGAAAACCTCCCCCTATTCCTCTTGAGTGGCCAAATCAAGTGATTAGAATTTAGACCCTCGTTGTATCATTAAGGGCTGAAAGACGAAGCTTTGTGCCAGTCACTGATGCTGTTTGTTCTGACTCAGCTTGCTGACTTCAAAACGATGCGAACATGAGCTCTGGGCATCAAGTAAAGAAGCTTTGATCAAAGATAAAACGCAGGAAGCTCCAATAAATTCTCTCGAATGCTTTTGTAGTGGCAATACGTTTATATTTTTGTCAATGTATATATTTTCTTTCATCTGTGCGATAGAAGTAAAAACCAAGAACATCAAAAAGAAATCCGCATCAAAAACACATCGAAAAAAGAAGAAATTTGAGAAGAGAAACCCGATTTTAAAGATTTGATGTTCTATGGAATGCTTGCTTAAATATACAAACTAGTTTTCTTCCATGTCTCTACGTAATGTACCTGTGTCAGCTGTCACACAATGAAAGTTGAGACACATGACAGGGCACCTGTCAGTCATGAGGCAAACACAGAGCGCCTTATCATCAGTTTGAAACCAGTCTAAAAATACAGTTTGTGGACAAAGGAATTAAAATAACTGAAAAGTCCAACAAGAGGCGACAACCTCTGTAGTTTTCGTTCAAAAACAATCCAGCTTTTTATCTCTTTCTTGCTCGCTCTCGCTCTCTCTCTCTCTCTCTCTCTCTCTCTCTCTCTCTCTCTCTCTCTCGCTCTCGCTCTCTCTCTTTCTCTCGTTCTCTCTCGTTCTGTCTCTCTCCCTTTCCTCGTCCTCTTCTTTCTTTCAGGACCATTTATGATTGAGGCAGTGCCTCCCTTTTCCATGATTACTAAGTTCCCATTGCCCACCTTATTTGAATATGGTATCTTCTTGTTGTGAGGTGTCCGTGCAACCCACCGCATCACCGTTCTGTGTCATGTTTTATTGATGTGCTTATATAATGTGCTCCATCTCTGCATTGCATACGATGAATCGATGATGTGGATTTCGTCCTATCTCAGAGCACCAAGAAGATGACCAGCGAGACTCCCCCCACCATCTCCATGGCTCTGTTGAACCCCCAGATGCCCTCTGCCTCAGCAGACAGTAAAAACTCCTCCACGCAGCAGCTCTCCATCAGTGTGTGAGTCACTGATTTAAACATTCAATTGAGGTGATGTAAATGCACAATCATTTATACAGGACACCAGCCGATTATTAATAGGAGGCAGAGTTCGAGCATGCGTTGTAAAAAATGAACCGTGCACACCAGTGAACTTGCCATGCGACTCCTCAGGTGTGCCGTCCTGTACTCCTACAAACCTCGACGGCCGGAGGAGCTGGAGCTGAGGAAAGGCGAGATGGTGGGAGTGTACGGGAAGTTCAAAGAAGGCTGGCTGCGTGGGTTATCGCTCAGAACGGGCAAAGTGGGCATCCTGCCCAGCAACTACATCACGCCTGTGCTCAGGTGAAGGGCTGCACTCTCTGACTGCAGAAATGCTGGAGGCAAATGACTTTTGGATTCAGACCACTCTGTGTGGGCATCAATGCATGCTCTCCTGCATGTATAAAAACATTAGTTTTCTGTAGAGAAAAAGGTCGAGACTTTGTTGAAATTAAAATGTTCAGTGAAAGGTTTTTTGCTGCACTTGATGTTGACAGACGTGCGGCGTCTCAGACTAATGTGTCTCATTGTTTAACCGCAGAACCTCAGCCAGACTCATGGAGACCAAAGCAGCTAACGCACCCTCACAGTACAACACAGTGGCAGGAAAGAAACCCACAGCTGCCAAGAATCCTGCTGTGGTCCTTGCTCTTGATAAGGTGAACGCTGATGGAACGATACACTCAACGGGACAGGTACCGCAGGTGCCAAATGGAGCGCAGCATGCGATGCCATCCACTGGAAAACCATCCTTCCATGGGGGCTCACAAGGTTGGGAGACTGTGCGACGTATTTTCAACCCACACAGAGGTGAGCGTTGGGCATTTATTCCCTTGAGGTTCTGTCAAGTAAAACTTTTGCCTGATGCTCAAATATAACCTTTCGTTTGTTTTGTTTATTAGCATCGAACCGCTTCTCTCATATGTCCAATCTCCACGTCCCGTCCAACTCGCAACACTTCGCTCAAGTTCAGGCGTCCGGCTACTCACCTGCTTTGCAGAGGAGGAAACACAGCAGCATCTTATCCAAAGCGAGCAGACCGCTGGGCTGGATGACTGAGCCAGCAACGCCCTCTGCTGCTAAAGTGATGAAGGACAGGGATTTTGTCGGTTTTCATGAAGCAACATTCCAGCCTGACAAGCACCCCGCCAACGGGCCTCACTCCATTCTGGTCAGGCCTGAGACTCACAAAAACAATTCAGATAAGGTAAGGTCACATTGTGTCCCCACACCGTTTCGATGGCTGCTCTTTTGAATCATTCCTTGTTTCACTCCCTTAGCCTGCGAAGTCAGTGAGGTTTCTCACAGATGAAGAGTCGCCTCCCCCAAGACAACGGACCTCCTCCTGGTCAGGAGGAAATCAGGTTCAGCCCAACTCCCGTCCTGGGCCCCCTCCTTTAGAAGTGTGGGCCCCGTCGCTCACTCTAGGAAGAGATGGACCCGGCATCATCCTCAGGGAAGGAAAAGGTCCGATTCTCAGAAAAGGTCTCGAAACAGCCCTCTCAGATCTGTCCTTCAACCTGCAGAAACCAGCGTCCTCACAGCCATCGCTATCAGCTATATCAGCTCAGTTCAGCCCTAGCAGGTATGTTATATTTTTGTCTTTGCCCTTGAAAATAAAAAAAAATAGTCATTGAATATGAGACAGAGGTGGTGGACCCGAAAAATTGGTATTGATTTTGAAGGAAATCACAAAAACCTTTTGGCTTCCTTTGCTTTTCTTTCTTCCAGACACAGAGTGACCACAACACATTTAGCCCAGACCGACTCGGAGCTCAGTCTGCTTCACGGAGAGTTCGTCCTCGTCCACAGACCCCGACCTGATGGGCGCGTTCTCATTACTCAGGAGAGTAGTGGGCAGACAGGCTTATTCCACAGCAATGTTCTTCAAGCCCTGGAGAGGCTCAGCTGACTCTGTATTTCACCAGTAGATGTGTGTATTTCTATATTCCATTTGTTCACACTGCCAAATGACTTGATTAATCTGCCAAACAAGGTGTATATCAGAGTCCAAAGGTCAATACTGCCAGTAGACAATCTTGAGAAAGGTGTTTATTTTTATGCTGAGTCCAAGTATGCGTGAATTCTATCGAGATGTATTTTCTGTCCTTTAATGTGTGTGCATGTTTGTGACACATGTACTATTGTAAGATTTTGCACAAACATTTACTCTTCTTGGTTCATATCCACATAACACACATTGGTGAGTGCCTTTGTCCGAAACCTGTACAGGAGAAAGAAACAACTTATATTTGAATTCATTTCGAGAAAAGAAGTCTAATACTGCATACGTGGTAATAAAGTCTACTTCCAGAACAACTGTGTTTTGTGATTTGATTTCACAATTAGCAACATCTTCTTGAACGTTAACAAATATCGTTTAGTTGGAGATATCACTTGAAACAGGTTTTGCTACGATGTCAGTAGGTTTACGCTGAAAAACAATTTCTGTCTTTGAAGGACAAAAATGATAATTTGATGTTAACCATTGTCCAGTAGTACAATGAACAATACATCATGTCATCAGTGGAAGAGATTTATGCTTGCGGTATTTTGTAAGCTTCCTAATCTTTCAAGGTAAATAACGACACACAGGCATTGATTGAGTTGTTAATGTTTGTGTTATTGATTAAGGTGTTAAGGTGGAGATCACAAGCGTGATCTCCACACAACCTGCCATGGCTTACATGTTGTTTATTTTTTGTCTTTGTTTACGATAAAGTTAAAAGGATTTTGTTTTTGTTTTTCCGGGAAGGAGTTCCTATCCCAGTTTTTCCTCAGTATTAAATTTGTTTCATCAACGCAAGATTACATTTCAATACAGGGCTGCTAATTCACTGTACCCATTCCTGACTCACAGCCCCCTCTGCTGCGCATGCGCTTAATGTCTACGACCTGACAACAAGCCGTTGTGAGCCGCTGGTGAGAGATGCACGTAGCGCTGCCATTTATCTCCTCTGAATAATCTACAGTTAATAAAGCAAATCTCACAAACACCGCGCTGGTTATCGCTGAAGTGCTTTAACTGTCTCCCAGCGGTGTCACCATGCCGGTAAGTCGCCACGCCTTTTTGCATTTCTGTTTTGTTTGCAAATTGGGTTCCTCCCTTTCTCCACTGATGTGATGCTAACCGGTTTAGCTTTGTTAGCTCGCCGTCTGAACTGTAGAGGGACGGTGGGGGATCAAAGCTGTTCTCTCGGTGTGATTCCGCCCGATTTCACAGACAAACTGACACACCGTTGCATTTGTCTATTCACAACCATGTCAACGTCTGGAACGCCAGCGTTCAACCTGTCCACCATCGGCGGACTCATTATTAATGCTTCGTCCGCTAATCTTCCCGTTAGCCCGCTGTCAGTGACGGTATAGAATCAAATGACCACATCAAAATGAAAAAACCCGACGGGTTCTGGTGTACTATGGTTCGCAGTGGCGTATCCAGGGGGACACGGCCACGAAAGCTGAGGGTAGCTGGTGCCCCTCCGTCGGAGAAAGGCAACTTCCATCTTTACGAGGGCCACCAAAATTCACTATCACCCCCAGCGAGTCAAATCAAGCACCTTTATCACAAGACTAGATAGGAATTCCAGCTGCTCATTTCTTTCCCTCAATAATCTCTCAATAAATTTGCGTTTGTCACGAGGTTCAAATGAGGCTTTTTTCTTTCTCCATGCAGTAAGATCAGTTACAGTAAAAGGGGTGCAAAATGTATCTTTAGCATACATTTTCCAAATATGTAAAAAAATAAACGAGAGACAAATAAGGGGTACATTAGTATTTCTCCACACAAAAACAGGACTACAACAGATAGTACTTTTCATGTTGCACTTGTGAATTTGGGACTTATTGCTAAATCTGGACATAACACATTTATTCAGAATATCCAGTCAGTTTTTGAATGTATGACACATTGAAGCTATTGTGGTCTCAGAATAAAATAATAAAGGCATTCCAGAGAGGAATTTTTTGAACAAAATTACACAACACACATAATGTAATGCTGCTTCAATTCTACTCACATTAAATAAAACAAAGAAGTCTAACTTGATACAAGCAACATTCTCTTCAACAAAAATGATGCTTTGTGAAATTAGAAAATGTTTTCAATTGTCATGCATTTGCCACTGATGATACAAAAACTGAATGCATTTTGTCCTGAAATTTTAAGATCAACCAAGACTTTTAATCATTATTTTCACAGGGGGACAACAAAGAAATTGGTAATGTTAAGAAAAGAAAAATAGTTTGTTAGATTCAACTTCATGATTAGCCCCTCCTTAAAAGCCCTTTCATGTCGTCAACTTTATTGATAACTTGTCAGACTTGAAGAGTTCATAAGCCCTAACAAGCGTGTCCTCAGTTCACTGGTGACCTTGTGTCAACGTGTTGAATTCAAATTTTGTCTCAAAGCCACATCTGACTGAATGTCTGATTCTCAAAAATACTTGCTGCTTTTTTCAGAGTAATAAGCCTGATAAGCCGGAGGTCAGCGATAACGTCAAAGTTGTGGTGCGATGTCGCCCTTTGAACCAAAAGGAGAAGATGATGTGCCACAAGCAGGCCGTCATGGTGGACGAGATCCGTGGGACCATAACAGTCAACAAGCTGGAGACCCCCCATGAGCCCCCTAAGACCTTCACTTTTGACACTGTGTTTGGACCAGATAGCAAACAGCTGGATGTCTACAATCTGACAGCTCGTCCCATCATCAACTCGGTCTTAGAGGGATACAACGGTACATTTCATGTGACCGACTTTCAGCTTTCTGTAACATATTGCTATATATTGGGAAACTCAAACTGCTATAACACACACACACACACACACACACACACACACACACACACACACACGCCTGTAAAGTAAATTGTCCCTTTCTTTCAAATCACATGAGACTATTCAGTTTCACAGAATATGTATGTAAAAGCTACTCATCTTTTATTTTCTTTGTGTTGTCTATATCAGGCACAATCTTTGCTTATGGACAGACTGGTACAGGAAAGACATTCACCATGGAGGGAGTGAGAGCCGTGCCAGAACTCCGGGGGATAATCCCCAATTCCTTCGCTCATATTTTCGGTCACATTGCCAAAGCAGAGGGTGACACCAGGTAAGAGGGCAGTTGCACATGTTTTGCATATTGTTTGTCTCACGTTGAACCAGAATAAAATTTTACATTGCACATCTATTCCAGTTTGGTCCAGTTTAAAGTCAAAAATAATGAAATCACAAACTTTTTGTCATCATCAGACTCAAGAAATAATTGTTTGTATTGTGTGCATAAAAAGAAAGCTTTCGTGTCATTTCACTTTCTTTTCTTACTTATATTTCTTAGATTTTTAGTTCGAGTCTCTTATTTGGAGATTTACAACGAGGAAGTGCGGGACTTATTAGGCAAGGACCAAATGCAGAGGCTGGAGGTAAATAACCTCTTTGACTTATCCTGCAAATGTTTTAAATAGCTGTAACTCACAATATTTTTTTTCCAATATTGAAACACTTTACAGTCATAACCTATGTATGTCAGTCGATCAACAATAAGCGTTTTTTTTCCCTCTGTTGCCCTCTGTCATTCTGCACCTTTTGTATTTGAACCCTTTTTGCTGATGACAGGTGAAAGAAAGACCTGATGTTGGCGTGTACATCAAAGATCTTTCTGGTTATGTTGTGAACAATGCTGACGACATGGACAGAATTATGACTCTGGGCCACAAAAACCGTAAGTGAAACAAGAGATAAAATCAAGCCAGAAATGTATACCTCAAAGATCAAACTGCTATCCTAAATCTGGATCAGGACATTTATCTGTTTTATGTGATAAATTGGTACCAGATAAATTACTTGGGGGGGAAAAAAGATGTGTGTATAAATATAATAGGTTGATGATGAATTTACCTTATATCCACAATGAAATTTCTTTATAGCCCATATATTCAAGTATACTCATTGCAAGTTCAAGATTCACTAACAATTAAATGTGCTTTCCTTTGTTTTTCCTCATTTTGTGGCCTCACTATTCAGGGTCAGTTGGTGCCACAAACATGAACGAGCATAGCTCCCGCTCTCATGCCATCTTCACCATCACCATTGAGTGCAGTGAGAAGGGTGTGGATGGAAATCAGCACGTGCGCATGGGAAAACTACATCTGGTTGATCTGGCAGTACGTATCTCAGTGAAATGTATCTATTTGAAGGGGAAAGAGGACAATTCTGATGATTAAAATCTTCTTTAAGTGGTGATTCATTATCGTCAAACTTTTCCTCTGCAGGGTTCAGAGCGTCAGGGGAAAACTGGAGCCACGGGTCAGCGTTTAAAGGAAGCCACAAAGATCAACCTTTCACTTTCCACTCTGGGTAACGTTATCTCTGCCCTGGTGGATGGAAAGAGCACCCACGTCCCCTACAGGAATTCAAAACTGACCCGACTTCTACAGGACTCCCTGGGTGGAAACTCCAAAACTATGATGGTACTGCCACGGTTTCAAATGGCCATCACTGCACTAATGCTTTTCACGTAGTCATGTAGTCACGTAGTCGGTAAAATTTTCAAATCTTTACTCTCTGAGTTCCTCCTGAAAAAAGGCGACAGTCTAAATAACTGTGTTTGGTCAATTTGCTTTCATTTCATTTTGTGATTTCATGATGTTGCCATTCCAGGTTTTAACCAGTTTATAATTAAAAAAACAAAATTCCCTCCACCAGTGTGCAAACATAGGTCCCGCAGACTACAACTATGATGAGACCATCAGTACTCTGCGCTATGCTAACCGGGCGAAAAACATCAAAAACAAAGCCAGGATTAATGAAGATCCCAAGGATGCTCTGCTGCGCCAGTTTCAGAAAGAGATCGAGGAGTTGAAGAAAAAACTGGAAGAAGGTATAAAACGTGTTCTTTTCCCAGTGATGCATGCGTTCTTTGTTTTCGTGGTATATCCCTGTCTCATGCCTTTCCCACTTCTAGGCGAAGAGATCTCCGGCTCTGAGGGCAGCGGATCTGATGAGATGGATGAAGGGGATGAAGAAGGCGGGGAGGCAGGGGAAGCCCACAGAAGAAGAAGAGGTATAATCCTGTGATTAATTCACACTTGCTGTCATAGAAATGTAACTTGTTGATGACACATGTGAAGTGTATTCATGGAGGGTAATTGTGGTTTATGGCAGGGGCTGCACACACATAAAGTTGAATCTCTTATCAGATTTTCGATATGAATATTAATTAGCACTCGGGTAGATGTTTCATGGAGCTGAAGCTGCTTTCACTGACTTTCACTGTATTACCAGGCTTCAATAAAACATAACACTTCTCATTTGGGAGTTCCCCTGCTCGTCTCATCAGCTCCTTGTCAACTATAAGTGGAAATTGTTCTAATGCTGATGAACCCTTTCAAAATTCAGTCATCATTCTATTTGCAATGCTCACAGTCATGTTCATTGGGACCATGTTTTGAAGCAACATTTCAACATCTTGGTGTTATGCGAGTCTTTTCTGAATGAATGATAACCTGTTTTTTCCGCTTCTGTGACAACGGTGAGCTGCGGTGTGCGTTTCTTGCAAGTGTGCACTCACCCTCAGAAGGACCCCACATTTTTGCGACTTTTGGCTTTATCTGCCACTTTATGTTTCCTATTTCCCATCAAAGGCCTTGTCGGGCAATCGCACTTCAGCAGAAGCAGCTGCACTGCTAATTCACACCTCTTCAGTGCAGCTTTGCCCAAGCCTCGAAATAGTGCATTGGAACAGGTTTTTGCACGCTATTGCAGCAACCCCAAGATTGTATTTACCCTACTTATACATGGATAAAGCATTTTAGCAATTGGAGAATCAAAAGTTGTTGTTTTTTTTCAACAAATGCCTCGATATTGTAAATTAGCATGGAGTTTTTTTCTTTTTTACTGCATGTGTCTGTGAAAGATAAAGAGCGCTCTCCCAATGCTAGGAGGGGTTTCTTCCCCCTGGAACAACCTCAACTCCGTCTGCTCGTCAATAGATTTTATCTGGAACTCTGTGATTTGCTTGTATACTGTTGCTGTGCTTTGTCTTTGTAATCTGGTAGCTTTTAGGAATGAGGCTTGGAAATGTTGACCGGTTGGTTTTTATTTGAGTAGTGCTCTGGTAGATGGTTTTCTGTGGGGGGGGGGGAGGGGATTTCCCAACGCCCTCATGTCTTGCTTTTCACCTGTCATTGATAGTATTTCCTTAGTGGCCAAAGTTACGGAAATTTGTACGCCCACAGTTTGATAGTATGAGTGTTTTTTTCTGAAGAAGTGGGTCGAAAACCTGCTTGCACAGTGATTTTTCTTTTAAGTTACGTCACAGCCTCAACAGCGAAGAAGGTAGTTGTTAACATTACGTCCGTTCGCTAAAAGTCTGATCCCACCTGTTTCCTGAAAATAACATTTGGAATACGAGCTAAAACTTCCAAACAACAGACCAAGCAGAGGCACATTTTCTACTTCTTCTGTTCAATCCGTTTGTTCATGACTTCAGTTAACCAAGACCTGGGAGGGTTCTCGCGGGTCTGAGTCTTTCTGCATGACGATCTCATCTCCCAAAGCTTCAAACTTTATCGAGAGATTTTGTAGCCATCACGCCTCCGAGTTGTAATTCAAAGACATCATCAAAGTGATGTCATTTTTAGTTTCATACCTTTTGGCCCGTTGTTCTACATGGCTGTTATGCCCCCCCCGAAACACTGACACACAGACACAGACACAGACACACACACACAGACACACACACACACGCACACACGCACGCACACTTGTCTTTGTTGTCTTTCCGTTGTAGAGTCCTAAGAGTTTTGAGATCACTTTGTAATGTGTTGCTCTTTCTCTCTCTCCTCCTCCTCCTCCTGGTGCAAATGACGCCTGTCTGACTTATACACCTCTTAATTCAAGAAGAAAGAGGTTGGTGTATCAATCTACACGGTCCCACTGTCCCATAGCAACGGCCTTTTAATTCGCTGAAAGTATGAAGGTCGCCACCGTGTGCTTTAGAGGCTTTTTCACTAACTCCAACTATGACATGAAGACAAATCTGCTCACTGTTAACATCGCTATGTGTGTTCATGTTTGAGTGCCATTCATGTTCTGACCCCCGTCAATTTCATACCACCATATTATTGTCTAAAGTGTTTGTAAGCGGCAGTGAATAAAGCTTTTTTTGTTTTGATATTTTGCTCACACTAACCAAACCGAGACGCTATGCATTAACAAAGCACATGCTGCTGGACATCACTTGGGCTCACTTCTAATAGCATCAGTTCCCCCAGTATATCCACAAAATAGGCTGTGACGATGCAGAATATGAAGTACAGCCACACGAACTGAGTAACAGTAATTCCTGTAGAAA
Source organism: Malacoctenus gilli (assembly GCA_032164315.1). Taxonomy (NCBI): domain Eukaryota; kingdom Metazoa; phylum Chordata; class Actinopteri; order Blenniiformes; family Labrisomidae; genus Malacoctenus; species Malacoctenus gilli. The sequence goes on along the minus strand of JASSRZ010000049.1, from coordinate 5,725,059 downwards.
AGAAAAAAGCATTGTAGAAAGAAGCATCCCCATTTAAACCCAAAAATCATGTACGTCCAACGAGGAGCTTCATCTTGAACAACCTGTTCTGTTTGTTTCTGCTCAGGAAGGAAGAAGGTTTCCCCCGACAAGATGGTGGAGATGCAGGCGAAGATCGAAGAGGAAAGAAAAGCTCTCGAGGCCAAGCTAGACATGGAGGAGGAGGAGAGGAACAAGGCCAGAGCCGAGCTGGAGAAGAGAGAGAAAGACCTTCTTAAGGCCCAGTAAGTCTGGGGGGAGAAACCGCTCATAAACCCATTCGTGATGAGCTCGTCCACTTCGACTCAAACCAAGCATGAGGGCCCCCTGTATGATAACTTATGTATATCAAACGCTTCAGGCAGGAGCATCACCTCTTGCTGGAAAAGCTGTCAGCCTTGGAGAAGAAGGTGATTGTGGGTGGTGTGGATCTGTTGGCCAAGGCTGAAGAGCAGGAGAAGCTCCTGCAGGAGTCTAACAGCGAATTGGAAGAGCGTCGCAGGAGAGCAGAGAAGCTGCGAAAGGAGCTGGAGGAGAAGGAGGTAGAGATGAGTGGAGAATTTGAATACCTGGTGTTTTACAAAGTAGGTTGGGCTGCTTTGCGACTGATGGCTCTCCTTTTGAAAACAGCAAGAACGTCTGGACATAGAGGAGAAGTACACAAGCCTGCAGGAGGAGGCTCAAGGAAAAACCAAGAAGCTGAAGAAAGTTTGGACCATGCTGATGGCTGCCAAGTCAGAGGTAAGCAGGTCAAGAAAGCACATGCTGAGAAAAATATACACGAAACGTACTCTGATTTCATGGATCTTTGAAGCTTTTATGTTCCAAGCTCAGTTTGGGGTCACTTCGTTGTGTGTGACAGATGGCAGATTTACAGCAAGAGCATCACCGAGAGATTGAAGGTCTCCTGGAGAACATCCGCCAACTGAGCCGTGAACTCCGGCTTCAGATGCTTATTATTGACAACTTCATTCCCCAGGAATACCAGGTAGGCGTGTTGTTTCAGGGCTGTCCCAATCAAAGTGTTTGAGGTCCTTTTATTCTTCTTTCATGAATATCTTGATTAGTTTTGGGTTGTACCATGAGAAAACAAGTTTAGCCAACTACACTGTTTCATCAGTTTTATAGTGGTTATCATTGTATTAACAATTCAATGCAAAGAGAAAGAATCTTCCTGTTGGTCTTATTGTTAGTGCTTCAACATATGAGCTTTGAAATCTTTATATTCCAATTTCAGATGTATTATTTCTCCTCGCCAGAAAAATGCATTGGTAGTTCTGCAGATGGTCAATATTAAGTTGTTACCTGGTGTGGGTTTTTTTTTATGTCCTGTTCACGGCGTTTCACTTCCTGACGATCGTCTCGTAGGAGATGATTGAGAACTACGTGCACTGGAACGAAGACATCGGCGAATGGCAGCTGGTGAGCTCATTCAGCTGCACAAATTGGAAGAGGCAGACTTTTAGTACAGAAGTTCGTTTTTTGCTATTGATGTCTTGACTGCTTCATCTCACATCTTCAGAAATGTGTCGCTTACACTGGCAACAACATGAGGAAACAAACTCCTGCGCCGGACAAAAAAGAGAAAGACGTGAGTTGCACAACATCATTTGCTTAGTTCACAGCATTGGATGTGGGGTTTTTTTCTCTTCACCGTCTTTCTCTTTTCTGTTGTCATTGTCTCCTGTAGCCGTTCGAGGTGGATCTGTCCCATGTGTATCTCGCCTACACAGAGGAAAGCATGCGGCAGTCACTGATGAAGCTTGAGAGGCCCAGAACCTCCAAAAGTAGCAAGAGTGGCCGTCCCAAGACTGGCCGGAGGTAAGGGACACAGCACAAAGACAACGGGCAAAACGAACCCGAAAACAGCTCCTGGATCACTGTGAAGTGTCCAGCTCTTCCTCATCTCTTCGTGTTCAGTCGTAACCAATGCGAAATGCATCTCCTGATACCGTCACACATACCTTCATCCTTCAAAAGTTATAGCACCACAAAAAGAAGCAATGTCTGTTCAAAAAGTGAAACTTCTGTACGTCTTTCGTTTCCATTTTGTTTTACATGAAGTGAAATAGTTCACTGCTCTATGCTAAACCTGTGATCCAGGAAGTGGTCGACTATGGTTTGAGTCTTTGTACACAGCAGAATAGTAAAGTTGGCTGCCTCACTGCATGCACACATAAATCCAGATAGCATGTTCTGTCGATCATGATATGGTCTTGTTCTGAGAAATGCGTGTGCAAACCTCCTGTGAGGTTGTTGATAAAACTTATCATGGATCCATCTCTTCAAACAGGAAAAGATCTGCAAAGCCTGATGCTGTGATCGAGTCTCTCCTGCAGTGATGTGTGGACCCAGACAAGCGGCAGTCATGCGCTCCTGTTACTGAAAAAAAAAGCTGTTAGGTTTGCTTATGAATGAACACTATTTAAAAGATAATCTGCATACACTGTATAGCCACTAAGGTTTTAAATGTGAAGGAGCTGCACCTGTGATAGGACTTGGACCTCTCCTTGAAGAGGACCTGTTGTGCGTATTGTTGAAACTTCTTTCAGGTTGTCTGGTATTTTAATGTTGCTTTGGTGCACATTTCAGTGGTTTCATTCGATCAGCAAAACCGCAATTCAGTCAGACACAAGCAGCATTGCAACATTTCAACCACAACCAGTCCGAAAGAGGCAACACATGTCAGAATGTTGACAATCAATTTGTGTTTGTGACCAACAAATTGCAAAATATTCATATCTCCTACAGTTTGCTGAGTGTATTTAATACATCATGGTTTTGTGAGTAACAAAACACAGATTTAAGTCTTGACTGCTGTTTTTCTGCAATTTAACAAACTCGAGTCCTCTGATATCACCCTTCCTGTTAAGAATGCATCGTTATTAAGGTCTTATTGAGGGTGTATTTGCTTAAACTAAGATATTCTGCCCTGAAAACACGTGACAACAGTTGTCTTTCTTCCACTCAACTACAAACAGCCCAAGGTGTGTACATAAAGTATGTTCATGAAAAGTGTGCTTTATGTTTGTGCCATTTGCTGATTTTAGCAAGTTCTCACGTTTTTCTTTTCAATGTTGAAACACTTCATATTTTACTGAGATACGCCTCACATATGGTATGCCTTAGTACAATGCACTAGTCTGAGATTTTTGTAGAGAGGATTTAATTTTCTGATAGTAAAAGTAAAAGCTTTTCTTTTGTATCATATTGTCTGTCAGATGTTTACATCCACCAAACCTCTGGATTTTATTTAATAAATTATTTTACATGTTTTATCCTCGCGATTGGTACGCTTCTTGTTCTTTTTCTGTGTCTCACGTTTGTGAAATTTTTGAGCGTTTCTGGCTGACAGAAGCCAGCGTACATCATCATGACACCATGAGAAACTTTGTTTTATTGTGCAGTTTGGGATAACTGATGTGGTGAACAGGAAGTACTTCGTGACTTGGGAAAGCAAATCTTCCATTGGGGGTATCATTCAATTGTCTGTGTCTGTTGCCTGCTGAGGTGTTGCTCGTGCTCTCAAACTGGAGTTTCGTGCAACTGTAACCAAACTGCTTCACCTGCTTTTGCTATCAGAACATCATGGCTCAGTGAGGAAGACATGGACAGACAGCAGAACCTTTTTCGCAAAAAAAGTAATTGTTAAGGGCATTTGTGTCACTTTTAGTCGTAACTACACTGTTAGAAGTTTGTTTAAATAATGAGTAACTAAGCTACTTCAAAAAGTAGTGGTGTCACAGTAAAATGCTTTTTGTTAATGTGTAATTAAGTACATTAAGTACCGAAAAGAAAGTCAGTATTGTCCAAAGTCCTGTTCAGTCATGTGAAATGCCTGTTCGGGGTTTATACATGAACTTTTTGAAGGATTTACAGCTCGTATAGCAATGCTGTTTAAAAAAGAAAAAAAAATCCAGGCTTTGAAGAAAAAATATTGATGCATTATATTTTATTGCTATCAAAATTCACAAAACAGTCCAAAATAAATATGAGAATTCACAATAAATAATAACTTGGACATATTTCACATCGAAATGTGATTTTTTGCAGCCGTGCAGTTGTGCAGTTTTAGCAAAGCGAATTGGACGCATGTCTTGATGTTGGTCAGGAAATCTTTTAGTTCGTAGGTCTGCTTGGTGTCCAGCGGGCAGTTGGTGGCCCCAATCTGAAAAGGAATTGCCTTGAGTGATAATAACTGATGTGACATAGTTCAATACAAATCAAAACCATCTTTTAGTGATCACAACAAATGCCAGCTTTTTGAAGGTGTGTTTCTGAATTTCGTGTCAAAAGTAAAACCATGTAAGACTACAGATGTTTGCTTTTACCTTTTTGTTGTACACGTGCAGGGTTTTGTTCAGATTGCTGATGTTTTGTTCGTTTATGCCTTGTGTGGCCTGAATCAAGCTCTGTTCAGCCCAGCAGAAGAACTTTGGCTGTGAGGACAAAAAGCACAGTTTTTATGAGTATCCAATCTATGGATGGCAGAACAAGAGGCCCATTAATTACATCACATCTGACAGAACTATTTGCACTCATCTCAAGAAATGCGAATTGTTCAACATACCGGACACGGGTTATTCTCCTTCGCTGGTAACTTCATCATCAGGTGCAAATGCTATTTTGACAGAAAAACATTGTCAGCAAAAAATATCCAACCAATGTAAAAAAAAACAACAAAAAAATCTAAATAATAAAGTGTTTACTTACAGTGGTTGCATTGTTGGCTGCCAGTTTGATACGCTGCAGCGGCACTTTCTTGTCGCAGGGCGCGATTGATGCTGAGTAGACCAGTGCGGTCACTGTCACCATCATCAGCGCAAAGTTCTGAATGCCAAACTCCATGTCTCTCAAAGTCTCTTCGAGCCAGCAAGTTGAGGTCGAGCTGTTGGTCTCCCGTCTCATACCACAGCAAAGCAACTTATAGAGTTCACACCAGACACGTCAGAGGGGAAAATACACCAAAAAAGAACGACAGGATGATGTTTATCTATATTGCCATCGAGACATCTTCTGTACGGTGCATCCTCCGGTCAGTTTACCCCCTTTTCCAAGAAGATTATCAATCGGGTTTTTTCCTGCCAATAAACACTTGAAGCACTTCGAGTCATTGAAGGCAAAAAGCTGATGAAATTCAAGTAACCATGTCAATCCAGCATAAAATGTTAAGATGACGGTCATGTGTAGGCACATGGGAAATATTCTGAGTCAAGATTTGTTTCTATCGTTCTTTAAAGGTGGAGGAAAATGTGAGTAAAAACAGCCTACTGGTTTCACTTTTGCATTGCACACGCAGCTCCCTCCTTGATTTTGATTGATTCCTCACCCACCTGTCATTCCTCAAAAGAGTCTAAATAAAATGTATTATTCACATTACAGTCAAATTGAAAAAATAAGTACATTTGTGTATGCGCGAATGTGTGAAATATTAGTAGAAGTCAAGCCAAAATGGATAAAAAGAACTTTCGTTCAAATCCTGGCAGCCTCATCCACCGTCCCAAAATTTGACCTTGTTTACTGGATCACACCTGTCCCAAAGAGCTTGACAGAATCCTCAAGTATCCTCAACATCCACCTGGCCCACACACATACACACTCTTATCAGGCACTGAAGAGGTTGGATTTTTACCACCTGAGTCAACAGGTGACTTTTACTGTGCATACTTCTTGGGAGTAGATGATGGGTACGACCCTTTTTGTCTCCCTTTTTTTTGTCGCACAGTAACGCCACTGTGCAGTGGTCATGGTCACACTGCATAAAGTGGCAAGAAAGTACAAGGGAATGTGTTTGTTGGGTGGACTGGCAGAGATCAGTGGGCTCTGGATGTGGTCCAAAAAGAGGGGACCAAATTTGTGCACTCGCTTTCATTTACCATCTTTG
>JASSRZ010000049.1:5702825-5719057 GCA_032164315.1 Malacoctenus gilli | reverse complement strand
CAGAGATCAGTGGGCTCTGGATGTGGTCCAAAAAGAGGGGACCAAATTTGTGCACTCGCTTTCATTTACCATCTTTGTTTTAGAGCTCCATCTTCAGGTGAAAATTGATATTAGGCTTCTTATTCAGCTTCTTGTGCAGTCACACGTTGAGCACACACGCACGCGCACATTCACACGCACACGCACGCACGCACGCACACACACACCTCATAAACAGCAAAACACAAAGAAACAAAAACAGAGGAGTTGTGTTTTGTTTAATGATGAAAATCAACCTTCCGATTTGACATTTTTTAGCTTTGCTTTTTCGCTTCAATTTTTTAAAAAGTCGTGGTCTCGAGAAAAATAATTTCACTCAGAAGTCCAACAAAAAACAGAAAATATATTCCATAAAACCATGCTTCAAGAGGTTTGAATTGATGGGCTTTCTACATTCTCTTACTTTGTGGGGAGTTTTGGTCGTTTGATGTAAATTAGTAAGAAGTGAGTAAGCTATCATCTCTTGAAATAACGGAAAAGTAGCAAGAAAGCTCGATAAACGGAGAAAGAATAGGGTTTCAAACTTTTGGCCTTTAAAGGCTTCCGTAGTTATCATTAGCCGTGTCACTTGTTTTCACTTTTTGTACAGGTGCTCGAGCTCATTGCAGACGACTGATAAAGAGGATTTTCCAATACTCTGTGGCCACACGTGTCTGCTTTTATTTGCTGATGCAGAATGATGCTTTCGCTTCCGTGTGTAGGTTGACAACACAAATGTAAAGGATGGACTGAATTTGCCGCTGCTCAAGTGTTTATAAGCACTGTCATGCAGCCGCTGCGCTCTGTTACGACGGACCAATCGCAGGCAGCAGAGCTCCCCGAGCCGTCGGCCAATGAGAACCCGCACAAGATTGAGGCTAGTGCGCCATTTTACTGCGTCCACCGCCATCCGGCAAGATGGTCCCCTTGCTTTGTCTGCCCTGACCGGAGTTGTTTCGGGATTCACTGCTCAGTATTTCCTCCGTGACATCGAGAAAATTGGGCCTTGCTACAAACTTGGGTATCCTGTGCCCGATTCAAAACGTGCCCCTGTCACTCGGGAAATGACGAGGGTGAACTGCAGGTATGGACACTGGTGTGTTTGTTTAGACTAGTCAGCTTTGCATTGATCGCCGTGCTTCACTTGCTGGCGGCAAGCCGGGCCAAAATAGCTAGTGCAGCTTGGTTAGCAGGATGGGCTAGCTGAGGTGTAGCTGTTAGCTACGCAGCCGGCAATGTTGAAGTTCGCGTACCCGCAGATTCCCGTACACTCACGCGTTTTAGGAAAAGCGAGTCAAAGTGTTCAGACTTCATTGCATGTGACTGCCCGCGAAATTACATATATTTATCTTGCACTGCTGCTGGCTAAATGTTGCATGGCCACTTTAGACACTACAAGGCTGTGCCAGGCTGCGGGCAAGAGCTCTGGTTTTTTAACATGGCATCGTCAGAGGAAGGCCCGTGCATGCACCGCTGCATGCCCATGCATTGGACCCCGTATGCACCGCCGAGATTGCAAGGTTGCCAGGGCAACGAGTGGCTTAAAAAAATAAGTATTTGTGCATTCAACGGCCCGTTAATTTGGCTCCTGTTGGCGAGCTCGAACTTGGCATGCCTGATGGTCAGGAGGTCCCCTGTTATCAAAACACAAGAACGGCTACAATGGAGATGGAAAAAAAGGGGGGGCTGAGCAGTAAATACAGAAGTGCTGCTTTTCAGGAGCGTGGGCTGTTTCCTGGACTGACACGGAAACTGTGCTCCTTTTGTGGCTAGTCGCTGCTGGTACGACAGTTCGGCGCGGCGCACAGCTATCTAATCAGCACATTATGATGACGCAAAACAGCAAAATAAACAGCGGTGCCTCTTGTCTCAGGAACAATATGCTCCGAAGAAACGCACACTCAAAGCAGACATCAAACGGAGGCTTCGTGTTTAAATTCTTTGCCATTTTAGACTCATTTGATTATTCAATTTTATGTAATAGTCAAAAAAAATTTTTTTTTTGCATCGTTTGCGTTTTTATTTTAACAGTAACCAAAACGGAAGATGCCTGCATTGCTCCAAATTTACAAGCATGTAATCCAATTCATATGTACAATATATGTTTTTCTCGTGTCTGAAGGAGAAGTTACTGTTTTATAACATATTAATTTTTTTTTTACATTAAAAACTACGCAGTCCAAAGATAGTTTGTTTTAAGCTATCTTGCTGGTCTCTGATTTTCCGATTTGATCTTCCATAAGCGTCAAGTTATTCTTGATTATTCTTTTGAAAAGTGTGATTATTATGTTATTGGGTTTAGACCAGGCTCCTGTTTGCTGTGGATCGAGTTTGAACGTCTTCAACTTGAAGTACATGCAGGGTAAACAGTATCGAAGCCTTGCAACATTAAACGATTTGCTGCCAATACCACGTTATTAAGGGACAATCTGAGAAGACAGCAATAATAACAAACTAATTATTACCTCATAACAGTTAAGACATTTCAAATACCAATGACATGCACAATTCAAACTTGCAATCAAAGTGTTTTGTTTTATGCTGTTGGCTTTTCAAGTAATTCATTATGTGTATACTGTTTCGAAGAATCACTTGATATTCTTTTGAAGTTGTTAACTGTTCAAGTGCTACATCTCTAACATGATTTTATAGATACAGCAAAAATTGATGCACAAAGACTACTTTTTGTGTTGACCTGCATCAGCACAATGTGAAAGTTTGACTAGCTTTTTTTGGTCTTGTATGTTTGGCACTGGTTTTTTTATGCCAAATTTTACTTTTTTGTTCACAAACGAAAATTGCTGCAACCTATTGTTGTTGTTTGATACATGGATTTAGAAGCAAAATATGTGTTTGCAGGTAGAATGAGTCTGGCTTCTTCTGAATCACACCTGGATCAAATGGCAGAAAAGGAAGAGGAGGTGGGAACAGTGTTTGCTTGGCAGTCGATGTGTTTTGACCAGAAATATTAGAAACTTTCTCCTCCCTACGCAGTCATTAAACTGTCGTATTCTCATCAGCCTGGCAGCTCAACAGAAACCATGAAGCCGTCCTCTCGAAGCAAGAGGTGAGAGGAAATATTCCTGTTTTTAATTTTTTGTATGTTTCTGGGGTTGCACAGTCTGTTAATAAGAATTATGTTTGTTTGTTGCTTTGTAAAGAAGGCCCGCCACTGTAGCCAAGCACACAAAAGCAAATGAATCGGACGCCTCAGCTGAAAGTGACAATGAAGGTGCCAACTCTGACAATCCGTCCGATGGAAACACGGGCAGCACTTCCAAGGGTAGCAACTCTTGAGAAATCAACCGCAACATTTTTATCGAGAAGTTGTTGGTGCTAACATTAATGCTGATAGAACAGACAACATTGTTTTGTCTTTCAGGCACTCTTGTGATTAGGCCTGCTGGGAATGACAACAAAGGTGCCATGAAGCTCAGGGTGGACTTCAAACAGAAGAAAACAGGTGACGCTATTTTTGTAAAACATTTGAGAGGCTCATTCATGGTCACGAGCGAGCTGAAGTTAAATAATGGAATTTGCTATAAAGGAACAAATTATTTATTCACTGACACTTATTGATGTATTTTATCACAGAGGATCCCCTGCAAAAGAAGGTGACCTGCACTGCCTGTGGAAAACAAGTCAACCAGTTTAACCGCAACTCTGTGTGTGAACACCCTGCACTCAAAGTGCTCATCTGCAAGGTATCAAAATCAGGAAGCGTATCCTGCAAACTCTACTCAAGATTTACCAAAATATTTCTGAATGTTTACATTCTTGATTTGCTGTTTTCCTGATTTCCAGGCATGTTACAACTTCTACTCAAGTGATGACATTAGCAGAGACTCTGATGGGATGGATGAGCAGTGCAGGTATTTAGCTACTCGACACAACTAAAACATTGAGTTTCAATTGAAAAGTAAGACAAGTTAGATGAACTTTAACAATACAAGTGATTGCTTAAAAAGCTGGTGGTTTCCCACAGAAAATCATTCGTAACAGTTCAACTTCTGTCTGTAATTAATCTGTTGGTGTGAGTCTGGTGATAACTGGAATGAATTAAAAAAACAAGTTCAATGACAAAATTCTTGGACTTGCTTTATTGGTTTACTGGTTAAATATTTTTTTCCACACTTATTCAGAACTTTTTAAGGATTTGATGGAACAACTACCTGTTCCTCTTCATTTATTTTATGGTGCTTTCTCTGCAGGTGGTGTGCTGAAGGTGGAAAACTCATTTGCTGTGACTACTGCAACAACGCCTTTTGCAAGAAGTGCATTCTGCGCAACCTGGGAAGAAAGGAGCTGTCAGTCATCACGAACGAAAACTCAAAGTGGCACTGCTATATTTGCGTGCCTGAACCATTGCAGGACCTCGTCTCCAAATGCCACAGTATCATTGAAAAACAAGAACAGAAGAAAGAGAAAACAGAGGAGCGAGAACGCAAGCGGCACAAGATCAAGCCACCCAAAGAGCACAAAGCAGTCGTCAATGGAAAAGAACACCCTGAAAGCTCGGGAACCATGACCTTCTCCTACAAAAAACTGCAAGTACCCAAAGAGCTTATAAAGAAAGCAAAAAAACTTGTAGAGACTACAACTGGTTTGAACAATACGTTCCTCCAGTTCATCCAACAGGCAGCCGAGGACCAAGGGGACAGAGCTATCAGGTATCGGCATTTGAAGGCATTCAAGGCTGTTCTTTCTGACTTGAAAAAAGCGCACAGTGGTTTGGAGGAGGCTTTGGAGCCCGAGTTCCGAAACATGGAGTTACAAAATGGCAATGAGGTTGTGAAAAAGACAGCAATGCTTGTTGCTTCTGCTGAAAATGATCATGTGGACGATGCTGTAGATGAGGATTCTGACACGGCTCAAGTGGCAGATGATGACCAATATGCAGACAGCGAAAGGGTAGATGACCAAGATGTGGACAATGACAAGGATGCCGACAATGAAAAGGTTTCTGACCAAGACATGGACAATGAAAAGGTTGCTGACCAAGAGGCGGAGGATGACATGGATGATGACCAAGAACTGGACAAGGGCAAGGGGCGTCGTGCCGAACAGAAAGCGCACAAGCAGAAGTCTTATGAGCAGGATGAGGACATGGACCAAGTACCTGAAATAAAAGACAACCAAACGGAAACTGATGCAACCAAAACTGCAGTTAAAACTGAAGGCTGTGATGACGAGTTGGTGTCACCCAGTGAAATTTCGTTAGATCATGACATCATGTCTGTTCCTCCTTCAGTACCTGAGGAGCTTTTCCAGATGGTGGAGAGCCTTGCAGACTCTGCCATGCTTTCACAGACTGATGCTCAGGCTGGTGCGGACACCGATTCAAAGTGCGACGAAAAGCAGAGAAACGCTCAATGTGCCCAGCCAAAGGTGAAAAACCTTATTGTCAAACTGACTCCTGTGCCAGTTGTGAAAACTTGTGGGTCACGACCATCCAGGTCTAAAAGCAAAGACACGGATGGGGAGACGTTAAAAAAATCTAAGGAAGGTTGTGAGGTGCAGAAGGGTAATGATGCCAATCCAGGTGCAGTCGATGGAACACACAGCCCGCCACCAAGTCGTCGCTCAAGCAGGGTGAAAACAACTCCTTTGAGAAAACAGGCTGAGGTCAAGGACAAGAATGAGTCCTCCGAGTCAGAGTCAGAAGATGACGAGAAGGACAAGGCCAAATCCTCCAAAAAAGCTCGAAGCACCAAGAAAAAAGATGCTAAACAAGAAAAATCCTCTGAGGAAAAGATGGTGGATTCTGATTCGGATGAAGTTCCTCAAGCACTGCTAGAAAAAGCCGCTGCGGGCCAGAGCACGGATGAGGAACAGGCGGGGAACTCGGCTGCTAAAAAGAGTTCACTTCAGGACAAATCATCAAAAAAGCCTTCAGAGAAAGCATCCAAGCGTAAAAGGAAATCTGAAACTTCCGATTCGGACCAAGACGGTAAAGGCAAGACTGTGTTGAAGAAGAAAAAACCAAAAGATTCAGGCTCCTCGGACTCTGACTCTAGCCAAGAGAAGGAGACCAAGAGCAAGGTGAGGGCGTCAAAGAGGAGATCTAGCCATGTGAAGAAGAAAGACGACACAAAAGAGGACAAAAACTCACCTGAAAGGAAAGGTGATCGAAAGAGGTCCTACGAAAAGAAGCGCAAAGGAAAGAGCCCCAGAGGAGCCTCCAAGCTTCAGTCATCCTCAAGTGAAGATGAAAATGATGAAGAGCAGCAGGCAGAGGACGACTCTGGAGATGATGATGTGCAGAAGATCAAGCCCCTTATGGAGGATAACATGATAGGAGGCGGTGCTCCCTTCAGTCAGTCCTCAGGTATAATGGCTCAACTTGATTGACTCTAAACAATCTTAGCTACCTGTTACAAATCGCTTCATATTCCTGCTGAGGTTATGTGAAATGATGGCTATCACTAAGACGAGTACAAAATGTACTACTAAATGAAAGAAAACGTAGGATCCAAAAGCCTCAAGAGTTTGAAACAGAGGACATTCATCTGTATTTCTGAATAAAGCACATAAAGCAGTCGTCATTTCTCAGTCAACTTTGGCAGAATTTTACTTTGTTGTGCTGAAAAATCCATCTAAAGGCATCTGTGTATTTGTGCAGGAGATGAAGGGGACGCTAAAGTGGATGGCGAAGGGGTCTGTGAAGATGACGACGACGATCCTGAAAACAGGTATGCTTAAAAAGTTGGATTTTCTTTTGATCATAAGGTAATCATTGTTTTCATTACCTTTAATTATGCACGCTATCATGTTTACCTGGGATACTTGTTTAAATCTCAGGGGGGTTGAGGTGGCAGCACTTCAGGAACACTAACACTAAAGACGGATCCTTACGGATCCCAGACTGCAGCTGATCCAGCAGTGCATTTGACCTTTCACTGGTTTTGTTTCACACGTCTTTCTAAACCCAGAGAAGGACGATTTATTGCGCATTTTATAATGTAACAGTTTGTACCAGCTTTACTTGGATGTCTCTCACATCACGACATAGTTGCCAGTTCTGCTGAGCAGTCAGTCAGTCCTTTTCAGTTTGTTCACACACTGCTGTTCAAAGCAGTGTCGTAGTACAACAGTTTTAGAGAAATTACCTAAAAGTAATTTCTTCACCAAAAGATTAATTGAATTTGTAATGGAATTACTCTGGTTGTACCCCATGTGACATCCTAGGTAGTTTATGAATGAGTGCTTTTACACCATTGATCCGTTTCGATGTGTGTTAATTGGTAGTGCTTAAATTTGAACACTTAAACATCACATTGTGCTAACAGTAGCCGCAAGGCATCTTACACGCGCTGCTTCTGCGCACAACATCAAACTGAACTCACTGTACTACTGATGATGAAAGCCATCAAACAAAACGTGACCGATTTGCTTTTAACAACCACATGACAGTAATATTGCTCGACAATGTGGTGCATTTTTTTAAAATTTCTTTTTCCCTTCTCAAGGATTGCAAAGAAAATGCTTCTCGCCCAGATAAAATCCAACTATTCGTCAGGGGCTGAAAGCTCCTCTGATGATGGCGACGATAAAGAGCCATCTAAAAAGTCCAAAAAAGAAGATGACGATGAGGAGGAAGAGGAAGAGCAAGGTATTATATTGGATTATTTCAGCAAGTCTCAGGCTATTTTTACTGCTGATTATGAAACTATTTGTGTTTGTCTTCTCAGACCAAAACTCCGAAGACTCTGGCTCTGATGTTGAAGTGAAGAAAAGTGGCAGACGTCACAAACTTCTTCGTCACAAACTCTCTCTGAGCGAAGGGGAGTCAGGAGAGGAGAAAGTGACCACTAAAAAGAAAAAAGGGGAGAAGAAGAAGAAGTCGAGTGGCAAAGGTTCGTCTGAATTTACTGAGTGAAGGAAAAGATACTCTCAACTTTTAAACCAGTTGATGACTTTCTGTCGTTTTGCCCGTTTAGTAGGCAGTGATGACTCTGCAGACTCAGACTTTGAAAACGCGGAATCCAGCCAAGAGTCAGGAATCAGTGAGGAAGTTAGTCAATCAGAGAACGACGAGAAACGCAGAAAGACCCGGTGAGTAAAGGGAACTTGGTTCAGTATGAGTGTGTTCTTGCTGGGTTCTCCTGCTAATGTGAGTCCTCTTCTGTGTTTGCAGTGCTTCAAAGAAGAAAGATGATGAAAAACAGAGAAGTTACAAGCAGAAGAAGAAGCGACGCAGGATCAAAGTTCAGGATTCCTCTTCCAGCAACGAGAAGGTTTTTTAAATGCGACACACTTGGTGGCACTCTTGAACTGTCCCCAAAGTTTCTTATTTTTCTCATGGCACGATTACCAGGCAGGGGAGATGGGCCCACATGGAGTTTACCAGTCAGGTCATGCATGGGGGGGAAAAATGTTATTTGAACTTCCCCCTGAAGTGGTTTGTGTGGATTATTGAGGGCACAAACGAATCATAAGGTTGCTCTGCCTCTGATCATAGGAAGGGGAAATTTCTTTTCCTCGGGGCTAAAGATCAGAGGGTTGAACTTAATGTTCATTTTCAGAGTGGGGAGGAAGATGGCGAGGATGGTGACCCAGATGGAGAGGGCCGCAAAGGCCGCAAAAAGATCCGCAAAATCCTGAAAGATGACAAACTGCGGACAGAGACAAGGGACGCTCTGAAAGAGGAGGAGGACAGGAGGAAGCGTATCGCTGAAAGAGAAGCGCTGCGGGAGAAACTTCGCGAGGTAAAATTAAAATGTCATGCTCAACACTTGGAGTTCGTAGTTGCATAGCAATAATAATGGAACTGGAGTCCAGGTGAAACATCAAAGACCTTGTTTAAAATTCAGATTGAAAATCAGTGTTTTAATTTTCTTTTAACCATGTAACTGAATCATAAAATATTGACTGAGTTAAAACCTTAAATATTTACCTCTATCTTCCTGTTGGATTGCATTTAGTTGTTTTTATATTCCTCGAAGACTTTTCAATAATGGATTCGTTTGTAGGTGAAAATGAGTTTCTGACTATCGCTGTTGGAGACCTTTGATTTGACTCTCCCTCCTGCTCTTCAGGTCATTGTCGTTGAGGAGTCTTCTCAGGTGACTTGTCCAATCACTACCAAGCTGGTGCTGGATGAGGATGAAGAGACCAAGGAGCCATTAGTGCAGGTGCACAGGAACCTTGTTACAAAACTCAAACCTCATCAAGTTGACGGTAGGAACCAAGTGAATATTGCCCAAGATGATTTCGCCAAACTGGAGAGTAATGGCCAAAAGAGCCTGAGATGCTTCAGACTGATGCCAACCCAGTGATGTCTTGTTTTGGTTGCAGGAGTGCAGTTCATGTGGGACTGCTGTTGTGAATCTGTGAAAAAGATTGAAAAGTCTGCTGGTTCTGGATGCATCCTTGCTCACTGTATGGGTCTGGGAAAAACTCTGCAGGTAAACCTTCCATTTTGACTTGTAGCAATAAATTAAAGATGATTTATACCTAAATTATTAAGCGACACAAACAAATCGTTGTTTTGGATATCGGATTTTTTGCACATAGACAAAACAAACTGGATGGTATCTGATATTTTAGGTAATGGGTTAAAATGTCTCTAAAAAACACCGTTTCATTTCTCTTGGTAACATTTGACTAGACAATAAGAATATGCACATACAACAGCTTGTTTACAATTTGTTCTTAGGTTTCCAATTTTCGACTTGTACTGATTCAAATTAAAGTGGAGTACCATCGGGATGAGCTTCTCATACCCTGAAAAAGGACTCTGTCGCTGTGTTTGACTGCAGTTCTCATTTGATCCGGTAGGTGGTGGCATTCCTTCATGCTTTGCTGCTCTCTGATAAGCTCGACTTCACTACAGCCCTGGTGGTTTGTCCTCTCAACACTGTCCTCAACTGGCTCAATGAGTTTGAGAAATGGCAAGAAGGAATGGAGGATGATGAGAGTCTAGAGGTAATATTCTGCTTTTATGGCACGTCAAGATTCAAATTTCTTTTAATAGCATGCTGCTCGGATTATTAACCGTGGGTGTGTTCACCAGGTGTCCGAGCTGGCTACTGTGAAGAGACCCCAGGAGCGATCCTACGCCCTCCAGCGATGGCAGGAGTCGGGCGGTGTTATGATCATTGGCTATGAAATGTACAGAAACTTGACTCATGGGAGGAATATCAAGAGCAAGAAACTCAAAGAGATTTTCCAGAAGACGCTGGTTGATCCAGGTACAGTTTTAAATTGAGTTAAAGTTGAGTCACTTCCCGTGTGTGAGTCCACTTTATCGACACGCACATTGTGTTTTTTTCTCTCTTTTTTATGACAAAGTGACCTTAGTCTGGACAGTCCAACTGAGGAAAGTTTTTGTTCATGCCGTTTTGGTTGAATGAGTGTATGAAGCGTTGGTGGAGCAGGGAGCAGTCACGACAGGATGTCTTTGATGGAGGTTTCAGTTGTCTGTCAGTTAAACAAGACAAAAGGCTGATCGTGACAAGGACACACTTAAAGCATCGCAGCTGAAATCCCCTTCAGTTTTCATTGTGCTCTCTGGGAAAAAAAAAATTAAATCAGTGTTTGGGTTAGGTCAAAAAAAAGAATTAAGACCTCCACAACTGGATGAGAAGAAAATGCATGGCAGGTGCAGATGGCCTGGAAAGGACATGCTTCGATGAGCTGGACTTTGTTTTCAGACAAAAACAAACACTCAAAATACTTGAAATCACAATAAAAACGATGGTAATTGGTAAATAACACATTAAGGTCATCTCACTATCCCAGAAAATTTCAACCAGACTTCAAAACTTTTGAACGTGCCAACGTTTTTACCCACAGACTTTTATGACCTTACTTTTTTTTAACTCTCCGATAAAGTACAATGTTGCAATAATCGTCATCTTTCAAGTCAGCCTGCAATTCTCGACTGATCCTTAGTTCTGGTTAGAGGAGGAAGCCTTTTGAATTTGGTTGAGTTCCCCGCAATCTCCTAGCTATGGGGTACTTTTTTTGGGACTAATGCGGTGAATTCACAAGAACTCTGCCAGCATATTCTACTGAGCATGCAGTTGATGAACAAATGAGGTAACTGGAGCTCTCCTGCTGAACACGCTGAAAAGATTGGTGCATCCAAAGGCAGTCTGTGATTGGATCTGCTCAGGTCAAGTCGTGTCACGTTTCCAGGATACATCTCTGCAGCATGATCCAGCACTCATCCCAGTTGTTGTCTTTTCAGCTGTTTGATTTACCTGAAAAGCACCACATTAATTTGTCCATGTGCTTTTGTCCACCAGGTCCCGATTTGGTGATCTGTGATGAAGGTCACATCCTGAAGAACGAGGCTTCTGCTGTGTCTAAAGCCATGAATGCTATCAGGACGAGGAGGAGGGTCGTACTGACTGGGACGCCACTGCAAAACAACCTCATCGAATGTGAGACTTTTTTCAGTCTTCTCTGTTTAAAAGTTTTGATTCCCTCGTACTGAGCTGTTTTTGATTGAAATTTCTCTTCAAAATCTAAACCGCTGACAATTTCTTCTCTCTTTTTTCCCCAGATCACTGCATGGTGAACTTCATTAAAGAAAACCTGCTCGGTTCAGTTAAAGAGTTTAGGAACCGCTTTATCAACCCCATTCAGAACGGTCAGTGTGCCGACTCAACACCTCACGATGTCCGGATTATGAAGAAAAGGGCTCATATCCTCTATGAGATGCTGGCTGGTTGTGTCCAGGTAAAAATAAAGAGAAAGCTTGCATTTTGGTTTTGTTTTTTGGAATACATTTGTTGTGCTTCTTGAACATACTAATGTGTTTGTGTTGGTTTTTTTTTTTTTCTATTTTTAACAGAGAAAAGACTACACAGCACTCACCAAGTTCCTTCCTCCCAAACACGAGTATGTGCTGTCAATAAGAGTGACTCCGCTTCAGTGTAAACTCTACCGATACTACCTGGAGCATTTCACAGGTGAGAAGCACCAAGTATTACATTACAGAGTCACTGGGTGTATCGACACTCGTCCTTCTTAGTCTGATCTATTCTTACTACAACACTTGGCTGGAGTGTGAAGTCCTCAAGGGGACGCTCGCAGGACTTTTCTGCTGGCCAGTCTCCGACATAAATTTGTTCAACTGTCAGATCAAAACAAAAGAAAGGGTTTGCAGGTTAAATACTCCTGCATAAGGCCCATTACACCTAGGAGTACTTTTCCCTGAATGTCATTTCTCAGACGAGGTTTTAAGATAAATGGACGGCCTTTCTGGTCTTTCAATTTTTCGAATGCATTGTTAAGTCGTTTAGTGGACTTTACTCCCAGAATGTGTGTGTGTGTCTTAGAGTGGCAGCTGGCACTGTGCCGCAGGCAGGGTTTAAGCCCAGTTTCCCACGTCTCCCTAATGAAGAGCTCTGGGAGAGAGGGAGCAGAGGGTGTGGGTTAGAGGAGGAGGTGGGGGCATAAAGGAAAGAAAATTCAGAGAGAGTAGGGGCCAGTGGTTTTACACCAACACTGAAAACAAAGAGAAGGCGAGCTGGTATGCAGAAACACTTTTGGGGGGTGATTGGTGGTATGTGCTGTGGCTCATTAGGCTGGGGTGACCACAGTGCTGATGTTGTGTCTGTTGCTGTGGACCTCCATCGTGGAGGAGCAACGACCACCACTCGCTCTGTTTGCAGAGTTAGAACAGCCATACGTTTCCAGCGAGTTTGCTGCTTAAGTGCAAACCCACAACAACTTTAGATCTTCCGAGGTCAACGCAAGCCGTCAGTTATTGTTGCAGCTGCTGCCTTTGTAGATTGAAGCAACTTAAAATCAAGATAGGACAACAACTACAGTCTTGAGCGTGTTTAGTTTTGCTTGGTTTTATTCTGCTGCGAGTGCAACAGGCAGCAGATGTGTCTTGGTGTCATTTGTTTTCTGTAAATCATGCTTTAAGTTGACCGTAGTCAGGTGCTTCAGGGCTCACATGGAAGTTACATTTTGTTGCTGTGTCTAATCACCTGCATGTATTTAAAGATTAAGAGCATGTTGTCAGGAACATAAAGCAAACGCGCATACATCGTCCTCTTCATTCGCCTTCGTCCTGCGTGCAGGTGTGGGGAATGCTCTGGAGGGGGGCCGGGGCCGCTCGGGGACCAAACTCTTCCAGGACTTCCAGATGCTCAGCAGAATATGGACCCATCCCTGGTGCCTTCAGCTGGACTACATCAGTAAAGAAAACAGGGTAGGGCTCGGGAAGACGAGACTAAACTACACTAAACACCAACTGAAAAACTGGGACTACATAAGCACAAATCACAGACGCACGCTGTGGGAAAAACAATAGAAACGCACTGCTCACAGGTCGTGCACCAGGGGAGAACAACATGCATATTGCCACCGCAGCAGAATTTTCCCCTTATGCATCATTTCTGCCTGCCACAGTCCAGCTTGATGTTTAGTTGACCTACATCACTGCTCAGCTGAGCCTCACACAAGCACACTTTGTTTCAGGGTTTCTTCGATGAGGACAGTATGGACGACTTCATCGCTTCAGAAACGGATGAATCCTCCATGAGTTTGACTTCTGAAGATGAAAAATCCAAAAAGTAAAGTTGAACTTGTTTTTTCTTTCATGTTTATGATTGTGGCGATATTGTTTCATTCTGCTGCCCTTCTGTCTTGTAGCCTGGCTGATTTTGGGGTGTGTGTTTATTCTCCTTCCTCACAGGAAAAAGAAGCAAGGAAAAGGAAGGAAAAGGGGCTCTGATGACTCGGATAGTGACGATGTGGAGGTCATCAAGGAGTGGAACTCAAGCTCTCGTGGCAAGAACGGAGAGGGTCGAAGCAGACCAGAGCCTGTACCGGAACGTACGTTTGTAATGGCTCATTTATAGGTGTCATGGATTCCAGCCATCAAAAAATCTGGGGTTTCAGTTTCAATACTTTCGCACTTTGAATTTGTCTTTTGAACTGGACAGCAGATACTTTTGGGCACAATTAGGATTGATGGTTAACCTCTTTCAACTGGGTCTAAGCATCAACATGGACCTGTTTGCTAACTGTGGGAATCTCATTCCCACACAGTACAAAAAAAGTTTTCCCCTCCTTTTTAAAGACGAAGCCTGCAAGCAAGTCTTACGACTCTGCAAAGTTTTAGTCCATACCCACAACTAATTCAGTTCTCCTTTGAGTTTACTCTTGTATTTTATGATAGTATAGTCATCACCTCTTGCACACTTCCAAACATAAGGAGAACAAAACCAGTCTACATACAATAGTTCCATACTTCTTCTTGTGATTGTGTACCAACTGTATTGATGCTGATCAGTCACGACGGTTGTCAAACAGCTCGACCCTCCAGCTCGGCGCCGGGGAGTCCCACTGCTGACTGGCACAGGGAGTTTGTCACTGAGGCTGATGCAGAGATCCTGGAGCACTCGGGGAAGATGACCGTCCTCTTTGAGATCCTGCGCATGGCCGAGGAAGTCGATGATAAAGTGTAAGTATGTGAGCAGGTCAGATTAGCAAGTTTTATGAGCAAGTTTCTTTTGTGGAAGAGCTTTAAAATCATAATCCAGCAAATGTTGGCTGGGGGCGTGGTCTATGATGGGGTTTTTTTTCTTTTGGTAACAAATATATCTCTGTTTCTCCTCAGGTTGGTGTTCAGTCAATCTCTCATCTCACTCGATCTGATTGAGGATTTCCTGGAGTTGTCTTGCAGAGCAAAAGATGAAGACAAAGTCTCTCCCTACAAAGGTTTGTGTTCAGCGCTGTCCTCGGTGTCCCACAGATGTCCTCACTGTGCTGTGTGTTGTCATGTCTTTTAGCCTTTTAGTGTTCTACGATCTGCACCCGCTCTGTTTTTATCAAAGTCTCTTAGTTTCACGATGTGCCAAAATTACAAAGCGCTGCTTAACGATATAAGCTCGGCGCTGTGTGATGTTTAGGTTGCTCCATTGTCCCGAGGCTCATGTTTGTGGTTTTGCACTGTTCTTTTTTTAAACAGACTAAACTATGTGTGAGATTTAAAAACAGGTTAACCTGTAGTATTGAAGCAAGTTGATGTGTTTTTACATCACATGCTGCTTTCAGACTCGTAAGACAGCCAGCGTGCAACATGTAATCTCGTACACGCTGGTGTGCGTATTACCCTTAAACACACACAGACCCACACACATACACATTGCCGCTGGTGTAAGGTCATGTTCCTAATTAAACCTCAGCAGCTGTTTTTGCTTTCATTTTGAAAATGATTAGACCTTGACTTTTTATTCCTCAAAAAATGTTTGCTCAAGGGTTTGTAATTTGTAATGAAAAGATCACAGTGCAGTAATTGGAAACATGCTGAAATGTTGGTTGTGAAGGCTGGGGGGTGGGGGGGGGCGTCCATCTTGAAGGCTAAACATTACTGGCCCCTCACCAGTACAGCCATCTATCTGCTTTGTGATACCCACGCTCCGTGTTTTTGAGAAGAAAAAGGCCGAAGTGAATGCGACGTGTGTGTTTCAAGATTCTTCCTTTCTTCTTCTTTTTTTTTTTTTTCAAAATCCCTAATGACAAATGATCAAAGCACGTTTCTAAGATGTTTTTTTGCATGTGAAGGTGATGGCAAGTGGTTTCGAAACATTGACTATTATCGTCTGGATGGATCCACGAGTGCCACTACCAGGAAGAAATGGGCTGAGGAGTTTAATGACACCAGTAACGTAAGGTGAGGCGCCTCACTCGCTGGCGAATGCAGCCATTTCCGATCAAATTTGACAAATGTCCCAAACGTTTCCCTGGTGGGATCAAAAGTCTCGTTGAGCCAGAATGATTCCTAATGACATCTTCCTGATGCTCCCTTTATACAGAGGTCGTTTATTCCTCATTTCAACGCGAGCTGGTTCACTTGGCATCAACCTGGTGGCTGCCAACAGGGTCATCATCTTCGACGCCTCCTGGAATCCTTCCTACGATGTCCAGAGTATCTTCAGAGTGTACCGATTTGGTCAGATTAAGACGTGCTATGTGTACAGATTTCTGGCCCAGGTGAGCCTTTCTCCCTTTTGTTCACAGTAGGTTTTTACCTCCTGTAAATCCTGTTGTATTGACCTAAAAGAAAAATCTATGGCAAATAAATGTTGTTTTTTTCCCGAGGCCAACAGTGGCGCTGAAGTAAATCACCTTGTTATTGTCAACTTTCAGGGTACCATGGAGGAAAAGATATACGACCGGCAGGTCACCAAGCAGTCTCTGTCATTCCGTGTTGTGGACCAGCAGCAAATCGAGAGGCACTTTAC
>JASSRZ010000049.1:5664817-5702725 GCA_032164315.1 Malacoctenus gilli | reverse complement strand
ATATACGACCGGCAGGTCACCAAGCAGTCTCTGTCATTCCGTGTTGTGGACCAGCAGCAAATCGAGAGGCACTTTACAATGAACGAACTGGCTGAACTCTACACGTTTGAGCCCGACATGGCGGACGATCCCTCAGAGAAGAAGAGCAAGAAAGCCACCCCGATGCTCCCCAAGGTAAACCTTTATAGACTGTATTTACTCCGGCCTACAAGGGTACCTCATTGCTGTCCCATGAATAATTCAAAGATAATTTCATCCAATCCAGACATGAAATTGCACTTTGAGACCCCATTCACAAACATTTCATGGTTACTTTTCCTCACACAAGTGTAGAAAAGCAAGCTGAAACCCATTAACAGTAGTACACTAGTTTTTTCTCCCCCTGCAAACATGGCACACAATGCCATTTTAAATGCCAAGCTTGTTTTTCCAAAGTTGCTGCAAGTACTATGTTCTTTCTTTTGAAGTTTAGCACTTGTGTGATAAACTGTTATTTAGACACAATGCCAGCTTGTATCCTGCTTGGCCTTTCCCGGATCTTTCTATTTCTTCTTGTTTCCTTTAGTAATCGCCTTTTTCTCCTCTTAATGCAGGTGCTGTGTCACTATTTGGGCCTCCTGGGGTTTAATAAGAACATACGGCCCTTAGATAGGCAATACAGCTGCGGAGATCTCTGTTTACTGCTATTTACTAAATAGTCTTCTCATTGCAACACGACTGCTGGCCTGCTATAAAGCTGCACTCCTCTTTTTTTATTTTATTCATTCCTTGCTCTCTTTTATTTCTCTGTTGATCTTTGAATTGCTTCCATCCTTTCCCACTCCTTCCACTTTTTGCAGTCTCTGGGTTTATTCAGATCTAATTCTAAAGTGGTTTTACTGCTTTGTTTTGTTTGACCTGAGTTCCTGAGAAACCTGGAAACGGAATAGATAGAAGAAACATTGCATCCCAGCATATTTGCTCTTTTACCGGACAGTCGGAAGGTTTTTCAGGGCAGCGTCAAACTGAAAATCTTGTCTTTATTTCAGCTGTTAAAGGATTTCGCTATTGGTTGCTCCTTTTGTGAGCGCTAACAGGTAGGAGCACAGCGTGGGGGCACTCAGTGGACAGCGTAGCTCTTGCCCTACAGATTCTTCGAACCAGGAGCGGCCTGCTTAAAGTGCTGTGGAGCTGTAGCACAGTTGGAGATTTGAAGAGGAAAGATGTGTTCACTGAGCTGCAGCCTGTTAGATGTGTATGATCTTTAATGAGCCCAGTGACATTTATATGACACGGTATTAAAGACGGAGAGGCTGACAAGCCCCTTTACAAGCTCGACCTGTTTTGGCCAGGGGGTTAACTATGATGTGGCAGCAGGACTGCAGTATTTCGGAAGGAATTCACCGTTTGGAATGATGTGAAGATGAGTCAGAGGCCATCCATCGCTTTCAGCCAGCGACACTGTGCACAGATTAAGAGAAGTGAAACCACAAAAAGCAAAGTTGTCCTTCTCTTCACACCATGCGGTGTCGTTTTCTCAACCGCAGCGGCCGTGGTGCTCTGGAGCCGGGTCAAACGGCCACTGAAACGTGGAGCTGTGCAGGAGTCGTTGATTCTGTTCTTTTTTTTGCTCCTGTTAAAACTTGAAAGAAAGTGACAGAGTACAACTCTCTGCCATCGCTCACACCTGCGTTCTGTTTACTCGCCACTGATGCTGTTTAGCCACATAAAAGCATTTTCCAGCTCCGCCTTCACGTGATATCTTCCCTTTAAATCACCCTTTCTACCATGTGTCCTCACTTGTGTCCCCAGTCTCTCTTCACATTGTCTTTTCACCACCGTCTCTGCATCTATCTGTTGCCATGACTTGTCACTCAGCCTCTGAATGTTCAAAGCGAACCCAGTGTGGTTGTTTTCCTTTTTCTCCCCCTGGCCTCCCTCACATGATGAAGGGTCATTATTCAAACCCCTCTCTTAAAGATGTCTCTCTGCTCTTCAGAAAAAGGAATAAAAAACCTAATTGGAGACAAAGAAGCAGGCCCACTTCCCGCTAATAACAAAGAAGCTTCTCGGAGGCCAGACATGACATTTTTTAACCTCCACCCACTGCCGAGGACACGCTTACCTACTTGCGGTTCTTCACACTTGGTCTGTGGACAGTGCAGACTCTTCAGAGAGGTTTCTGCCAACTGTGCCACTGCTGGTCAAGCTGGCATGCTGAGAACTTGCCTCAGTGTGTTTGCTCCCAGCAGGTGACGGCTGGCTGCAGTGGTCATTAGGCTTTGACTGTAGACAGGCTGCTCTGGAACAGCATATAGACAAGAGCAGACTGGAACGATAAACCATGCCATGCTTGTCTCATTAGGGGTAGGAAGTCCCTCTGACCTTAAAAGAAAATCTTTTCTGGAATGCCCTCCCAGCATTTGATCAGTGATCACTGGATTACAGGAATTATTTTGTGGTAACGGAGTCATAAATTACGTGTTTCTCATGTACCCACACACATGCAGTTTCCGTCCTTTTCTGACGGGCTAAATGGTTTCTTTAACCCCTTCGGAATACCTTTTGTCAGCTTTCAGGGCGCATGCCTGAGCTTGTCTTGTTGCAGGTGGAAATAGCACTAATTATAGCCAGACACTGAGTCAGAGGTGAGAAAAAGGAAGAATGGTTGACCCTTCTTGACTGCTCTTAAGTCTGCTGCGATCTGTCCTAATAAATAATCCTTCCTCTCCGGTAGAACATTTAAGAGAGAGATGAGCATTGCAGATAATGCATGGACAGTTCATTCACTCATTCATTCATCTTCTGTACTGTTTTTCCATCTCTTGGTTGCAGAGGGTTGTTGAACAATTCACCAGTACATCAAAGGTCAAGTTCAGAACAGTTCCTCAAGTTACTTTTCTGTTTTCTTGCACTGACATTAAAAGAAATAACTTCAACCAGAAAAAGTTTTAAAGTTTTTTCAGAAACCCTTAGTTCAAACTGTGGAAGGGACAAGATATCAATGTCAGGCTGTGTTCCAACAAAATGCACCCACTCATCTTTATACTGTTAGAGTTTGGATTTTGCCTCCACTGCAAAGTACTCCTGCAGTGTTGCCGCTCATTACTGTAATAGCATGAGGAGTTATTGCGATGTACTCTCGATGGTAGCACGCGGTTATCGGCAGCCAACCCGGAGAACATTTGCATCTCTTCAACTGGTAAATGTTTACTTATGCAGTCTGTTTTCACTGCTTCAGCAGTTTTTATGACCTGTCACATTCACCCACACTCGCAAACGGCTGCAAAACGAGATGCTCGCACACGATTGAGAATAGTCTGCTCACCCTGCTGGAAATTGAAGTTTACTCGCTAGTCAGTGGCTCAGGCAACGACTGCTCTGACCAGCTGACTTTCTGTTCGCTTTTAGTGTCACTAATTTGTACCGTCCGCTCGGGACAACTTGCCCCAGTCAAGCCCACCTGAGCCTGACAGGGAAAAAGGAAGAGGGTCAATTGAAGTCTTGTGAATCCCTTGAGAAACACCGCCTTGTCCCAGCTGTCTGAATGTTGTAGCCCCCCACCCCGACGCGACTGCTTGCCGGGGCTTGTTTTTATAGGAATGTGCTATGTTTATTGTTTTTTGCTGGCCCTTTGCGACACGCTTGATTTTGTCTCTTTGTTAATGGACTGACAACTCGGTAAACCCTTTGACGTGTGCGCGGGCCCTGGAGGGGAGGGACCCGGTGTTGTTGTGAAGGCAGGGGTGGCCTCCTCTCCGCCCAAACTTAAGTGCATATCCGCAGAGAAACTGTTTAGAGCAGAGCGACAGAGCTGAGCATATCGCTGGTGTGCAGCTGGGGTGAGAGAGTTTTGACTGGCTATGTTTAGGTATTACAAATATCTAAGACGCTTGCATTCCTGCTGTCGGGATCCTGTCTTGACCTCCCGCGGTTGCTATGGTTAAAGCACCTGTGCGTCAGAGGTGGATTCTGGCAGACACAGACGATATGACTGCGTTCAAACACTCCTAAACAAATTTGAACTAAAGTCGCTTTGATCAAATAGCAGAGTTTCTCTCACTTACAAGGGCTTATTTTTTTTTGTTTCGTTCTCCTCTCGTCAAATTTTTTCCTTTTTGATATTTTGATCAAATCAGATGTTCAATAACCTTTCAGTTTTTAATCTCTCCTCCAGCACACTGAATGCCATATGTTTAGGCTTTTTATTCTCCATTTGGTAAAGATTTACTGTGGAGGTGATGACAACGATATAAAAAAATGAGACAATAGAAGAGTGCTTAACACATTTTAAACACATTAAATGGTCATTTTGGTGGCAGGAAATTGGGTCAGCACAGTTGAGAATGTTCTCAGTATGAAACAGTATCTGATAATGTGGCCAAAAGTCCTGCCTATGATTGCAGGCCAGTATTTATTTGCATCATACGTTTAACAGTTAATCTCCACCTAAAACCGATTGGTGAAGTACATGTAAGTGCAAGTGCCAAGTAATAAAGTCGACATGAGGCCCACTTATGTTAAGTTCTGATCTCTGAGAAGTGAAAGGTGCCGAGTTTGATCGCTCCTTTACATCATTTGTGAGCTGCTGGCAGGAAAGCAGCTTTCATACGTGTACAAGCTTTCGGCTTAAAGGAGGCATAAATTGTTCTGTCATAAGAACTGGAATTTCATACACTCTGAATATAATGCACGCCGGTGCCTGGTGTGCCAAGCCTGACGCAGGAACTCATGTATTTTCCTAACTGAAGCAAAGACTCTATAGAATACTGTCACATCGATTGTGTCAGGTAAGAAGCATTTTGTCCATATGAAAGCAGTTTGTTTTAATGCCACAAGAGCTCTGAGTTACACAAAGGGCCCGACAACTTGTGGTTTTGATTTTTAAGTGACAAAACAATGCAAGATACTCGCCAGAGAATATTTTGCATCAAAACAATTTATACTGGCGCTGATGTGAATTTGCAACACATGTTCGTTCATTAGGAAGAACAAACAATGGAGTCTATTATCATGCAGCGATGATTGTATCTTCTTCTTCACTTGGGGAAAAAGATTTTGTTCTTCCGAATAGAACTGAAGGCAAGTCGGTGTTTACTATTTTTCACGATGGCAAGTTGGCATCAGAAAGAAATAAATGCAAACAGCAGTTCCTCTCTTGACGTGATTTCTTTTTATCTATGACGATGGTTGATGTGGGGTTTTTTGCTGTCTAAAAGTCCCATTTGTCCTGGAAACATTTCTTTTTTCGCATTCTGTGTGAAAGTTTAATAACCATTAAGAAAAGGTGTTTTAAAGGCCTTGAATATGTTCTGTCTAATTTGAAGAAGTCAAAACATGTCTGCTGATGTGGCCATGACACATACTTGTATTAATTTGACAAACTGTGACACTGTTGACAATGCCCACCTTTTTTTCCCCTCATATTTTTACTCACACAGTCAGAACAAGGCCAGTCAAGTTGCATGATTTACCTCCTCCAAGCGTTCGCCCACCCAGCACCCTCCACCCTCCTGCAGTAAAGCGATAGGCTTCCTCATGCAGCTCCGCAGGGATGACAATAGTGTAGGTCAGGTTACCGACAATCATTAGTGCTGCCTGAGGACACACACAAACACACTGGGAGCATACTGGGATGGGAGATGGACCGGACCACCCCAGAGGCATCGCTGGTAGAGATTACTTGTGTATCCTAGAATGCACCCTGTTCCAGCGGGAATGTCTGTGCTGTCATTTGAACCATGACTTCGCTGACCCACTAACCAGGCAGTCAGAAATGCTCCGCTTTTACACATTTGGATTAAAACTCCTTGATGAAGTTTGAAATCAACTGTAAGAAGGGCAACTTTTGGCCTGAGCTCATTTGTCAGCATCAACAACTCCACTGCTGCAAAGGGCTGTTTTTTTTGGTAGGGGTAGGTTTTTGCTCAGAAAAGGCTTCCGCCTTTCTTCATACATGGTGGCAGACCAGCTACAAGCTGGAGGGAAATTTAAGTGGCCTTTTGAAAACACTTGTCGTGTCACTGCTGAAGGTTTCACATCTGCAGAAAGCTTTACCTGCAACCCAGCCTGATGCATCTGGGTTGGCGTAGGTGCCTGCAGCAACATTAACTGTGACCTTTATTTGACCTCATGCTCGCCTATCTTGGCCGGGGGAGAAAAAAACCCAAACACAACGGAGGCTTTCTATGCGAGTCAGGCCGACGGGGCGCTTTTGTGCTTTTATGTCCTAATTAGAGAGTGAAGCAGCGGGCTGTGCTGCTGCTCCCAAACGTCTGGCAGTTCAGGTGTGGCCTGGCTTTGTCCTGATTGAGTGCGATGGCTGGAAAACATAAACACATGTCAGTCAGGAGCACCGTGTTGTGTGCCGGCAAGAAACTCCTTCGCTGCTTTCAGACACCTTGTCGGCCACTCTGTGAAATCATCCAGGCCTCTGTAACGAGAAACTGGCTGGTTGTCTCTCTCTCAGATCTCGTCTACCCCCTGACGGATCTCGTTTCACCTTGCCTGGCGTGCTGTTTATTTTCCGTTTATTCCACCTCGCTTTACAGCCACTGCCCAATTTTCAAAGTTTGATGTTTCTGATTTAGCGCTCCCCGATCCTTTCTGCCAGCAACATCTATGATCACTTTATTTGCACCTCCACAACCATTGTCACTGTGCAAAGTGAGCCAGAGCGGGGGTCCGTGGGGGCTTGAGAGCAGAGCCCCTCGGTGAATTAGCCGTCACGGAGGTAAATGATGCAACTTGTGCATGATGTCATTTCCAGATTGCGAATTCCAGTTTAATGTAAAGCCGAGTCGAGACAAAGAAAAGCAAACGTGCTGCAGAGAGAGTAATTCAAACCATGTTGGTGTGAGCGCGGCCCGGCCAAATTCTCTTAATTTTACTCAGGTATTGTTTTTCCATAACAATGTAGCCATGGGAACCTGAGGCCCCCAAAAAAGACCTAATTTATTTATGTATTTGTTGTTAGAACTGCCTGCCCACATTTTTTTGAAGATGTGGTTAGAACTGTGTGTGTGTTCAGACCTTATTAGCCTATTTGTATTGCATGACATTTGAACATATCCTTGCTTGTGTTGTGGTTTCCCAGTATGAATACAAAATGGCAAGCTGCAGGCGTGCTTGTGAATGAAGACGCACTCCCTGCTCCTCAAAATAAAACATGTTTCATTCTGTGCGCAGTTCTTTTGAAACTGACAATTCGATGCAGTCAGATGACTAATCATGTTGAGAAACATTGCAGGTCTGTATGAAATTTCTGAACCAAAATCTATTTAACGAACATTTTTGGATTCTGATCACAACTGTGCCTCGAAAAAACAGAATTGGAGCTGCCGTTTGTATTTTTGTTTTAGATATGCCAGAAACTGAGAATTTTACTGCTTCTGGGCCAAAAATGGAGCATTTTCCTGCCGTTGTTTGACTCCTCTTCAGCAGAATCGTCCTCTCCTCTGATAAACACCCGAACCATTTATGACCCTTTCTTGTTTTGTTTTTTTTTGTCATTTGTTTTGCAGGATCCCATTCTCGCTGAGCTTCTGCAGATCAATAAGGACCAGATTGCGTGTTACCATGAGCACGACTCCTTACTGGATCACAAGGAGGAGGAAGCCCTGAGCGAGGAGGATCGCAAGGCCGCGTGGGCCGAGTACGAAGCAGAGAAAAAGGTAGACAAGAGAGAAAACGCATGACTCAAGCATTTGTTCGAGCCCAAAGCTCAAGTACACCCCTCATTGTTCTCATTGAAGTATTAGTACAAGGTGAGCCAAACAAGGTTCATCCGGATGTGTGAGATGGTCTTGGATCCTCTTCAACAACAGGGCGAGAGGTTCTCCCCCTAAACTGAAGTGCAGGTCATTTTGGCCCGCTGGCAGGTCAGGAGGCTGCACTTTAAACCACAGAGGTTCTCCAAGCAGTATCAGTGCTACTTAGGGACTCCTCCACTGTACACACACAGTTGTGTCCTCTTCTCTTCTCCTTTCTTGTGGGGGCAATTAGTAAGGTTTATTTGGAGAAGTGTGTGGAGGGGGGGGTGCTGTTGTAAGAGCAGGAGCAGGTCTCCTCTTCCCCCCTGTGTAATCCTAGATTCTAATTCACTCTAATGATTATTTTTCCAACACACTCTCCCTTCTCTGCCCTCGGTGTCTTAAGCAGCTTTTCCCTCCAAGCTCTTCTGCTTTGCGAGAGAACAGAGGGTTCCCAGTCGTAGGAAAAACAGTGGCGCTGAGGTCAAATGTGAGCGATCTCGGTTGCGTTCACATCAGACCTCTGGTAGAAGATGCAGATATGGCCGCTTTTAACCACAAGAGGCTGTTCAGTATCATGTTGTATACTCTGTGCTTTGTAGGAGAAACAGCTGGAATGTAACCCAACCTCTGCTAATGTCTTCACAACTTACGGGTTGGTCGGCGGTGGCCAGGAAAAGCTATGCGTGTGAATATCAGATTTGCAACTCAGGGAAATGGGAAAAACTGAGAACGCCATCGGGTGCCCAAAACGAAACTGAACCCAGGAGCCCCACGGCCTCGCGG
This sequence comes from Malacoctenus gilli, assembly GCA_032164315.1. Classification (NCBI taxonomy): domain Eukaryota; kingdom Metazoa; phylum Chordata; class Actinopteri; order Blenniiformes; family Labrisomidae; genus Malacoctenus; species Malacoctenus gilli. Next base: position 5,694,209 of record JASSRZ010000049.1, on the reverse strand, counting down.
GGATGACTTCAGTGTGGTGCAAAGCTTAGCGGGGCTCTTGTCATAAATTTAAATTTCAGACTCTGAACATTGGAAATGAATCGAAGTCTCGACTGTGAGTCAGTCCGTGTGACAGTGGAGCAAAGCCAGAAAAGTGTCCGAGGATGCAGCTGAAGCTCCAAAGAAAGTGAGCCCTGTGTTTGTGCACATTCATGTGTAATGTGGTTTAGTGGTTGTTTTGAGGTTTTGTACTGTTTAGGTTTGCACACCTGTCCCTGGCCAGGTCCAAAGACCCCCCTTGGCCCCCCTCCACACACGCACACACGCACACATGCACACGCACACACGCCCCTACATACCGGATGGCCAGATTACAGGGGACGGGGAAAACCATCTGCAGCAGAGACTCAATTACATACAAACATCGGCATCCTGCTGGCCTTTACAGGGATGAGACTGTTTACTTCAGGTCACTCCTCTCACACAAACTCACAGTTATTCCAACAGGAGCAGCCTGTGGATGGTGGACAACTTGTAGAAATAGCAGAAATCAACGCACAAATGAGGTTAAAGCCGACATTGGTCGACCACAGCAGTTGTTTACCTCCTCGTCCCCCTCCCCCCGCCATGCCCGCACTGGGTCTCAGCACCTACCTAATTAGCCCCTGTCTCTTTCATCTCTCAGGGTATGTCCATGAGGACCAACTACCAGACAGCCTACTCTCACATGGACATGGGCGGCTCCAACTACTTCTCATACAACCTGGCGGCTATGGCCTCCATGACCAACCAGCAGCTGGAGGTAAGTAATGAGCTCCACATGCCCTCTCTCCTTCGCCTCACGCGCCCCCCTCTCTTCTCCCCCTACAGCACACGGCGCCCCACATTCCTCAGACCCCATTGCTAATTGTGACAACAGTCTAGTAGCGGACGAGCCCGACTCGGCCCCACTCCTCCACCTACCCCCCCCCCCCCCCCATGTCAGGGGCAGAAGTTATTTATAACGTGGTGACCAAGGGAGACAACAAGAGGGCCAAGGGAGGGTTTGTGTTCTGCAGTAAAAAAGTTAAATGGGTGTAAAAATGTTCCCGTCCTAAAATTCGTTATTCTGCAGGTATCTCTGTAAACAGAGTCCAAGCAGATTTTTGAGGTCGATATCAAAGAGATTTCTTGATCGGTTCGTCTCCTGCAGACCAGGATTAGCCTGCTGCTAACATTGTCTGTCTGCTGTGTTGTGCTGGACGGACTTAATCAGTTACAGCTTTTTTTGTTGGTAGTTGCTGGAAGTGGTGAGACTGAACAACACCGTAAATATGCTGGCCGTAAAAATGAAAATAATGAGCTCAAAGAATTTCTATAGAGCTGCACAGGTGGTGATAATTCACTCTGGGGTTGTCTCAGTGAGCGATTGCTTTTCCTTTTATTCCTCTTTGATCACTTAAGAACTGATTAATGCTACTTTGTAATCATCTATGTCACACATAAAGGTGGCAATGTAGTTGCAGCAGAGGGGCTAATGTTGTCTTTTTTTCCTCCAGGAACTCATAAACCAGGGTCGACAGAAAGTCATCGAAGCCACGAATGCTCTGAAAACTTTAACACGGGAGTCACTTGAAGACACAATCGCCACAGTCGTAAGTGTCACCTGTTGCACGAGACAGTTTACGATGATGGCGACATCTGCCAGTCCTAAAGCAACAGAATGTGAACGGTCACCTCTGTCTTCACAGTGGAAGGAGAACCCGGCGTTGACAGAGAACCAGGTCCAAGCGATGGCTCTGGGGCGGCAGGCCAACGTGCAGCTGGAGCTCAAACGCAGAGAAGCCGTTTACAGGGACGTTCTCACGAGACAGCAATCGGTGAGTCTTGCTGTGTGCTTTGGCCCCCTGCAGACAGCGTTTCACACAGCCACTAAAGAGAGCAGCTGATACAAGCAAATGGCGTGGTTCCACTGCGGACTTAAACTGTGTGTGGTCGTGGGTCACGTGCTCATTTGACACATCTCCGTCTGTTTTTCCAGCTGATGATGTTCGTGCAGAAGCTGATCACCAACAGGAAGGTGCAGGAGCAGCAGATGGCCCTGGCGAACCAAGCCAGCTACCTGAACCAGCTGGCCATGCAGAACGGCATGATGGGAGCAGGCGGGCTCAGCCAGATGGAACTGCTCGGCCTCTATCAGCAGCTCCACGGCGTGGGCACCCATCAGGGCATGAGCAAGAATCCCGGCCCCTCCAAGGGCCTTTAGGTCACACGGACTCCTCGCCGCTCCCCCCCTCTCAGCTAGACTGCTCCTAGTGGCTCAGATCTATGTAAGAAAAACCGCACTGTGAGACGGCTCAGAGCTCACAAACCCACCGGCCCGCCACGCAGTGGGCGGAGTAGTTTTGAGACTAGGCTGCTGTTCTGTGGAGCCTCAGGTGGGACAGACTTTCAGTCGTTTATTGTGTAATTCACTGAGAGACAGTGGAATTTGATGTATAAATGACTGTGAGAAGTCTTGTTAGGGATTTCAGCTGAAAAAAAATGTATATATCGCCTTAATGTTATTCAAGTTCTATATCTTCATTTTACATGTATTTAAGGACAAAGAAGTCCCCCCCCCACCCCCAGTGCTAAGAAGCATTGGATCGTTCTCCCTTAAAAAAGGGGTTTCGTTATTATTTGAACTCGCTTAGTTTTTTATACTGTTTTAAATGCCTAACTTACACCTGAGTGGGACCAGTATCGTTGGTGACAAGACTCTCTAAGCTGTTTGTTGTTATTACCCCCCTCAATGGATTCCTCCACCATTCTCTAGCGAAGCAGTTGGTGCTGCAGTGTCCTGCTCTTTTTGGAAACTAACAAGTCAAAACAAACAAAAATAAAAAATATATATATGGCCTTATATTGATTTCCTAAAAAAAGAAGAAGCTCTGTATAGATTTGAGATTAAGTCGAGAAATCTTTTTTATCATGCTTTTAAGTGTTTACATTAGTTGTCGCTGAACATGGTAATGGAATGCTTGTGTTGTTCGAAACTGCCTGCCGGTTCCTATGACCCCTTTTGTAACATCACTCATTGTCACGTGTTGTCTAGCATAGCACTGTGCGTCCTGTTCATTGTTTATGTTCCACTTGTGTTCATTTTCATCCTTGGGTGAGTTCCTGGGTCTCACAAAGCACAGCCAGTCCAGTCGGGTGTCACAGGGCCCAAAAAACTCGAGCCTTTACTCGTATTTCAAAGCTTCAATCTTGCATTTCTACACGGAGCTGGCGGAGTAAAGAGCGGAAATATTCTCGTACCCAGCTGATGCGTGTCCTCTGCTTTGTGAGAAACCCCCCTCCTGGACACTGTATTCTCACCAGGCAGGCCCCCCAGACTACTTGTATTCTACTTTGGCACATTCTTGCTTCTAAATGCTTAAACTGGTAATAGTTGTTGAACGTGGGGAACACAAACTTTCTCACGTGGAGATGTCCTCCATCTGTTTGACTCCTGTGTTTGCACAAGGTTCTTTTCATTAACGTAGACAAAGTTTTTTTTTTTTTGCCCTCCTCTAAGAATGTCATTGTTAGCAACTACCCCAACATTATTTGCCATGGGTCTGATCTGCTATTATCTTGATAAGTATTTAATAAAACATTTAACAAAGTGACCAAAAGGATGAGCAACAAAAGTGTTTGAGTCATTTGTTTTTCTGAGGTTTTTCTCCCATTTTCTTATCGGCGCTCGACCTTCAGGACACCATTTATTGTGATGTGGATCCAACTTTCTTCCTGTTGGCTGGGATGGGCTCCACCCCTCTTGCTCTCCGCTGAATGACCAGTCAGTCAATCTCAGGTCTGATACAGAAACCCACAGAGAGTCTGCTCCATAGTGACAGCACATCAGTAGCGACCTTGTGATGGGCCTGCAGGGCCTGTTTAGGAATCACTGGCAATGAAAAAAGCCACTTGATTTAAAATGTATTATTTCGGCAGCCCGACTGACTGATCGGTCCCCATGAAGCAGTTCTGTTTCAAACAGTTCGGGAATTAGACCAGCTCCACATGGTACAAAATCTCAGGAACCGGATTCCTCCATAACAGCCACTTCACTGCTCTGCCCTCTTTCACCTCACTGGGAGAAATTGTCCTCCTTCCTTTAACTTTGAGATTTAAAAGGACTTTAGTTTTGTGTTGTTGGAAGGAACAATCCTTGCCAAGCTGAGACTTATTCTAGCAAGGTGTGTGTTTGCAAACCAGTGGGTCTGAGGCTAAAATACAAATCTATACGTATGATTTTTCAAATGTTGCTCATGCTGAGTCATGTTAGTCATGTGGTTTCTACCGAAGGGACTTTGCATTTGTTTCACCACCATACACTCGGTTGATCATTTTCAGTTTCCTCTGTCCGGCTTTGTCCTGAGCACGCCCACCTCAGCTCAGTGTTCGTCGGATAAAGGGGTGTCGGTCTTTGGGTCCAATTTTTAGCCAGAAATTTCAAGCCCGCGGACAACAGACAGCTGACACATCGTGACACGGTGTCCCTGTGTTTCACACCCACGGCTTTAAGTGCCTTTTGTTCCCCCCTCGCGTCTCCCTTCAATCTTTCATCTATTTTTCCCCTCTCCTGGTATTGTTTTCATTTCTCAGTCTGCCAGGGTTTTCCCCTGCATGTCTTTGACTTTTCCATTCCCTCCCCCCAGGGGAGCTTGCTCTCACAGCTTACAGATATCTGCCAGTGGAGAAACATTACAACTATTGCAGATGTTGAAATGTTGATCCCATCCCCTCTTAGCCCCCGATTACCACCACTCCAGGTTTGCAGCACATCCCCGCTGGTCGAGTGTGCTGCGGGCAGCTGTTTCTGTCCATTGCACGGACGGAGCCGCTGCAGACTGCACGGTGGAGCCTGTGAGGCCCCTGCAATGAATAACCAATCACTGGTCCTAATCCACGCTGATGTGTAAAGCCAATTAGGAGTTAGGATCCAGTTGCATAAGGAATCTGATTTTGTACGGTGGATGTAGGGTGACTAAGACTTCATGGAGACAGAGAGAGCTTGTGCACATTACATGATAATGTAACCCTCACTTGGTGAGGGGTTTAGGGGGGAAAATTGGCATGAGATTGTACTGCTGTTTTCCTCTGGGAAAGAATCTGCTGCATTTTTTTCCACCTAATTCTGTCTGTCCTTTGGACAACATAAGGTAATTTATAGTGACTGCTGTGAAACACTTTGTTTCGGCTGTTATTTTGAGACGCTGTGCAAGTCTCTTCACAATGACTCGTTTCTTTGGTTAAAGTTGAAAATAGTTACTTAATTCTTAAGTCTTTTGTTTCCCTTTATTCACCCAAAGAGGTGATATTTTCACCCTGTTTGTTTCTGATTTAACAGAATGATTTAAAGGCATTTAAAGTTTGGGGTGAAATTATCTGAAGGGCTGAGAGGAAGTACAAGGTGGAAACATTTTGGTTGATGCAGCGGTGGCGACATTTATCTGCTGTAGTTTCTGAGAACATTTTGTGACAGTAATCGATCCTTTATCAGTGATTCTTTTGCTTAAGCAGCAGCCAGGCCATGAGCACAGTCCGAGAGGAAAAAGGAACGACATGCAACACTCGGATATAATATATATCTGGTTTTAATTGGTACATCAGGATTTTACTCCAAGCAAAAATAGTCCTCACAATGAGTTCTCGATAGCAAGACAATTTTATTGTCATGTTCATTGCAGTTCTTTGTTGTCTTTTTCTGTTTGCTTTTTTTTGGGTGTCATTTCAGTAGAATCTGCAGTCCAGGTAACTTCAAGTTCATTACAAAATAAAGTCTTTGCAATAAATAAATATATAGATTTACATTTATACTTTATATGTAGAAAATAAATATATCATACATCTCATAAATAGGATCACCCATATGTACACCTCAGCTGCTTGCATTTTTAATAATGTTCTCGACACTCGAACATTACAAGTCGCTTTTGATTATAAAAAAACCCCATTGCTTATTCTTTACAACCGCAGTCAGAGAAGTGCTTTCATCCCGAGCTTAATCACTTATTTGCATATAATTCCTACAAGACATGTTTTGATCATGGATGTATCTCAGCGTGATGAATGTGATGTTTAGACTACAGCTGGGACTGAGGATGTGCAGTAAGTGCCGTTTCATCGATCCCGCAGCGATGGTATCCCCCTCGTTCATCTTGAAACCGTGAAGTAAACTTCATAAAACTCCAGTTTGTCTTGCTACGTCTCTGCCTCGCAGACGTTCCCCCTACAGTTCCTGTGGAGCCCCGCAATCCCAAACATCCACCTGTCCAACACGTAGCACATCAGCTGTGCACCTCTGACCCTTCCCTTCCATCCACCTCGCACTGTAAATGTGGAATGTGCTCTCTTATTACATTAACGTCACTGTCGCTGTGTATGTAGTGGTTGACAGATGCACACTGTGACATCTGCAGTGCTCTCTGTCGAGCTTGTGAAAGTCCCTCCTCGGCCAAAATTCCCCTCCCGCCAGTTTAGTGCTGCTCCGAGCCACGATGTGTGGCTGCCTCGGTGTCTACACACAACATCCTCGAACAATATTGAGACAACAAGGCACCTCGTGTGAATTTCTCCTGATCTGCCCACGGCCGGGGCAGCCGCGGCACCTCCTTCGTCCATCAGTGGTTTCATAAGAAAGCGTCGCCTCCTCTCTGAGGCAGCGAGTCTGCTGGAGAGGCGAAGCAGCCACATCCAGGACCAATGTTTATGCCACTGCCGTACGTGCTTGGCAGCGGGCCGAGGTGCAAACACAGTGACCTCAGGGGGAGTCGAGGGTAAACAGTTCTGTACCAGGTCCAAAATATCCACAACACCCCCACCCGTCCCCACCCTTGCCTCCTCCAGCTTCTCCTCCGCCTCGTCTTTGTTTATTTCTGTGCCTCTGGATGGAACCAGTTCCCTCAGCAAAAGCACTGGTCACCTGTACTGGAATAAATCCCTGTAGGCCTGAGGGATCTTCTCGATCTCCACCGGCCGGGGCAAGAAGTGGGTGAGCTTCTGGTGTTTTTTAGTCCTGCCGCCCTCTCTGGGCGAGCCGTCCTTGTTTAAAGCCACGTAGTAGAAGCGTCCTGTGTCCGTGTGTTTGTATAGAGTCGAAGCGTAGGTGTTGTACCAGTTCTCCTCGAAATGCTCCCTGAACACACATTCTGCTGTCAGCTTCTTCTGCGGGAGAGGAGGGAAAAAAACAGCTGTTAGTTTGAGGGGAAGAGTGCAACCCGAGTCAAGAAATACAACAGTAAAAGGTGATGTGTTGGTTGAGATGGCTGTGGATATTCTGCATGCAGACTCCAGTTGTGCTGGTTAATGTTTCGCCAGCTATCTTGCACTGCAGTTGTAGGTTAAAATGAACTCGTACTAACCCGTTTAGGGCAGGTGGTCATTATGTCAAGACAGGGGAAGTCTTCATGAGACAGACTCATCAGACTCGTTAACCTCTCCAGGAGGAGTATTCCCCTTCTTGATGCAGCGAAATCAGTAGCCAGCCCCCCTCCCCCACCCCAATGTCTCCAACCCCTCTCAGATCGTCGCTGCCCCCCCGCCCGATAGAATGGCATGAGTGATGGCTACGGGTTCAGCAGGTGAGAGCGCGTGCTGGCTGAGCGAGCGTGAGAGAACAATGAGAGACACCCCGAGGTTGCAGCGACTCCCGCCAAGTCGGTTCAGTCTCCCCTGGCTCTGCGAGAGGCCCGGGCCTCCAACGGGAAGGTGTCGCCCAGATCCACGAGCCAAAATGTCAAACCGCTTCTGAGGGGTGTCCCAGAGAAGTTCCTACCGCCCCCCCCTTGCCCCCTGTCCCTTTTTTTTTTTGTTCTGGCAAGGAAGACATCCATCTGTGTGTCAATCTCTGCCGCGCACACACATCACAGCCCTGGCAAGTGTTTGTGCAAGAGTGTTGTGTTTAATTCCAGAGGCAATTTTGTTGATTGGCTGTCAGGTTCTGCCTGGCTGCGGCTGTGTGGTGAAGCTGTTGTCTGTAAACACAGCCTAGAGGGCACATGACTGGGCCGGCTCCATCGCAACACACACCAGCACACGGACACACAAACACGCACACGTTCACACAAGCCTCATCGGATCAAAAGCTTGTCAGGGTCTGGCGGTTACGGGACGGAAGTACCCATCTCCCTGTTATCCTCCCCCTCTTCCACCTCCTGGCCTCTCACATCAGACAGACATGTCTACATCGCTCCCTGTCAGTCAGGTGACTCAGTCAGGTGTGCAATTACCCCCCTCCCCCCACGCCCCCAAATCACCACCTCCCACCACCACCTACCTACCCCCCCTCTACCCCCCGACGGAGTCAAAGCTCCGGGATGCCAGACTCCAATAGCGTGCAGTAACAATATCTGTACTTTCAACATAATGGCCGCTCTTAAAAGTGGCCTCTGTTCAGACGGTTGAGAGCCATGGGGGGGTTGGGGGGTGGGGGGAGCCCCGAGAGGCCCTCGGGTAGTGCCCTGGGACACCTGATACAGGTCGCCCTCGCATACTTCCCCTTCATTGTCTGTGTCTCTTTCCTCTCCTCTGTCTCCAGGCACCCACCACACGTGAGAAAAAGTCGGACAGGAAACTTTTTGCAGCTCAGGCTGGGGTGCACGCAGAGGTGACTTCAACCCAAATCACCCAACGCTCACATCCAGAGTCACTCCGAACCTTCTTGCCTCTTCTTGGAGGGAAATATGTAAATATTTCTGCATATTTCAAAACTAAATGAAGAGGTGTATCTTTTCCCTCCTTGGAAAGCTGCTTCTCCTTGAATCGCTTCACATCCAAAACATGCATGGAGTGAAAAACGCACATTTGTTTTGTCTCTCTGAGGTTTTCCCATCTGCAACTTATGAGAACCTTGGTATCTGACTTTTTGATAGTCCAGTGCACCGATGTGTTATTGTTAAAGAAGAAGCTGTTTCATCTTCGGCGAGTGGCCAAGTGCGGGAGAAGTCTTTTGTGAATGGCGCCCCGAGCGGAGCGGAGCGGAGCGGCCAGGCCGGGGTTCCGACTGAATGGAGGCGGCTTTGACTCACCGACCCAAAGAGCTCGCCTTTCTCATTCATGCCGAGATAGAGTCCGGCATCCACCCCTCTGATGCTGACCAGACTCACTGCCAGACTGATGAACTCCAGGATACCTGGGGTGAAACACACACAAACACACATGGAGAAAAACTGGTCAAGAAAGAAAACACCACACACACACTGTAGGAATAACACAGGGTCGTGCTACAGGTGGCCTTCAGGTGGAAGGTTAGTTGATTTTGGTTTGGCACTGAAGATCATCAAAGGGAAACCCGGGATCTTACTGCTACCCCATATTTCATTCAGATAAAAGATGTGCTTTGCAAATTACCAAAAGAAAAACACAATCCTAAAGACTGGTGGCAATTTCCTGATGATTCTGCCTTACAAAAAAACATCGCAGTCTTTCGTAACGGGGGTTGTGGTCGTCTATAAATGTCTTCATCCGGTCTTTGGGAGTTTCCCGATCGCAACGAAAGCGGAGCGAGAAATCACTCCTGCGAAGCCGAGAAGGGGGCAACTCGCTCAGTGAGCGGCCGACTTACAGGAAGCGGCAGCACAGGGAACATCCACTTCAAAAGCAGAGACACAACGGGTAAAATTAAAAGCCACAGGCTGTTGTGATGCAGAGGTTAGTCAGAGAGGATCCAGCTGGCTGCGCTGGCTGGCTGGCTGGCAGGGGCCAGCTTAGAGCCACCTGGTCCCCATCTCCCCCGACCTCATCCCATGCCAGAGGATGACAGAGAAGATCCCTCTAATTTCTTGTGGGGTGAAAAGTGTGTTTCATATCCCTCTAATCAAAGCCACGTCCTCCTCGCAGCGTTGACAAAGGACCTTGCATTTTAAAAGCTAAGTGAAGCCAGAAACAAACACGCGGACCACCCATCCCTGTAAACCGGCTTGTTTTGGCTCAAGTCTGAATGTTAAACCTTCTCTGAATTCCGCAGTGGTCACGCTTTAATTTAGAGCTATTCTGCTTTTTTTCCCGCAGCAAGCGAGCGAGCGAGCCGGCCTGCACCTGCGACATGACTGCATGGATATGAGGCGTGTGCGTGTCTACCCTCTGACCCCGTTTGTTTAGCCTGACCGTCTCCCGGGAGCCACAGATCACTTCAGGGTTGCACTTCTCCAGAAGGACACGTGTTTCAATAAATGGCAGCCGATTCGAGTCGTGTTCATGTCGGCGGTGATGTCGTTTGCGTTGTGTCCTAAAGTCACACACTTTTTCAAACGCACTCGCCGCTTGTGCATCAAGTGGTGCTGTGGTGTCTGAATTCTGCTGCATGTTGTGCATTGCTTTGAGTTGCAGGAGAACACACAGGTGCTGCTGACTTCAGGCAGCCCGAAGTCTGCGAGGGCTCTGGCTGAGTCATACCAGGAGTGTCCTCCTCGGATGTGAAAAGTCATCATGCAACATCACCAATGACACTCCATGGGCGTCACTCACACAGACAACTGCACTGCTTTTGCTGTGACTTGCCTCAATATGTCCAAAGTACGACTTGACACAATGTCACAACTTGACATCATATCAAGCGAGACAAATGGAGCCGGGGAATACAACTGAGGTTCTCCGAGGGCGACACCCAGAAGGCTAAACCCTTCGACCTCACAACGCACTTAGCTGCATTCATCAGAGAGTTCAAGTGTGGTGAAGTGTTCGGGTCAGACACGGACAACTGGCGGCCCGCGGGCCACATGTGACCCCCGTTTGCAATCTTTGGGACTGGCAAGGTAATTTCTTAAAAAAGGACAACTTTAGTTCCACAGGTTAGGGAGTCATTTTGTTTTAAACACGGAAATGCTTTTGAATCTAGACAGGGAAGGGAATTGAGTTGAGATTATCACTGATATTTGTGCTGATTCCAGAACACTCTTTCAGTAGAAGTGTTCAGGCACAATTTGTCCCTCCAGTAGAGAGGACAAAAAAAATGCCCCCACTGCAGGATTCGAACCAGGGTCTTACTAATGTTCAATTTCTTTCGACTAAACTAATCTTCACAAGCACACAATTCTGTTCAACCTGTTGAGTCTCAATCAGCTTATTTCGTCACCTAATTTACAACACCGAGGCCACGTATTAACACACTGAGTGAATACGCACAACCCACGTCAGAAAAAGCAATCGCCTTCACTGTAATTAGTTACACCTGTGCATTTCCACTGAAACAACCCGGAAGTTGAGCCATACGTGATTCTTTTTTTCACTGGGGCGTGAATACGTGCAAGCTCCCCTGTTGCTGGGGCCGCCGCGTGCGCGCGACGCTTGTTTGCAGCCGGGCACGGACACCTGCGCCCCGCGCGCAGCGGGGATTGCCGGGATAAAAAAAAAAGGTGTGTGTTTGCGTGTGTGTGTGTGAGACTGTGTTTCCCTGCGGGCCAGGTGACAGTGACGCACAACTGTGTACCCACTGGGGGATGCCGCAGGAAAAAAAGCCTCTTAATTGTAGAGAGCAGGTTACAGCTGCGATAACATAAGTCTAAACTGATTGCGTAAAAGATAAGCAACGTAACTGGAGGCTTTTTGTACGCAAACTCAGGCGCGGGCCACGTTGTAAATGCCTCCTTCTTTGGTTGTTCAAGAATGTTGAAGGGGTGACACTCAATGAGAGTTTGGAACAACACTGCAGAAATGTATTGAGAAATATAAATGTTGGAAAGTGAAGCGTGACAAAAGTGAAAGGATGAGGACATAAACTCACCGAATCTGCTGTGGTCCTGTCTTGTCCCGTGCACTGTGCCATTGGGGAATATCTCCAGCTGAAAGCCGGTCCTGCAGTAGAGCTGCCGCCGCCTCAGGATGCCTTTGAGGTGGGTGAAATCTGTGGGCGACCCCCGCTGCAGCCTGCCTTCAATCTGCCCCAGCCGCTCATTGAGCCCGACTGGGGACTCCGGCAGGGGAATATTTCCCAGCGCAGGAAAGCTTTGTAAATCCAAGTCGAGCGTCCCCAGAAAAGTCCCGACCTCTGCCATTGTGTGCACAGCTGTCAAATTTAGCGAAGGCATTTGGGATGTACGCTGAGCAAAAGGAGGGAGAAAAGTTGACACAAGTCCGGTCCATGCACGCACAAAGCGTACCCAGCGCGCCGTGCTCCTCCGAAGTCAGCCGAGTCCTCTCAGTTTATTGACTGTCCTTTGCTATAATCATGAGTTTGATATCTGTGTTTATCAAACGGAAAGACTCTATTATATACATACTCCCCACGCATTCTCACATTGGATATTCAGGCACAAGCCACGCCTGGCTGGCATCCCTTCTTACGCGCATCAGTTTGCTTTACTTAAGGCGCACTTTCAGTCCAACTTTGACAACTGCTCGTGCCGCCGTCCGTCCGCTCATGTCACCGTTCTCTCAGCGAGCTGCGTCTATTTTCTGATCACAATAATCCGAGTGCAGAAGTCGCGTCGCCGGGCTCCCGAGCTGCCGCTGCGCCCCGTGGCTGTCTGATAAAAGCGCACCGCCCGTCCAACAGAAGGCGACTCCGGCAACAGTTTGTGGTGGGATAAAACGCGACACGGATGCAGGAGCGACAACCATCATCGTTAGCCCTTCAATGCCAACTGACTTAAAGCTGGAAAACTACATTGGTGATAAACTGTAGCCAAAAGTTCACCACAAAGACGATCCATAATGTGCACTAACTTTTTTTTTTGTCAGGAAGGAAAAAAAAACTGAAAAAGGAAGAAAAAACCGCCAAACAACTTTCACCCCTCAAGATTACCAAAATACCCTGCGTATAATCTCAAAGTAATCCGACCTCCTGCACACGTTTCAGTGCCAACCACTGCAGTTGGACCTTTTCATGAGAGCATTTTCTCCACCTCCTTGTTGGAAGCAGGTGCTTCCTCGCCCCTGCACAACGTTTGCAATGTGCTCCAGCAAACCAGCAGTTTAACCACTTGTTCTACTGGCAGCGAAGGAGAGAAAAAAAAAGGGAAAAATCTGGCTGATGACGTGTAGTCATATATCTGGTGCGCTGGAGCTGAGATCAATGCTTTTTGGCAGTGTTTAGTGGCACTTTAAAGAAGTGTTTTAGTTGTTTGTGACAAAAAAGATGCAGGTGAACATTGGCGGACTGAGATAAGACTGTGTGTACATTTATTGTGGTAAATTATTTGTGATATATCTCTGTTTTGCACAATGTTTTTTCTTCCATTGATACAATATGTCCCGAGGAAAGGACAAAGGTAAATAACGACAGACGTGAAATGAGTTTGAGCTGCAATATCACGCACATGAAAGGGAACACAGGGGAAAGCCACAACAGGACTAATAAATACTATGTGTAATTTATGACTGAATGGGGATTTTGCATCTCCACTGTGCACAATGGTGCAGCAGGTCCCAACTTGTGGCGGTGCAGGGGGAAAAAAAAGGAGAAAGGCGGCTTTGGTGAGGACCTTCTTTCTGTGTGAAGATCCCAATGAAAACAAACTCCAGGAGTGTTTTAATTAGTTCACTGTTCTTGAGATATCAGTGACAGCAGGTTGGGTGGGAGGGGAGGAGGGCGGGCGAGGGGGGCATGATTACATCAATAACACCATTTAACTATTAGACGTGTTATTTTAGACCTCCTTCAAGCTGTTTGCAGAAACCCCCGTCCTGAGGGGGAGTCCTCACCTCAGAGTGGCTCATCGCAGGCGGCGGCAGCTTCCCTGTAGAGAAACGCGATTTATGACAGCGCCTCGCTCCCAATGAATGCTGACAAAAAAGTGTGTTGGGATGACGCGCAGCGCGTATGATTGTTTTGATGTCACTGTCAGGATGAAGATGAACTTCTTGGCTTCTTGTTTTTTGGATAATTTATCAACTTTTGTAGCGGCGGCGCGATCTATTCTGAAGCAGATGTTTCTGGCTTTCAGAGCGGGGTACAGTAAGATTGACCTCCCAAAGCACGCAGGGCTTTTTCACTGCTACTAATTATGCCACTATAAATCTTGCGGGTGTGTCACGGCTGCATTGAAGTCAGAGGAGGGACAGTGGCTTTTCAGCTGGTGCGGGATATGAAAGGTGGTGGGGGTGATGAATGCCCATGGGCCTCCGCTTGATGAATTGGGCGAAGGGGTTGACGAGGAGTCACTGATGGCCGTGCTTTTGTGCGAACAGACACCAGGGCCCTCGCTGCCGAAGAGGATGAAAGGAGGATTCGTCTCAGCTCGAGAGTGGAAGCGGAGAGACTGAAGAAAAGAGAGACCAGGAGAAAGAAAGAAAGAAAGAGGTTCGCAAACCAACCTAATAGATGATTACAGAAGCAACACCCAGCCCTGCTTTCTCCCCTCCTCGGGAGCACGTATGAGCCTCGCTCACCGTGCATCCTTTCTCCACAAAACTCAAATCAATCTTAGTGTCACAGTAAAAATCCACTCGTGCTAAATTTTGATTTCTTTTTTGGTAGCTATTAGAACTACATCTGTTGCTGGTCAGCCATATTTTATAGTTGACATGGCAGATTTATGGCTGCAGATGCAAAAAAAAAAAAAAAATGGGGGGAAGAAAGGAAAAGAAACCCAGAGTCAAAATGTTCCCATATGCTGAGAACCTGCAGAGGATATAGAAATGAAGATAATGACCTCAAGTGCATAGCTGCACCTTTGAAGTCACTCTCCCATGAGTCACGGCGAGGGAGTCAAAACGAAGATTCAAAATGAAGTTACGCTTGCATCTGTAACTTGGGGCTAATAAGAGCCTCACCTGTTTATTTGGCTCAGACGAGCTTCACATGCGTCCTCCACAGAGGGGAGCAAAGGTCTGGTCGGACATGTAGAGCCAACTCGTTGCTCAGGCCGAGTTTTGCGTGATTCCGTTCTGTTGGAGGTCTCTGAATGTATTTCTCAGGAAGGTAAAGGAGCAGCTCTACGTTTTGTGGGAAACACGCTGTCTTGGCGAGCGAAAGGTGTTGAGCTTGATGCAGCTTTTATGTCCACGCAGTAAAGCACGAGAGCAGCTGCTTAGCTTAGCTCGGAGACTGGAAACGCTGTCCGCCAACCAGTTTCTCAATCATTAACATGTTGCGTCTTGTTCGCTTAATCTCCACAAAAACCTCACAACACCGAGTTTTACAGGAGAGTGTGTGTCGGACTGTTTCTTGGCCGGAGCCAAAATCTTCCCCGAAGGCTTCAGTTTCCCTGAAACAGAGCCCACCCCCCCTCTTACTGGTCATAGTGGAGCCAGTTGCAGCACTCTCTTAGCTTTGATGGATGCCCAGTTCACATGAAGACCTCCTACTGCTGGATCGGGGCTCACACGTAACCATCAGATCTGGGACCTGGCTTCTCGGAGCCCTTCTTAACCCCGGCCAAGTGAGGGCAAGAAGGAACGGCTGACTCAGAGTCAGCAGCTACCAGGGCTGAGGGCTCATATCTTATAGCAGCCGGTTAACAAGGCCACTAAAGAGGTCAAACTGTGTGTCTGCCTGCGAGGAGAACCCAGTGTACAGGCCACTGAGCACAAGCTGCAGAGCAAAGCTGCAAACTCCCAGAGCGAGAGAGGGAGAGGATATCATCTGTTCTTATTTTACCTTTTGTCAAGCAGCATGTGGAAAATGATCTTCACTGTGAGTTATTTGCAGAGCTGGATTCCATGTTATTTCATTCCCTAGCAGAGACATAACAGAGAGGGTCTCCTCTTTCACGCAGGTGGTCCTTCGGCCTTGTTCAAGGGCGCTGTGTGCGCTGGGGCAGGGTTGGGAGGCTACGCCGGGGCGGGGGTGAGTTGGGGGGGGGGGGGGGCGGCAGACAGATGCATGCGAATTTAGGTAATGGTGTAACATTTCAGTGCCTGCTTTCCTTGGCTACAGCATGCAAAGATAGTGTTAATTAATTTGTTTGCTTTGCTTTCAAGCACTAACGAATGGAGTCCTCTTGGTCTGAGAAGCCACCAGCATGCAAGGAACACGGTCTTAAACCAACGTTTGTGGTACAAATTGCTTGCATATGTTCTGGGCAGAGGGAGAAAAATCCCTGTCATGTTACCAACAGAGATGTCCCACTGTTGTTGTTTTTTTTTTCTAATTATACTCAATACAAAAATCTTGGTCGGGAATATCTCAAGTTTCTCTCCAACATTTGGGTATGACAGTTACTTATCCAACTCCAAACTTTGTGGTTGAACTGGAACGCTATGAAGCCATAATTAATGGCCTAACCTTCCGACTTGCCCACCACGCAAGCGGGGTTTTTCTTCTTCGTGACGTTCCACTCGGAAAGCCACCAGTTGGGGCGTCAGTGACTCGGCTGCTAGGGTGGGTTGGTCTTTAATCCCCCCCCCCCCCCATCTTGCTCTGTGGAAGTGTCCTCGAGCAAGGCTGTGCTTCACATGGGAGCTCCTACCACTGGTGTGTGAATGGGTGAAAATGACCCAGTGTGAAGCGCTCTGGGTGCTGTTTAGTGCAGTGGGACAGTGGTATAGACCATTTACTGCTGAGTGAAAAAGGACATTTATGCTATTAAACAGGCACTCGACTCCCACTAATTATAGTCACACGTTCGTCTGCTCTGGTTTTATGAGCTCTCGCCGTCCCAGCGATGTTCCACCTGCGTGTCCATGCGGCTCACCGAGGTGCCGTGGAACAACAGCCTTCGCGGTGCGTCTGTTTCTCAGCTCTGCAGGGCTGCGGTCTGACGTTAGAGAGTGTATATGCGTGATCATGATCCTGTCTGATGAGGGAACAGGCCCTCAGAGCGAGACTATTATTCTTACTACAACACAGAGCAGGAATCTACCCTCAAACAGATGTTAGGAGCCCTTTGTAGAGCCTGTTGGCCCAGAGCCCAAACCTACCTATCTGCACAGCTATTTACATGGCAATCCAGCTGCTCTGCCTCTCCACCCCCCCCCCCCTTGCTCTCGCCTGTCTTCTTTTTTTAACACATTTAAATTCTCCTCTCTCTCTCTCTCTGCCTCCCTCCTTTTTTCTCCCTCGCTGTTTGAAATCAAATACCTGCTCTCGTATAAACTTTGATCAATCAAACGCACTAATTTGTTTAGCTGAGGAGACTGTGACATACTGACGCAGGCTCGGGAACACGGAGTTGAAAAAGGCCAGGCTTCCCGTATCTCAGAATATCTCGGGGCTGACGCAAACCTTTACCCCGCGCTTTATATTTAGTCAGTCTGTCTCATTGAATGGCCAAATACCCCCCCCCCCCCAACAAAAAGTTTCTACCTGCTACAATGACTTATTGTCCCCTCTGGCCTAAGCAGATGTGGGAGCGGAGGATTTATAATGATAATCATTCTGGGACTCAGAGTTTATATTTTGCTTGCTCACTAATCTTGTGAGGTGATATAAAATGCCTTCTACTTCTGTTTCATCCAGCGTGGCCTTTGTAGCTCCGCTGAAGTTCTTTGTAAAGTAAATTCATCATTTTTATTTTAGTCATCTATTAGTTTTAGGGTTCTAAAGGGACTGTACAGAAATTATTGGGGGCGAGGTTGAATCGTTTATTATTTCTTGAGAAACACAAGAAAAGCAAGTTTTTTTTTATTGTCGTAAAAATGCAATGCATCAGAGGTTTTTGTTTAAAAGATCTGAGATATTCCTAACTTGCTGAACAGACATGAAAAAAAACCTCGCCAGAGAGCTGCTCAGGTATTGAGTCACTTTAGTGTCGTTAGTGCAACAGTACACAAGGTGATGGCTGAAACTCTCGCAATTACGTAAGTCAGAAGAGGCAGAAAATCGTCCAATTTGTGTGTTGCATTGACCATGCAAATCCCTTCGCTGCGTCATAGGTCAATGATGATTTTTTGATACTGAGATGTAGTTTTAAAGAGTCGGTGGTTGTTTAATCCAGTAAATGATTAATTCTACATCCAGAACGTAGATATATTACAGCAATACACCGACTCTGTTTGAAAAAGTTTAAATGATATGGCCAAACTTCGAGGGGTCGTGCAAAGAGCAGACGGGGACAGAGGTGGCATCATTTGAATCCTCCATACTGCACCTTTAATAACGAACTTGAACCCATCTCTGTGAGTAAGACAAAAATGTAGCAAACCCTCCCCTGTTATCCAACAAATAAGACTGTCCTCCCATGAGCAATAAGACAAACACACAACCCTCCCTCCTTTCTGGCAACACCGTTTCTCTTCAGCAGCCTTTGTAAAGTCAAGAAAACTCCAAGGTATGTGTGTATGGAAGCTGCTGCTTGCTCATTTAGGAAGAAATGTAAATTAGGTTTGTCTTGTTGTGCTGCTGACATTTAGCTGTTATAGTCGTTCCTATTATCCTCCAGGTTTAATAGCAGTCACGATGACTTAAATGATGTAAAACAGTGCAGAGTTTCTCAGCCTGGCGATGAATCTGGTCCTCATTAGCAGGCAGCTCAGTGGCCGCATTATCATAAGATGATAATTAGACAGGCAACCTTCATGTAAATGAAAGGAAATGAAATCAAACTCCGCTGGGGCCTTGAAGCTGGCCGGCTCGTCAGTAGAGGGTGCTGATGTTTTCCCTTTTCAGGGCCCGGCCAACATCTCAGATTGCCTCAGAATCATGCAATGTCACGCTATGACAAATGGAGATACATTAGTTAATTAAAGAGGGGAGTTCAGAGCCGGGTGATGCAGGTCGTCTTTTTATCCTTGCTGTTTTTTTGCGCTCGTTCTGAAAAACATTCCTCCGTGTCACGACGCAAAAGTGGTCCAGCTGTCCGGCTCTCCCCGCGTGATTGGTTCAGTTGTTCTCTCAGTCTCTGTAATCAAGGCCGTCTCAGCTTTGACGTCGCTGCGCTGTTATTCTCCCCTCCGTCGATGGCTTGGTTGTTGACTTAAGTGAGCGTTCAGATCTGGTATATTAGTGAAGGTAATTTACTGTCTGGAGTGATTTACAGTTGGAGGTGATTGTTTGGTCCTGTGCCTGAGAACCCGCAGTCTGTTTACCAAACAGGATTAACCAAAGACACGTCTTCAGCCTGCTCACTGACGATAAACAGCCCCTCCACCAGAGATGTTTTAATTGACTTCAAGTGAGTTTTGGCAAATGAGAAATCACCAAAAGGACCAACGGGTGCAGCGGGTTCGCTGCCGGCAATTCGCATTTGGAGGGTTTAACGCAGCGTGTTTTTTTCCTTCTTTGTATCTAATGACTCTAAATTCTTTGTCTTTGAAGATATGGGGGGCAAATAGTTGTTAGGTTGAGACAGTCTTTCCGCTGCCAGAAACAAAGCTGGAGGCTGAGACAGGTGCATCACGCTCATCACATCCTGATGGAGGAGACGGAGGGCCAAGACGCTGTTCTCAACATGTTGGAAGTGTTTGTTAACAGATGGAGACATGTGCTGGCAAACGTTACCTCACTTCTGCCGCAGAGAGGAAAGAGCGACTTTTTATTTCCAATGGCACGAAGGACGCCGAGAGATAACAAATCCAGGACAACGTTTACGCGCTGATCCTCCGCAGCTTAACATTTGTGCAGGAGATTTCGGCGGCACCCAAAACCTTTATGCCCTCGTATTTGAACTGTCAATCTCGTCGGAAAAGAAAATGTCTGAGACTTTGTTTATTCCCAAGTTTTAACTGTAATATCCAGCTGCAAATTGTGCAAAACCACAAGCAGGTTAAAGATTTTCCCCCAGGAAATCTTTTTTTTTTGTGTCTGTCATTCTTTTCAGCCATGTCTTAGTCCCATATGTTCCCCCCCGTATCTGTGTTTGTATCGCAGCTTTATTTCGCTTGTAAGGTCATGCAGCTACAGCTGGCATCAATATGGCAGGGCCTTTTTCTGTCTGAGACCAGCGCTGGAAAGTTATATTCATCGAGCTAATCAGTTTAAAAGATAATGAAAACAAAGATTGTTTACAGAGATTAGGCCGTTGGAAATGGAGTAATCAGTGCTTTGAAAGGGCACTGACAGCGGTGGGCTGGATTACTGTCTGTAGAAACCCAGCAACGCCGCCGTAACTCTCCATCTCTAACAAGCCCTCGAAGCCCTGATGTCATCACAGATAGAAGATAGAGTGCCTTCTCCTCCGCCGCTCTCCGTTCGCTCCTCTTTGCTGGAATGAAATTACTCAATGTTTAGGAGACGCAGCACCTGTCAGCCAGATGTGTTTGAGTAATGAATAAAGCATAAGATGAAGTAAGCGTTTTGACAAAAATGTCCAGAGAAAAATTAATCACGAGCCCGATTTCTCCTCGGCCTCATTGTTCGATTCGTCGTTTGATTTATGCGGCAGAGGAGTGATGGATTTTTCAAAGTCGCCGGGTCAAAGCTCTTGAAATATTTGTAACATTTCACGCTTTTGTGAGCATATGGATTAGATGCTAATGTTGACATGAGCCGCGTTAAACGTAGGTCAGCTTGTGGGTTTTCTCCTCGTGTGCGTGGGCTTGTGTGGCTCACGCAGTGGTGTTTGGTCGCCAAACTGTTCAGTCCTGTTCACATCTTCTTCGTCGTGGAGAAACATGGGGCCCCGGTTTAATTGGGGAGGGGTTCCCTCGCAGAGCTCCCCCATGGAAAAAACCAGGAGAGTAATGATCAGTATCTCAGATCTCAGCGAGGAAGGGAGGGCGGCGACATGTGTTTGGGATTTGGACCCATACGGGGTTGCCCCCTTCACCAGCCAAACAGAACTCGTGTGCGATCGCTAACCAGGCCTGAGTGTGAGTACGTATTTATCAACATGCCTTCTGACAGCAGAAGGAGGGGAAAAAAACAGGGAGAGATCTGGGAGGACGATAGATCCCGGGGTTGTGTCCAAGAAGACGGAGCGCCTGATGTGCCAGGACAAGACGTAGAGCAGCAACATTTGGCTCCCGCTTTGACACAGCATTTGGCTGTTCACAGGCCTTTCCTCTTGTTATGGGGGAAAGGAAGAAGTGAGTTAGCACGTCCGTCTTGATATTTCTCCGGCTTTCTGGCTGTGGGATCTTTTGTTGTAATTATTCAACTGTCGATAACTCGGGAGTAAAGAAAACACATGGAAATAGGGAGCATTTAGTGGCTTCGGCTTGAGTGGAGAGATGTTTCTGGAGAGGAGAGGATGGGTGTGAGTCTTTTGTCTGGGTCTGAGTCCACTCTTGGCCACGGCTCGCTGTCAGTTGAGTGGCCTGGGGAGGCTGAGCCGCGGTCCTCCGCCTCTGACCAATGGCTCTGGCATCCTCCGCTCTGGCACGGTGACATCCTGAGGGAATCTTTGTTCTGATCAGAATATGGGGCAGAAACCTCCTATAAAGTCCCACAGTAAAGCCAAACAGAGGAGCCGTGGGCTGTGCTCGAGGGGCGAAGGGGACAGATCACCATAAAAACGTCATTTATCTTCCGGGAATCTCCTTGATCGCGGCGTCCCATTTTCCCTACAAGATACATTTCTGTAGTCCAACAAAGAGCAAGAATGAACTTTCTTCTATTGGCGCTGCTGCTGTCACACCTTTGAACCACATCGAGAGACTAATGCAAGGAGTTTATAAAGCACTGAATGAAGTTCAGTGGTGTCCATTAGTGTAATGCCGGCCGGGAGACCTTGACAGTGGACTTGACAAACAGTCGGCTGATCCATTTCCTTCCCAAAGAGGAATGACAGGGGGACTGCCTTTGCAGCGAGCGGCCCCACTGTGTGCTATAAGGGCTGAGAGTTGGGTGGTCTGTCCATCAACGGCAGATCTGGGGTTAGGCCTGAGAAAAGCAGCTCACCCATATCACTTTCAAAGAATGAAACTCTAAGCGCCGACTGCTTTCTGCTGGCTGCGGCCTTATAGGCACAAAGACACCTGTTGTTCCACTCTCATGCAAAAGCTTAATCAATCTAGGTGTTTGCAGCCAAACAAACCCAAATGCCGTCTTGTATTAAATTCGTTCAAATTTTATGTTAATTTAAAAAAAAAAAAGGCGGTACACGTTGTGCTCTTGGACCCTTTCAACTTGCAGATGGTTTCCAAAACATTGATGACACTTGATTGCGAAGCTTCATGAAATAGATATTTGTTTTTTTTCCTTGCTGTAGCACTAACCAGTGTGAAACTGTGGAATAAAACAAATGAAGTCCTACATAAAAAGGAAATGACGGCCCCGCGGGACATCAACGCACACTCACTGTCCTCACGCGCCGCCTCGGCAGCATCGTCTCAGGAATCTGTGATGAATCGCACAGTTATGCTTCGGAATTGAGATTAATGCAAGCAGAAAGTACACACATGTTGAGATTTGCTGCTCCGATCGATTCGACAAACATTTTTGTTAAAAAGTAATTTGTGACAAAGTATGAAGTCCTGGAAAAGATATGTGTCTAGAAGACATCTGACGTTGAGTTTGCTTGTAGGTATTAAAGAATCCTTCTTTAGTTACTGTTGTCAGGCCACATTTCTGACACCCTTGGGTCATTTTTAGGAGATATATTGATCATCAGTAGTTGGTAGCTTTTTGGTGTTCTTGTCCATCACTTATGAAGCTTTATGTTTGGAAAATACTACACTAACACGTTTTGATTGAGTAAAAAAAAAACTACACCGTCATATCTTGTGTGTTTTGCTTGAGTTTGTCGTTTGAACCATTCTTTTAAAGAAAAAAATACTCAATTGGAACTTTGTGATTCTTTTCTTTTTGAGTTATAAAGTAAAAAGGGAAACGAGATAATTTAAGATTTTCATCGACAAAACATCAAGCAAAAAAAATGATGGTGGCAATGGAGTTATCAGTTTTCATGTCAGATTACATAAAGAGAAGCTCGTTAACAGTCCCATCGGCTGTTCATGTGATGCTTCTGACTCCGGCAGCTAAACGGCGAACAATTAGGAGAGACCGAAGATCGCTGAGGAAAGATGGGATTGGTTTCTACCTAAATCTTTCCAGTGGAGCGGACGCAGATATGAATAGCTGTGGTAATTTGATGAGGCGCTGCCTCTCTCCGGGATCACACACTGAGAGGAGGCTTTGTTTACGTGCCAAATGGATTTATGGAATCAAATACAAGTTTTCATTTCCTTGTTTGAGTCGATGTGCAGAGGATTAGGAGGGAGAAAAATGTGGGCACAGATAAAAGTAGTTATCAGACACAGGGTGGTGGAACAAAGGCTCTTTAGTTTATTCAGATTTTCCATTTCACTTTGAACAGAGTCTTTATGGGGCACCTCCAGTCGAGTCGATGGTTCAGATTCACAATAAGGATCAAACCGTGAGAGGGCGAAAAGCTGACTCATCTGACTTTGTTCCAATAGAGTCAATCTCGGTGTACTCACAGGGGAACAAAACAGGGCAGGGTAGGTTATCCGAATGTTTGGACGCATTAAGTCGAGTGGAAGTTCCACTTGTTCAAGTTTAATTTTCCGTGCAAGTTGTAGTTCAGTTTTAGTAGGTTCAAGATCAGTTTAGAAGGAAATGGTTTTTTTTTTAGTTACGTTCAACTTTTAGTTTTAGTTCAGTTTGGTTTATTGTAGTTGAGGTATGAGCCTCATCAGGTAGTCGGGGGAATCATCGGATATTTTCCATGTCAGCGTGGCGCACGGCTGGGTGAGCGAAAGGTTAGCTGACAGCATAAAGATTCATGACGTCATGATAAGAAGGCACTCAAAGCGTGCTTGATTACAAGTGCTGCAGTCGATGATTACGACAGTAAATTTGGCTCCTTTAAATGCTCGTGGTGGCTGAGATTGATGACAGGAAGTTATTGTGCGTGTACCTGCAGCGCTGTGCTGTGATCAGTGGAAAACCAGGCTGTCGATATGGGGCCTTGACGCTTTTGTGCATCACTGGAAAGAAGGAGTGGTTATAATTTAGTCAGGCCAGCTTGTGATTTTGGAAAATTAAATTTCGTTTTGAAAATGATATTTGAAGATCAGTACTCGTGTTTTCTACTGTTATTTGTGAACACTCACAAAAAGGAGTCATGACATTGATTTATTCTTGTATAAAGGTTTTTTTTAATACCAGATTATACTCTAATTAGACTTTTTATTTGTACTAAGCAAAACAAAACATTTCTCAAAAACCTTATTTCTGTTTAATATACTGATGACAGAGGAGGCCGCATTGCTCAGCCTGATGGATGGAAAGTTTCAGTTCAAACATGTGTCAGTGCGAAACAACAGCAAAAATCATTTACAATAACCGGAATTATTCAGTCATGGGAGCTAAACTTCTTCTCAAGTGTGATGATGGTGTTTTACTTGGAGTGAGTATATTATCCATGCAGTAAACTGGGGCCTCATAGATTTGTGATCACGGTGCGAGTGCCTGCGTTAAATGGCGCTGCCCTCTTGGCCTCATAGCTGCTGTTAAAGGAGTCTTGTTCACATCTTATTGTGTTTTACAATCCAGAGCTGGAATCGAAGCCTCTCTCCAGCTGCCCTCTGTGGTTTCAGGGGCTGCAGGTTCAAGCCAGTCGGTGGGAAACGACAGCAGCCAGCCTCTCTGAAAAAAAAAAAGCCCTCGTCACTCTCTGATTGAGGCAAAAGAGACGAGCCACATGTGCATGTTTTTTTTTCTCCTCCTCCTTTTGTGTGCTCGCGTGTGTCCGAGCATTTTTGTTTTCCCAAACTTGAAAAGGACACTCGAGCAGTTTGGGCTTTTTCTGCCCTTTTCCACCTTCCGAGGGTCTGACAACATCCCTCTTAAATCATCCCCCTGATATCATCAAGTCCGCTGTATGTTTCCAGAAACTTCGAACAAATCGATTCAGAGTACAGAACATTAACTCGCTGCCAGCGACACGAGACCATCGCAGACTGAAACGGCAACTTCACGGATGAACGATGGGACTATTTGTCATGGCATTGCACGTATTTTGACTTGAAACTTGCCCCTATTGGCTTTTGCGTGTGAGGCACAAGTGAGGTTATTAGTTATCAGGGTCTCTCAGCTCTTGTAAAGGCAACAGCTGCATTTCATAGAGGACTTGCCGGCAGCTTTGTATATAAAGCGAGGGACAGAAATAGACCTTTGTGCCTCGGCACGACGTGTCGCTCACAATCTGCCATTTAATCAGGGCTACAGGAGCTGAAGTCACAGGACTGACTGAACATTACTGTCTTTTTAAAATTTCTCTAAGAGACATGACTTTGGAGCTCGACGTCACACCGTTACGTGAACCTGATTTTTACAAAAAAATCCATATCAAAGTCGATTGGAAGTCAAACGTTTGGGTAAAACGTTCCAATGTCAGATTGACGTCAGGTGGCAGCTGGGTTCTTGCCTGCTTGTTGTCATGGAAACACCCCCAACTTTCTTAACTTCAAACGTTACAAGTTCCTCACCTGGCAGGTTACACCATCAGCGCCATGGTTACATGACAATGAGCAAATTAGATTTTACCACTTTTTTTGCGTTGTTGCTAATTATGGGTTCTGTGACAATCACATTCAATTTGTAAATATGATTTTAATTATAATGCGAAAACACAGTCGCCAGGTGTGAAAGGCAAACACTGAGCTGTAACACAGCTTCAAAAGCTGCATGAGTTCCCTACCGCCAGCGAGCTTCTAACGTTTACTTCAGTGAAAAATGATCATCGACAGGAAAATGCAACCAGAACAAGTGCATCCCATGTAATCTGGCTCCTTCTCTTCTCCTTTGTCAAGCTCTGTAAAAACTTCAAAAATCAGCGCTGAGGTGAGCTGACAGAGTTATTGGAGTATTTACAGACATTTTTATTGGAGTTTAAACCAACATGTGTAATGTTGTACAGAACATTTTCAAGGCTGATTCTCGCTCCGAAGCAGTTGAATGAAACGACGCCAAATCACACACTCGCGCCCTGCGAGGCTCTGATGGCGGGTGAATTTGTTGTGGGAAGCGATAGAGGCGACGGGCCCTGTGGTTTCTATTTGTGGCAATAAGTACATTTCCTTCTGCTGAATTTAATATTAGGATGACGGAGAGATGGAACACACACGGCGGCAGCTTCTTCGGAAGATATGAGCATAACCTTTGAAGAGAGCTGTGACAGTAGTTCATATATCTGCCGATGGTTTTGTCAGGTGGACGGCCGTCCATAAACACATTCCACAGGTCCAGACATGAGCCATTTTCCAGAGGGGGCGGAGAGTGGCGATGTCAGAATCACAGGCTTGTTTAGGGTTTTCGCCCAACGATGGCCGCATGATGAAACTTTACATCTCTGACCCTGGGATCTGGAGCTGCCCACGGACACATGGCTTTTTCATTGTCCTCACAAAGCCCGTCTTTTGTCTTGCTCCTCTCGCTGCGCCTCAATCAGAGTCTGACGCTGTTCTGCGGATGCACCTGGCCCATAAGGTTTCACTCATACGTCCTCCGCCTTTTGCAATATTAAAACGCTGACAAGAAGTTAAACTGAGTGGTGCTGTCATCTTTTCGCAGACGGCGCTCTGTGGTGCAGTATGAGGTGCTATCGTCCGCGTAGCGAGATTCAAATCCAGCATGCGCTTTATTGGGGGATATCATGTTTTGGGGGGGGGGTTGAATGCAGGCTGGCCTGAGCGGCCTGGGCTTGGTTGAGGGGGCGAGGTGTGGGAGAAGTCTGGTGACTTTTTCCTCCAGCTCTCGCTCCTGCGTGGGGGCACAGACTCGCTGTGGACCGGCCTGGTCATGAGCCTAACAGATGTGGTCCCCTCTGTGTTCCTCATCCAGGCTGCGATGGCAGAAGTTCAGCAATCCTCTGCGAGGGAATCAGTCCTGGGACCTCAGGTTCAGGGCTTGCGTGCGCCCTCCGCAGTGTTTACCCTTCACGCTGTCAGCATGGCTGGATACTGGCTAAAAACAGCCAGCAGCTGATGATGTCCAGGACTGATAGAGGTATCTGCTTTCATTAAAAAGGACTACACACCAATGGTGCAAATTTAACGTTCGTTCTTCAAGGCCAAGCCTCAGATAAATGAAGGGTTATCTATAGCACTTTTATTGGAACCACCTTGACTCTTGTTTCCCTCTCCCCCTCTCCCTCCGTCGCTCCCCACCTCTGCAGTGAGTGATTTCATGACTTTTGTCCATCGGCGTCACAAGAACCAGATGTGAGCAAGATTCCTGCTGGTTTCTGTTTTCGATCGAAAACCTTGTAGTCGGTCAGATTGATGACATTTTGTTTGCCTGTGAACATGTTCCTCGTCGGATTTATGGACTGCCTCTCTGCTTTCAAAACACCTGCTGCGTCGGAGTGGATGTCGAATCAAAGTTGATACTCTCATGTCTCTGACATGGCAGAGGAGAGCCAAACGGAGAAAAATAAGCCATGGGAACGCACGCGGAATGAACGATAGCTGGGTTTTTAAAATGCGCATAAACCAGATAAATGTGTGCACCAGAAGCAATGCCGTCAATAATTTACGCTCTCCAAAAAGTATTATCTTGAAATATCGTTCACTCTGATGTACTTAAATGTGAAATATCATTAATATTACTTTGCATTGAGGTAGTTTCAAGGTAGTTTCCTGCGGGAATGCTGTACTTTTTATATCTCTTCGTGATTTAACTCGGCATCGCAGTTCGAGTGGATGCAGCGATCGAATCCAGCAGCTTTTAATCAAACGTCAACAAAAAAAGAAAGACCAAAGACTGATCCAAGTGTTTGTTTTCCGATTCCCGTTTAACCTGCTGTTAACCTGATGACTTTCAGAGCGGCTCTGGAAAGTCGAGCGATCCTCCGTTCTTTCCCGGCTTCAGAGGCCCTGTCACTTCACATTAGCACTAACAGTCTGCTGCAGCCCCGGCCCGCTCCGTCTGGCAATCAGCTCACGAGTCTGAAACACCTGCTCATGTTCGGCACTTTCCATGGAATAATGCAGTAATTCCATCAGGAATTGATTGGAATTGTGGGGGGAAACGGGGGAGAGAAGGAAAACAAAAATGCACCCGCATATGTACAGTAGACTCAGCAGGAAAGAATGGCACTGTTTGTTTTTTCAAGCTCAGGAAAAAAAGCCTTCTGCTTTTACTGAGGAGGATCAAACAGGTTTTCGCGATATGAGATTGTGTGCGTGCATTGCTTCAAGATGAAATACAGTTTTGTTCCCAGGTGCAGTTTGCAACCTGCTTTGAAAGTCTGAGGAATCTGTCTTTATTTATTTAAAGTGAGTCAAAGTTCAGCCGTAAGGTTTAGCTCTATATTCATATGGGGAGGGGAGGGAGGGGGGTGGGGGGTGTCTGTGTGAGGTTCGCTGCATATCCAAGAACTTTAAATCAAAAGTGGAACATTGACAGGCAGGGCAAATTATACATGAAGCCTCTCAGCTCCTCACACAACTTTATGTCTTTGTGGTATTTCCTGGATCTCGCTGTTCGCTGTTTTTGGAGGACGGGAGTCTTTTACAGTTTCTCCCAAAGCCCGAGGAACTCCCTCCTTTTGTCAGACACTTTTACAATCAGCGGGATTTGTTCGGTCTTTTCCTCACGGCCGTTTTTTCATCCGTTACGTCTTTACTGACGCTCAAATCTACATGTGCACATGACTTTCTTGTCAGCTACTCAATGTTGCAGCGCTTTTTCTTCGAGGCTGCACTTTTTTGACAAACACAAAAAACCCTCGGTCTGCTGTACTTTTTCTTTTTTTTTTCTTGCCGATTTGAGAAATACAATAATTCCCTCCGCTTCCAGAGGGGAGGCTACGTGTTGCTGTTCTTTCCAGGGTCGAACACGCTGCAGGGAAGTCATGACATCAAAGGGCCGGGGAGGATCTGGAGAGTGGGGAAGCACACCTCTCGGGTCCTGGAGAAACACAAGTCTTCACACATTCATCATCCCACAAGAGCACCATTAACATGCTCATTCTTCATCCACAGACAGGCAAAGCATCTTACTCAAGCTGGCTTTCTCAGAGCATGCAATCCGAAATTCCTTTCACTCCTTTCGGAACGTCGTCCTCATAACATCATGCTTGGGCGTTTGACTATTTGTTCAGACAAATTGTCCGGCAGTGCAAACTGCAGCCTCTCGTGGGCTCCAGAAAAACATACTTTGATAAGTGATTGAAAAGATGATGAGTGTTTTCTTAAACGCTACAAAGTTTTTCATTGCACTGTAATCTGACGTGCAGGAATTTTTCCATCCCGTGCAACATCCATATGCAAATGACAAAAGATTTGGATCTGTTCTGGTCACAAAATTGAGACTAACCGGTGGATCCTGATGTGTGTTCAGTGGAACTTTCCGCTCGATTTGCAGACAGGTTGTCACGTTCCCGCTGTGCTCACTCGCTGTTTACTTTTTTCTCCCCAACCTGCTAAGACATGAGATATTGTCTGACAACGTGCAGGTATTTGACGAGCTGTCTGTCTTGAGTTTGCGCGTGCACGCACACACACACACGCGCACACATGCACGAGTTCCCCCCATGTTGACGTCTGACTGAGAAAAACATTCCTCAATCAGGAGGTGAAGGTGCCCCGAAGGAGAGAGAGAGTCTGTGTGTGTGTGTGTGTGTGTGTGTGTGTGTGTGTGTGTGTGTGTGTGTGTGTGTGTGTGTGTGTGTGTGTG
>JASSRZ010000049.1:5634520-5650250 GCA_032164315.1 Malacoctenus gilli | reverse complement strand
GTGTGTGTGTGTGTGTGTGTGTGTGTGTGTGTGTGTGTGTGTGTGTGTGTGTGTGTGTGTGTGTGTGTGTCTTTGCTTCATGGAAAGAGTCCACCGCCACAGGCAAGTGCCCTTTGGGGAGCACTGGAAGCGGGAATACAATACAAAGCAAACAGCATGTAAACCTGAGAGATGATAGACTTTCCACTGCTCTCTGTGTCCAGTTCAGCACTCGGGCGTCTCTCTGTTTGTATCTCTCTGGTGGCTCTTAACAACCACTTCCCTTTCACTCAGTCAAATAACACATATTGATACATTCAATTGTACTTATGGAAAGTCGACCGGAGGTGATGAAAATGTGCCTAAGTGAGATGTTTGCCCTTTGTTCTCACTACCTTTGAGGACAAAAGAGTCATCTCCAGATCAGATTTTCCATAAGGCATTCTCAGCGAAGGAAAAGTGGATAAATTTAGACTGAGACAGACGCTGCTTGAGGCTCTCGAAAGCAACAAAGCTGCTTCGCTTTCCCCTCAGATGTTCCCCTCCAATATTACCATGTGGTTAAACACAATGTGTTACTTTACCACATGGCGAAATGTAATTTCATTTGACGACGAGCACGGAGATCAGTACAATGACACTGATGAAATACATCTTCAGTTTACATCCTGTCACATCAAGGCAGTAAGACAAAGAGCTCGAGGGAAGCCATTGCAGCAAGTCAGGCTTAGCAAGTGCACATATACATGGTGTTAGGAATACTTATATTAAAATGCATGTAGTGTCGGATTGTGGCGTGGCCACTGAAGTTTCCATGATTGTTGAAGACACACAGGTCTCCACCCTTGAGCAGATTTATTTTCACACATGCTGGGTGAGGTGTCTGCAATTCCTCCCTGCCTTGTCATTGTTTGTTCTGCTGTTGAGTGTGAATATGAGCAGAGGCTCGGCAGAAATATAGCCCTGTCTGAGGGCTTCTCCTGCTCCGCCGAGTGCCGTTTGCTGATGTCACACCAATTCAACAGCTTTCCAGACGTCTCGAGCCCGCTGTGTCCATCAGCGGGGTGAGAACGAGACCTTGAGGCTCTGCAGTCGTGCTCAGAGTCAGAACAGTCGACTGTATGACGTTAAAATGCAGAAATGGCCTTCAGTCCTCGCTCTGATTTCACCTTGATTTATGCAGGCGCAGAGCGCCAACACAGGTTCGGAGCCATTTCTCACTGCTGTACATTGGTGCTAATAGGTTAATGCTTGTATGGATTAAATCTTTTTCTGCGTTGTGTTAGGCTAAATTGCAAATGACGCGTGTGACCATGTTCTGTGAAGTCATAGCTGTGTTTTCTTGAGCTGTTCTGTCTCCCTAATTACTCCGGCACCCATGCCTGATTTTTGCACACATACCTTTTGTTCAAATTTGGGCGACTCAAAAACAGCAACACTTTGATCGCCTGGATGCTCACCAATGACAATATGCCGGGATGAATGTAGACTTTCCAATATGTGCTCTGCATTGACTTCAAACGAATGCACACATTATGAATCCCCCCCTTCAGACGCAAAAGCATGCAGGGAATGAAATGGAAAGCCCATCAACTTCAACACTGCATCATCTTGTGGGCTGGCGAAACAACAACAGAGACATTAGGTATTCAAATGCATCAAACAAATAGTACACCGCTCTTTTTTGTGCATACACACACGTGTGCAAGCACAAGCCCTGTTGTTCCCACACTCCCATGAAAACACACACACACACACCTCCCAAATGAATCACCCTCCCAAGTGCTCAGCATCATCAGCGTTCCCTGAATCAGCCGTGACTGCAGAGTGCAACTGCATGACACGAGCGTCTCAGGGGTCAAATGAAATGCACACTCTAAGTGCCACTTCATCCTCAAGGCATAACAGTGAGCAGCAGCTCAAGAGCAAACTCAAATAACATGGGATTGTGTCGGCCTTTGTGCTGCTCTGGCCGGTTAAAAACCCGTGTGGAGGTTCATTGTCAACCGCGGTCCTTTCGCACTTTTTTGCCACCACGCATGACTTCTCCTCAAACGGGCTCTCCTCCAGCCCCTACTGTCTGTTTATGTAGACTACCACCAGGGCGGCGAGGAATGCACTTCCAACATGATCTGCTCACACACATGTCTGACTGGAGGAGTCTGCCTCGACCTGCTGATATGAGCTGTTTGTGTTTAACTTTTACACTGGGGTAAATGTTTTGATTAAAAGCCTGTTACTATTTTGCTAGTCACAATGACTTTGTAGTGGATTGGGTTTGCGGCTGTGTTGATGGATGGATGGCCGCTCCCTGCCTCCAGTGAGCGGTTGAATGAGAGAGGAGCTGTCATCGCCCAGCTGCCGACACTGTTGCCTGAAGAGAGAGGAAGGCGGGGAAGCCTCCAGGAGGGGGGACAAAAAGGAGCAAGAGCTGGATGGAGAGCCAGCGAAGGACAATGTGTTGAAGTGGGAGACGATATCAGGGAAAGGGGGTAGGCCCTCGAAATGGGGAGAACATGTGCAATGGAAGAACGGGGTTCAGCGTTGGGTGCAGCTCACCTCACACCCATGAGGCATCCCAGAAGGCGAGGAGAAGTCTGCATTACGTAAAAGGGGGAAAGCAGGTGGAACTGTGAAGCACACAAAGCCCCTCCATGCCGTCTGTGAGAGTCTGCAGTCAAATGCTCCAGTAACCCTGGGGTCCCATGACATGATGAGGAGTTTCACAGTCTTCAGCAACGGGGAGACAACCACACCAGTTGTTACGCATTGTGTGGGACGACCACGTCAGAAGATGACGACATGCCATAAATCTCGGAGACAATAGAAGTAAACGAACGAAACGGTATTTCTCTGATGGGACTGAGGAAGCTGGACTTGGGAGGTGTTTATTCAAAGTGCGAATCTGGCTTATAGACACCGTTGCTGTTATCAAACTTGGTTTTTCCCAACCATGGCTTATTCGTTCACATCAGGCCTCTCTCGCTGTTTCCCTCCTTTTTTAACCTCACGAAATGACTGCGAGGAAGCAAAAACAAGTCTGTTCAAACAAGTCTAATTACCAGTGTAATTGAACGCACTGATGTTCTCACACACTCATTCATTTTACTGCCTCAATTTCCTTTGATGCAGATATCAAAAAACCTGCAGCGCAGGATGAACACAGCTAATGAGTTCACATTAAACCAGCCCGAGACCACATGCACATGTTGCGAAGGGGCAATCTGTAAAAGGTTTGCTCTAAATTGCTGGCATTAGATGGGGTGGTGAAGCTGCAAGTCATTGGGTGGAAAACAGTCTCACAGTGACTCCCACTGGGGAGTCCTGCAAAGTGCAGTGAAATTCATTTCAGTTGTAAAGATCTCAAATATTCCTTTTTGTGTTTATGTGTTTTCAGATGACATGTGGCAATTAACCACTTACACTAAGAGATTGGCTGAAGTGACGTTTCTGGTTATTAATATCAAATAAAACAAGCAGAAGTAAGATGAAGACTTTTGTGAGGTAATTTCCAAAAACACTTGACATCTGTCATGTACCAGAGCGAGCGGCTGGAAACAC
Source organism: Malacoctenus gilli (assembly GCA_032164315.1). Taxonomy (NCBI): domain Eukaryota; kingdom Metazoa; phylum Chordata; class Actinopteri; order Blenniiformes; family Labrisomidae; genus Malacoctenus; species Malacoctenus gilli. The sequence goes on along the minus strand of JASSRZ010000049.1, from coordinate 5,646,710 downwards.
ATGACTCACAACCTCAATTGCAGTGATAACACAGTGATGCTGAGGAAGAAGAATAGCACAACAACTTGTTCTTGTTGACTCTCAGGCTTTGTAATGCACAACAGTTCTCAATCTTTTTTCTTGAGCGCAGATCGCATCAGCGTTAAAGGCCATCAGTGTCAACGCAGGGGGGACTGAGAAGATGAAGGAAGTAGCAGCTAACAGGCTCGGGGGCTGAACCTGACACCCTGGGGACACAATCCTTTTTGCCTCCTCCGTGCGGAGCTGATGCATTAAACACCTCCAAGTTTCACCTCATGCTGCGATGGCGTGACAGGAAGCTGCTTTCTGATCAAGTGGCCTCACACGGAGGCAACCAGGGGGAGCTTGTGCAGCTGGAACAAGCTGAACTGCTTTTTCCTGGAGACATATGGGTCTACAATGACTTCAAAACAGTATAAAGCCAAATCACTTTTTTCATTTTTGTCAGGTATTACTTTCTCATAAGCTCGTCTGACACACTGAGGGACAGAGGGACATCAAAACACACAAATTGACAAAAAAAACCCTCAACACACACAATCAATGCCGATACTGTCCGAGACTAACTTCTGTCGTGCTTCCTGACGACGCTTTGAGCCCAATGTGCTTATATAACGTAATATCCTGTTACATTGAACATTCACACAAGAACATGCTTTGCACAAACTGGAAGTCACTGCAATCCTATTACGATAATGAGAAACAGTCCCAGATGATGTAACTCACTGAGTGGTGTTTAGTGGAAAGGGTGAACATTATTATTCTTTATGTTACAGAGCTAATTAACTGCAGCAGCATCCAGAGCAGAGTGAAGCCAAACGGTGCTGTTGCAGCTCTGCTCCTGGGGGGGTCAAAACAATTATGTGATTTCTTGTTTGTATGTGTGTGGCCTGCAGTTTCTCTGACAGATTTAAAAAAAGGCCATTGTGTGATCTGCAAAGGAAGCACAAAAGAGTGAGATAAGGACCCCCCCCCCCCTCCTTGAAAAAAGCATTATGTTAATGTTGTGTCTTAACTCCCCAGGTAGATATTCATGAGGATGGACACAGAAAAAAAATGTGGAAGAAGGTTTCTCAGGCGAGCAGATTTGTTTTTGTGGTTCCTTTTGTGTGTGCTGCTGCCATGTTGAAGAAAACAGTTGCCCGTAATTAAGGTGGAGTTGTTCAAGATGAAAGTTACGCTCTGGCTGTTGGCACCACCCTGCAGAAGGCAGGTTAGTACTTTGTATTTAACGTTCTTCACAGCAGGAGTTTTAATAGTCTCGCAGGAGACTTACAGATGTTATTAATAACAACAACGACAGCTCTTTAATATTCAAATGCCAGAGTCCTGGAACTCATGCAACCAGTTGGATTCTTTCCATCATGGTCAGCTTGGCTTATCTGTCAAGCACATACATGGTAAACCTAACATGTTGTTTGGATTCCTGTTAAGGCTTACAATGCCATACTTCATCACAACAGTGAACTCCCACTTACTACCACGGGCTTGCTTTTTTTGTGTCAAGAGCTCTAAAAACTCATATTGGTCTGTAATCGTTTTTGTCTAATCATTGGAAATGCATTAGAATTCAAAAGACATTCGTGACCTCAGTCCTTTACAATAAAAAGGAGTTATGGCATTTCAAAATTATTTTTGTGCCGCCTTCATGGAAGCAGCGATTGCTTTTCTTTGAAATTAGTCTTTGGTCCAAGACATTTTAAGTTTATCTTAAACGATTACAACCAAGTTATTCTATTGCTCCTGTTTAAAAAAAAAATAAAAGAACAAAAGGAAAAAAGCAGATACACCGATGCAGTGACTCCAGTGCAGTGAATCGCTCCCCGATGTGACGGATTGATAAATCCCAGGCATGGTAGTGGAGCGCAGATCAGGACGGGCAGTTAGATGGAACATGGCTCTCTCCAGAGGTTTGAGATGCTGTCAAAGGGTTTTTTCCTGGATACCTGTACTTATTATCACCGCGGTGGTGTTGTGGTCTTACTATGCCTACGTCTTTGAGCTATGTTTTTGTAAGTATGCCGAATCTGCGCTGGTTTGTTGTGATTTTGTCTATTTCGCCGCAGACTCCGCAGATTACCGCACAGCAGTGTTGACAAAAAATATCGTAATAGACACAGCAGCTAGCAAACAAGGCGGAAGCGGCTGAGACTTTGAGTTCGTATTTTGAGTAATTGTTTGTTTTGCCGGGGCGACACGAAAAAGAGACATTCCACTTTAATTAGCAGGTAGCATGTCACTCGTTTTTTTCAAAGTCGTTAACTGTTGTTTACAGCTAACTACTAACAGAGAGCAAGGCTAATTGTGTTAGCAGGAAATGTATTCATTCCAACTAGTGACGGTCGTAACTCCTGCGTGTCTAATTCCTCACAATTAATCTCATTTTTCTGTTACAGTTACAATCGAAAACACTTTGGAAAAAGGTAAACAGTTTATGCTACAATCTGTGTGAATACTCCACACAAAACAAACATGTCACTGATGTTTTGAGTTTAATTGTGACCGTATTCTTTTGCTTGCAGCTCTCTATCTGCTGGTGTTTCATGTTTGTTTTGTGATGTTCTCCTGGACCTACTGGAAGTCTATATTTACCCCACCTGAAACGCCATGCAAAAAGGTACCACAACAGACATGGAAATTGTACTTCTTTGCACTATAGGTTTGAGTCTGTTTTAATGCCGGTTATTGTGCTGTCGTAGTTTCAGATGTCATATTCAGACAAGCAAAGATACGAGATGGAGGAGAGGCCAGATGCTCAAAAACAAATCCTGGTTGAGATTGCAAAAAAACTGCCCATTTTCACTCGAGCTCAGTCTGGAGGTAAGTTTTCTGTCATATGAATTAAATTCTCCCTGTAATGATGATGTGTGGTATAATAATATCTCCCTGACATAGATCAAAACCACAGGCCTAAAAACGCAGGTGCATGAGCTACACTCCGTCATCTCACACATAATCAGTGTGTGTGGTGAAAGCAAGTAGGTTAGAGCAATTAGCTCCGCACGCGCTCTCCTGAGCATCTCCATCCAAAGTAATCAGCCAATGTATCTCTTTCATTAGTGCTGATTGCTAAGACGTAGTCTGAAGCTGCAGGAAGTTTGCGAAGGCAACCTCGGCTCAAATGTCCTTCATTCAACTGGTCATCCTCTTGTCCCCAGCTATCAGGTTCTGCGACCGCTGCCAGGTAGTGAAGCCTGACCGCTGTCACCACTGCTCGGTTTGTGAAACGTAAGACACCCTTTCCTCCCCAATTCATTCATCTAGAGAGCTTGACCAAGGCAAAGGGATATTTGTTGGCCATGCACTGTTGTGATAATTAGAGGATGTTGCTTTGTTGGCATGCTATGTCCTGGAAAGTCTATCCTGACCACCAATCAGTGCAGTGGTTTAGCTGAAGATTCCAGCCACTCGCTGTCATTATACATGTCAAAATACAGTCTAAGTAAAAGTTCAACAGTAAGGCAAATCAAAGTGACCTTTTTATGATGTGTGAGATGTTTTATGATTAAATTCTACCCTCATAATGATAAACTTGTTTCCTATTCAAGGTGTGTTTTGAAGATGGACCATCACTGTCCATGGTGAGATGTCACACAACTTGTTTGGCAGCGTTGATATTGTTTGTATCCATGATGTTCTGACACTGTTTTTCTGTCTTAGGGTGAACAACTGTGTTGGGTTTTCCAACTACAAGTATTTCCTCCTCTTCCTGTCTTACTCCATGCTGTACTGTGTTTTCATTGCTGCATCAGTCTTTCAGTATTTCCTCAAGTTCTGGGTGGTGAGCCTCATTATTTTTCTTTGCCACTCATGCAAAACATCTGATCATGTAATTATACACTGTATTTAAGTAGTTTATACTTGGCGCCTATTGTACCTCTAGAGTTACGACGAGCTGCGCCTTGTGTCACAGTTTATGGCTCTCTAAAGCCCCTCATTTTTCTCAGGTTTCTCGCTCTCTTGTTTCTCTCTCTCAGGGGGACTTGCCAAATGGGCCCGCAAAGTTCCATGTGCTCTTCCTCATGTTTGTGGCGCTCATGTTCTTCGTCAGTCTCATGTTCCTCTTTGGCTACCATTGTTGGTTGGTGGCCAAAAACAGATCCACTTTAGGTGAGGCTTTACACATTTATTGAGCACTTCACTTTTTCGGGCAGGTCCCCTGTGATTCATGAAGAGTAAATAAAAAATGTTCTCCTTGTGGTTGATGCTGTTCAAGTATCCAAGGATAAAAACGGACTCTTGTCTGCACCCACTTTTAGAGGCCTTCTCAGCTCCAGTTTTTGTCAATGGACCAGATAGAAATGGCTTCAATGTAGGCGTACGCAAAAACCTGGAGCAGGTATTTGGAGAGGACAGAAGACTGTGGTTCATCCCCGTATTCACAAGGTAAGGTTGTCAAACAAGACAAACAAGATGGAGAATTAACTGACGTATAGACACACACACTGTTTAGCTTTTGCCTGCTGTGGAGCACGAGAATCAGATGAGAAGTGAGTCATTACTTTTGAAACTTAACCAGCTCACACTGCTTTGTCCTCTGTTTGTGTCAGCCAAGGGAACGGCCACTACTTCCCCTTAAAGAATCACAGCTCTGAATCTCGAAACCCCCTGTTAGCTGGTGAGGACATGTGGGATGAGTCTGACGACGGATCGGAAGAAGGAAGTGTGGGTGAGTTAATGCCGCCCTAGGTCATGTATGCTTTTTCAACACTTTCTTATGAGCTGCTTCTAAAGAAAACTTTTGTTAAAAATACCAGCCTCACTTTTTTACAACATCTTGCACAGCCTATAAAGTGTTGAAGCCTAGAAATGAATGACAGAAATATTGTGCTTTTTTAACTAATGACATTTCGTTGGGGTAAAATCCTAAAACGTCCTTATTCATCATCTTATGAGATTCAATTTGTGCAGCTTTGATCCCACAACCTATTTTAAAAGTTTATGTCTGCTTTGTTTGAGTTTCCAAAGACAATATTTTGCTACCACCTGGTGGTCACAAGACAGCCGCTGTTAGCTCCGAGCATGAACACAACCCCCCCCCCAAAAGATAATCTGCATGTTGAAAATTCTCTTTTCTTTCTTTCCAGTTGAGGACGCAGACCTCTCTGTTACCATAGAGATGGAGGAGTAATTTACACTGGTGCAGAGGATGTAGACTGATATCACACACACACTGTGTACCACAAGGTGAATGCATTCCAACCCGCGTGGATGGTGGGACACACTGAAGGGGGCCAAACAAGTGGATTTGAACCTGAATTTGGACCATTGCCAATTTTACCCCAGTGTTTTAGATGATGACGAGAAAAATGCACTGATTGGATGACCAGCGGCAGCGTCGCCTCCTTTCTCATAAACAGTGAAACAACAACCATCAGTTTTATTTTGGAAAATAAACAGCAAATTATACCTCACACAAAAACACACACACACCAAACGAGAGCTTTCCTTTACTGTGTGTTTGCCCCTTGTTGTCCACGTTGAAGGCTCTGGCCTCAGTGGGATTGTCACTGATGTTTCCTGGGAATTGTCTGGCACTGTGCTATTTATTGCGTTTTCAGGGTTGGGTTGAGTTTACAGTGTTGCACCTTAGAGCGTGGTCTGTCTGTACGGGGTGGTATCACGTGGATCCCACCCTCACCCCCAAATATCTTCTGATTAGTGATTCGGCTGTCTGGGTTTGGCAGCAACTTTATCTTAGGACTTTGACTTTTTGGTGAACAGCAGCTTATTTGAGTACCTGACTTGACCTCCGCCTTATTAATGTATATATCTATTCTCCTGTTTTGGGAGACAGCTTCTCCTAAGAATGTATCCTCCTCTCCATTATCCTGCTTGTTAGTACACTGTGCCAACATTTTAGGCACTTATTTATAGAAGAACATATTCTGCTGTTAATATTTTTATCGTCACTGCTGCAGTTGGAATGCCATTACCAATGTCTCAACATTCAGAAGAGAATAATGTACTCACAGCGAGAAACGAATACATCTTTGCCTGAGTATTACAGGTCAATATATTTATCTTTTTTTTTTTTGTGAAGTCATATCTTTAATACGCAGTTTCTAATGACTTCAATGCTGTGAATGTCATTTCAGATTGCAACATGAAATGGAATGACTATTGAACATACTGTGATACTTTTTAAAGGATAAAAATTATTACAATTGTTTCAATCATATCAGCGATCTTTGATAAAAGAACAGTTCTGTTCGGATGCAGTGTGATGACATATAAAAGAAAATCTTTCTTCATTTGTAAGAGAGCACACAGGTTCTTCTGTTTCCATTTTCAGTCTTTTTAAACATTCAGATTATTGTACATAAATATTGATGGGCTGATTCTCATCCACCGGTTGGTTGAAAACAGCCATTTTCTGCAATATGTTCAATTTTTTTGTACCTGTGTTGATGTATTTTTAATACAAATGAAACGGATTCTCCTCACAGAGGTTCTTCGTGGACTCGTGTGTTTTTGCGCCGGTGTACTCGGTGGTTTCTGGAAATGAGTACACCCTGTTATTAGCGAGTACTGTTGGGCCTTTATGAAACCTCTGAGCTGTTTGATCTACACACTTTAATTTGATTTTGCTATGTTGAGTAAGCCAAATCCAATGCTGCTCATGTCTGAGATATACTTTGATTAAGACTGTCATTTTTATCTGAGACATGATCTCACGTTTGAATGCATGTATAAAACATTAGGAAAGATGTGGAAGTAGATTGTTTCATGTTGTCTCGTCTATTTATTGTCAAAATGTTCCGCTTTTTTTCTTCTGTATCGAGTTTACTCATTCATACCTGCTGCTGGCAGTGTCTGTATATTTTGCTCCATTGGGTGACACTTTTAAACTTCTGAAACAATGTGCTTTTATCAGGCAGTAGGGTATTTAAAGCATGGCAGTTTGACACATTTATACACAGTTGGCTGACAGGAGGTGAATATTACTAGATGGGCCCTTTTGAACCGTCTTTGCAGTATGAGTGTGGTGCTTCCCTTTTTCTCGTCACCTGAGAGCTCCCAAAAAACACTGACAGTTTCAGTCACGTTCTGTCTGTAACAAATATAAATTCTTTATTGATCCATCAGTTGTTGTAACATGCAAAATAAAACAATCCGAGTTGAGCTCTTAACATGGTGCAGTGTTGTTTTCTGCCTTTGAACATGTATACACAGCAAAAACATAATAAATACAGTTGATCAGATTATCATTTCATATCAGCGGAGGGACTTTGGAGAGTAAGTAGCAGTATTTGGCACAACAAGGAGAACATGAGGTACAATACAAAGGATACCAAACAATATACCCGAACCCATTTGCAGGTCATGTTCCTCAGGTTGTCCGCGGTTTTAATCAGTGCCAAAGTATCTCTGTCCAAAATGTGTCGGAGCTACAGGGTGAACCTCTGTGGTCAAGATGGTGATATCGGGGAACTCCTGGATTATAGATTTGGCTCCTGGAAGAGAGACAAACACATTGGGTTCTGCTTAAAAGACATCCAAATATTCTGCTTGTTTTTGAGAAAAATCGTCAAAAGAGGCGACAGCAACTTGAGAAGCCACCCTTCACTTCTGCCTTTGTTGCAACGTGGGCTCATGAAGAGATGACAAAAGTCAAACACGAATGACTGAAACGCTGTGCTGTGGTGAGCCTCAGCACAGAACAACTGAACGCAGCCTCGGGCTTCAGAAACAAGCTGTGAACACAACACTTCCATCTCGTTACCTTTTAAGTTGACGTGGCAAAGACTGGCTTATTTACATATATATTCACTGTTTTAGCTCTGGTTTGTGTTTCTACCAACCCCTGAGGGAGAAATCTTTTTGTGCTCTGCTATTTGCACCAGCTGGCTGGTGGTTGCTGCTTCATCTGCCTGTTGTCTGTTGCTGAGCAGGTAGCGTAAAGCAGACTCTCAGTGCTTATCTTTGGGAAGCCACAGTCTGCTATCACTAAATGGTATCGAACACTGAGGCTCCGTCCACACGGACATAACAACAGGGTGGAAAAGTTTCCTGTAAACATGGCTTTGCATCAAGGAAAACTTTATGCGACTTGAAGCACTGTAATGCAAAACAGGCCTGTAAGTGGCGCTATAATGTGTAACAAAACAAAGACGACGGGAATGGACTCCTACTATGAGCATCTTAGTTTAAGAGCGGAGGGGTGAATGTTTTCAGCATTTTCTGCACACTGAAACACAGACTATGGGAGACACAGTTTTAACAGACAGTTGTTTATATCTATTGTGCAATGTCACTGAAATATAGAGTTACAAGACTTTACAACACAAATCTCTGCGATTCCTCAGAGGTGATGTACTCTGCACAAAGAAGTTCCTTTAAAATGCTTAAGGTGTTTTTGTTCGGCTTTGTGCGTCTTATTGCAGCATGTTCTCTAGATTTGAATATATACCTTGTGCTTTAGACCTAATGGAAAGAAAGGTCAAGAGGCTTAAATCATAAAGAATCCTGGAGGAGGCCAAGAACATCACACTAAATGTCATGACAGCCTGGTATAAAGATAGCATGGAGGAAAGCGACCGCATGTCCAGAGATCACTAAATAACTTTGCAAGTTTCGTTAAAAGCCTTAAAAGGCGACTTTCTTTGGAAAACTTTGAAACCACCGAGACATTAAATGCGGCTGCTGTTGCCAATAGAGTCTTATGAGGACAGCAGACGCAGGAGGAGGAAGAGGAGAGGAGATTAGGCATTAAGTGTGTGATCTTGAAGGTAAACAAGAGTGAACTGGTGATGAGTTGCGGTTGCAGTGTTTTGGCTGGTATACCGTGAGGCGTGGAGAAGAGGCTGAGGAGGATAATATGTCTGGGCTGGACTCCGTGCTCTATCAGCACCCTCACCGCCTCGATCACAGTGTTCCCTGTACCTGCAACACAGAAAAAGTCAGGATCAGGGTGTGCTGCAAATTCTTCTTCGGTACGCAATGCTACGACACATACACAAAAAAAGAACCAGGTGTTAATTTTAAATCTGCTGTCTCGTAGTCTCAGTGGAGTCTATGAGAGCCATATATCACAGAAACTTCCAAATCGAATGGCAATTAATCCGCCCATTAGGTCTGGGCTCTTGGCAGGCTTTGATTTCTCACCCTGTTAACATGCATCGATGAAACCATATGTCCTCATCACTGACAAAAAGAAATGCGCTTGGTCACCTTCAATTAAAAACAACAACAAAAAAACAAAAACAGTTCAGAAAAATGTTGCCTCGTGACATTGGAAAACCGAGGCTATTAGGATACTATTTTTGTTGGCCCTCATTATGCTATTCAACAGCCTGGTGGCTATCTCCGAGGCACTGTATAATTTCCCCCATGAGAGCTATAATTATCAGAGCTGTGTGAATGGGCCTGTATGATGTGGAAATGCAGACTCGCTGGTGAAGGTCAACTCGAGGCAGATTTCTCAAAATGAATGAATACATAAAACTGTTTTTGCATTTGCACAAAATTGGACATCTCTTGACATTTACATGCGACTGAAGGTGGCAAACGGGAGTCATCAGGAAGATAAACTGTGCTCAGCCCTCTGTTACTCACTAAGGATGGGGTACATGAGCAGCACTTTTCTTCTGTACACATCAGGGGGGAACTTGGCGTAGTAGACCTTCGCTTTCTGTGTTTCCTCATCGCTCTGGATGAGAATCTTGCCAATGCGGATGGAGCGGCAGCAGTCCCGCAGACCCTGCTCCATGGCCTCCCCTGGGAAATGATACATCCAACACATCTGAGATTGCAAGATTTTCCCCCGTGTGTCTTCTTCATCAGCAGTGATGTCCAAAACTACTGCCCTTACAAGTGGTGCGCATTTACCCTCGACCCCTGAGGAGGCACAATCAAACTTGCTTTGGCTTTGCTGATTGTAAATAACATTTGCATCTTGAAAATATACAGACAGCTACAAAAATGTATTGTTAGACACTCCGACTGTACTTTAGAAAACCCAAAGATAAAGAAGTTCTGCTTTCATATTCCTTCAGCTTTGATGGTGCTCTGACATGCAGTTGCACGGCCCAATTTGTCTTTCATCATTTAACTTGTCACAATCTGATTTTTGATATCAAGCGTCACCCACAGTGAGGCTAAAATGTGCATTTATACCTGGAATAAATGCCGGATTTAAACGAGTAGTTCCCAATCTGGGGTCCAGCAGAGATCAAAGGAGGAGCCCTGAGGCTTTGCCTGTTCTCAGTTTGAATAAGTCACTTACTACCTAGGACTTTTATTCTGAAGGTTCCTGCTTCCTGATGTTGTTTGTTGGTGAGAGTGGGTGTAGCCACCAGTGCTTGGCTTCACTGCAAAGTGTTGGCAAATCAAGAGGTTGGACGGATGGTCTATAGCCTTTATGAGAAAGAATCAGGGGGCCTAAAGTCATTTTTTTCCTCAAAAGGTGTGGTGTCCGTTAAAGTCCGTGTGCAGCTGCAACATTTGCATTTCTGCCATCAGAAAAATCCAAAAAGTTTGGCATCAAGTCTGGCACTACCACAGGTTTTTGAAGAGTATAGAATGAGTGAGTCTTTGGTGCCGTTCCAAGACAGAAATATATCTGCCTAAAATGATCCACAGAATACAATATTCTTGCATAACTTGACATTCAAATGATCAATTAGTTTCAGTGGAAGAGAGGAGCGCTATGCATTGCGGTGAAAACGAAAACGTCAACCTGATGACTATAATCAGAACACAACGTGAAGCGTGGGAACAAGGGTGGCCCGTCACATATGCACAGAAGACTTATTACACACCAGCATGACTGGTAGACCAATTTCCAAGGTGTGCTACGGCAGGTTGAACTCACCACTCCTCATAATGCTGACGCCACAGTTGCCTCTTTCAAACTTGACACCTTCATACTTGTACCCTGAGGGAAAAAATGAGGGAACAGTGACAAATGGAGCCGCTCTGAATAAGCCCACTCAGGGATATAATATGCTGGAGCTATAACACTGACAAACTGAGAGCCCTGCGTTCACATAAGCATTTAAATAGGTCAGACTGGAGCTCGGACGGTTTTTTTAACCTTGCTCTTTTTAAAAGGAACATGTTGAGCAGAGATCCTCACCTGTTGGTGTGGTCACAGTACACTCCGAATATGGGAGCTGATTCAAGCCCTCTTCAACTACTAGTCTGATCTGTTAGACAAAAAAAGAGTGTATTACATAACTGTTTATGCTGCAACAAATGTAACAATTATGTCACAGGCTTACCAGGCGGTCCGCACAAAACACAAAATCACCTCTGCTTGTTGTCCTGGAATTATTGAGGAAATGCATAATTAGACCAAACTGGGTTACTGTTCACATTCAGTACAGATCCTTCATTGATGTACTTCTAATGTAAAACAATTTCAGGATTGTTTAAATTCACGGCACATGGTCACACGTTGATATTATTTTAATGTTTTAACAATGATGGAAATGTGCGAAATTTCTAAAAACTGATGAAATTACAACGGTGGCTGTGATTCAATAGAACCAGCCATGTCATGAACTGTCTTTTGAGGTAGTGTTCCTTAGATTTCCTGTTGATTCAGTCAACAGATATTGAGTATCAGCACTGTTTTGCTCGACAATCATTTCATTATAAAGCTATTTGTTTCCACGTTTGTCAATGAGCAAGATTTAAATGTAGTATTCTATGTGTGAAAATAGTCTTGAACTGTTTGAATTTAGTTCAACTTTGTTTGATCGAATTGTGCAAATTACAAAAATAATCGTTCAAACGCATCAAACACTTGATTGACCAAACAACAAATCCTTCGATAAAGTCAGACAGGAAAAGATCAGAAAAACACCCCGGTAAATGTCAGAACAGGATTAAAGAGATAATCACAAAAAATGAGGAGACTTGTTTACTCAAAAAGGCCTACATAGCCCAGCGCTGACTTTAATATAGTTTTCAGAGTTTGCTTAGATTTTTGGGTTTTTTTGAAAAGATTGTTTAAGTGGGCATCTTTGACCCTTTTCACTCCACTGACTTCAGCTTTATAAACATGGATATATTCCAATCTCCCAAGTCTTTTCGTACAGGAAATTGATGTTTTTTCAGGTTCAGTTGTAATAATAAAGTTAACAACTGACTCACAGACAAAAACACTAGTTGTTATTCAGGGAGTGTTAATAATTGCACACGTCAGACCATAACATACGTA
>JASSRZ010000049.1:5619632-5634420 GCA_032164315.1 Malacoctenus gilli | reverse complement strand
ACTGACTCACAGACAAAAACACTAGTTGTTATTCAGGGAGTGTTAATAATTGCACACGTCAGACCATAACATACGTATTAATGATTAAGAGAAGTTATACACTGGTGAAAAACAGATTAAGCGTATGTGGTGCATCTGTTTTGAAGACTTAAACACTTTTCAGAAAACAGCCCAGTAAATTAGTTTAAAAAAGGCTGGGTAGAGTCAACAACAACAAACAGAGCTCGTATTTGTTTAATTCATTGGTCATAAATAAAGTGCCACTCGTGTTGACAGAAACCAGGTCTGCTGTGGCCTGTGTGTGGGTGTAGAGGAGTGGGCACTCGCTTGTCTCTGATGATGGTCTGTAGCTCCCGGATCTGGTCGTTCAGGGGCAGCAGTTTGAGCTGGGGTCCCAGGCTGTCCTGGCTGACCAGCTGTGTGGGGGCATCACAGGGATCAGGGGTGGACAGCACTGCGGCCGCGCTGCTGCTGCTGCTGCTGTTTGCGAACCGCACCTGCTTCATCGGGTGCTCCTGGCCACTGTTGATGTTGTTCAGCTGCTGGTTGTGGCATGGCATCCTGACAACAACACGGATATAGCGCTGGAACAAAAAAGCCCGTTAGCTTTCCCTGAACCAAGCGACCCACTTAACTCGCTTACTGACGGTGACCGACAAAAGGAGACAACGTGCTCTACTTCTAACCGCCCCTCGCGTTCCAACGGCTCACGCAACGACCCAACACATAGCGTCCACGAGGGCCGTCCTCGTAAAAATGTACACGCGTAACCGCGTGGTGTTGAAACCACTTTCTCGGCTGTTATTTCCCTGTAAAAAACGTGGCAGGGGAGCGGACTTCTCTAGCTAGCTGTGACACTGACAGCGCTCCTGAAGACCGGATGTGACGCAGCCGGCGTGCTCGCTTTACCGCCTTCCTCCACCGTCAACATGGCGCCGATGTTGGCACCGCTGAAATGCGGCTTTCACTTTCAAAGACGAAAACTAGCGCTAATTATTCGCCAGAGTAGCTCGTATCACCTCTGGAATAAATGTGGGACAGACAGCGGGACGGAGCGTAAACGCAAGAGCACATACGTGGTGAGTGAGGGGTCGGTCGGTCGGAGAGGACACGGCGTTTTTGGTGTGACAGTCCCAGAGCAAGGACAGATGTGGAAAGTGTCTCTAACTAACTTAAAGATAACCTCATGACCCGACAAAAGATTGTACCCTGAGTTTTCGCTTGCCTTGACAATGCTGTTAACTTTCTGTTTAAAGCCAAACTGCGCGTTGTTGTTGAGCGACGATAAGCTAAGTGGCTAACTTAGTTTGACAAACACCAGCGTGTTTAAACTTTCACGTGTTTTGTAGCGACACTTCCTCTAATTTTCTTTCAGTTTATGCCATTTTCTTCATATACGCTGATTTAATCATGAAGACAATGTTGCAGTCGAAAAATAACAGTAGATATCAGTGTGCGCTAACACTCAGTCGCTTGCCATAGTCACGTGTTCCGGTTGCTGACTAACAAGTGATAAGAGTGTTTGTTTATCCCAGTCGGGTCACTTCAAGCGGCATTCCGTTCAAACATCCCACTGTCCTCCATCAAGCACATGGACGCTATTTCAATAACACCAGGACTGTCATTGAAGCTGATGTAACAAATGGTGTTCATTCAGTTTGTCGATGTGTTGGTGGGTGTTTCTGCGCGTTTCTCATGTGTTGTCTCCAGCGTTGTCAAAACCTGCATTTTTTCACTTGGTACGAAATAAACACTCTACAATCTAACACCGCCGTATGAATCTGCTTTTTGTTTTGAAGGTCTGTATGTTGCGTAAATTGTTTGTTTTCATCTTTGTTTGGCTTCACTAACGATTTGGCAAACCAGTTATTGAAAATAGGGTCTATACATTTGTAAGATGCCTTATACAGGGTCTCCTTAAAAAGTCTCTGACAGAGCACATTTAGTTGTCATAATAAAGGAATTTGGGAAAGTGTGAAGTTATGTAATCAGCTTTATTAGCCTATTGTTGGCCATTGATAAACCTCTTTCAGGTGAGAAAAAGAAAACATAGTTGGGTGTGTTTTGCAAGCTTTTTCAGAGATGTGCATTGAGACACACTTTGTAAACTCCGTCTTCATGTTGTAAAAGTTCTCAACTCAAACTGGATTAGAAAAAGCTGATCAGGATGAAATAGCACATCCAAGAGTGCCAACATTTGCATGCTATCAGAGATATTTCTTCTCTCCAAGTTACTCGAACATTATTCCATAATGCAATGTGCAAGGTCTTCACTGATAAGAGACATGTTTGCACTGATATGGTGTCTTCACAAGATGTCCATTATCTGCCCTCACGCATCAGTGTAGAATGTGCATTTTTGACAGAAAGTATAGCAGCACCAATCTATGTTTAGGCTCTGTATATTGATGTTAAACCATCTCCCTGCTATGTATCCTGCACTGTCAAGCACTCAAAGCCTGCTCACATTTTCCGTCCTGCACAAACTGTGACTGCGCATAAATTGAGTTTTCTGCAGGCTCTCGAAAAGGTAATGCTCAACCATGGGAGTTGAAATTACCTGCAGACACAGTCTCACGAACACTCCTTTTGTCTCCACTCTGTTCATGTCGTTTAAAGAGGATTCTGTAACAATAAAATAAATAAAAACATGCTTCAGTACATTTTCTGAAGCTTTTCTGGTAAGTTGCAGCATGCTTGCATGTTTGCTCAGTGCATCACTAACCTTTGCTTGACCTTTTAACTCTCACCATGATGACTTAAAAATGAGGAAATGCATGGGGGAGGGTCTGTGCTTCCAATTGTGCTTTTAAGAAATGTTATCAGTCTTTTACACCTTGTTGGAAAGACTTGGTGAAACAATAATAGAGGTTTGTTGATTTATCGATTGTGTTTCAGTTAAGTTCTCCGCCACACCTGCGAACAGCAACATGGAGCTCAAACGGCAGCTCAAACAGTCATCGGATTTTAGAAGCGGTGAAAGTGAGTTTGTTTCACGCTTAATTGTTAATCAGCTGTTGTTTGAAAACTAGAACTTCTGGTGAGTTAATGTGTTTGTTTCCACAGCATTTGCAGGCAATAGACAAGCGGACATGCTGGCATGGACACGCAGGAGGCGGCCTGAGTGCAGATCCCAAAAATGTGGTGAGTAACAATGTTGAATTTTTCTTGTTATGCATTTCTTAATTTGTTGATGTGTTGTCTTTGTAAGGATTTCTTCATTCATCCCACAGTTCATCAGCCACAACAGTCATTTGTCAGTGGAGCTCACAAAGTTTTTTTTGGAGCTTTCAGTTTGGTCATTGCAACTCTTTTTTCCTCTGAAGTTGACATTGAATCGACAGTAGTGAACTTTAGGTCAGTGAAGCAACCTTGTGACCTGACAGTTGTTGGTCTGAGTCCCGGACTGTGAAAGGCTTACAATTACCCTGTGCACTGTGGCAGTACTCTCCTCCCAGTTGGTGTGGTTAAGGTGTTAACTAGGTGTGGGTGTAAAAGCAGTGAAGTAAATTTCCCCAGGGGGTAAAAATATGTTGTTTGAGTCATTAGGTTACCAGGTTCATGCCAAAGAGTCTATTACTTGTGCTCCTGTTAAGGATCAATCGACCAAACTATTAAGATTCAAGAAAGGTCAAATGACTCATAAGCTCCACAGGCACATTTTAACCAGACCTTTTGTAAATGCAAAACTTTATTGCAGTTTTTTGTAAACAATGACAAAGTACTTATGTCCTGTAAAAGATTTACCTTTGAGAAGCTGTTTATTTTCCGCATAAATCTTCAGCGGTGCATCGGACTGTTATTGTTAATCAAACCTGCCCAGTGTCGCACACTGCCTGATTGTATTTGATTAAAAGCAGGTGTTGGGCACACTTTCACTGTAATTTGTTCGGAGGTGCTGCCATACAGCAGTGCATTAACAGGGTGCCACCATCTTGAGTGGATTAGAGGAATTATTGCATATTCTTTGGCCTGCAGAGAGTCCCTGTGGCAGATGTGTGCTGGAGTGTGGGTAAACAGCCATCTTGGCACTCGCGGGCTCGCAGCCTCAGCTGGGATGACAGCCCAGGTGTCTCCTGGGACTTGTAGTGTCAGACCGGATCCTCCAGTCCACCTGGAGACTCTGCTGTCATTGCTGCCGCCAGATCCCAGTGGGGCTCGCCTTGACATTTGATGTTTTCTGTACGTGCCCAAACGGCCATCTTTAGGCTACTGTGATTGTCACACTGAATGCAAAATGCATGTTCACTGCTATTATTTGCTAGCACAAAGCAGGTGAGAGCGTCAACACTGTATTAAAAGTGTTGTTACACGTCAGATTCATAAAGGCGGCCTGATTTAGAAAAACATCCGATGATGTTGTGATGAGACACTTTGGTTTGTTTTGTTTTCTACAGTTGAAGGAAGTGAATTCAGCCAAAATCCTGTCAGCGATGCTGTCGTACGTGTGGCCAAAAGACAGACCAGACCTGCGGGCCCGTGTTGCTATCTCTCTGGGATTACTTGCTGGAGCCAAGGTATTTATTGCCGACATTTATCTTTAATTACACTTTCTTACTATCTTTGCTTTTTCACTTTTTGGTGGCAAAAGCACATACAACTACACCTTGTATTTATTTATTTATTTATTTATTTATTTTCTCAGAGTTGCACAGATGCCTATTTCATGTAACTGTTGATACTTTTAAAGGATGTCATTCGACATTTGTCCCTCTTTAGCAGTCAGATATTTTTCTGTTTTCTCCAAATAAAAGTTGTAACAGTGAATGTCTTCTTTGTTTACACTGGGACTAATGCTCTACAATTACACTGATTAGGACTATTTTATAAGAAGTGATGCACATTTTGCACAACAGGCACATTTTTTTGCAATATAATCCAATCTAATTGAAAAATATAATTAGATGCTTTGTGAGGATAAACTGATTGTAGGTTGTGTTGCCAGTCTCCAGGATGATGTCATGTTGGCTTACAATAGCTTTATTATAAATTACATAACAACCTCTTCAGTTACTCATCATGTATTCCCACAGCTTCAGATTCACCCCTGCTTGTTGCTACTCATTTAAAAAAAAATGTTGATAGTACTGATGCATCACAGATAGTTGGTAACTGTAAATAGTTATTTTAGCTGCCCCTGGTTGGTGTTTTGGGCTTTATCAGGGTGACAAACAAGTACGACACAGAATTCTCATCACGTGTTTGGCTGTTGAGATCCACCTGGGCTTTACACTGTAAGAGCATTCAGTTGTACAGTGTCATACAATGAGCAAGATAAGTGAAGATCCAAGGTCACAGCTGAGTCAAGCCCCACAACAGTCCGACTGCCGTTCAAGTTCATGTTTTCTGCAGCAGACTGAAGCACGCGGGAATAGTCTCAAAAGATATCCACTTCTCAACCAATAAGTGCGAGCAAGTGTTTGTTTCTTAACCACTGTGTCATTGTGGAATTGCAGGTTTAGTTGAAACCTGTCTCACCGTGAAACAGTGCTTATACAAACATCGAGTCAGCTTTCATTGTTTGCCAGCAACATGGCATCGGTGTTTGGCACTGCAATTGGTAGATTGGGACTGATATGAAAAACAAGATGATGTGATGTGTTTGCGCTCTGAAGTCCAACAGCTGAGAGTTGGCAACTCGTTCAGCATTGCATCCATGACACACACTGTTTGTTTGGGTGGGAAAACTAACCTCAAAAGAGAAAAGCACAAAAAAACAGCATTTTCCAAATCTGTGAATGGCATCAATCATTCATGTTCTTTCAAATGAGACAGAGGGGGGACATTTGGATAGTTGCAAGTTGTGACACTACACAATGGTACTTGCAATTGGCATAAAGTTATCTTCACTTTGACAACACTGTCATCTAAACAGACATTAGTAGCATTTGCACTAGTCCTATATTGTTAGTTTTAACCCCTATTGAATTCATTTACTAATCGGAAGAAATACGTTGTCAGGATCAGTCGAAAGATTCCTTGTGGTTCTTTTGTTCCCACCAGGGAAAATCAGCATTATCAGTTCTGGTGTAGGCAGCGGTTCTTTAGTGTCTGGACAGAAAGTGCAGCAGAGTGAGAGTGTCTGTCCTCAGAAGGGATCCCTCTATTACATTTATTTGTCAATTATAGCTTGTTTTGAACCTGAAAATGATATTGGTTTATTAGTGTTTTTGTTTCAGCACGCTTTGCAGTGTGTTTCATTTGAAGTTTTGAAAGGATGGAGACAAAAAAAACAGTACTTATTGTGTTGATGACAGTTTTCCCCATTTTAGTTGTGGCAGGAGGTTCTTGGTTTCTCACATTTTTAGTGTTTCTTAAAGTGTATTCAGATTTGGCAGTTAGTGAATGTTCATGCATTTGGAAAAATGGATACTTATTATCCACCTTGTGCTTGTTTATTCACAAACTTGCAAGTGAATGAGCACAAGAACACACAAGTGTTCATCTAAAAATAGGGAGGGATGTTTTTGTTGAAAGTGAATACGTATAGATTCACCATTGTGAAGGGACCTGCAGCACTTCAGAACAGAGGTGTCCAACCTGGAGTCTTTACCCCTGTCGGGGCTTCAGTGGTCCTTGGGGTCTCACAGAGCTTTGCCGATATGCCGGTACAGAGATGGTCATAATCAGATTTGTTCATTTCACAGACCAGAACAAAACACCCGCCAGCCACTTCATAGGCGACTGAATTTGTGCGTTCGAGCTCGTATACAGTAAACCTCTCGTAAGCCTCTCCACTGTTATGTTTGAGTGGGTCTAATGCGAGTCGCCATGGGCTGCAGACATAATGTTGTGAGGCTTCAGTGGGAAAAAAATAAGAAGGTTGGAAATCCCAACATTCGTTGGCATCATTCCACTGACGAGTTATTTTCCTCCCAGAGTAACCGTGGTGTTCGTATGTTTTGAGTGCGTGAAAACCAGTGGAAACGAGAAGCAAAATGTGCTTGGTTCAACTTATTAAAAAAAGAAACAAAACCCCCCCACACAACATTAAACTATAATCAAGGTGTGTTTCAAACTACTGGCAATTTTTGCAATAATTAATTGCATGTATCAATCAGTGTGTGTGTGTGTGGCATTTCCTCCTCCTTTGTTGATGGTCTTTAATTTGCACCCTGTAAAACAATCACAAATTCACAGCTCCTAAATAAGCATGTCCTGCTGCCGCCCAGCATGGCTCCCTCTAGTGTGTGCTGAGGAGGAGAGAGGGCGCACATGCAATCCAATCTTCTCCGCCTATTTTCCTGCTTGGCTGGAGTTAACCTCGATTTCTTGACTTTGTCTGTTTGAACCGCACCAGCCAACAGCGTGGATACAATTTCTGAATCAACTGAATAATTATGCGGTTACAGTGCATCACACCTCTGCAGGCCGCATTATCGGTGACATTTCCATTCCAACTAAATGATTATATGCAGGCTCTTGTTTTCGTTGGCCTAAAATGAAGCCCTCTCTGTCTCCTTTGCCAGTCTGTATGTCATACTATAAGCTTAAGCTAATTCTTTGTCGCCTGGAGCCTTTTCTCCGCTGCTTGACACAGCATCGCTATTACTGCCTGACATATCACCAGGTACAGATTGACACAGTGTCGATTTAATCTCCAGCGTCGGCTGTTAATGGATTAAAAGAGCGCATCCAACCTTATCATGTATTAGTGGTAAAATTGAGGACATGTTTTGGGCCTGCGATAATAGGCTCAGGCTATTTTTGTGTCATGTTCTGTTGTCTTGGTAGCAAAGTGGCAGATATTGTTTTTCCTTGAGGGACTCTGAGGACTTCTATTGTCTGAGTATAATACCCTAGTGTATCAAGCAAGAACCCTGGAGATGCGACGTTTTCTGTGTAAATGGTGTATTAGTAGATGTTCTTTTACAGTGGGGTTAGCCAGGGTTTATTCAATGCCCAGTTTTGTTTTGGTTTTTTTGTTTTTTTTTTACATAATTTTGCTGCTACTTCACTAAAATAATTTCATGTAGGATTTTGCCAAGTGAAGGAACATCAAGTAACGGTGCCCCGTGTCAGGGGTGGAGAGGTTCAAATGAAATGGGTTTCAGATGAAAATGCTTTGCTGTGTTCTCTGTCTGTCCTAATGCGCAGCGGACCGCCCAGCCTGAGTCACACAGCTGTCCCTGTGCTTTTAATTAGCCCTAATAACCATTTCAATTCCATTAGCAGGAAACTCCAGCCTCCTCACCAGCACAGCCAGTCAAGACAAACACGCACGTGCATGTGTGCACGTTGTGCACTGCGTACCTTACTCCATGTTCTCCAATGCACCTGAATGGCTGATGTTGTGTTTGCAATTCGACGATGAAATCCGCCCTGTAAGCACGTGGGGCGTGCATAATGATATATCCAGAGGCCCCACAGAGGACTACAAAAATACTAGTGGACTCTATCGAGCATATGTCTGCGTAATAGGCTGCGGGAACCTGTTTCCACTCCTCTCTGAATGCCTCCTTGCTGTCTCTCTTGTCTTCCCAGATCACCAATGTGATTGTGCCCTTCATGTTTAAGTATGCAGTGGACGAGCTTAACCAGATGTCGGGACACATGCTGAACCTGAATGACGCGCCAAGCACCGTGGCAACCATGGCAACGGCCGTGCTGATTGGCTGTAAGTCCCAGACTTGTATTGCACTGGCAGGTGCCGTGCTCATCAGAGAGGACTGTGGGACTGCCTATTATCTGCAGGCTGACCTTTCCCACCGCATTCATATCAATGCTGCTCCGCAACCTCTGCTTCTCCCCCACATTATTTACATTATGAGCTTCGTTCTGCATCATAGTTCACTTCTTTTAATCTTCATGACCCTCCTGTGAGTGCTGACAGCTTTTCAGAATGATACTTCAAGGCTCCCCTTGGCAAACGGAGGTGGACGTTTTTCTAAGCCAGTGAGGAAGTTATCGCTAATTTTCTTTTCAAAGAAGCTGGTTATTTTTTTATGTTGTGTAAATGCCACAGATGTTTTTTTGCACCTCATTCACCAACTCTTCTACCTCTTGGCCAAATGGACCTTTAAGTACTTGGGTTCAGGGGTGAAATTCTTCTTCCATTAAATGAGTTCCTCTCTGCTAATGAAACACAAAAAAAATCTTCCACCTGTGGCGAGTAACACTATAATTGCAAAATTTTTACTACATTGCGGTAAACCGATGTGGTCACCCATGTAAAACATGTATGAACCAAGAAAGCATTCAAAGGGGGTATTTTCAGCACACTTTTAAGAGTGTGATTAATACTGCCCATTATTGACCAAGGAGTCATTTATTCAGTGCAATTTTGACGTGTTCCACGGTTTGTCTTCCTATTATATTTGTATGTTTTTTTAATTCATTAATTTGTTTTTCATTAAGACGAGATGGTGTCTAATAAATGACTTTATCAACTTATTTAGTTTTGTAGAATAACAAAAATAAAGTTTATTAGAACAAATAGTAATAAGTACCTGGCAAGAAAACAAGCTGTGCATTCTTAAAAGTTTGTTGCTGATTTATTTTAATGGTATGCACGAATATCTCTGAGACTTGCATGTAACGAGCAGTTATCCTGTTGCCACTTACTTTAGGAGACAACTCGCACCTGCACAGCAATGCTACCTGTTGTTTGTTAGGACATGTGGCTGGAACCTCCAAAAGTGTGATTTGAGATGACAAAGAAGTAACGGGTGGTCATGAAGAATTTTTCTACCCGCTTGGTTCGTTGGCACTTGGATCCTGCCGTAATTTAGCTGGAAAGGTTTGCACAGTGTTCATCCTAGCTTGTCAGATGTGGACACATTGTTCATTAGTTGAGCATTCCTATTTAACGCCACATTACGGCCCCATGACGACTGGCGACGGAGCGATTACTGCCCTCACTTTGGTCTCGGCAGACGTGTCGTGTTCTCGCCCAAGTCGGTGAAATCGCCACAGGAAGACCATGTGTCATTCAGACACAAACCAACATCAATTTGAGACAGTCATGGCAGACATCTGCTTGTAAAACATTATGAACTACAGAGGGGTCACATTATTTTAATTTTTTCAGGAAGGGTGGGGCAGGTGGGACCCCAAATACGCCCACAATCATGCAATAATGAAATAATTCAGACGGAATGCATCGTTTTCTCCACTGTCACCTCGAGACTCACAGTGGTGAAATTGAGCTTGCTCATTGACAACTTTGAGTCACATCTCATCATTCTCATATTAGAACTTCCTGTCCTTGTACGCTGTTCACACACACACACAGCCTGCTTCCCCGTTTTTCTCGCGCACACACTCATCACTTTTTGTTTACACTTAGATGCCCTCCCATCTTTCAGTCTGCAGTGTACCGGCCGCCACAACGGTGAAGCTTCAGACAGCATCCCGCGCCGTAATTACAGAGTGGAGGCTGCTGCTGTAGCACTGCAGCATCTGCAGAGTGGAGATGATGCGAGAGACCTGTCCTGCCACCTCAAACGGGCCCTCACTTCAGGGCAGTCAAAAACCCTAAAACCTGTCTACACCGCTACACCGAGTTGCCTCAATATGCTACTCCCCAACTAATAGGGCAGGAAAGGTCCACGGGTCAGATTCTTGTTTTTCCACTTCATAGCAGGGTGGTGTGGTTTGGATGACATTAGTTTCTCACTTCGCAGCTCCTGTCATTTAACCCCCCCCCCAAACAATTCACAGGAGGTGTCTTGAATGCTTTCTCTCCCAGATGGGGCGTCACGAGCTTGTGCGGCCCTCTTCAACGAGCTGAGGAACACAGTGTTTGGGAAAGTGGCCCAAAGCTCCATCCGACGCATCGCCAAGAACGTCTTTCTCCACTTGCACAACCTGGATCTGGGTTTCCATCTCAGTCGCCAGACAGGTGCACTGTCCAAGGCCATTGACCGCGGCACTCGAGGCATCTCCTTCGTCCTCAGCGCACTCATATTCAATTTGGGACCCACAGTCTTCGAGATGGGCCTCGTCAGTGCCATTCTGGTGAGATCAAGCTTATAAATGAGCTTTTATACTGCACATTTTGACCCTGTTTAGCAGGCCCAACCACCTTTTTTTGCTTGTCCTTCTTGTTGCATTTGCTGTTTGCTGTATTTTCACCTCCAGACTTCTGTCACCTTGACGCTATTCACCGCAGATTGTCTGGAAATTAATTTAGCTGATTTTGTGTCATTTGCATGCTAAATGGAAAATGAAGCCCTGTGAACTCTTAGGAGAAACAAAAGGGCCATTAGTGTCAGTGATGGATCCCAGAGCTTTGTAGTAGCTTAATGTCTTCCAGCAGAGTATGTCCTAAACATACCCCCCCCCCCTCCCCCACCTCCAGCTTCATGCTATTACTCCACTCTGGACCATAATGCTGGATTGCCTGTAATGAGGGCAGACACCATTGCCCAAATAGCTAAAGCATTAGCACGATTACTTCTCGCAGTTTCCTATCCATTTGTAACACTCAGCTTCATCGTGGAATAGTCAAAAACAGTAGCCTGTGAAAATACTGTGTGGAGCGAGCATTAAGTGTCCAGCAGCAAGATTTGCATGCTTGACTCTTTATTACACTGCCGTTGAGTCACAGAATGTGAAAAGCGGCTTTGTCCTCACTGTACTTGTCTCTTTCCGCAGTATTACAAGTGTGGTGGACAGTTTGCAGCAGTGGCCTTGGGCACCTTGTCAGCATACACCCTTTTCACCATCCTTGTCACTCAGTGGAGGTAGGAACGATGGTTTCTTTACCTTTTTATCCGTCTGCATTTCAGGTTCTTTCGTAATTGATACAAGTTCGCTGAGAGGTAGTTTGAGAAGGTCAAGTTTAACCTCAGTAACAAAAGTGCCGATGTCTCTGCATGTGCATGTGTCTCTGCATATAGGACTCGTTTCCGGATAGAAATGAACAAAGCAGACAACGAGGCTGGCAACGCAGCCATAGATTCTCTGCTCAACTATGAGACCGTTAAGGTAGGTTTCATTTGTACAACTGCATATGTTTGAACAAACGCGTACCGACAATGCCTTTGCGCTCTCTTCCTCTGCTTGTCCCCCCCCCTTCCCTCACGCAACACACCTCCCAAATCCTTCCCGTTATCTCCTCCAGTCATTTTTCCTCTTCTCACTTCAGCAAGGCACAGTGACATGAACAAATATTGACTTGTTTGTGGTAACGGTGTTTAACTGCCATCTTTGCTATTGTCAGATTTTGTCTTTTAAGCTCTCCTCTCTGTGTCTCAGTACATAAAAATGCAAAATCATTCACAATATCTTGAAATGAAAGCTGTAAAATGGTTGGTTGTCAGAGGTGGTCCGTAAAATACGCTGTTACCTGCTCAAAGGTAACATAGAGCAACAGTTTAAGAGGAAGCAACTCAATATAAAGCATTACTCAGTGATATGCAGTATAGTTCTTCCTGAACTGCACAATACATGAACACGCACACACACATACGCACACACAGCTAATAACATCCCTGCTGTGTTTCTTGGAGATGTATCTTCTCTCCGTCTGCCAAAGGATCAAATGAACTGCCTCAAAAATGAATAAATCAGCTTGACACAGTTCAACCCTCAGACCAGAGCTCCTGAACTTCATCAGTGAATGCTGGCCCACAATTTATCCTGGAATTTAAACAAATCGTCTTGAACACAACCTGATCCGTGCAATGTCAACAAGAGTACTGAAAAACTGCACAGGCTTCTCGAATCCACAGTGACGCTGCATTAAAAATGAATGCAGCAAATTAGCCAAACTGAGAAAATAGAATTAGGTTTAATCCGTTTTTCCTCAAAATGAAGCAAGATATTTTAATGATCTTTCTTCAACTGATTGATTTTGCATTTTTCAGCATGGTTCTCACTTGTGTGTGTGGTCGCTTTGTCTCTCTTTCTTTCATTTTATTGTGTGCGATGCTCTTTTTTTCCCCAGTGTGAATTTTTCCACCCATTTTTGTAAATGTCATTCCAGTCACCACAAACAAAGAGACATTTATCACCGGACACTCAGGACTATTTTCCAGCTTTAGCCGATGACCTAAATTGTGTTTCAATTACAGTTTTGGACGGAAAGGTTCCCGTCATTGGAGACTCTATTTTGTATAGAAATGTCAGCACATGGTCGAGTGATTTATACCTCGGTCTCAGAGATAACTGATGGCTGAGATGGCTGTGGTGTCTAAAAATTACTTTTTACTCATCTATCTGTCATTTTTTTGTATCTTTTATCAGTGTTTTTTCCCTTATTTTATACAGTTTTAAAGCTTTTTCTAGGTAACCCCTGTGTGCACAATAGACATATGAACCCAATCAAGTTATGGGTGCCGTGTTGTGCCGTTTGAAATGTATTTTAGTTACCATGTTATTTTCTCCCGTATTATTTAGTGTCCTGTTTTTCTTAACGTTTTGTTCTGTGTTATTTTGTGTCATCTGTGTCAATGCGGCCAGATTTAGCATCACTCTGAGCTGTGAGTGTGCATATGTAATTAGATCTCCGCCCACTCAGAAATCCGTTCCACTTTCACAAAGAGCTGGATGAGAACCTGAGCATGGTGCCGTGCACTGCTTCTGTTTGTCCTCCATGTGCTACTTTCTTCTCGCTTCTCTCTCGCTCCCTCTCTCTCTCTCTCTCTCTCTCTTACACGCTCTCATTTACTGCATTTCCTTATATGCAAATACGCAGCAAGCCGGTAACCGCACAGCAGCACCACCGCCGTTAGCTAGAGAGGCAAATCGCCCACTTAACCAGAGCAGAGGAACAATATTGCAAACTAAACAAACAACTGTACAGAAACAATATTAAGTAATTGGCAGCACAGTAGGAGGGTTGTTGTTGTTTTTATGTGCTGTATTTAAGAGATGTGTAAGAGATGTGCTTGTGGCTGATTCATGGAGCTTTTTTGGTCTAAATGATCGCTGCGTGTCCTAATCAGAATTAGTGCTGCTTGTGTGGCGTAACACGAGAGCTACTTTTGGTGATGTAGGTGTCTGCTGGAGACGTAAACACAGAGGCCGATGGTGATGAACACACTGCAGCAAGCGGCTCCTGCTCACTTGCGAGGGATGTTCCTCCTCTGATTCCAGGAATTAATATTTGTAGCTGTTGTTTTGCCACCGTCGTGCCGCTCTGCCAAAGCTTCAGATCCACTGCCCGCTCAGTAAAGCAGGCTTTGGGTTTTGTGGTATCGCCCTTCGCATCCTTTAAAATCAGTTGGGAGCAGAGGAAAATACAGAGACATGAAAAAGTGCTTTAGAGGCCAGCAGAGACCCAGACTATGCCCAGAGCGGTCACTGAGAACAAATGCAGCCTTGAGGCAGGCTGCACTAAAGTGTCGATCTGCCCGACACTACTCTCCATGCTTCCTTAACCTTTACCCTTCACCATATTTGTATCTCCCCCTTTTTCTATCTCAACTTACACTCTCTTTCCCTTCAGCGAATCCTTTTGTTGTCTGCCTAACATGCACTCCCAGCACCCTTCTCACTCTCTTCATGTGTTCCTTCTACTTGTAGTACTTCAACAATGAAAAGTACGAAGCTGAAAGGTATGATGGCTTCCTAAAGATCTACGAGTCATCTTCTTTAAAGACCACGTCCACGCTTGCCATGCTCAACTTTGGCCAAAGTGTCATCTTCAGCGTGGGCCTCACCGCCATCATGTTGTTGGCCAGCAAGGGGATCTCAGCAGGTGACGAAAGTGATGTATTAGTTGTGGTGTGTTTCTGTGGGCAGTAGAAAAAAACAGGGTGGGCTAGAAAACCATTTCTGAAGACTTGTAGTTCTGTTTTAACAACCTCACTACAGAATTCAGAAGAGTTCGCAAGTGCAA
>JASSRZ010000049.1:5599947-5614579 GCA_032164315.1 Malacoctenus gilli | reverse complement strand
CACACACACACACACACACACACACACACACACACACACACACACACACACACACACACACACACACACACAGGCTTTAACGCAACTGTAACAGATGACACTTTATTAAAACTTAGTATAACATCTGTCTCAACCAAAATTACTCAGACTGCACAAGAAAATACCGCAGAGTCGCAGTGTATTTCCAGATGCAGCTGTTTATTTTATATTTATGTTCAAGAAAAGTGTTCCCTTCATTTTTCTTTATGTGATGCATGACATTTTGAATTGATGGAAAGAACTTTGTACGTTTCGAGATGTCTCTTGAGCCTGGAAACGGTTACTCGGGCTGCTGTTCATTGTGAGCACTCGTTCTAATTTCGCATGCCTAAGAGAGAGGACTCAGACAGAAACACCCACATGATGTATCGAGGTGGCCTTGGAAGATTTAAGTTAGCACATTTCAATACTAAATTACAATTTTTGCATAAATGTGGCATTTGTGAAATTGCGATTAATCTCTAACTGCTGCACCATCATTATTTTATCATTTTCTTCCATGCTGTGTGTGAACTGGTTTAATGGCATGTTGCCTCACAGTTAAAGTCACCCTCATTTGATCTACACAAGGCTGTGTAGTATTAGGCGCCTAGCATCACTTGGCAACTCATTTCGCACACGTAAACACACAGTGTGCCGGCAACTTCGCACAGCATTCAAGACGCAATTACTGGCAGCACAGATTTCTCTGTGTGGAGTGACTGAGTGAGTGAGCGAAGGGACAAAATAAAGACATGACTAACTTCTCATTAATTTCTCTGCTGCTGTACGTGACAGCTGCCAGTGAGCGTGTGAGGAGGAGGAGGAGGAGGGGTGGGGTGGGTGGGGGGGGGGTGATCAGGAAAGGGGGCAGTCTGGGCACTGATGCTCCTAACTTACTTCATTGCCGTTCTTCACTGGCAGCAATATTTACTCTCAATAAGCACCGCTTGCTTTCAAGAGGCCTCACACGGCTCATATGTAATAAAGGCCGAGTCAGACACAGTGGGAGAGGTCTTTCAGTCCTGCGGATTTTTTTTTCCCCCTGCACGATTAAATGAAAGTCTGTTTCACCAGACTGAATCCTGTAGCGTTGCTTTTAAGCAGGCGTCGCTCCTGCGTGCGGCGTGAGAGCCAGACACTGACCCGCTGCAACTTCGCACATTTCAAATCTTTTTGGCCTCGGCTCGCTTTCTGTGACGTCGCTTGTGTGCTTTCAGGAGGCGAGAAGCAACGAGTCGCCATCGCCCGCGCGATACTGAAGAATCCGCCCATCCTCCTGTATGACGAGGCCACATCCTCCCTCGACTCCATTACTGAGGAGGTGGGTCCTGACAGCATGAGCGCACACAGGCACGAGTATGCAGATACAAAATACCCACCGTTGCCCAACGGCACCGTCATGCCTGCATGCATGTTTCGCTGAACAAACGCCCACTCGGTCACCTGCTGAAGGTACACAACAATTGAGCTCACTTCTGCGTCACATACCTGCTGTGCCGCACACACACGCACGCATATACCACCCCCTTGTTCTGCCTTTGCCACCTGCCAGTGTTTTCTCCTACTTAATCTCCAGCTTAGCTTTAACCACACAGTCTTTGTAAATGTTACATTTAATGAGAAAGTTCGGCACGCCCTCTCTGAACTTGAGCAGGAAAAATCGGGCCGTAGATTCAGTTGTTAATTGAGATTTTCACTCTCTTGTCATCGCAGTGGTGCTTTTAAATTATCATAGGTAAACACTGAAAGGGGAATAAAAAGCATGTGAGGGTGGATGTTGCCGAGCAACATTGTGTTGACTTAGCTTCTCCTTCAAATCAAACTTTGGGAGTACATTTCATATATATTCTGTCATTCATGCACTTTTTTTCCTTCTCTTTTTTTTCCCTCCACAGTAACATTATTTCAAACTAAGAACTGTTTCCCTTTGGATTAAGGGATACTCTTGTATGGCTTAACACCGTGGTCATGGTATTTGTCTTTTTGTGCTTGCAGAACATCCTGAGTTCGATGAAGGCGATGGTGAAGGACAGGACGTCGGTGTTCATCGCCCACAGACTTTCCACAATCGTAGACGCGGACGAGATTATCGTGCTAAGCGAGGTAAGAACTCAGCCACTTATTTCTTTACTTGATCCTCTTCTTTCCCTGATTAACATTTGCAGTTTTAGTGTCGGTAGCATGAAAAGCAAATTATATGACGGTTCAGAGTTGCCAAGTATAAACATGCACCGTGTTAATTGCCAGTCCAATTAGATGATTTTTGCCTTGAAGGGAGGCTCGGTGACCTGCTCCCGACGTAACCTTCAGCTCACTGCATCTGCTACGACAGGAATTTAGCAAGTGTCTGCGGCGTTTCGGCACTCATTTATTTCTTGTTACCTTTCTCCGTCGTATGCGGTAAACACATGCTTTGTTTAGCTTTTCTCATTAACTTACAGAACAACAGGACACTGTGGTCGAAATGAAAGTATTATTTTCTCCATAAGGGCTCATTAAAGCAGTCAGACTTGACTGGCTGTTTTGGTCAGATGGCGTGTCTTGTTTGTCTTGGTGACTAATAATGTATGGGCCTGCTTCCCAGACGCTGATGAGGCCTCATCCAGGACTAAGCATGTCTTTCTATGGAGATCGCCATTAAAATTAGTTCTTTCTGTGCCTCTCTTGGTTGTACATATTTCTGGCTGGGTTCACGTCCCTTGTCTAGCTGCAGGGTGTGATGAACCAAAGCTGGAAGAGAGGGAGAGGGGAAAAAAAGAGAGAAGTTTGGTTTATTTTGTATTCAAATGTTTTTGTTTATGATTTGGCCCAAAAAGAAGTGAACAGACTGCCTATCAGATGCTTTTATGACGTGCGGCATGTGACAGAACTTGAATGGCTTTCACAACAGTGCTGTTCCCTCCACTAAATAGCGTGACATTTCTCCACCGCTTTTAAAGTGTATTCAGAACTGCAGCAGGCATCCCTCCCATTGCACACACCACCCAAGGAAACATCAGCCATAACAAAGAGACACTTTACGGGTAGTCGTTCCTTTGCCGCTCGCATCCTGCGTTTGTTCCTCTGGCGGCGTTTTATTAAACTGTCGATGCATCGGAGTCGGTTCGGAGGCAAAGCGAGAACCCTTCAGCAGCCGTGCCTGGACGGCTTGTTTGGTGAACACCAGGGTTCAGATGGCATCGTTCACACTTCCACAAAGCGAACGGCACTAACAGAGCAGTCGCACTGCAGTTCCTTTTAATCAAGCTAAATCTGCCAAGTGTAAACACAGCCTGAGTAAGAGCGTGCCACGGACAGAGAGGATTGTTTTAAAGCAATTTTCCTGTGCATTGTCACTCTGTGGTGCTTCACAGAAACACTCAGGTGCTCAGAGAGATGCTGCAGCATGTAATGGGCTGGGCAGGTAGACGCTAAAAAGCGCGGAAGAGGCGAAGGCAAGCCGCATCCGCAAAGTAAGAGTTAATACAAAATGTAACACAGGTGAAGTGACATTTTCCACTGGTGCTCGAGTCGGGGAGGATAAAATGAGAAGAGGCGTCTTTGAACTGTGGCGACTCGAGCGCGCGTCGTTCCATGTAGCCACTGTCAGATGGCAGGGATCAGAGGGTCGTGGCGAGGAGGCATGTTTACGTGTGATGTCGCCATGGCGTTTGCTGGTGTCACCAGCAGAGGACTGCCTGGGGTGCTCATTAAAATAACGAGCGGAAGCAGTCACATGCTCATCTTGGGCGCACTAAAGATGATGCCAACACCTCTGCATGCTCATGGGAGGTGGGGGAAGGGGGTGCCTTCATTTGTGTTCGACTGTGTGGGAGGGTTGTGTGTGTTTGCCGTGTGTGCATGTGCGCGTGTGTTTGCGACTTCGTCTTTCGGCGAGAGGAATGCAACAGTTGTTGGGGAGGCGGCAGGGATTCTAGGGGAGAGCTGACTCTCCGCAGAGAGTGTGGTCACTGTCGTGTGGTCATGAGGCGAAGCTAACTATAGGACTTGGGTGTCCATGGCCCCGCCGTTTGCCTCCCTGTTTCAGTTGTCGCCTGAATTCCCTCATCCTTTGCCTTGTTGCCCCGCCAGGGTAAAGTGGCAGAACGAGGCAGTCACCAAGCCCTCCTCAGCACCCCGGGCAGCTTGTACGCAGACCTGTGGAACGCCCAAAACAGCAAACTCCTCAACAACAGCAAGAACCCGCCCGAGCCGCCGGTGGAGAGGCTGTCTCAGAAGGAGGAGGAGAGGAAAAAACTGCAGGAGGAGATCCTAAACAGTGTAAAGGGCTGTGGGAACTGCTCCTGTTGAGAGAAGCTGCCACCTCCATGTTTCCTCATCCCTCACAGATGGTCTACGCTGGAATCCCCGGTCTGTGCGGAGCAGGGGAGGCGGCCTCCCCTTCTCCCCACTCCCACTCCAGCCAAACCTCCCCCACGCATGTGACTATCTCCTCCTCCTCCTCATGTGAATAAAGGCCACTGCTCGCCAAAAAGGAGGAGGAGGAGGAGGAGGAGCACAACGGGGAGCAAGTGTGTTTAGCACTGGCTGGTGTCCAGAGATGGAGCTCATACGCCAGTTGTCTCAGCTGAAGCAAAGCATAAGAGACCTTGTATATCACATACGAGTGTGTAAGACATCTGTTAGTCAACATGGTTGCACCCTTCTCCTCATTTTTTGACATCAGGTTTATTGGCATCTTCCGTTTAACTGGAGACAGATGAGAGTACATGCGATGGCTTGCTTATGCCTTGAGGCTGACACAAAAAATTGTATTAATTTAATTTTCTAAATTATTACAAAATTTAAATTTAGTCTGCTTTTTATAAAATAATGGTGTGTACATATGACAATATTTTCTGTGTCCAGGATTTAAAAACGAGGCTGGTTTGCAGTTTGTCAGGTGAGCAAGTCATCATAAGGCAGATACTTCACTGAGAGTCGGTGACATCGCAGATCGCCCAATGCTCTGAGCATCTTTCCCCAAAACGTAGGATTTTATATAATGTTTGGACCCATGAATGGAGCGAGGAGCTACGGGTGAATCGCGAGTGCATAAATGTAACACTCAGAATAATCAGGAATGCACTCTACTAAATAATGAATGGTTCTCGCCACTTTCGGAGCCACATTAGGAGGCAACAACTTGAAAGCTTTTCTCGCACAATCATATCATTTAGCCTCTGTTGACGGGGCCTCTTCTTAAGAAAAGTTACTGGTGGAGTTTTAACAGTGCGAATGCAGCGTTTAGGTTGACCAGAATAGCGTCTCCGTCTTCAAGCTCACAAGACTCTCTGTGCAAGTATGTCCTCATTTTCTGAGGGCTGCCTTGCTTGTGAAACACACAGTATACCAAGAATGTTACCAGAGTGGTTTTTGTCGATAATTGATGGACTGAACGGACTGTCGTGTACGATACACACGATGTGAGGCCTGTTTTTATAGATGTTTGTTTCTGACAGAATAAATAAATGTGTAAATGCAAACGCTTCCCTGAAGCACTTTTTTTCTCCAATTATAACAGACTAGCTTAAAATGTTGGATGTTTTTGCTTTTTAATCCGTGCACATCAAAGACATCTAAGCAATGTTTTCTGTGGGTGTGTACATACACACTGAAATTGGACTAGCCAGATACATACAGTATATGTAGCTGGTCAGTCCAATTTTTCAATCTAATCCTCAATAGTCATGTGATAACTAAGGTTGAATTTTAGAAAGTACAAGTGGACATAGTGGCTCATGTTGGGGGGGGTCATGCATTAAAGCAGTAATGGGGACTTTTTGGTCATTTTTGGTAAAAATGTGCCTTGTTTTTTGTAGCCCTGTTGTTTTTTGTTTTTTTTTTTTCTAACAAAGGTTCTATCTCGTCAAATTTAGAAATTCAAATTATAATTGTTCTAATAGACCACTGGAACACAGTGAAACAAATTCACTGCCCTCTGGAGCCATTAAGGACAAATCCCACCTCACCCCCCCCCAAAAAAGCCTGCTATAAAAAGTACACTGATTTTCTTTCTACATAAATCTCTTTAATGGCTCCTGCTCAGCTGAAATCTACCAAACGTGCAATAATTTCAGGATTTTCACTCTATGAATGTGTTCCTCAAGAGGAAAGTAAAGTTTACATTTGCTACAACACAAACATGCATCGAAGTCAGTATTGTGAAGAATCTTTAGATGTTCCGATCGGATTATTTGTTAAGAAAGAAATCCACCATTGAGCCATAATTTGATTTTCTTTTAACTCAAAGAGGCGAGGAAACCAAACAAAAATAGGAAATGTTCTCACTCTGAACGGTCTCTTCTGGAATCTTCCAACATCTTGCCACATTTTAAAAACATGCTCATTCAATTAGGTTAATTGATGCCTCAAATAGCCTGTATAAGTGAGTGTATGCGGGTGATTATTGGCCCAGTGATGTGCTGGCAGCTTGACCGCAGTTTACTCCGTCTTGTGCTTGAAGGCAGCCTGGAAGAGCTCCAGCTCCTCACACCCGTCAGTTGGATAAAGTGGGTATAAAAGATGGAGGGGAACTGCTTTTTTCGACTGTGCTTTTGCTTGAAGTGACCCGTTTATATCTACTGTGGTGTGATGTTATGTTGGGGCTTTTTTTCTTTTGATAAAGTGCTAAAATTGCAGACAGATACTTTCAAAAGACACTCGGAAACTTCTATCAGTAAATTCTGGGCCCTGCAACGGTCAGATGTCGGCCTGGCAGTTTCCAGATTTGTGATACACAAGCAGAAATGTTTCATTTATTTTATGGCTGCTGAAGATTGCAAGTGTCCTCTTTGTGTGTCTGACTCGGAGCCACAGCAGCTGCAGTTTATCTGAAATCAACAAAATTGATCATCACACAGAATTTGTGGCCTTTAAATGGTGATAAAAAAGTGCCTCTGCTGGATCGTTTCTCATTTAAGTCAGTGACTGATTAGAAAGTCACAATTTAACTCATTTCACTAAGTAGAGGCTAATATTGTTCTTTCTGAGCTGGAAAGAAATCCTACCCGACAAATCAAGGTAAGTAATCGTACTTATGTTGCGTCGTGGAAACTGATTGAGTTGCTGCACTCGAAGCGCGAAGTTTTGAGCAGACTTTACTTGATTTAAAGGTCAGGGCAGAGCGTTCCGACAATTAATAGCAATATTGCAGAACATTAACCTCAATGATCTAAATATATTTTCTGAATTTCAGTGATTTTTTTTTCATCATAACATTTTCTTGATGCTTTTTCATTTCTGAACAACTATCCTTCTCGTGTATTGATGTGTGAATATGGAGTTACGTATGCAGCGATCAGTCAATGCACTTTTACATGTCTGACATGAAAAGATGTGTCAGTTTAATACCGGGCAGAGCGCATAATGTAATATTTGATCGTGAACCTGTAGTCTGGCACGCAGTGTTTTATCTCTGGATTGTATCTGCGAGATTGATCTTTTCGCCACTGAACGGACGCGGCCGCGTCTGTCTTGTCGCGTTCAAGCTCCAAAACACTGTGCGGCTGTGTTTATTGTCTGCAGGACGGAGTGACAGTGGATCCCCCCTGAAGAAGCCCTGCAGCTCTCCGGATCCTCCTCTGGGACCACAGACATCCCGATGACACTTTTCTGTGAGGCCTCTTGGCAGGATTATAATTGAAACCGACAATAACAAAAACATTCGCATAACGTGACAGACCGAGGCGTGCTGCGCTGCATTGTGAAGCCTTCACCACCTCCCGAGGAAGTCACACATCATAGATGAAAGTAGTCTGTGCTTTAAAGGAAACCAACTGGATGATTACTGGTTGGATGGGCCTCCTTTCATGCGTCAGATGTCCTGGCAGATGACTTGATGTTAATGGGTCCTTCTAATCGAACCTAGGAAGAGATTATGAGACTATTCATTAGCGACTCCCAGCAACATTCAGCTGCTGGCCCTAACAGGTTATTCGCTAATTATTCCGTGAACATAACTCCCTGTGATCTGTGCGGCTCCAGTGAGCGACTTTCAGATATTACACAAAGCACAAAGATTTTTCTTTTTTGCCGCTTTTCCTCTTCTTTGCTGAGGCAAAGCTTTGTGTGTGTGTCTGACGCGGTCAAGGACATAACACTCTCGAGTATTGAAGTTACCAACCAATCCAAGATGGACTTGCACAGCGAGGGTGTTTGCTTTCTCGCTACTTATGTTGAAAGACGCAGTCAAAAAAAAAATCCTTTGTTCAATGACCCCTAATTGTTCTGCGTGGCGTGCATGTGATTAGCGCCAAGGGTGAGCTGTTTGTCTGCATGTTTATAGGAGGTAATGAGGACGCCATTTTCACGTTTGCCATGCAGCGTTCCGCCGGTGCAGCGGCTGACAGGCGCACAAAGGCCCCTGACAATGTCCTTGGTATTGGACCACAGCAGAACAGACGTCCTGGATGTGAACCAGGAGAGACCGTGTTTCAAAGAACGCGTGAATGAGTGAAGCGTTTCTTTAATCTGACCCCCGATTTCAATCGTAATCGAGTAATCTATTCTCGTGATCTGCTGTCTCGCTCAAAAACTCACCATGAGGTCGAAGAGCTCAGCTACGGCACACTGACCAATGCAGTCGCTGGAAAAATGCCCCACCCTGAACATCAGGTCCACCAAACATGCACAAAAGAATTCAATAGTTGCATTTGAAAACATCGAGTATAAACAGCGAGTTATTATCAGTTTCAGTTGAATATCGACTGATATGAATTCAGGAGAGCTTGGCTTTATTTCAAGTTTCAGAACATATTTTTTTCTCAGACGGAGCATTGTTTACTTGACATCAAAAATAGCTTCCAATAAAGTGACTTTTCACGAAATCATTTGTCTTTTTTATGTCGAGGCAGCTGGAGCATTTTTTCAGCAGCAGCTGAAAGTAACTAATGAAGTAACTTGAAAATCGAGCAATCAGTAAAGCAACTGGAATAAACATACTTTGGTGAGCACAATGGGAAACTACTAAAACTAGGTATATTCTAACTCACTTTTTCATGGAATAATCAGAAGCCACTAATCGGATTACTTTTTCCAAGGTAACTGTGGCAACACTGGCTGTGACACATTATCCCACATGGTGATTCATGCAGGATTTAATGTCTCAGGAGCTGCATCTCCCCTGGAAGCTCTTCTGCAGTGACCAGGTAACGAGACGGATTCAAGCGCACGCGTCCAATCCCGGGCGACCCCGCCCCGGCCCAGCCCGGCCTGTTGCTGGGGTCCCGCGGTTCCTCCCGATGACGGTGGGGCCCGGCTGCGACTCGGGGCCGTCGTTCTGCGCCAGACAGCCAGCTCACTCCCATCCCACCACAGTGGTACTCGCATGTGGCCAAGGGCGTCTATGCCTCGATAAATATGCAACGGCGCCTCAGAAAAGATGTAGTTATTTCCACCGTTTTGTGTGGGAGTGTAAATTTATGTGCGTAATCCCTGTGTAGTCTATCAATGCTCCTGGTCAAAATGAGAATGAATATTAACACATGCGCACACTCGCACACACAGCTGGCCCTTTTAAAGTCAATAAACGCAGATACCGTGGCGTTAGCGTCTCTGCACATACTGTATGCATGCTGCAGATGATGCAACCCCTCAGCAGAGCCCCCCCCCCCCATGATCCCAGCCACATATTTGTTTTTGTATACATGCCCGCTGCAAACACCAAAAACATACAAATCTCTGATGAATTAGAATTTTTTTCGATCCTCGCAAAGAAAAAGCTCTTCTTTCTTTTTCAGCTCGATGAAAAAGAGAAAAAAAAAAACCTGAATATTTCTCAGTATTTGATCATGTGAAGTTAAATCATTTCCCTTTTTGAAGGTTATCTGTTCTGTATTTTTCTTATAGTTTGGACTCCAGGGGATCATAAAAGCAAAATTCAGATCTTACCCTCTTTTTTTTTTTTTTTACTCTCCTTCCTACAAAACTTTTGCTTTGTTTGGGTGTGAATTGCTACAGGCAGGCACCAAAAGACAGACAAAAACCTGTAGGACACCCCGATAGAAGCGCGAGGAGAAATCCTCTTCAAACGTAAACCCTGACTGTTCTTCAGGTTGAACTTTTTGAGCTATTTTTGGGAGGCAAAGTTATTGCCAAGCAGAGGACGCACATCAGAGCACCAAGACTGGAGTCGGGGCCATCATCTGGTGTCGCGGGTCGGCTGGCGCTGAATCACTCTCTTGAGTGTGCGGCGACGTTAACTGTAACTGTGTTAGCTGTGAATGAGAAAATGTCGCTGTGTCCCAGTAAAACGACCGTGCCTGCTGTCAAAGAGTCCCCCGGGAGTTCTGCCATTATTCACCGTCGACGAAGGCGCTCCCGGGGTTTGTGTCTGCATGACATCATCGCGGCTGCTTGTCTCTTTCTGGCTCAGCGAGAAACCTGATCAAATCCACGACGTTCAGCTGTTACAGAGGAGAGCCGGCGCTTTACATCAGATTACCTGATCAGACGTTCAGCCTCCAGAGGAAAGGTCACGTCTACAAGTGGATTGGAAATCACTTTTGACAAACGTATTTCATCCTGCTTCTGAAGTTTTGAAACCACATCGTTGCATTTCCTGAACACCATCTTGAAAAAAATTAGGGAGGTATTTTCAGCTAAACCAAATCGGTCATAAAATTGATGAACGTTACCTTCATTCTTTTTTAGGAATGGGTTAAGCTTTGGCCACAGACTAAAAGTTTTCATGGGTAAACTTGCTCTGGACAACATTTATAAAATCATTACTTTTGTGCAAGTAGACAATGTAGAAGTAATGTTAACTCCAGTTCCAGTTACTCCCCATTTCCAGGCTCTTGTCTGAGCTTCCAGGTTATCAGAGTTTGCTCAAGCTTCTCACCTTTATCTTTGTAACTACACTACAAACCGACTTGTAAGCTGAATGGTGATGACAAGGCTCAATATTTATGTGATTTGGACATCACCGAGCTGTGGTGGCTGTTGTATATCCATCCATTGTTGATGCCTGCTTCATCCGCTGAGGGGTCAATCTTTCCCCTGCCAACTGGTGGACGCTTGTGTCCTCCCAGGACAGGCTGCCAGTCCGTCCCAGTGCCCTCACATCACGTTTAGATTCTCCAACAGATTTGCACAGATCACTGTGACTCTTGTATGGGACCTTCTGGTCCATTGGTCAAATCCGTGCGTCATACAGAGGCCGCAAATCACGCCAAACAGTTCCTTCTTGCACTGTTTGTTCAAACACGGTGACGCTAATACAAAGATGGATGCATGCAGGTTACAACTGTCATAATCTTATTGGAGATTTCACACCGACTGTCAGGCCCGGTGAATGTCAAAGCCGGAAATTTCAGCATTCACGACTCTGCCCTCGGTGCATTACGGCCGTTTAATTTTTCATGGACTTGACTGGCTGAGCTCCCTCCTGTGGATTCCTTTAAACTTTAAACGGTGTTGTAAAGAATCTGCATGCTTTTCACGACTCATTCAGAGCAACTTTGTTCAGCTGCTCTGCCTGAAAAGTTCAAGTTAATACAATGTCATAAATCTATGTGGTGTTATAGAAAACCTGAATGCTGTTTTTGCCTGTCATTTTATACTGATAAGTAGCCACAAAACATACTAACACGGATGTTTAATTGACTCACGTGTTTCCATTTAATTAATAAGAAGTTGTTTTAAAAGCTCACATTCAGTCATTTGGCCACAAAACCAATAAAAAGAAGGAAAGAGAGGGAGGGAGAGTAAACACATTATTGTTCAACTAATTTCCAACTGACCATTTTGAAGTTTTTATTTGTCTTTCAGATTATAAGACCCCCCCCCCCCCCCCCCGATAATTCAAACCCAAAACTACAAGACCAAAACTAATGTTCATCTTTGGCCTTCTCATGTTTAACAGCAACAATACAGCACTTGTAATATTTCAGGTTAAGCCCGACCTCGCTTATAATCACTGTCAGTTGCCACAGCAGGTGTTGCAAGTTGTTCCAGCAACTAAAAGCTAAGGGTCTTCCAGCCTATGATGAAGCTGGTGCAGGTGCAGGTGCGGGTGCAGGTGCAGGGGGCTTTCCGACAGTGAACTATTCTCAGCTGAGGTGCTCAACGTGAACTCAAAAGGTTTCTTTTATTGTTTCTTGTCTGAAAATCACAGGCAGGAAGCACAGCATGAGGTGAGGAAATACTTTGCCTGGACGCCGTCGTTGGACACTGTCTTGCATGTTAATGCTGAAGTCATTTGAGGTGTCTTTTCAGAGAACAACATGTGGAAACATCGTAGAAAAAGGTATGTGGTCACCAGGCCTAAGCTCTGTGCAGACGAGGGAAGCACAGGGAGGAAATGCACTCTCAACTGTTGACAGAGAGTTTTGCCTCATTGACATGAAAAATCATACAATACATCTTCTTAGTTCTTCCTCTGAGAGAGATTGAACAGGAAAGACCCAACTCCAGAATCCAGATGGAAAAGGAATTTTGAGAGCTGTGGTGAACGAGTGGTGTGTTCAGGGACCACCCTGCCTTCACCTGTAGCCAGCTGGGATTGGTTCCAGCCCCTCCTACGACTCATAGATGGAATGAGGGGTATAGATAGTTGGATGCATGGACGGATAGACGGATGCCTTGAATTGTCTGTCTTCTAGCAGGAGAATTTAACCAGACCAATTTGGCTGGTTTGTTTTGTGTAGGTTTATCACAGAAACACGCAATTCCAAGTGGAAGTTCATCAACAAAAGAATTGACACCAGGTTATAATTTGAATTTAAAGGCTCTAATTTGCCTTTTCCTTTATTGTGTGTTTCTACAGGTTAAAAAATTCCAAACAGCAGCAATCATATCTGCTTTTGTGAACATGGATATTAAAATAACTCCTGTTTCAAGTAGCTCAGTGATGAATACATTTTCTTGCCATGTGTGTCATAAATGCATGTGTTTATAATTGTTCTTTGTTTTAAAATCATATCTAGAGGAGGCCCCGTGTTTAAGAACTATTTTTTGCAATGATCAATGCATGCATCACATTTCTCAATGACCAAAAACCAGCATACCGCACACACGCGCATGGACACACGTATAAATTCATTATTAATGTATTAATGTAAACAGATTTAGAGCTTCACTAGAAGTTCGTGTAGCTGCATGTATCTTTTCACAACAGATTTCACCACACTGCAGCTCTGGTTACTTCTGTTTATAGTAAAAACAAGAAGCAACTCTGTAATTAAACCAGCATGAAAACGTGCTGCTCTTGCCAGCTTTGAGTTTAGTTATTAACTTGCGGCACTAAGTGAGGATAATTTGTCCCTCTAAAAAAAAACATCTGTGAAGATGACTGCAGTTGAGAAGGTATTTTAGGAGATGTGCATACGATTTCTGTTACTATGGAGTCACTATGGAGATCATTATTTCTTGTACTGCGCAATTGAAGAGAAAATATCACAAATAATCTACGGCATAATTTGCGGTGTGTGTGTCCAAAAGTTAAAGAGGGATACGGTAAATCATCACATGCTTGTGATCGTGTGCCGGCACGAGTTCCATAACAAAGAATCAGTCTTATTATGTGACATCTGTAATGATGCGTTGGACCGAGCTGCAGCACAAAGGCAGGTTTTGTCTCTTGTTATTTGAGGCCATTACAGCTCAATCATGGATCAACACAACAGGAAATAAACAGTTTAGTCAGAATGAATTGTTTGTGATTCTATTTATTGAGCACATTTGGATCACACGTGACCCTCCCCATCATGCAAAGGGCCTCGAGATGTCTGAAGATTCACATGACAAAATAGTGGCGCCGTTATTCAGTTTACCCAACAGGTTGATATATTCACAATGTGAACTTAAAACAAAAAGTGATATAACTGATGACATGGACATCTGATGTTTGAATGAATCAAACAGTTTGTG
Organism: Malacoctenus gilli; assembly: GCA_032164315.1. Lineage (NCBI taxonomy): Eukaryota > Metazoa > Chordata > Actinopteri > Blenniiformes > Labrisomidae > Malacoctenus > Malacoctenus gilli. The sequence goes on along the minus strand of JASSRZ010000049.1, from coordinate 5,600,707 downwards.
CTGTTGTGAAGTTGAATCTTTGAGTCACTATTTTCTAATTAGCTTTCGGAGGGAAAAATCTCCAAACGATTGTAAAAACAATTAAACAAAAATTCCTTCTCTCTCTCTCTCTCTCTCTCTCTTTGTCTCTCTCTCTCTCCCTCTCTCTCTCCCCTTCTCTCACACCTGCACACATTTTCTCAGTATTCCTCACATAAATTGCAGGTCATCACACCCTGTATTGACCTGTCAATCACCGAGGGTGGTACCTGAGGTGTCCAATCAGCCTGAAGTGGCCCAAGCCGCCTCTTTCGCCCCGCCTATGAATGCATCTATACAATAACCAATGATGAGATTCAAATACTTTGTTGTGCTTGCAATTCACACTTGTTTCATCCAACAATAGGAGTTTGGAGTGTCCTGTATGTCAAAACGTTCACCTTAAAGTTGTCTGTCATTTTATATGTTAACTGGGAAGCGATGAACATGTCATTGTTTGCTCAAACACTTCTACTCTGACAAATCGGATTGTTGCATCAGTTCAGAAGAGAGAGCTCTGTAGTCCCACTGACCCGTCTCCCTCTTACTGTTGTGTTACATCAAATTAAAAGATATTTCGTGCAGGGCTCACCTGAGCACGAGTTAGATGTTGATAATCACTCTGAGGTGCATTGCTGAAAGAATATTTATTCATATTTGCAGTTGAGAGAGAGAGAGAGAGAGAGAGAGAGAGAGAGAGAGAGAGAGAGAGAGAGAGAGAGAGAGAGAGAGAGACACACAC
>JASSRZ010000049.1:5566960-5579808 GCA_032164315.1 Malacoctenus gilli | reverse complement strand
CACACACACACACACACACACACACACACACACACACACACACACACACACACACACACACACACACACAGAGGTATTTCTGAAGTAAACAATCATTTTAATTATTTTCTTGAAGGATGTGAATCAATTCCTTTCAAAAGGTGTTTTGTATCCGTCCCACTGCTGCAGCACCAGCTTGTTCACTCTGTTCTCTTTTATTGGTGTTTGATTTTACACACTAATAATTTTCGGGGGAAGATTGAGCCACTCTTGTCCCGCATGATCTCCGAGGCGTTTTCACGGGGGTCCCATCCGTCATTTTCTCTTCATCCATTTCGCATTTTTTCGAGCGCAGGGAGAGAGGATGTGAAGCCCACTGTCACATACCACCAATAATCACAAGCCCGCTGGTCGTAAACACTCTTTGATGGTCATTAGAAAACAGTTCTATTACAGAGGTTACTGTGTCTAGTGGTTAACCTTCTCATCTTTGATGTATAGCAGCGCGGGTCCTCTGAGCAGGAGCAGGAGGAGGAGGAGGAGGAGGAGGTGGATGAGGGGTGTGGGGGTGGGGGGGCATCCTCACCTAAGCTGGAATGTCCCCCTTCAGCAGCTTTTGAATCGTTGTGCAATCATCGTGCAACCTTTTGTTTCCCTCCCCCCCCGAAAGCTCCTCCCGCCAACCCCATCATTCCCTTCCTCCCTTTTTTCTGCCTCCCTCCCTCCCTCCCTCCCTCTCTCCCTCCCCCTTCCCCACTCCCCCCTCCCCCCTGTCATCTGAAATGTGCCCTGCGTAAGTGGAGGCAGCTGCTTAAGTGCTGAGAAAGGGAGGAGAAGGGGAGAGTGGAAGTGGAAGGAGGGAGGTATGGGCCGAAGAGAGAGAAAGAGAGTCTGACTCACAGTTAGCTTTGCTTTCCCTCCCTGAATGCTGCAGCATCTACTCCTCCCATTGCACTCAAGGTCTCTCTCTCTCTCTTTTTTACACACACGCATGCTCTCTTGTCTACACACACACACACACACACACACGCACGCACACGCACGCACACACGCACACACAATTTCGCAAGCATAAATAAGCCGGGCTTTGTATTTTACTTGAGGTTTTTGGGTTGTTGAAAATAATTTTGCATTGTACTCCCTTGGTGCATTATTGACTTGAGAGCCTTTATTGTCATCGTGTTTTTTTGTCATGAAATTTTAATGCGGACCCTCGTAATTAGAGTTTCTGTATTTGATGCAGCTCCCAGCCTTACTTCAGTGTTGGCGGCGGTTGGCGCAGGGCTACTGATGCAATACAATAAATACCACATGGTTCAAATGGTGACAATTGTCTCTGTCAATAAAATGTCAGACGAAATATCTCTGGAGCTTAAGGGCAATTTGGCGGGGGTTTGTGCCTGTGTCTTTAGTGCTCTTGTGACAGTGGGCTTCATAGCTAAAAGCGCCCTCCCCTGCAGTGGAATTACATAGTGGCGGTGACGCCAGCAAAAGCCCGGGGCTTTTATCAGCTGTCATTCACACAGGAGAAGCTGGATAGAGGCAGCAAGGCCACCATGGCACAGAAGAGGACAAAAGCCCAATACTCGGCTTTAATTGTAAGAAAAACAGCATCTAACAAGGTCAAAGAGGCACTGCAGTGAGGTTGATGCACTGTTTCAGTGACATAACTGTACTGTAGCCTTCACATTGAACAGAGGATGTACTTTCACAAGGAATACTGCAATATCCTCCCATTTCTCATCTCCATCCTTCGGTTAATAACACATGCACTCTTCTCAGATATCCCCCCCATCGTATCACATTGCGCCCTGTCTTTCACCAATATATGCGGAATAAAATTCTGTCATATGAAATTATGTTGCGTGCATTGATTCCAGCAGAGCAGAACTCAGAACCTGCGGTATGTATTTATGAAGAGAATGAACGGCGCTCGGTATTGATACGCTGTTTTCTTTTCAGAATAATTATTTGGTCTGAAGCTCAAAATCAATCAAAAACATGCAGGATGAGTCAAAATTTAGTGAAGTAGGATTTGCTAGAAAACATAGGAAATAATTCACTCCTCTCGTCATACTGATATTATTCCAAACTGGATATTTTTTGCTTCAAACAACTGAACACTTGAGGACAGATTCCCTTTTGCAGAAATGTTTTTTAAAGACACATTATGTTACTTAAGACAAATTGACTGTAATCATATATTTCAAATGTAATAAAAGACAGATTTCATCTCGTATCATTAAAATACTGATTCTAATGTTTCCTTTATTAATCTTTTGTATTTGCTTATCTAGTTCTATAATTCTACATTCTTATGCTTCACTTTGTTTTGAAGAGTGCTGTGGAGATAAAGTTTATTATGAAGCTGATTTGTATCTCCTACTCATAAAGTGTCTCACTTAGCTGTTTGCTGTTGTTTACGTCAGTATTACTTCAGTGCTCTCTGACGTCTGATGGTCCAGCTTCTCCAGAGGAATGAGCAAAATTCCCTCTGGAGAGATTTTGTCTTTTGGTGTCATAATGGTGATTGGGGAGACGGTCTGACATTGATTTTGCGCTAACGGTTCCTCAGTCGTTCTCCCTTTGTGAGATCTTGAAGCTGACTGGTCTTTGTGACAAAAGCGGCTGCCACCTGTGACCCAACAGCCAACCCTGCTCTGTTTTTTTCCCCGATCTCGCTGTCTTGCTGCAGGAGCGACTGGGCTCGCGCGCCGCAGAGCATGACTTGAAGTTAATTGTTTAATTGTACCATGCCGTGCGCCTGTGTGGAAGCATCTGCATTTGTTACGTTTCTCTGCTCGTTTATTCTCTTGTTTTTTCTTCTTTTCTTTTTTTTCTTCTTTTTCTCCTTTAATTTGTCTTTGGCGTGTCGCTGGCCTTGAGGTTCAAGACATAAGCTGCAGTTGTTGCTGATGACAGCAGCCACTTCAAAAAGGGCGGTCAGGGAGAGTGAACGTGTGGCTGCTTCGCCTCAGTTTCACGCACCATGCAGGATCTGTCACACAATAATGAACACAGGCTCCACCTGCGTTTGACCTCGTCAAACTGCTGGCAACCCCGATCCGCACTGTTCATGTGCGGAACATGGAGCACAAGAGAACTTGATAATGACACACTGTTCTAATCGGAGCTGCCAGCTCAGACGTCAAGCAAAGTTGACTCTAGAGACTCATCGTAACTATGTTGACGACATTGTGAAACATTGTAGATTTTTATTCATTCGTTTTTTTTAAACCATTAAATGAATTGCTAATGCCTGATACACTAAAAATGTTAAAATTGTGCTCAATATAAATCTTCATGTTGACTTTTGATTATAAAAAGATAGTCACATTTATTTTTTGTGGTATTTTACGCGTTTCAGAGGGTCGGTCTTGTAGCTCGAGGTGAGATGAAAGTCTTTGGTCACAAATACGTTCTGAAGATGAATAAATAATTAAACCTTACGCCGTTTATTAGCTCTTGTACTCGACTATCCGTCCTAACTTCTCGCTCTCTCACTGCGTCTTTAATACCACGTATGCCTTGCAATGTCGCGGGCGATGCTTGAGCCGATCCCGGCTGACATTGGGTGAAGACACTGGATGGGTCGCCAGTCCATCAGTGAGACAGACAATCACACATACAGTACATACGCACACACATTCACACCTGTAGGCAGTTCAGACTCACCAGTTGACCTTGTGTATGTTTTCAGCCTGTGGGAGGAGTCACATGCAAACACTGAAAACATGTTTTCATTGTTTATTTCTACATGAATTTCTTCTTGTCATCAATCTCATTCCATTTATGTTCCTCTTAGTTTTAAATGCTGAATGTATTTCAATAGATTCAATAGATTTTTTTATTGGTTGCTTATAGAATAACATTTCACTATTGTTCTGATATCAGTCTTTTGGCCTGTATTCATGATGTGGTATTAAAAGTCATGTGCTACATTCATCTTATCACTTCAAGGCCAATCAAAAGTCGTTTTAAGCCACAGCAACAAATCTTACTCACAAAGAAGCAGGGTAAAATGTTTTGTGTCGAGTTTCCTGCTTTAAAAAAACATGTTTAATAAACATGTTTATTAACAATTTAAGATACAACGATGAATAGTTTTCTTGCTTTCTTTATTTGGTTCGGGAATAAATTTGAAGTGACATCTTCTGACATCTGATGACAAGTGTCAGTGTTCCTGAATCTCTGCCGAGCCAAAGTGAGAAAAATTTTAAGGTCTGCATCATATTATTTGGTATTCATGGTCAGGGGCGGGGCCACAGGTCGGTGCAGGAAGGAACTTTTAGACGTGACAGAAAGAGAAGTGATTCCTCTTGTTGCAGTTCGACACGCCGAAGCCTGTGACGTCGCGGGCTCTCGTGGACGAGCAGATTCGGGCGCAGAAATTCAGCTCTAAAAGGCTCTGCAGGATACAGGATGCTCAATCAAGACCTAATCAGCTGAAACCAGATTTTCATCCCAACAGCTCTGTTTTCTTGGTGCGAGGTGGAAACACAAACAAGTGCAAGCTTGAGGTAGATGTTGGAGTCGCAGAAATGCGTGACGGAACCAGTGGTCAGTGCCGCACAATCGGAAAAAAGGGGGCTGGATTAATCAGCTGGGCCGGCGATGGCCAATCAAATCAGCTGCTTTCATGATTTGCTGTTTGTTCCACAGAGAGAAATCATGAGACTGTTTATTGATTGAAATATAACATTCTTTTTCATGTGTCATTTAAAAAATATATATTTCATAGACAGGTTGTAGCGTTTGTAGTTGATTAAAGAGCCAACAGTGTTCAGAAGCGAGATTTGGTTCCAGCATCTTTATTCGCTGTTTTATCACATCAGGTACTTTCACTTATCTCCATATGAAGATGCAGACACAGTGACAATACAAATCAACACCACTGTTACAGTTATGGGTATATTGTATCCAGTGTGAGAACCGTTTAGTGTTTTACAGCAGTGCTTTACATACCTCCATTCCCCCTCTTTCATCAGCGTTCCTACTTTCATGTTAGAAAAATGTTTTTTTGGAGTTTCCAGCGGAAACAGATGCTTCTCGGGCATCGCTCGCTTGATGGAAAAAATGTTCTGGCACTTTCTCTGATAAGTCTGATGCAGCCTGTTATTTGCACAACGTGAGCTTGAGGAGTAACTTATTGCTCTGCTTCCGCAGGAAAGTGCAGACTTGTGTTCTACTTTGTCCTGCTGCGACCCCGTTGCTGCCCTTTTGTGAGACCCTCCTGTTGTCTTTAGAAAAAGGGCAATTTTCTGAGCGTGTTCTGCAAGACTCATTCTTCAAGAAGCATTTATGTGATTCAGGAGACAGGCTGCATGTGCTCTTCTGATGATGAATCTCTTGGAGATTTCGCTTGTTTGTCTTATGTTAATATGGTGAAATATCAGCAAAGGAAAACGTGCGATTTCACGAAAAGCCAGCATGCATCCAGCACAACTTTATTCAGTGTGTCGCACTTTGTACTTCAAAGTTGCACCTGCGCTACAATGGCCGAGTAGCCGAAACATGTCGATCACAGATCGATACCAAATACAACGTATTCAATATAATGTATGAACTTATATCTATAAAGGCAGAAAACAAAAAAATTGTCAGCATTACTTTCTGTTTGAACATTTTGGCACCTTGTTTTTTCTCTGTCACATCTGACATAAGTGGCCGCATAAACAGTGTGTCTCAACTGTTTATTGGCACATTTTTCCACCATGGAAAAAAGAAATCTGGCTGCACGCGGTGCATCAAAATGCTCGAATGACACTTTGTCACATCGTAGCCTCACACAGTATCAACTTGACATACAGTCTTTCTGTTTGTTTATACGAACTCAATGTGCATTTTTCTTTTAAAAATGTTTTGCTGCCATTGACATTTTGCATGTTTTACATAAATCTTTATTGGATGGGGAGAATTTTCTTTGTGTTTACATCATAAAACATAGTCTCGAATCTTGAGATATCAGTAAAAGTCAATGTAATAGATGTAATGATGTAACGTAAACAAAAAAGGATGCAAGAGACTTGGAAGGGCTTCAGTTTTCAAATTAAAAGTCCTTCTTTCCTCCCTGAGATCAATGCCAGTTTTGCCTGTGGGTGAAACATTAACAATTATATATTTTATTTTGGAAAATGAAGACTATCTGGGAGGCAACTGAAATTTACTCTTCAGTGAGTGCAACACTGAAATGGTTCGAGTTAAGTTTTATTTCCCATGCTGTGCGAGGGTCTTTATTCAGGTTTATTGTAAAATAGGAGAAAAAATAAAACCTGCGGCCTCACTGACACAAAGCAAAGAGAAATTATTTGCAGCGACTGAATGAAAACATTTTTCGGACTGACTGTATAAAATGGGATATTATACACCTGATGATCTCGCTCGGCACACTGGTGTGTTGCAGTGATTGAAAATCACTTCCTCTGAAATCATGTAATGTAAGACCTTCATTCTGCTCGAGCAATTGTCAATTTCACCCCGTTGATACTACGGGCTGGTTTGCAGACTGAGGACTGAAATGCTCAAAAGTAGAACTGTACATCCTTAATTCACAGCATTTTATTACCTCTCTGACGATAAACTGGGGGAACAAGTGTGGTAGAATGTACAAACATAAAGATTCACAAAACGAGTGTAACATGTCCAACTTCTGCTGGGCTTTCAATTGACACAAATCTGTTTTTTCACAATAAAAGCCTCTTGGTGGCCTCATGCAATCTGCTTGGTCTGAACAGATCCTTATACAAAAAAGGGATATCCAGCATTTACCTTCATACTGTACATATACACACATAGCTGTGCTTCCTGGTTTGAGTGACTTTGTTGTTGTTGTTTCATCGGCCCCTCTGACTCAAGTTATTTACAACACCTGTCCCTTAAGTGCAGGACGTCGGGCGGTTGTTTGCTAGAGGACAGCTTGCTATAGGTTTTAGTAAATAACTGTGTCAGATCATGAGTTTGCTGCTTTTCCACGTCTATTTGTTGGTGTTAAACTGGCGCTGTTGTGCAATTTTCTTTCAGAAAAGAAATGTGAACGAATGGGAAGGGTGAGGAAAATAAATCAATTAACTGTAAATTGTCGACAACATATGCTGATGTCAGTGCATATTACTACCACCTGAAGAACAACGCAAGTTATTCACTTCATAGTGCGTCACTACAAATTGGCACAGCCACAGTAACAGCAGCGTTTCGACCCTATTTTCTCTTTACAACAACAAGACCGTAGTTACGTGTAGTTACGTGTCTATTTTAGCCAACTTGTGTCTCCCCGTTGTCAGAGTGGGTCTGATTCCTTATTTGTGGATTATCAGTTGCAGTGTTTCCTAGTTCTGGTTGTTGGCATTTGTTCTTCATGTTGTAGGAAATAGACTATCTGTCACCTGTCTCCTCTTTGCCAAGATTTATGTGCAGAAATACACAGTTTTCCTCTCTCGTCAACGGCTCCATGATGTAGACAGGAGTTGGACCAGACAGTGTGGCCGTATAATCCAAAGTAATCAGATTATATCCACCTTAATTTGACTAACATGAGCCTTAATGTTTATATGACTGTTGAGCGATCTGAGGCATTACCTTAATCTGGCGACAATGACACCGGAGCTTTCCAGCCATCAGGTGACTGAGAAATAATCGTCTTATTACACGTAGATAACAGAAGAGCCAGGTACAAAAAAAGGCTTCTTGGAAGGGCTGTTTTCTAGTAAACATAATGTAAATAACACCACAGAGGAGAGAAATGCGAGTCTTCTCCAATGTTTTTCTTCTCGGGATGTGTGTGGTTTTTTTTCTTGCTCCCAAAGAGCTCATCAACAACAGTGCCATTCTGTGAGAGGAACTCTGTTATTTGGGATATGAGAGTCTATCCGTGCTGCTGCTGCCGCTGCCGCTGCTGCTGGGGGAGCGTCTCTGAATGGCTGCCCAGGGCATTGAGCAGAACAAGGCACCGAGTGAGCTGCAGCAAGCAGCTCTGGAGAAACAGCAACACTCTGTTATTCAGCCCTTGGCCTGTGCTCCAGAACATTGTGTGTACATCTGTAATCTTACCTACCCCCTGGGCTCACAAAGACCCCCACCACCACCACTGCCGCCGCCACCGCCGCCGCTGCTGCTGCTGCCGCCGCCGCCGCCATCACCGCCATGCTTTTCTCTCCTGTCTCGCATTCGCTCTCCTGTCCATATTTTCTCTCCCTCTCACTCACGTCGCTCTCATCATCGCGTCATTCCCTTTTTCTCTTACACAAAGATATAGCCAAGCAAACACACCTACGCACTTTCTCACATTGACACCCATACACAAACACACCGAGGGCCTTGAAGATACACCATGTGTGAGATCACACAGTCTTAATGTGTCAGGGCCACTACAGCCTGCTCAGTTCTTCTACTTACTGAAACTAAAAAAATAAAAAAATACTCCGACAACGATGCAAACACCATTATCTCCTTTTTTCGGGAGGTCGATGTCGATGCTGACTCTTACACGGGGCTCAACTCAAATTCCCACACATTTACTGTATGTTTGCGTATTTGAGTTGAATCCTGTGCTCTTTTTTTTTTTTTTTTTTTGCCGAAATCTAACTGTAGCTGCAAGTGTTTAAATATACATGAAGGCGAGAGCTACATGAATGCGATCCTGTCCTGGATGGTGAGCTGTTATGAGCTGTGTCATGTGTCTGTGCTTTCAACCGCTCTGTGCAGGGCTTTCATCAGCCTTTGCCTCTGTCACTGAGACATTCTCCACTCCCCTCCCTGCTCCCAGCTCCACTTCACACACTGTAATAAGGCATTCATACGCTCCCTCTGTTGCCTTGGCTGTTTTGGCGCACTACTACATCGCAGTCCGAGTGTAAAAGCTCGCTGTTGTGTCAGGGAGCGTGTGCAGCTCTTTGATGTGCACTGATGTTATTTTACTCTCTGCGTTTATCGTACGTATATATATTTGTGTTGTCTCTATTTTTTTCTTTCCCCGGGCTTTCGGCTTGATGAGAGAACAGTTTTTAAATCATAGGCTATTTCCTTCTGCTCTCACCTTTTCGCTCCTCGCTCTTCGACGGTCCATCTGGACGAGGTGATCAAGCTTGTAGCGACAACAGCATCTCGAGCATTGACAAGCCATGTGATGTATTGTCATCACCTCCTGGTTAATATGTACTGCTGTTTCCTTGGGGATTAGCTGTGGCTGTCATGCTCCGGCTTAGAGATATCACAAGATTACATCGCAGCCCTGGCTTTAATAAATCTTTGTTGTTTTCATTGCATTATCAATCAGAGCCCATTTGACACAATTACCTCTGTCTTTCGTTAGCGCGCCACATACCACAATCTACGTTTAACCATTTTTCTGCTTTTAGGTGCTTGTGTGTTTATTTCTAATGGGAGGCATTATAAACTACATCTTTTAAGCTCCCACAGAGTTCAAAACAACAGGAATGTGTTTTTCCCTCACGTCTTTTCCTTTTCTCAGACGGCAGCAGCTTTCACAATTGAATTTGAATGCCATGCTTTTAGCGCCAGGGTTGTTTGATTATCCACAGACAGGGAGCTGTGCTGGATTCCATTCCTTTCATCATGCTTTAACCAGTGTGAGCTGGCTCCCCTGTCGTATTTTATGAGAGGTGATTTTAGTGCCTCTCCTTTATGCAGATGATTTTGGCTGCCTCTCCCCAGTCTAGTCTTCAAGAGGTGGATATTGGTTTTGACAAGAGAGCTAACCCTGCTACCTTTCGCTCTCACCGGGCTGTCTTCCTGACTGTCTTCACCAGACTGGATATTCCGGGCCATATGCTAATGTGAATTATGCTTCGTGGAGGTGGGGGGTGGGGGTGGGCGGGGGTGCTGGTTGCATCTACAGGTGTTTTCAGAATGAAGCTCAGTGACGGGAATATCACACCAGGCTGGAAACCTCATTGACCCCTTGCTCCCCCACAGGGACATGAGTGGCTTTATACACTGCGGCTCAGGTCGTATATGTTCTTTATATGCAGTCATGCTGCCAGTTAATATCCACATTAGATTACAGGGGCCAACATGTGCAGTGTATTCATCCTGATATATGGGTTGCAGTTGGTGCAGGGCCATATGGGATCATGAGCTGTCACATGCAGGTTTTTTTTTCTCTCCGTTCCACTGATAAGTGTTCATGTTTTCTTGCCTAAAGCCACCAAATGTGTGCAGGTAGCAGCGCCTGTTCCTATTACCTGTAGCCTCTGGTGTGAGCTCCAAATCTTCCTCATGTCTTTCATCCTGCAGTCATGGCGGGATGTAAATTCAGGGAACGGGAATAATGAGCAGTGTTAATAAGTTATTTCAGGTGGAGTTGGAGCTTGTGCACTAACAAAAAAGCACGCACGAGACCTTTTGCAGCGCATGCAAACGTACTGTGACGCTATTTCGCAAAGTGACTGAACCTTAAGCTGTTTTTGTATGAATGCTCACCTGATTCAAACAGCATCATTGAAGGATCCGCGGCAGCCGCACAAAAAGGCCGATCATGTTTCTGTGATGATGCTGAAGCTTGAACTATGAAGTCAGCGGTACAGTGTGTGATAATCACGTCTCTCCCGCTTGCGCTCCCCCTCTCCTGTTTTACTGACTAAGTAGAGGGCTTTGCATGATTGCCTGGATGAGTGTTTCCCCTCAACGCTGCATTGCTATTGTCCACTTGTCCCCTCCTTCATCTTTGTAATTGTATGCATGAAGTTTCAGCTAAATCCCAGCTGTTGGCAGGTTGTCTGCTCTGCAGTATTGGGCATTCTGGTAAGCTATTGGCTGAAGGCTATTGGGTTTTTTTTTTTCTTAAGCTGGCAAACATAATGAAAGATAACACAAAGAGGAGAGCTAGGTAGGTCGGGCTTTTTCCTGCTTCTCAAGTCAAATGGATTGGGGGGGGAAAAAAAAGAAGAAACAGGCGGCATTTGTCCCCCTTCTCTCTCTTTCTCTGCTGAAACAGATAGAGTAGCTGTGTGGGATAAAGGAGATGCTTCTCTCTCTATCACACTCCATCAGCATTATTTACCAGACCTGCCAGTTGCTTTGTACAGCACCTCTCGCTGCCAAGTAGGCGACTGGCGTACGACCAGGGGCTAGTGACAACAGGCTACAGTGGAAAGCAAGGAGAGCTGTGTGGACGAGCCAAGTCTATTCATTCCCCGAGGCCTCCGAGTGAAGCACAGAACTCTATCTGCTCTCGCTGAGGACAACGTAGTGCTGTATGGATTTTTTTTTTTCTTACACTATGCTGGAAATGATCATAAATCCAGCCACTCTTTCTGAGTAATAGTAAAAAAGAAAAAAAAAATTCAATGATTGCTCAGGCTATGAATAACCATCGTTTTTAACCCTAAAGTTAAAAGGCTGCGTGACTTTGAACAGGTATTGTGTGTCCTGTATGTAAGGAAGTGGAGGTAAATCACACGTGTCAGACAGGCGTTAATAAATGCGTTTTTCCTTTGTCATTCCCAGCCACTCTCCCATCAGCCCTCCTCACTGAACCTATGGAAACATCAGCACTTGGGGCTTGGAAACGGAAAAGTGATTTTTTTTCCACAGCGTGTCACAGATGGTGGGAAAGCCTTTGTAATGCTAATATAATATCACACTGTGTCGGCCTAGCTCTGCAGTTCGCTCTGTGTACCAAGCAGCCTGGCTGTGGAGTGATTTACCAGTATGGAGAGAAAAAGACCTCCCTCGATTCACACTGAAAAGGCTGCGTGGTTGGCGGGTCCTGCCGCTCGGCCTGCTGCGACCGGGTCTGCCTTGACTTTATTGATTCTGCGGTCCATCCAGAGTCGTGTACCGTTAATTAACTCTGTCTGTGAATGTTTGTCACATTGTGTGCGCTTATGAGAAAGGATATTACTAAGAGCGACTCGGCATTAAACGCAGCGGGAGGGATATGGCTGGTGATTTTCAGGGAACCAAAGCAAAGTAGCTGCTTTTCAGGCCAATTATTTTCGACATGATGAAAAAAAAAGAAAAGCACAATGCATTTTGATAGGAACGCGCCAGCGTTTCTGCATTTAATACGACTGGTTTCTCCCGAGAAAACACTGGTATTTTCAGCGAAAGGCAGCTGATTCTTCCTCATTGTGCCTCTTACTACCAATGTTATGCCACCTCCCAACAAATGAGCCAATGGCGGCCCACTTCCTGCACTGACAACCAATGACTTTGTGCCTTCTTTCGTGGCAGCGAGTCAGCTGCAGGAGAGGAGGAGACACAGACGTTGATGTCTTTCTCTCGCAGCGCCACGTCACATTGTTGTCTATTCGATTTCCAGCCCTCATCCCTGGTATTTGAATCACAAGGGGGAGCATTTCATATCCTTGCTGGGAGAAGAAGGGGGATCTTGTCTATCTGAAAGAGCACGCTGGATTAAGGGGGTTATTTCCCCAGAGGGGGGGATATGAGAGTGAGTGTCACTCAGACAGCACTCACTCTCACACTGCCTCTGCCTCTGCATGTTGCCAGGGAGCCCCGGCTTTGACTTCTTCCCCTCTCCTCCCCTTTCTCTCCTTCATCAAGTAATCCTGAGGCTTTTTTTTTTTATGCGGTTTCTCCCTCTCCTCTTTCCCAGCCGTCTCATGCACATCCTTTTCCTCATCATTGCTACCATCTCGTCACGCTCCCTTCCCTCTTCCCCTGCTGGTTCAATGCTGCCCTACAGGGAATGGAGAACTGCGTGGTTCGGAGGATGGTTGTTATTCCAATCACACCTCCGATGCAGCGAGGGTCCAGTAAAGTACAGAATAATTGGCAGGTTCCAGCAGCTACAGACAGCCATCCTATTCTACTATTTGTGTGTGTGTGTGTGTGTGTGTGTGTGTGTGTGTGTGTGTGTGTGTGTGTGTGTGTGTGTGTGTGTGTGT
>JASSRZ010000049.1:5510819-5566860 GCA_032164315.1 Malacoctenus gilli | reverse complement strand
TGTGTGTGTGTGTGTGTGTGTGTGTGTGTGTGTGTGTGTGTGTGTGTGTGTGTGTGTGTGTGTGTGTGTGTGGCTGTGATGAGGGGGGGGGTTGCTGGAGGTGTGGCGTTCAGAGGTCATTTCATTAATTACTAGCTCTCGTGGTACGTGCTCATTCTCACATTCTGTTTGTCAGTATAGTGGTGACATGTATACGCCGACAAAACATGTTGCTGTTGACTGTAGGAAGAAAAAACTATCAGGATAAGATAAATGGCCACTTATATACACATTTACACCCACATCTTCATTAAATCAGCCGATAATGTAGTGCAGTTTTTTTTTTTTATCTCTTTGCTTCTTCACCCTAAATTTATTTCGTGATTGTGTCCATTTATTCTATGGGTTTTTTTTTTCCGACCGAAGAGGCGATGCTGCGACTGTTGTGAATTTTTTTTTTGGTAAACACACACATCTAATTAACTCAGGGTCACGGAGGGTCGCAGGTCAGAGGTCACGGGTCGCATGTGCTCACCCCTCGGCCTTCTGAGAGTCGCTGACTGATAGGACTCCGGGGCTGACCGCTGACACACATCAATGGAGCCAAGCAGGGCAGCTAATCAAGCATGCGGGGTATCCGGGGACGGGGACAGGCGTCAGGGAAAATAAACCAGTGCTATCTGCAGGCAAACACATTGACCCACAGACTTAATGGAACATGTCTCCCATAGGTGCGCTGCTCTATTGATTAGCCATTCCCGGCAGTTGTAGCCAACACTGATATTGAGTGTGATTTTGCTTTTCTCCACCGTCTCCGCTGTAGGCAGGTCTGTTCTTGCCGAGGCTGAATTAAAATGGTACAGTGTCATTCCGTGTTGCTACATGTGCTTTTTTTTCCCCAGCTGTGACTTCCTACTGAGGAAGGCCAGCACCATAGCGACCATCATCACCTCCTCTGATGCATTTTCTCAGTGATCCAGCCTCACCTTTTAAGGGCTTCTCATTAGGAGGGACTCTAAGTTTAAGTTCTTACACGAGTGAACGTGCGTGACACGCACACTTGCGCGCGCAGTGTACATGCAATAACGAGCGCAAACACCCACCACACTTCTTCTCTGTAGTTAGACATATGAATGTCTAAACACACCCAGAGACAAAGGCTTCTGGAGGCTCATTTATGGTGAGCAGCACACCCAGGTGCACTTTTCGCAAAAACAAAGGTAGCGGACCTGACAAGTGCACGAATGCCGATTACAGCTTATGCGAAAGCGAGCGAACAAAGTGACGGTAATAAAAAATATCGATCACTTCAACCCATAATGTGTCTGACAGGAGTCGCTGTGCCAATAGCAGGCATTGACAAAGCGTCTTCACTGGCATGTAAACCTGCAGGACATTATGTCACTGTATTAGCACTGATCACTGCCGTAATGGCCCCGAAGACCACCCCCCATCCTCATTGAGATGCAGTAAAGCAAATGAAGCGTAGCTGTAATAAATGCACCTGTTGGATGTATGATAATTGCATCTGTGATGGAAGACCTTTTCTTTTTTTTTAAATTATTTTAATGCTCGCCGCATGAGTATGCGTGTGTGTGTGTGTGTGTGTGTGTGTGTGTGTGTGTGTGTGTGTGTGTGTGTGTGTGTCAGTCAGAAGTTTGAAAAGGTTGGTCATGATTGTTGGTTTTGGCAGTGCGTTTCTGGGGGGTGGATGCAGCTTCTGTATTTATCAGCAGTTACTCATACATCAGCATCTTTTAAACTGTACTGAGTGGGAGCACCGTGTATGTAATAAGTGTGTGTGCAAGAGTGTGTGTGTGTCTGTGTATATGTGTCAGGCTGTGCACTCATCTGTTTGTATGCAGAACCTCTTTAAATACGCAATCGTTTCATAAGACTGACCCTTTAAGAGCAATGGATGGACCAAACATAGACTTGCTCAAATGAGCAAATGAATCTTTAATGTAAAATATTTATAGTGGACTGTGTGTGTGTGTGTGTGTGTGTGTGTGTGTGTGTGTGTGTGTGTGTGTGTGTGTGTGTGTGTGTGTTTTCAAATATGCAGTGTATTTCCAGTTTCTTTGATCAAATAATTCAGCTGTACATGCCTCACACAGTCTTTTCTCTGTGACATGCAGCTCTTGTTATAACATCCGCAGGCTCGTCGAGATGCGTTTTTGTTAATGTCATCACATTAGCTGACTACTGGCATGCACTTTCATATACTCTAAGACGATTGGTGTAGACGGGAACAGAATATAGCCATATGTTAGTGAGGATGCCATTGCCTCTGTCTCATTAGCAGCACTGCTGAGGCCCTGAGCTGCTTCTTGCGCTCCACTGGGACAGCTGATGAGGCCTGACTATGTGACCTTTAACAACCTAATCAACTTTTAACACCTCGCCTACTGGCGGCCTTATTGCCATTCTTCTCTCTGTCATTCACTGGCCGGGGCCGTGTCCCAATTTCATTTTGAAACGCTGGCCTTGTTTTGACTGAGCATGTGTACATGTATGAATGAAGCAGCTTCGTAAACACATGGAGCCGCAGCAGCGGTCTCTTGAGGCATGATGCATAGCAGTCGTCTGTCTCTCTCTCTCTTCTAACTCTTGACCTTCCCGCTACTTGTTTTTCTCCTTTTCTTATCTTCGACTGTCCTCTCTTCCCTGCTGTTGAAAAGCTCAGGTTGTGTAACAGCACAACAAAGAAACAGTTATGAGTGAATGTACTGTATGTTGGTGCTTTTTTCTCCAGTGGGACATTGAATTAAAGTTTATTTCTCCCATGTTGTGACCAAATGTATACAATGCTCGAGGTAATTAGGGCTAATTTATCACTGCGCTATGTTTGGAAAGACTTCTGTGTGTGCTAGACTGTGTGCATGCGAGTATGTCTCCGATATGCTCAATAGTTTTGTTTCACGAGACGTCGCGTTGCTACGCGACCCTCAGATGGAGGCCAGGAAGTAATGAATGAGGAGCTAGCCTGTTGAAACATGCCCATGTTCTGCGTAGTCCACAGTCCCTCCAAACGCTTCAAACCAAGAAAAAGACAAGATTGATTTTAGAGTACCAGAGGTTGGCGAGCTGCAGTACTTTCTACATCCTGCCTCACAATAACACAGGTCGTCAGAGGGGTTTCGCTCGATCTCTGAGTGGTTTCCCTTGAAACGTAAACGACAGTCAGCTAACTAATACAACGGCGAGGGTTCACTGATTCAGTGTCAGTGTTACTGCTGTTTTGGTTGCAGCCAAATAGACTCTCAATCGTATGCAACTCTGGTCTAACACAAAAAACAGAGTCTAATGTAACACAATCCTTTTTCCATGATAGTGAAACACATTACAAATATCTACAAACTAATGGTTTCCCTGTGTCCAACCAAATATTTTGGGCAAATATTATTCAGCAACTTTAATTGTCTTTAAAACTGCGGCTGTATTTCACCTCGAGAACAAAATTAAATTCACTTCAGTCAAGCAGCAAAAAGTGAATGACAGCATTAATGAAAACTGACTTAGATGTGGCGCAACGCTCCTTTTAATAAATCTTAAACTGAAAGATAAATGACCGCAGTTGCATTGCGCTTGTTTCCGAAGCCGCATGCAAGGCCAGGATTAAATCTTGTCAGCCGTGTCACTCGTATGCAATATCTCAGCAGTTGCGCGATCACATTAAGATCAAAATATTAATGCTTGAGCGGTCTCCTGAGGAAAAAAGCTGCATTCTGACACGCTGAACATCCAGGGACCCCCTGCACCTTCATTCTAATGCAGGTGGAAACCTTCCAGGCAACAGTATTTACAATTTCCAGATCCGTCTCTGCAGGTCTTGCCGCACTGATAAAGATCCAGCTCCATAATCCTGATTCATGGTGAATCTTTGCCTATCAGATGCTTCCCAGGCTCTTCAGCAACCTGTGATTGACGATGACTATCTCAAGCGGTGGCCGTATCTGTGCCATCGCCGTGGCCGTGTCAGGGATTTTAGGTGAGGGTGTTGGATCAAAAACAGCACCAACAGCTGACAGCGAGGGTGCGCCGCCACAGCGACACATGTGGGAGACGCTATTGAATTAAGATGCACAGATAAGAAATGATTTTTCCCCTCTCTTCTTGTGACAGAGACAAAATCATTGAGGCTTGTCCTCAGCTGCTGCGCCGATCGCACCCAATAAGCAATCTTTGAGACCCAGTTTGCAAATCGGAGCATTTCGTCAGAAGGCGACAGTAACATAAACATGGGTGTATTGCAGGAAACATATGGTGCACCCCCCACGGCTGTCACACATGCAACCAATTCAATTAGGTGTTGCTGTTTTGTGTTTTTTTTCTTTCTATCTGGCAATTTTTGAAACAATTAATGGATTGTATGCCGCCACGACAATCAATATTCTCATATAAGCAGGAGATTACATGACTGCACTCAAAGGGCTTATGTACCTGCAGAGAATTATCATGCAACTGTGCACTTATCCTCAGATCCGAGCTGATCTGTTATGCTGTTGTGATTTTATTTTTCCAAACACCAAAGTTGGACATACGCTGGTGATCGCGGTGCAGAATTTTAACATGGAAAATGTGTGAAATATCAAGCGCTTTTCACCTCAAAGAGGAAAAAAACATCCATCAGTCAATAAATCTTGTATTCGTGTCTTACTGTTAAAGCTAGAGAGCTCGAGCCGCTCTCAACTGATACTGAAAAGACAAAACACATATTTTTTCAGCGTGACAAGAATATCAAACAATTTGTTTCCACATGGGAAGAACATGCAACCTCAGGCCTTAACGTTGGACTGCGTTCAGTGGGACCACAGTGCTCACCACGTCGTCACTGCGCCGCACATTCGAGAGGAAATTAAGCCTGATTCGTCAAAATGTCAAACACATTAGATGTCGTTATTCTCTTCACTGTATGTGAAGATGACCTACTTTGCCAGCACATTTACTGTGTTGCTTCTGTAATTTGATAATATGTCATGTGTTTTATTTCATTTTCAGTTTGCTTCGAACAATCTGATCAATCTTTTTGAGTTCGTCTTATTATGATAATGATATGAATTAAGTTTTAAACCTGGATTTTAGCTGCCTTCTACCCAATCTGCCTGTGTGGCTGTACAATGATAAATGGTGCCCAAAACAGAAAGGATTTCTAAATTCGTCATGAAAGTCTCTTTTTCTTGCCTTTCCATCCAGCCAGCATCAACCTCAATATGCTCTGGTAAACTCGGTGTTAATTGTCCTAGTCGGCATTGTGTGAACGTGTTTATGAAGCCGTCCACCGAAGGTTCAAACCGTCACGTGTGATGAGCTTTGTCATGTTTCCTCTTCTCCTCCAGGCTCTGTTGTTCTTTAGGACCGAATAAAACACAAAAGTCGCTTTGTCCTGTTGATTTCAGTCATATTGGCCGGCTCCACACACTCACAACTCACCTTGTTATTTCCCCTCTTGCAGGCACGTAACATGCATACAGGCTGCTGGTCAGCGGGGGGTCAACTTCAGTCGCTGCAATGTGTTCATGGGGAACGTTTAGGAGAGGACTGAAAGCGGAGTGAGGGGATGCAGAGTGTTTGATCTGTTGTCCATTGACAGTGTGGCGCCCGTCAGACCTGCTCGGCGTGTCAGAGCTCTGACAGATCAGCTGTGGGGAGGCCTGTTGACCATTCAGCAGTGTCACACTCGTGTGTTTGTGATGAAGAAAGATTTAAACATGGAGGGACAGAGTTGATGCGTCCGCTCCTCAATCTTGTGGCAGGTTGAACGTAGAGGTCAAACGCTGGCTTGGAAAAAAACTGTAGTTAATGCTGAATGTCTCGAGCTGTTCATACAAAAAGATCCCGCCACGTTTATTCACAGTGTTGCGCTGTTTTCGTTCTGCTTCTCGCCGAAGATGTTGAAATTCCAGCCGCAAGATGAGAGAGGAGTTCCTGCTGCTTCGATGCGTCTGTGAGAACTGCAGATATGAGTTAGTTTTTCTAATTAATGTTTTATGTATTATTGTGCACCTGTGTCTGTATTGGATTAGTGCTTCTCTGCACTCCTACCACGTACTGCGGTGAACTCAGGAGCTCAGGAGTATTACTGCGAGTTGCGTGTGAGGCGGGTTATTCAGCCTGTCTGCAGCCAGCCACCGAGCCCGCTCTGAAACTGTATACCTGCGCTGAAACGACGAGTCGCCATTTCAGCGCTGTCTGTTTGGATCACTGTTCCCTGTGGCGCTGTGCACTCGTTGAGAGCTCCTCTGTTGGGGATCCATTCCTTGGCCCCTGACTCTCTCCCTCTGTTGACACAATGGGCCCTTTGTACCTGCACACACCACTGCTGTGGGACCTCGCCTCTTATTTTTGGCAATCATACACAATCCCTCCCCAGCTATGCCTCTTGTCGACGCCTAATTGGAGAGAAATGCAATTGAATCGGGGAGAGACGCAGCGAAACCGGGACCTGGGAAGAGGCTTGCAGGAATGAGATTGCGGTGCTGATAAGTTCCATATAGAGCAAGTAAACATGGTCTTATCTTGTTATCCAGCTTGCACATTAACGCATGGTGTGTGGAGGAGGGTTTAAAAGAATAAATCAAATCCTAATCATTCCGTTTGGCTTTTCCCACTCTCTCCTCTTTGTCTCTATTTCAGTTTGTCACCGTGCAAAGGACCCCAGCCCACTAGCAAGAACAATGGTGGGGTCAGAAGTACTAGCCATTTTCCTACACCTGCTGAATGCTCCAGGAATGAGTGCAGTGATTACGGGCCTTAATGTGTGGTGTTTAAAGAGCGGTTTCCTGCCGCAGAGTTAAATGCTGGTGCCCTCTGTGAAGTATTAATGATGTGGATGGATGAATCAGGTCGGCACAAACCTGTTGACGGCAGCCGCGGCGCTCTCTTAAAGCTGCACCCAGACATCAGGCTTAACCGCTTGGCAAATTGGACATGCTTGTTGGCTGTAGCGCCAATTTATGTGCACTTTCTATTGCAGTTAGTCCATCTTCATTATTGAAATGGCCTCTCGTCAGGTCTTGACAGAGTGGTGGAGACGGTAACCGGAGTGAGAGGCAGGGGGGCATACAGGAGAATCATGAATAATGTGGAAAATAAACACATTTGAGGCTCTGGAGCCGGTTGGCAGGAGGGGTGTTGGGAGTTTTTTCTTTTTTTTTAAACGCTTGCCTTTCATTTTCTTCCTCCCTCTGTCTCTCTCTTTCTCCTTGGATGACTCTATGTGCAGCATCTGCCAGTGGATGTTGACGCTGTGGATCTTCAGCCTTTGGGCTTCGTCTAACACACATGCAACTGAGCATAAACACAGACATGCACACGGAGACCTCGCTACACACCCACAAGCAGCCCTCGGCGCTGAACTCTCACAGCACCTCCCCGGATTGACCAGCATCCCGGCGATGTGTTGTGTCACAGCCGTGCTGTGAGACACACACAGCTCTTTGGCTGCAGCCTATTTTTATTAGGGCGCTGCTGCGACTTCACAATTTCCCTTCCGGATCGGCGTATCGATAAGGCAGACGAGGACGGACTCGCCTCCTCACCGTCGACCTGCTCGGAGGGAACATCTGTTTCCATTTCATGCTTTTGTTGAACGCGGTGTGTTTATCGCCTGCTGTTGATTTTCAGTTTCTCAGTGAGCCCAGTTGATGCCAGACGACCTCAAAAGCATTACGCAGGTCCGCAAATGTGCACTTAAGCTCGGACTTTAGGTGTACTAGCTCAAGTCTTTGAAGAGAAGAGCAGATTCCGACTGGGTCTACCTACAGGGTCCATGTACCTGCTGCACACATGAGTAGATGTGATGGCTCATGAGGTAATTACCCACTGAGCTCTGTGTATGCAACTGTAAGCTGAAGCAGGGGTTCCCTTCAGGTAGCTCTCCCACTCAGGTCAGTGAGCAGCTAATGACATTTAGGAGAAATGGGATGAAAGAGATGGCAGTTTGTTGTAGTCAGTGGCACACTACCTTTGTCTTATTGTCTGCCGTCTGTCTTAATCTCCCAGCCACCCTTTTCACACCACAAGGAGATCATGTTATTAGATCCCCTCCCTTGGCTCGTTTGTCATCCTGCAGCACCACTCCTCCAGAGAAGGACTGCGGGAGCAGAAAAGGAAAACAAAATAAACAGGCAGGAGTCCACAGCATCAAATGTTCATCATTTACTGGCAGCGAGTCTCTCGTATCGTCATTGTTTCTCGGCGATTAATATGCGTTCTGCTTTTTCGTGCCACCCCACCTAATTTCGAGAGGCTGACAAACCTCAACCTCTCATCTTTTTCCACATTTAATGCAATGTTTTGTATTACATTGCACACCGCACACACACTCGAACCCCCCCTCCCTCACCGTCGCTTGCAATAAAAAGTATTGTCAGTGTTCACAGTTTGCTGTCACTGCCTCAGTCACATCTCTTTAATCTCCCTTCTTTGAGCTGGGTGGGTTTTTCTTGACGCTGAGGCACACGGGAGGGAGGGAGTCAGCTAATTACAATAAACAAATATGCTCGGAGACGCCTATGTAAGGTTCGCATAGGTTAACAACTCAGCTATAAATGTTAAATGAAGCTTAAAATAGGATAGTATGGCATACAGTTGCCATAGTGATCTCCGCTGTGATGCCTTGTGTACTTTGTTGGTTGGCAAAGTTTAAATTAATCTTGGGCTCGAGTCTGTGATATGCAGAAAGAAGTGAGTGATTGTTTGGTGCCCCAGGGGCCCGTTTCATGTCTCTAACATGTCTGAAAGCTTTTTCTTCAATTACAGATTTGCAACTCTGTGTTTAGCGTCGGACTTTGTTGTAATGAAATCTGATTGTGCGCCCTTAATGTTGTCCTGCGCGTGGGGACGTGGCAGTCACCCCTCTAACGGGGGGGGGGGGGGGGGGGGGGGGGGGGGGGGGGGGGGGGGGGGGGGGGGGGGGGGGGGGGGGGGGCAGTCACCCCTCTCACGCCCCCCCCCCCCCCCCGCCCCATGCTCACGTCTTCTTCTATTTCTCTCTGTGTTTCTTCCAACAGGTGGGGCAGTCAAAATGATGCGTAGGTGGTGCAGCTTTGAGCCGTATTGATGGATGTAATAACAGACAGCAGTCTCACATTGATTGTGAAGACTTCCGAACCAGAGAATGCTGATGTAGTGGAGAACACAGGTAAGTTGTTTTGTTTCTTTAAACATAAAGCACTTAAATCATGAAGAAACTGTCAAGGATATAATGATGAATATAGAAATATTGTTTGGTCGCTCAGTTGTAACTCTTTCCTGTAAGTTTGCTCCTTTTTCAAAAAATTAAACACTGGCAATCAGGGATTCCTTGGGGCTTATAAATAGACAAATGAATGAAACAACATATAAATATTAGTCCAATATAAAGCCACACTTCCATTCAAACAATACATCTATGCCTAAAATGCTACAGAGCTTGTATTTATTTGTTAACAATTAATCACGTTCCACTGTTTACCACATGGAACAACCGTGACTCACCTGAAAGGGATGCAGATGAATAGATGACAGACTATCAAACAATAAAAACATGTTGTTTGTCCGTTTTGTAAAGAAAATGGAACGCTTGCTTGTACTGGGACTAACTTGCCTTTAAGTCTGGTGCCCATGCTCGCTGCCACATGTTTCACATTTAGGACGACTTGATGAAGTTCACTGATGTGCAAATTCGACAACTGTAGTCTTTTTCAACAAACCTTTTTTTTTTTTTTAATCTCAAATTGTCTGACTTTTAATCACTTGGCGCTGTGGCCTCGCCTCTTTCAATCAGCTTGTGTGACTCTGTGGTGACGGCTTGTTCAGTGCAATCGGCATTGAAAGAAACTCTGGAACACCGAGAACCATCAGCAGTGTAAGATAAAATACCAATAATTGCATCAGTTTTTTCAGCAATTTCTCTGTAATGATTCATCACTTATTGCATTAAAGTCTAAGCCTGACAAGCTGTTGATAATATTTAAACTCTTAATGAAACAAATCGAGATTTTTGACTATTACACAGCACCATTTTTTACCAAACTATTTGTCCATTTAGTGTAAATCACTTTTATTCAGACATCCACGTGAGAGCACATTTAAAGAATAATTAAAATGCAAGAAAGTACATTCTTATTATTCTCGTCTTTGTGAGACTACTCAAGCATGAGTTGGAATAAGTTAAAGCCTTTAAAAACAGTTTCCCTCACAACACCATGAAAACTTTGAGGAGGTAATTAGTATTGCTACATACCTCTGAACTAGTGTGCTTGAATTAGCTTTCCAACCGCCATTTTAAGCTCTCTGACAAGATATGGAGGAGTGTTAAAAAAAACAACAAGCTTTGTGAGTTATTGTTAATCCTCTCCGCTGATGCTGCCGCAACTCAGAAATTCAACATCTACCTTTATTCGAAGAAAGGTGCAAATGCAAAAGGGGGTGCAGTCGTTATTTCTCACACATATTCACCTTTGTTCACAAAGACAAAGAAAGTATGAGATATCAAGATATTAGGATCATTTCACTTTCATTATGTAGCTTTCAATTTGTGTTAGACCTGCGAGTTCTGTGTCAAACGTCAGCATTATAATCCCATTTTTCAAATGTATGCTTTCGACATCAGACGTACACTCCGCTTCTTACGCTGATCAGATTTACTGATGTGGTGCATTTCCTGAGACTCATTCAGCCGCTACCTGCTGCCCCCTATAGCTTACCTCTACCAAGCACCACTGATCCTCCGATGAGGTTTATCTTAGTGTTTCAGCTCCAGTCTGGCTCAGTTGGGACTGACCGGTCCCTGCTGTGAGAATCACACAGATTATTCCCAGTGCCTGTTCCTTGAGAGGGAGGCACTGGGAGAGAGAGGGGGGGGGGAGGGGGAGGGAGGGATGGATAGAGAGAGAGGGGGGTTTAGTTGCAGAATGACAGCATAAAAAGTAGAGGAAAGGGTGAAAATGGCTCCATTGAGCAGGGATAGGGCAGCTCTTTGAGGAGGATGTCCATGATTCATGCTGCAGTTACTCACCACTTATTATGAACATCCTGTACGGGCTGGATTGATCCTCCCCACCACCATTCACAAAATGTCACATAGCGAGGACGGAGCGAGCGGTTTCCGCGGCGAGCCTACCAGCTGGATGTGCGAGCGCCCTGGGTGGTGGCGCCGCAGAACAGCCAGCTCTGCATTTCACCAGCGTAAAAGCCTCCTTATAGCCGGGATAAGGAGCAGGAAGTTGGACTGTGATGGAGATAGTGAGCAGAATGGTGTGGAAGAGGAGATAGAGAGGAGGGGGGATGGTAAAAATAAATGATTTCAAAAAGCCATTTAATGGAGGAAAAACGCCCTGTCAGCTGTTTTCATTTGCATTGTACTTCATATTGTGATATTTCAGCTGTTTAATTCCCCTGGCCCCTTCAAATGGACGTATTAATTTTATTCCGGCTAATATCAGTAACCAGTGGTACAGAAATATTCTCGTTTCTGCAGTTCTTCAAAGTGGCTGTGAGTCCACGGTTTAGGAAGGGAAAAAGCATGAATCGGTGTCTGCATGTGACACACTAATAGATCGGGCCACAGGCGCCAACTAGTCTCTCTCTTCGTGTCTGTGACCATGTCCCTCAGCATGCGTTTGTCTCCCTGCAGAGCCGCCTGGCACAGAGCAGCCCGGGCTTACCTCAGGTGGACAAAGCCCTCAATGTTGTGGCTAGAATGGGAGACGCGACTCTGAGAGAGCCCCGAGTGCTAACTGGTCTAGTCTGGTCTGGTCTGGTCTGGTTTGGCGGTGCTCGGGCTGTCTAGCATGGCTGGGCTTGGCAGGGCCGGGGATCAGAAGATCACCACCACCTGCCAGCAGCCGGGGTCCTTCCATATGCTCAGTGGTGAATGTCCGTGCCAGATTGCCTGAGCTGTCTCACATCCAGCCTCCGTTTTTCTAGTCGCGTTTCTCCTGATAACACCATTAGGAAGCTACAACTGTGTTAGGATGAACTCAGCGAGTGGAAAGCGGGTTTTTTTCTTTTTTTCTTTTTTTTTAGTATGGGAGTTATTCTTTTTTGTATGCCCGATATTGAATTCTGGCAGCAGTGAACATTTTGGATGTTTATCTTGTTTACAATTGCGAGCTCAGATGCAGTGGTAACATTCTGTGTGCTATATCAGTGAATGTGAGGCTGCTGATCCCCCTTTGACCTCTAATGTCAAACTCGATTTGTCAGCTACAGTCATCAGTGCAAGTGTGCGTGCGTGTGCGCGCGTGTGCGTGTGCATGCGCGCGCATGCTTATGTACCTGTCTGACTGACTGATCTGTGGCACATTCTGAACAGCTGAAGAGCTAATGGTCCAGCTAGAGACAGATGGCCTCTCGATAACACTATACCCCCAAGCCAATACTCACACTCTATCACTCTTCCCGAGCATACACACATACATGCATGTGCACAGACACACAAGCGCACGCGCAAAATACGATGCACACAATCACACACAGGATAGAGTAGATTGCTAATCCATTATAAACCCTGAGGAAACACATTTCTCAATATGAGTTTAATGTTTCTCAGCAATTTTGAGCAATCTCTTGGCAATATTAGGTGGCAGCTTAGATTTCGTTTGCGCACAGAGGGAGGAGGAAAGCTAATTTCTCTCTGTTCTTTCTGACTTCCTTGTTTCCGCTGTTTCGATCCTTTATACAACAATTAAAAGAGACAACTAATGAGCCTCGGTAAACTGGTGAATCAAAATGCATTCCGACTGGATGCGTGTCTCGAAAGATCTCCTCATTCAGGTTCCCTTCTCGTTCGCAGTAAGGCCCATACGCCTCAAAAAGATATCTGTTCTGACTCTCCACAGAGAGCATGTGTCAGTCACATGCTTGTGCTCTGAGGTCATTTTGGCTCGCAGATTGAAAGCAACCGATGGCGAATGCCTTGCTGTGATGCCTCCGCAGCCTCCGACGAGCCGCCGCTACAACAGTTTTGCGACTCCAAAAGGAAGGAGGAGGACGCATATTTCTCCTGAGGTTTTCTTCATTAAGGATGACAGTGGCGCAGCCGAATGCTTTTAGTAGGTGTTGCGGTTGCTCCGATGTGTCTGCAGGCCGCAGACCCAGAGAGACAGCTCTCAGAAATTTCATTACCTCATTAAATCACTCTCAAATCACAGCCATACTCGCAGATTTACTCACCGCCAAAACATCCAGGCTGAATATTGTTTGCTAAGCAGTCTTCCCCCGAAGCATTTATCACTACCTCAATAATGATTAGGTGCATCCATTCTAAAATGGGGGATGTTGCTAGTTAACCTCAGCGAGCACATTAATCGCTGTGCTATGTTTTTCAATTTTGATTTTTTTTTTTCAGGCATCGTTTTAAGAAATATGTGTGAGGCAGCAGCTTGGGATTGCAGAGGGAGGCAGGTGTAGATGATATTGGTTCTACAGTCTCCAGCATATGGGCCTGTCGTGTCCCATGTGTACGTACCTGCCTCCGCTGCTGTCATCTAATTATGCAGAGCAAACAAAGCTATCTGCCTGCTGCTACGAACCCGCTTCTGTGAGTTTTGATTGTTACTCATCAGATGGATGTCTTCGAGTGATTAAGACATTGTCACAACTGACCCGTAGAAAAGCACCAAAACCTACTTTCAGCTTAGTCATTACAGCTATTGTTGGCTGCCAGTCTGTGTAATCTTACGGTACCTCGTTATTTAAAAGCGAAGTTGGATCTGTGTCTGCAGAGAAATGCTAAAAGGAGGGGGAGGTAAACCAAGAAGGCTGCATTCATTTGATCTTTTGTGTTGCTCTTAGGCTTGGAAAGAAAAACATACAACACGACTGTACTGTTATTCCAATATTTCTTTTAGACTTGGTCCTTTATGAACAAACCTCATCTGAAGAAATTCAGCACCAGTAGCTTTTCAGAGTAAAGTCTCATTTTTAAATGATTTTCAGCTATTTTGGCCATGATCTCCAAGATCATTCCACGTTTAAAGAAGATACGGATTGATAGGAAAACTGTTGGAAGGGATGGATTCAGTGTGTTTGCATTCTTAACCGAGAAAGATTTGTACATTTCTTTCAGAAGGTTTTTGTTTATGATCACAGATTGTTTCAGCAGTGGGATTCACATTATTCCAAAAGTATTGTTTTGGGTCATGAATTTTTTCTGGCATCTATCATGTTTCAAAATGAAGGGCAAACCAGCTCAGCCTTTTCTGGAGATGCTGTTGTTTTTGTGTTGTGTCTTTTATCAGCTGGATTATCTCCCAAGTCGCGTCTTTTTTCTACCAATTTCTGTTTTTTTTTTACTTTTACAGTTGAGTGTGTTTGGTAGCTTCTTTCTTTCCAACTCCATGTTGTTACATTTCAATTTTCACAGCACATGCTCTTTGCAGTCTATCCAGTCTCTCCATTGCAGATGGGCGAGACCACGTGCAACCCCCTCATTTAAATACTCCCGTTTGTGTCGTGTGACTTGTGAAGTTATTCTTAGATCAAGAACCAGGCGCCTGCAAAACAAAAGTGCCATCTCTTCATGTGCCATACAATTTAGTATATGTTGTGAGGGAATAAGTAGATCTGGCCGTTGTTCATTTTGTCTGACAGACTGTTACGTAATTGTTCAATCTCCAACATTTATTTTCATTTGAAGACATATTGTTTCCGACATCGTTTTCCTTGTGGTCCCAGACTGCCACGGCTCCTCTCTTCCGTTAAATGAATTGTTTGCACTTGCGATGGATTTCTATCACCTTTGTCTGCTTTTATAGAATTGTAACATGAAGCAAAAGAGCCATATCTCCGTCACCCTTTCTGACTTTAATGTCCTCTCAGGCTTTGGCTCCCTCACTCGTGATTTCACATCTGAAAATTTGGGCAATAATGGTTAAGAATTTTTCCAGTTTTACATTGATCACACCTCTTATTAAATCTGTCTGTCAAACCAAATTGTTAATGTTTAATGCTGGCATCACAAAATGACATTTCAAACTCTAGGGGGTTAATTGACGCTAATTACATTTCAGCAGCATAGTGAAAAGGGTCGGGGGAGCTCCAGACTAAAACAATGTAATTTAACTCCCTCTTACAGTTCAACGAGCTGAAATCTCTCCTTTTTGTCTTGCAGGGGTATGTGAGCAGAGTGGTGATCTGAGTCTGTGCGGGCTCGTTGACGCTGCCCTCCCTCCATCCTCACCTCCTCCTCCTCCTCCTGCTGCAGAGATTTCACAGCGGGCCGGCCCAACGCACCAGAGAACCGCCACGACATCACCATCTCTCCCCCTGCCCCTGAGCCCGGATCCTTCACTGGGCATCACAGTGGCCCCCTGCCCTCCATCCGAAGTCCCTTCAACTGTAGTCCCCCACCTTCACCACGCTCCAACATCACTTCCCACCCCTGCTGTAAGCTCCTGGGGCACCACAGCAGAGCCCCAGAAGACGCCCCTCCCACTGCCTGTGGCCCTCCCTCTTTCGTCTACAATGATGGAGCCTGGCACCGTCTCTGTCCTGACAGAGGAGTGTCTTCTCCAGCCTACCCGCACCTGCCTTGGCTGCTTCATTGAAACCCGCGACGCCACAGACCCTAATTCCATCCAGAACCCACCCCACGACCCCAACGCCAACCCTGACGCAGACACTGCACTAAGTGTGAGGATAGGCGACGTGAGCCGAGAGGATTTCTCTGACATCAACAACATCAGCATCCAGTGCCTGAGCCATGCCGGAGAGACAGTGAGTCACTTTGGGGAGCAGCTCCTCTCTGACCAGCTGCTTAACTTTCCTCTGCCAAAAGCCCCCAGCGAGGGCAAGACAGTGGATGAAAACAAACCAACAGAAGACTGTGAGGACCCTGAGGATGATGCAACAGCTAAGAACTTGTATGAAGGACTATTACTTGACAAAGTTAGTGGAGAAGAGGTCCTGCTGGCAAATGCCGGCCAGGATTGGGGATACTTTGAGTCTTTCATCAGCGAGAGCAAGATGGAGCTGCTGGACCTGTGTTCAAAAAATGAACTGTCAGTCAATCTTTTTTCTGAGGAGGATGTTGACAATCTCTTCGACGATGAGGATGACGATTCAACGTTAAGCAGTGATGTCTGTTCACTAAAGATTCGTTATGAATCATTCCAGGACAACATGAGGGAAAAGACGAACGTGCTCCAGGAGGAGACACAGTTCAACTTCTTCCCCAGCGTCCTGGCCAACTGTGCCAAGAAAGAAGAAGGAGTGACAGTCGTGAGAAGGGGCGCTGAGGAGCTTCAGCCCAAAGCTGACGAGCTCATACTGGAAACGGTACAGGAGGAAAAAGTCGGGGACTGCAGTGGCAGGAGCCCACTCGACGGTTCCCAAGGCTCACCTATGTCTACTCCCAAAGTCAGCTACCTAATGGACTTCAATTCCACCGAGGAATCGGGGGAATTCAGTGACGACAGCTCCTGCACCGGTTCCTCCTCAGACACGCTGCAGGAGGGCAAGTTCAAAAAGGCACACTCAAAGAGATTTCTCAGCCCCTCCAACCCTCTAAACTACGGCTTGCGCTCCAAGAGAAAGGTTCGATACAGTGACGATTACCTGTATGATGTTGACTCGCTTGAGAGTGAGAAAAACGCTGAGAAAAAGGAGAAAGCTCCCATGGGCCAGAAGGAGGAGGAGGACGTGGACTGGTGCCCCAAAAAACGTCGAAAATCTTGCCGCAAAGAGCCTCCTGTGGTCATCAAGTACATCATCATCAACAGGTTTAAAGGAGAGAGGCTCATGTCAGTGAAACTGGGAAAGCTGGACCCTGTGGATGCGACTGTGAGCTTAAATGCCGACACAGTAAGCAAATATGAGACACTGGCTCCTCTGAAGGATTTCTGGCAGGAGAAGCAAAGAGAGAGACAGGAACAGCTTAAGCTGGCTGCCAGAGATAAACAACAACGCGGTTTTCATCTAAACGGACGCCATCATCGCCCTTTCAATTCTAGTCATCCCAAAAGGAAATACAAGATTGCAAACAGGCTTAAGGTTCAGAGGATTCACACTGTGGAGCAATCAGCAACAGCACAGGGCTCCCCTCTCTCTGATCAGGGCCAGGGAGGTGTCACTAAAGAGGAGGCCACCCCCATGGTAGGAGGAATAATAGCAGCCGCAGGCCTCCCCGTCACATTAGACACAAACTCCATCACGCACACAGTCACAGCCAAGAGCCGCTCACAGGAGAGGGAGGAGAGGGAGGGGAGGAGATTGGGAGGAAATAAAACAGTCAGGATAAGGAAATTCAAAAGCGAAGCCAGGCTGAGGAGCAAGAAAATGAAAGAGGCAGAAGGAGAGGAGGGGAGGAGCGTGACAAATGAAACGGATGCCTGTGTCACTGCGGCACAGATTGAGGACCCTACTGCTGGGTTAGAACAGGCAGGCAGCAGCTCAACTACAGTCAAACCCCATTTCTCTGACAGTGCCACCACCACTCACGTATCCGAGGAGAAATTCCCCTTTGTTTCATCCACCTGCTCCCCTGACAAAGCTCCCTCCTCAGAGGAAGTGGAGACGGGTGTCCCTGTCATCCCGGGGGGCTACCTGCAGACCCTGTTAGATGCTACCGACTCTTCCGGTGGAGCAGCTATCTCTTATTTCTCCCAGCAGTCTTCGAGGCAGCAGTATTCTCTCGGGCTGTCTCTGGAGGAGAAACAGTTTTCTTCTCTGCAGCTTGCCCAGAGCTGCGTCCTCTCTCCTCCCTCTGAATCCGAGCTCCAGCAGTCTCCCCAGAGCTGCCCCAGCTTTCCCCAGATGTGGCACCCACAGCTATGCGCAAGTCACACCCAGAGTTTTGGCCCTGAGACCCCCGAGACTCCCATCTTACCCAACAGCTTCCCAGCTGCTGTGCCCCTGAATGACAGCCTGCCAGTGTCTAACTACAGCCAGCTGAGCCCTGAGGCTGACAGGCTGCTTTATGAGAAGAGCTACCTGACTGAGGCTGGGCTGCAGCCCGGGGCAGATCTGCAAGTGTGTCAGTCTGCCTGTGTGGAGGGCCAGGTGCAATACCAGAGAGGGTCCCTGTGCACAGACAATGGCAGGCTCATCAGCTATGACTCAGTGGGCTCTCTGTCAGCCTCCTCCAGCAATTACAGCTCCCTCAGCCTCAAGTCTTGTGAGCGAGAGGGTGAGGAGGAGGGCCGGGACAGCTTCTTAGCTCATTGCAGCCCTAAAGTGGTGATTCAGCAGAGTGTGGATGCCCTTACCCCTCTCAGGGAGTCCTCAGACCTGCTGGATATCTCGAACTTCACCCCTGACAAGTTTAGACACTCATCACTGTCAGAGCTTTCCCCTCCTGAGACCCCTAACCTGTCCCCTCAGGTGGTGGGGCGAGAGATGAAGATAGCAGGGAATGTTGGAGAATATCAGGATGCCAACGATATGAGCATGGACTGTAATAGGGAGGTAAAGTGGAATTGTGACGTTATACAGCAGCAGCAGCAGCAGCAGCAGCAACAGCAGCAGCAGCAGCAGCAAGAGCGTACAACAAATGCATACCCAGTCGAAGACGGCCAGTTCCCACTGCACAACTTCAACAGTCAGGATGTCCTAGGTTTAGATAAAAAGGAGCTTGGAGTTACTGAGTTTGATGAACAGACGGGCGAGATGTTGGCTGGTGCAAAAAGCATAAAGTCCAAGAGGAAAGGCAACTGCAAGCAGGCAGCTGCAGGACAGAGCCCAAAGAAAACTCGGGCTCCCAGGGCCCCCAAGTCAGAAAAGACCAAGACCCCCAAACAGAACTCACGCTCCACCAAAAAGATAAAGGCCATGCTGGAGGGCAAGGCAGCAAAGAACCAGGCAGGCAGCTGCGGCACAGGCCTGACTGACAGTAGCAGCACGGGGGAGTGGCCCGGCTCCGGCTGGTCGGAAAGCAACAGCCTGGTGGGGGACGACCAGAGAGAATTCGAGGAGCCCTCCAATATTCTGTCCAACATTGTCTCTGGCATGGCTGAGGTCCAAAGGTTCATGATGGCCTCCATCGAGCCACTGTGGAACCCCATGTCTGAGGCCTGCATGCCCTCTGAGGCCAATAGCCTCAACCTAAAGACGCTCAAAATCTTGGCAGGAACCGAAGCTGACCTGAAGAAAAAAGGAGCCGTGCTAACCGGGGCCGGGAGAGGCAGGAAGGCAGGGGGAAAGGGAGGAAAGAACCAGGCCAAATTCAACCCCTCGCATCCTTTATTCCCTCAACTGGCTCTGGGCTGCAACATGTTTGATAAACCCAACTTTATTAACCCCGGACCTGCGCACAAAAAGCTGTACCGCCACAAGACCAGTGCAAAGTTCCCTCGGATTGAGACACTGAAGGGGAAGCGAGCTGAGAGAGACCCAAATAAGGACATAGCACTGATGACCTCTTTTGAGAAACTGAGGTAATATTTTGTTATCAGCTGCTGTTGTACCCCCCCCCCTCCCCCTCACTTTCCCCTCACTACCTGCTCAGCCCTCCCTCCCAAACATACCTACACTGACGCTATGCCAGAGCTGCATGAGTACTACGTTTCCCTGATCCCCCCCCACTTCCTTTTACCCCCCCTGAAGAGGAAATTAATATCTGCATGAAAAACTTCTTGTACTTTGCAAACTACCTATTGAGTGATTGTGTCAAGCTTGATTGAGATTTGAAACGACCATGGCTGCATTTTTCTTGCTTTCGTTGTTTCTGCTTTGTTTGTTCTTCTTATAGTCGTTTTTGTTTTACTTTTGTCTGAAGAAAAAAAGAGAATAAGCCTTGAAACAGTTCTGTCGCCTTTTTTGAGGAACTTTGTTTTTGTATTTTTCTCAGCTAAACTAGCTACCCTGAATTCTATATTTATTTCCTTTTTCCCTAAAGATGTAGCTATATACACAAATGCATTGAGTGACATCTACGCACCCCTCCTCCTCATCTGTTTTTGTATGCAGAATATGGATGTCCTGTTGTTGCTGTCCTTCATACACTGCCTGGCTCATTTCAAGAGGGAAACCTACAATTAATGAGCCCTATTTAAGCCCGAGACATCGTAAAACCACAAGATGGGACCATTTTGTATTGATGACATATCAGACGTTGTCTTTTTCCCCCCCTCCCCCCTCCCTCAGAGTTGGAATGACTTTCCATTTCCTTTTATCAAGCATTTCTTTTTCTTCTGGAGTACAGAGGAACTGGTGATCTAAATTTACATTTTTACACCTTGCAAATTCATAAAAGCTCCACCCTCAGAGTATTTTTGTCAATGTTGTTGTACAGGGACATGCAATATTTGCAAAAAAAGATAATTATAATCTTAAAATCAATGTGCCAAAAGTAACAATGCTGTGTAAATGACCTCTTATATATGTGTGAATATTGGCTGTTCCTCTTTTCTATCCATTGGAATATTGGCTGCTCGGGTTGGAGACTCCTTACAGAGACTTGCAACTACAGGAATTCTTTATTTGAGACTTTTCTCTCTTCTCCGATGAAAGGCACCAACAGCTGGCAGTGGTACACCACCACTCACTAAACCAAATCAGAACGACTCCGAATTCTCCTCGTTTCCCCTACTTTGTTTGCCAAATTCAATTTACCTCAACATCGCCTGGCACTGAGAAGCAACAAAAGAGAGGCAAAGGGGAGATCTGCTCTGAAGGCTACGGTAGAGGAAGGAGATGAAAAAAAAAGAGATGTTCAAACACGCTTTCTCTGGACCAAGAAGAGTGTAGTGCAGATGTCTGAGGGTAAGCAAGGGAATTACTTGTCATTTGAGGCTGTGCCTCACTGAATAACTATTTGTACTGGAAATTTAAGGCCGTTTATTACTCATAGACATTTCTGATGCACGCCTCAGTCGTGAATGGACACTTTTGCAGTTAGATTCAATGTGAATGTGAAAGCAGTTTTCAGTACAAGTGGAATCAGTAATCTTGTTCAATGAAGGAAAGCATGTCTTTGCATTTGCTCCACATGGGAAATTTTACTTCTGTCTTACCTGTTCATGGTAATTTAAACAGTAACTTTTCTTGACATTCTCATGCAATTTGTTTCTAAACATTGCCATACTTTATATACATCACACCTACTGTGTGACCGGTCTTTGATTATACCATCCAGTTTTTCTACACGATGTGTCATTTGAATCTCTTATCAATGTACTTCTTTTATGCATCTTTATTGTTCATCTTGGTTTTCTTGGGTCAGTATTTTTGGCAGAATATAATGTGACCGGAAAGTCAAATAAGGGCACAAACTGAAGAAAATAGATGTATGACGACTATCAAATCCAGTGTACTCGCAGGCCATTGCTATTAATCACTTTGGGCTCATTCACTACCTCACAGCTCTGAAATGAACATTAAGAAATTC
This sequence comes from Malacoctenus gilli, assembly GCA_032164315.1. Taxonomy (NCBI): domain Eukaryota; kingdom Metazoa; phylum Chordata; class Actinopteri; order Blenniiformes; family Labrisomidae; genus Malacoctenus; species Malacoctenus gilli. Next base: position 5,545,568 of record JASSRZ010000049.1, on the reverse strand, counting down.
AACCTTCTAAAGGACCATACAATCATGTTCAATATGCGGATTTTGTACTCTAAAGGAATTTCACAAAAATACACAGAGCCAATCAGACAGACAAGAGCGTCTTTTACAAACATTTCTTCTCTCTTCTATGGACAACATGATGATTTTTCTTTTTTTTTTACCCCGGCAGTAATTACCCGAGTCTGCATGTGGATGTGAAAATTGATTGATTGATGGACTGAATCAAAAACAGGCCTGGTCACACTGGATATGACAATTCTGACGCACAGGTTCTACGACTTGATTGCTTGCGAATCACGGGAATCGTAACCAATCTTTCGGTGTCTTATTTTTCCTCTCCTCTCTGCCATGATCCTTTGTTTCTTTTCTCCAGTGTATCAGGGTTAGGACCAAGACAAGCTGCTGATGGGAAGCTTTGTATGGGCTACAAGCCCATTTAGTCTGCCTTCTCTCATTTCTGCCTATTGTCAAATTGAATGTACTTCTCTGAGTTCATAGATTTTTTGGTTTCTTCTTCTTTTTGTTTTCTAAAATGTGCCACTGTTGAGCTGCCTCATGTTAATGGTGCTAAGAAAGCTGACAATTGTTTTGTTTTGGGGTTTTGGTTGGGTTTTTTTTTTAATTTCGGTTTGGTTTGGATTTAGTTTTCTTTACCCAGAGTTAACAAAAAACAAAAAATAAATGCAAAATAGATTAGGTACCTAACCCTCTTTATGAATGTATATTATGATGTTATGTTCGATGTATTCACTTCATGATTCTTTGACACTGATTGGAATTACTTTTGCTCTTTTCATTAAAAGATTACCGAGCTTTATATATACTGTCTAGAGTTGTTACCAGAAGGAATCTTAATGAACTCTTGACACGACAAAATCTTGTATATTTTTTGTGTGCCAATTTGTAACATATTTTGTAAGTGTATATTTTTCTTAGAAAGTGCTGTGAAGTATTTGTGTGTGTGAGTAACCTTTTATGCGCCTCTATGGGCAGTGGAAAGGATATACAATGACAAGTTTCTGGTTTTAAAAACCAAAATATGAAAGTATCAACAGAAAAACTAGAAATATTTACATTTTGTTGGGAGTTTTGTAATAAGACCATGATCTTGTTGTGAGAGTGTTGTGTTACTTGTGCAAAACACAAATAAGCAAAGAAAAAAAATGAAAACTTGGAAAAAAATATAATTTGTGAACAATTTGCTGTTTTATAGATTTTCATGTAAATTATTTGAGTATTATTTTGTTTTTTTTTTGTTTTGTTGTAACTGTTGCAAAGGTTTTAAATATTTGTGATCAAGCCTGTATGGTGATAATGTAATATTGGTAACTTGCTGAGTTTTGTAATAATGTTTATGGAGTAAATATACAAATTAAAATAAGATTTTGAATGCTGCTTTCTGAAGAGAGTTGGGTTGTGTTTTTTACCGCCCATCCATTTGCACTTGCTAATGTCTGCATAACAGTGACTAATGTCTCTGTAGATAAACGCAGTCCATTCAGTATGTTAATAAGAAAAAGCCATGACATGCCTTTTTCCAAGAAACCTCAAAATGACAAATATTGTATTGAAATGTCAACAGTGAAGAATAAGTAACACATCTGTGAGTAAATATTCCCTCCATCTTTGTGCCCTACTTCAATTGCAGTAATAGACTTATGATATTATCTGTTGAGTTCAGGTTTTTTTTTCCAGGCGACAATATGTGTAAGTATAAAAACAACCTTAATTATTCCAATTAGTCCATCCTTGTTTGTTACATTGGAAGTTTCGGAAGCAAAAGTCATTTTAATTTCTGTACAAGTCTGGCTTTGGCTCATGTTATTTTAATGTCATATCTAATTAGCACTCAGGGTCAGGCATTGCGAGAGTGACTGCTCATCCATAACTCTGTGCTGGGCCGCTGTGGTCCACACTGCAACTCATTGTGGCATGCTTAATTGGAGCTGGAGATACAGTCTCCGACCATAAACAGATCCTGTGATGTATGCCTCCAAAATTGTCAGCTGGTATTAGCATTGTTTTTGTTCTTTACTCACCCGTAGCAGATAAAGGAGCATGCAAATTATAAGATAGGATGTCTATTGCAAGGGACTGGGTACACCTGTGGTTATTAAATGAGATCCTGGATGTTTTTTCTGAGCGCGCTTACACGGTGTAGACAGCCTTATTCTGCTCAGTCATTAGAGACGTTTGTTTGTGCCTTCATTATTTTCCCACTGCAGAGAGAACAACGGTAACATTTTAAAAGAATCCGCTTATTTAAATATCAATGTTTTACTCATAGAGGAGTGCCCACGTTGCAGGAAATCGGAAGAACCTACAAATTGCTCAGCACTGTTTTATTCAGTGTGCAGATTTATTGGAATAGAAAGACCTGTCTGAAGATACCAGTGGGTATTCCTTTTATAGCCTCAGTCTCTTTGGGTGGGGGAGGGGGGCTCAACAACTGACAAATTGATCACTAAAATCTCACCAATTGTTCTGCATCTCAAACACCGATTCACCCAACTGTGCACCTTTCAATGCAAGCAGTTTTACCCCCACATGCACTGAGGAATGAATATGTAATACTGACACTCTTCCACCTGTCCAGATTGCTTGCACCTCCTTCCCTTTGTTCCCCATATTGAATTTATCTAAATAACACCACTGAGAAGTGATGCTGCACCTCCTAAATTGGATGCGATATTGCACGGTTTCTGAGTCACACAGGTATGTTTGATGATCTGACATTTTGTCCAGTTATTTTTCTGTTTTCTAAAACATGTTCCTTGTATGGTTTTGAGTCGATCTGGAAGAAATACAAACTTAATGGGGTTTTTTATAAGACAAGCAGAAAAAACAAAAATTAGGGAAAATTAGGGCCATGATTAATTTGTCTATATGTTTGTTTAAAAAAAAAAATCCCAGACGTATAGATGGATTTGGATGACATTAGGGGACGAGTGAGGAGCAGTGCAAGGAACAGCCGAATACATTTTGTTAGTGTCCTGAAGATCTGATGATCCAAAATGCTGAAAGACAACTTTTCTGTGGCTCTGAGAGTGTGAGGAGTTTTTGGAGCAGCAAAGGTTAATGGACATCTTTGCCCTCCACAAGTGCTTGTAGTTCCCTTTTATTTATTGAGCACAACATATTATTTGCATTTTGTGACAGCTTCTCTCTCTCTCTCTCTCTCTCTCTCTCTCTCTCTCACACACACACTCACACACACACACACACACACACACACGAATGAAAAGATGAATTGCCTCATCATTGGTACTACTCGATCCATTTCGGTTTCTAAGTAAGACAGAATAAAAAAAATGTTACTATGTCAAATACAACATGGCTATGCAAAACCATAAATGTGACAAAATACTCAAAAACCTAAATATATCTACATTTTTACCTCATAGTAGTATTACAAAAGCAATTATAAAAATCAATTGCGAAACTGGTGACACGTGATTTTAAAATCTATGTAAATTGATGCACTCAGTCGTGTCAGGGAGTGTTTGGGCGCTGATGGATCTTTGTCTTCCAGTCTGCAGAAAAAAACAGCACTTACGTGCGCTGCCGCACCGTGACGCTGCAGCTGACCAGAGACAACCTCTTTCAAAACAAACAGCCATTCTCCAAAGCTCTCCCTGGGAAACATGGGTTTGTTTTGCTCTTTTTATTGTCTCGCAGGCAGACCCGTGCGCCAGTCTGTGTACATCACAACTCGCCTCTGCGCTGTGATTGGCTGAAATAAACACAAACCGTTTACCTCCAGGCCGAAGCCACCTGCGAGGTTAAACTCGGGGAAAATTATTTCCCGGTGGTCCGTTTCCGGAGGATCACAGTAGCCTTCCTACAAGAAAGAAAATGGAGACCTGAAACCGCACTTAGCCAAACAGTCAATCGGTATTTAGACAACTTTAAAATAACAACTGGGTTGTGCGATCCCATTGCAGCCGACCTCATCGAACAGGTAATGTATCTGCGATGTGGTGACACAGCGTCCATCCCGCCTGATCAACTTTTGTCTTATTAGCCAGCTAAAATTAGCTTGTTCACTGTGGTGGTGAACGTCACTGGTTGACGTCGTCTGCTTCGTTAGCTTGCGGTGATGCTAATATTAGCTCCATGTATTCCGAATAAAACCCGTAAGTATTTGAGCCAAGCTTTTCAGTAGCAACTCAGACAATGTCCAGTACAAACCACACATTACATCAGTAGGCGTATTTGTGTTAAATGTATCTTTTTAATAAGTGAATTCAACCGACGTCTCTGACACGAAGTTAACGCTAAGTAAGTAAGCTAATGTCACTGTAACTGGTCACTCGGCTTGTTCACGTTGAGCTAACTAGCTTTAGCTCAATCCATCCGTGGTCGTTAGAGCATCTGACAACCTCGCTCAACACTAGATTGTCCCACTTTGACCCCCCGCATCTCCTCTTTTAATGAACAGGTTGCGCTGACACAGTGTTCAATCATTTGGTCTTTTCAGTTGTCGCGGGTGTCACTGTGGATGGAAATGGTGTTTGGTAGCTGTTTTCACAACGTCAGCTAAGCTACATGATGCCATTTTGTTTTTATCTCGACTTTGACCAAACGCTGCTTATCTTCGGGAGCTAGTAGTGATTCAGCCACGGTTAGTTAACAAGGTAAACGCAGGTTTATTCTGACCGTCATGGGGACGTAATTTCTGTGTGAAGGAGGATGTTTGGAGGGATAAACGCTGTGGCTCTGCCTGGCAGTTGTCTTTATGGTATGCTAGCAGGTCGGATTGCTTTGTAACCAGCGGACCCACGCCGTTGTTATTGAGTTTAGTCTTTATTTTTTATTTTTAGAACTCCTATTACTCAGAACCTTTGACATATTGATTGTAATAGAATGGGATCGGTAATAAAACACTCTTGCGTTAATTAGGGCAATTCGAGCTGGGTGTCATTAATTTGCCACCATCACACATTGTTGTACCTCTGAACAATAGAATATGATTTTTGTGAATAAACAACATACATTAACATCAGTTCAGTGTTCAGAACAGGAGCTGGAGACCCTCTGACCAAATGCTCGCAGTTCAAACAAAGCACATGCATCTCAGTTCATTTTACACTGCCATAAAGCATCTCAATCCAGAGGTGATTCCAAGTCCTACTGTCATGCTGCAGTCCCTCATAATGAATTGAATGGTTTATGGTCTTTTACTTTTTTCAGTTCAGCATCCATAAGTGTCTGTCTGTGTGAGTGTGTGGGTCTGTGCGTGTGTCTGTGTTTGCAGACTCAAACTTACCACTGTTCTTTTTTTCCTTTGTGTCTATTGTATCTCTCATTCTTTTGTACCTGTTTTTGCTGAAGGAGCTGGATCTTGCTGTGGACTAGAGAGCATTGGTTGACCTCCCTCCCTTCTGCATCAATGGAAGGGTCTGACAGTGCTGAGCAGAGTGGCAGTGACCTGCCAGAGTCACAACGCAGAAGGCAGCTGGACCGCCTGGACCGGGAGGAGGCCTTCTACCAGTTCGTCAACAATCTCAGTGATGAGGACTATCGTCTCATGAGAGACAACAATCTTTTGGGAACACCAGGTAAGAAATAAACCAGCAATGTTGGTGTTTCGTTATTTTGTGGTATTCACCGATTTAAAGTGTGTGTCCAAAATATCAACAGGCACCTCTCACCAGAAATCATTGTGCCAAACTATCACTAAAAATTCCAACCTGAGGAATAAATAAACATGGCACTGAAAGCTCTCTGGTAATCTTAAGCAAAGTGTTTTTGCAAGTTAAAACAGAGCTGTTGTACTAGAGCTCTTCTTAAGGAAAATGCCTCAAAGAACTTTGCAGTGTTACCCAACAAACCACCGAAATATAACGGAACTTCTGAAATAAATGCCTTTTTTGAAAAAGGTTGTTGGTGTCCATCGGTCACAGAATGATCAGGCTAAGCCAAAATTAGAAGGAGCAACTTCCAGTGTTGGATTGTCACTGAAATTACAGCAGCTTATGGACTATTGAAGACGTCCAATCCGTTTCTGTCCCAGGACAGTGGCATGGGCAATGTAAGTGTGGAGCATCCTTTAGTGGAGTACCCTACAAGGAGAGGGCATTGAATGGACAGTGGCATGCCCTGGTAAGTCTGGAGGTTTTCAGTATTCTGTTGCTATGTTCCAAGAAAGAAACGGCCAGTAACAGTACAAAAAAAGGACCCCTGTTCCTTTTCTTTGCAATACATACACCATCTATACTAGATTTTTTTTGGCCTGTTTCCGCTTTGGCTCTTTCTCTGCCAGATGTGTACATGTAGCAGTAGCATGTCGTCTTCCCAATGTCTTCTGTCCCGACGCATTAAAATCACACTGCCGGGAGTTCAGCTGGCATTTTCTCCCCGTCTCATCTTTTTTTCTTGCAGCTGGTCACAATTAGAAAAACAAAAAAAACATGTCAAATGTCAAAGAATTTTGGATACATTTTGTTCACATATGGTTTTATTCATCTTTCAGGAGAGGTAACACAAGATGAGCTCTTCAATAGACTCCAGCAAATCAAAGATGGACCTGAACAACAGAATACCAGCCCTCCTGTTGAAGACCCAGTTGGTAAGAGAGTCTTTTTGTCCCACAGTTCATTATCACTCTCTGATATGACATGTCACCTGGTAATTCTGTTGGTTTTCAGAACAACCAGAAAGCTCAGAGGATCCTGCCGGCGGGGATAGTCTTCTGGACTGGCTGAACACAGTGAGGCGCACAGGCAACACCACCCGCTCTGGTCACCGTGGGAACCAGTCCTGGCGAGCCGTGAGTCAGACCAACCCCAACAGTGGGGATTTTCGCTTCAGCCTGGAGATCAGTGTGAACCGCAACCTGGCTGAACAACAAGTAGCGGCTGAAGCAGAACAGGAGCAACGGGAGCCGGCGCCAGGGGGCCGAGAAGAGCCGACAAACGCAGAACCTCAGGTTCCTATGGAGACAGAAGTGGTGGAAGAACCAGTCGTGGAGGAGTTGGCCGTCATTGTGGAGCCAGAGCCCACAGCTCCCACCGACCCCACATTGCCCCCCGAGCCCACAGCACCCACTGAACCCATAGAGCCCACTGAACCTATAGAGCCCACTGAACCTATGATGCTCAGAGAACCCACTGAACCCATAGAGTCGATTGAACCTATGGAACCTATAGAACCTAGTCTAGAGGAGGTGGTTTCTCAAGAAGTTTTAGGAGAAGCCCTCAGCACACCAGTTGCCCAGCCAGTACAACCCCCAGTTTGTGCTTCTCCACGCAGAGGACAGAGGAGAGCCCGGAGCCGTAGTCCAGAACCACGTAGGACCAGAGCCCGATTAGCCAGGAGCCGCTCCCCTCTCAACTTAGATCTGCTGGATGGCATCCCAAATCCGCGGCACTCTTACAGCTCCCAAAGCCCCAGTTCTTCCACCGTGTCTCCCACCGTGCCTCAGACAGAGGGCAGTTCTAGAACTCGACAACATGTCCTCTCCAGGCAGAGCACCACTGAAAGTGATGCTCAGCCATCGCAGGCTGGCACAGAACCAGTCCAGGAGGCCCAAAACGTTGGATCTCAGGAAGGAGAAGCTGCTGGAGCAGAAGGAGGTGCAGCGGGGCGGCGCCCCCCGACCATCATGCTCGATCTCCAGGTGCGTCGCGTGCGTCCAGGTGAATATCGTCAGAGGGACAGCATCGCAAGTCGCACGCGCTCTCGCTCCCAGAACTCCAACAACACATTTCTTTATGAGAGTGAGCGCGGCGGATTTCGCAGGACTTTCTCGCGCTCTGAGCGAGCAGGTGTTCGGACCTACGTCAGTACTATTCGCATACCGATACGGCGAATCTCCGATGCAGGTTTGGGAGAGGCGACCTCAATGGCTCTCCAGTCAATGATACGGCAGATTATGACTGGTTTTGGTGAACTCGGCTACCTCATGGATTCGGACTCGGATTCTTCAGATTCTAACCGCGGAGCAAACACACCGGCAGACCTGGAAGCCCTCAACAACCCAGACGCACCTGCTGCCGATGCTCCTGCTGCTGACGTTGATGAGCAACCGGTCGCTGCTGCAGTCAGGGGAAGGACAGTGGAGACTGAGATGGAAGAGGGCCCACCTGCGTCCGGTGGCAGGGCCCGCCCAAGACCCCCCATCAGCCTGGAGGAGCCCAGCTCGCTGCCTTTCCTTCGGCTCGCTCACTTCTTCCTCCTGAATGATGACGATGAGGACCAGCCCCAGGGGCTGACCAAAGAACAAATTGACAACCTTTCAATGCGCAATTTTGGCGAGAGCGACGCCTTGAAGACTTGCAGCGTCTGCATCACGGAGTATGCAGAAGGGAACAAGCTGCGCAAGCTTCCCTGTTCTCACGAGTACCACGTGCACTGCATAGATCGCTGGCTGTCTGAAAACTCCACCTGTCCGATTTGCCGCCGGGCTGTGCTGGTGTCGGCCAACCGCGAGAGTGTGGTGTAACTCTTAACAGACTCCTGCTCAATTCAAGTAATCAGTTATTCCAAGTCTATGAGAGGCTTCGAGGAAATGTGTCTCCACTGTTGAAATGTATTTCCTTCATACCATTTGTGAGTTTGATCATAATGCAGTCGCAGGTTTTTGGTCTTGGGTGGTGGACCGTACAGCGACACTGCGACGCCTTCGGGTCTCGAACTAGACACCGATTATTGCAGTCCAAAGTTGGGCACAAGCAATGCATGCTGTTGGATCATCTTGTAGCAACCATGCAGTGTTGCATTGCGTCAAGCCATGCGCACAGGGGTTTTTGTTTTCTTTTTCTGATCAAGTCTGCACACCTGCAAGGTAGATCAGGCACTTAAAAATCGGTTCTTTTGTATTCGCACCTCAAGGGCGCCTTATATACCTTTAGTTGGGTATAGGTACAGTTCTTAGTTACACCCATTTAAAGTATTAGCTGTAAATAAGCTTGTAAAAATAATTTTGATGCATACTTTGTATCAGTAAATTGGTTTTTGGATTGTAAATTATCTCATGAAGATCTGGGTCATTGAGGCTGAAATTACTCAGAGCATCCTCCAAATCCGATTTTTCACCAAGTCGGTCGTATTAATGTACTCCAATGAATAATTTACTGCTTGTGATGTCTGCAGGATTCAGGACAGGCCCAAGTTTGCAGCTTACTGTGTGTCTTGCACTTTTTTCATCTTGATCACCTGACGGAAACAAATTTTGCGGGCGTTTTAAAGAAGAAAAATTTGTGTGCATTGAATTTTGGGGAAAAAATAGATTGTTGGGCTTGAAAACTCGTGTTAAACGGTGTAATTTTTATTTCCATTTTGGTCAGTTCTGAGACGGGGAAATCTACACAAGAACGTAAAGATGTCAAAGAATCGGTGACAGACTATAAGATCAGACTGAGTTTCACACCTCAAGAGTGTGCAGCTGTGGGCTCGCCGGTTTCCACCAGTATCACAGGTTTTTTATTGGCTGCAAAGAATCGACTCCAAGTGAAGTGTGGACCCCAATCTGAAATGTTTTGCATTGCCGCCATCGAGTTCCGATCTCCAATAAACAGTCAAGTCACTTACCCTCTGTGCCCTTCTTCTGCCTCACGAGCAAACGCTCTCCATCAGTGTGCAATACAGTGAAAGTAGGGGAATACCAACCATGACATAAATGTATGCTATGTTGAAAATGGTTGTTTATGGCTAAAATCTTAAAATGAAGACTTATTACCTTTGATGTGTTCAACTGCATTTTATTACGTTTAGAAGTTTTCTAGGTTTCAATTAGCACTGTTGACAAACAGAAACACTGGTGAACGGAAGAACGAAGGCATCACTGAGAATGCCATCCTGTCATGTTTCTTGTTTTATCGATGTCTTAGCCACAACTATCACTTCCCTTCACGGGACTCTTTTTGAATGCAAGATGTTGTTGAATACCATAAATATGTAAATGGAAATGTATGTTCCTCTTCTAGGCCTTGCTTTAGTTCTGGCCTCCTTCTGTGACCTGCCCAGTGCAGTATGTGAACTGGGTGTTAAATGAAACTAACCGCTGAATTAAACAAGTTGTTATGCTATGAAATGAACCGCAGGTGTTCAGTCACTGTTTGTTGATGTTGTGCTGCATGCGAGTGCTCATCCTTTGAAATGTGACTCGTTGTAAAACCTTTTTATGTTTCAGGTTTTGTGTTTTTTAATTAGATTTGTCCCCAGTCGATTACTGAAGGGAATCCAATATGTTGCGGTGGTCAAACGGATGACATCGCAGAGAGAAAGTACGAGCTGCAATTCGTCGGATCAAGAGAGATTTTTTCTGCATGGTACATTTTCAGCTCTGCAGTACAAAAGCTAATTTTACTGAATACCGAGGTTCATTTTATGTCTATTTTTTTTAATCAAATATATGTAACACAGTATTTGAAGATGCTCCTCACCTGTCTGGCTCCAAAAGCGGTAAGTGTTAACTGTTAAACTTCCAGTAAGTTTTCATGGAGTGGTGGTCTGAGCTGTCCCCTCATTGCCAGAACATCCTGGGTTCAAGTCTCTCCGCCTCCGTCGTGTTGTGGGCTCGTGAACTTGACCTGATTTATTAAGAAGAAAAACAAAAACCAATTTACATTAGAGTAACAAATGAATGGATTAACCTTTTTAACATTATCCCAGCCTTTCACTTGGGCATGGATGTGATTGAGCTTCGGGGGTCTCTGAATGAAATGGCATATTCGCGACCATCAATAACAGTTCGTGTAAAGCTCCAAAGAAAGCAATGTTTTGGGGTGAGTTTAACATAATTAAATGGCTCATTGTGGCCTCGCTATTGGAACCCCCGTCGTTTCCACAGCGACCCGCTGTGGCGGTGCAGCCTGCAGGTGGACATTGGCACGCCGACACAATAACAAGGAAGTAGCGGCTTCCTACCACGGTGTCAGGATGGCGCTCCGGACGGCCGGAGCTCGTTGGAGGCTCATACAGAGGAGCTTCTTCCAAGTGAGTTTCTGTCCGGTAATGTCCAACACATATTCTGTCCCTGTTTCCCCTCCAACTTTGTCCACTCAAAGCGTGGACCTAACGGCGAGCTGCGCTTCCGTTTGCATTAGCCCCGCTTTCTGTCAGGAGTTGTCAAGCCGCTTCACTCTTCATCACGCGTAAGTGTAGGATAGAGGATCTGAGGCGATTGATTAAGAGACGGTATTGATTGATTCGCTTCAACTCGCCGAGGATTCGACTCGTCTCACGTTTCCAGGAAGCAACGCACCGTCACCACACGACGGCGCTCTGGCGCCCAAGTCAACTGAATATTGATGTGACTGACTTCTGCAGTCAACTAATCGATTGTTTTTGGGGTTGATATTGGTGTTTGACACATCGAATTAATTTTGTGAGGAAACAATCGGAGCTATCATATTTATTGTGATATATTCTATGTATATCTCACTGAGAGTAAAAATATAGATTTGTGTCATTTTTAATTGGTAAATTTTGCCACCAAGTTCTGGAGATTCACTTCAATATTCAGCTTGGATTTGTTCTGATTTTTGACCACTTCCTGCTTACTTGTCGTTTCTAGGTAATTTATTTCTTTTTCTTTTTGCAGGGCGTCTCATTTCAAACTGTGGGCCGTGTCAGATTCAAAGGGTTCTGCCCGGTGAAAGTGAGCCATCTTGATCATTTGGTGCTCACAGTGAAAAGTGTACCGGAAACAGTCAACTTTTATTCCTCGGTGCTCGGCATGGAGGTGATCACGTTCAAGGTAGTGGCACAATCCATTTATTAAACACCTCTTCTGATTTTATTTTTCATCTCGGATGAAATTCAGCTGCGGTGTCACCAGTTATTCAGGAAGACAACACACACATGAAAATGAGTGAAATGTGAATCATATCTGCCTGCAAGTGAGAAAAATAGGTGTTGCACTTTTAGTTAGATAGCAAATCCACTAGATGGCACTCATTGACAAAGATTCAGCTCCGAGTTGTCCCTGTCGTTTGAAAGGGAAACCGCAAGGCTCTGGGCTTCGGGCAGCAGAAGTTTAACCTCCATCAGCTCGGTCAGGAGTTCGAACCAAAAGCCAAACGCCCAACCTCAGGCTCAGCAGACCTGTGCCTCATCACCAAAACCCCACTGGCCACAGTCGCCGCACATTTGAAGGTGCCTCACTCGCTGCCCCAAACTGTCAATATATTCCAACGTTCACTTTGAGGTGAAATGTCTCTTTATAAAATGGTTTAGATAAACCATGTTCATATTGTGTGATCCCGCCTGCAGGTTTGTGGAGTTGAGATCGAGGAGGGTCCAGTGGAGCGGACGGGGGCTGTGGGACCCATCGCCTCTTTGTACTTCAGAGATCCTGACCACAATCTCATTGAAGTATCAAACTATAGCCAGCAGGGAGCAGATGAGTCTTCGTCCGTCTGATTGGGACTGTGAGTTTGTGAAAATACAAGTCACTCACTCTCCTGTCCAACTGGTTCATCTGCGTTATTACACGTTGAGTGCTTTGCTAAAAAGGATTTACACCTAAATCATCTTAGTTTTTCACTACAGATTCAGAATGAGCATGAAACATCAGGGGACTTTGTAGTTTTGCTGTAAATTTTTACGATGACATTTTTTTTTCTGAAATAAATGATTCTTGCCTCATTTAAAAGTTTTTGTATTTCTTTGATGATCAGCATTTGAAAGTGCTTCTCAAGCATCTTGGATGAATCCCATAAATGTATTTAAAATGTGGGCGAAAATGAGCAGTCCTCTCTCACACATCACAAGCGAAACTCACACAAATAACTCAAAACCCGCACTCACATTTACCTCTCACGAACATGTACATTGTGGGCAAAGACTGAAATGTCCTTGACAAGTAACATTTACTGACAAATGCCCGTGAGAGGCTTTCTCTTTGAAAATGAAAGCTTGAGATTTAGGTTGTGCGATCGGTCCGGGAGCATCACAGTGACCTCCATCGTGCAGACAGGGTCATAGAGTCCTGTAACAGATGGCCAGACTCCCACAGAGTCCAGCTCCCGACATCAACAGGCCAGAGTGAGAAAAAGACGCCAACACTGTCAGTCCATTTGACACCTTGGAAAACCCTCGACAAGTGATCTTATCTTTTAATGGCTCTTTTAAGGAATGAAACCATTGCTTGAGACACTGATTTTGGTTTTGTTTCCTCTTTGCTCCTTGATCTTTGATAATGACTTTTACTTTAAAGCAGCCTCAGTGTCGCTCGCTACTTTTTGGTTTCTGCCTTGCATGCTATGCCAAAGTGGGGAGTTTCTCAGTGACGTGCCCTCGTTGGCAAGTCTTTCCATCAACATGATGGATATTTCCTCCCATCGGTGGCTGTTTCATAAAACCTCCCGCTGCGCACACGCACGCCACGCGTATCCCCCCTCGGTGGCCCGATTCTGCTGCCTCTTGACAAAAATCCCCTTTTGTCAGAGAAAATTGCAAAGTACTCTGATGTCTTCATAGAGCCCTCTGCTGCTCTGTAGATTCTCAGGTTTAATTTCAAACCGCTCGATCAGTTGTTCAGAAGAGTTTTATGACAGTTGGAGGGAGCCGCAGAGTTTGAAGAGTTGGAGATTTCATCCTAATGACAGCTTTCGTCCCACTTTACAGGCCAGACTGAGTAGGTTTTAGCCTAGCGAGTACCAAAGCTAAGATCACAAATTTATTCATTTTTATCTGTACGATACTTTTATTGAAAGGAAAGTGTCATTTTTTAAAGAATGTTAATAGGTAAGTGTGGTTCAGGGTAGAATTGACGTCACACCTCAGTTCCTGACTGTAAATTGCAACACTGCCTTATCCTACACCAAATAAATTCGACTTGAATTTCTATTGTTATGGAAACTCTATATCATGTTTAACTGAAGGGGAAACTTTTCAGACAAGAGTCTAAAGCTTGTGTTGGGGGGATATTCCTTGCAGGGTTTTTTTTTCTCTCTATTCTTGGTTTTTTTTTTTCCTGAACATTGGCTTTGACACCTGACGAAACGATATCTTTGACAATGCTGCAACTTCCATCATCAGAGCACGCGATTAGTTCCGTAACATGAAACCACTTCTGGTCCAGGCATTCCTGTAGCCAATACAATAACCAGTTTTTGTCGTATATGAGTGTGACGTAAACGAACAGAGAATTTTGTCTACGTTTTCGGTAAACCTTTCCCCTGACCAAGCAGTAACAAAGAGGTTCCCCAGAAACACCTTCCCAGAAACGGAGCGCATAAAGTATTGATAAACAAACTAGAGATGTATAATAATCCTTCAATGGAAACGTTTCTCTTTGTGTGGATTTCATACACTCTTTCTTTTTCTATCATTTCTTCTCTTTATTGTCCAGGAATCAGTTTTCATTTAGCACTGACATCTTCTTACCACGTTTTGGAACTAAACCACAAAAAAGCAAACAAATGTCCTAACATTCGATGGAAAATCCTTAAAAAGTAACTTGTTACCAGTGACCCTGAACAGCAGAAGTCTGTGTGGGTTTTCCTTTTTTGGTTTGCTTGGTTTACCAGGTAAAAAAACATTTCCCTAAATACTAACTACTGCACCAGATTAACCACAATGCTGGCTATTCTCCAGGACTTTAATCTTAAAAGGGGGCCTTCTCCTTTAGTTCTTCGTTAATTTTTATTTGTACTTTGGAAAGTCCTTTTATTGGATCCCGCACTGCTTTGCCAACACATAGACCTGTCCAGACAGAGCCAACGCCTGGTGCTCTCTGAATAGCAACATGTTGACCAAACAGAGAACCAGTGTCCAAAGGGAACATATTAACTAAAGGAGAATGAGGAATAGAACTTTTCCAAGCAGTGACCAACACATCAAATATTACATTTGGATCAAACTACAAATTTAGTCAGATAAAAAAAGGAGAGAAAGCTTATGGACTGGCAACTTGTTGACGTTTCTGTTTCTCATAATTCTGGCTAAGTAAAACAAATATGTTTTTAATAAAAACCAGACAACAGAGAGTTCCTCAGTATAACTGGGTTGCGAGTGGAACAATTTGAAAACAACACATTGAAATAAATACACTCTTGAACAAACTCTCCAAGCTAACCGAGCAAAAATGAGGAAAAAAACAAAGTTAATGTTGTGTCACTAATGTTTGGGGGTGAAACATTAGACAGGAGGTGTTCCCAGTTGTCCTGTGGAAGTTTCTTGTAAACGTGTGCTGGTTCTTCCTGAAACATCCACTGTGATGAGTTCTAACTCCGTTTGCAGGAGTCATTTCCATGTTACCAAGTTTCATCTCTCTGTTTTGAAATCCACTTCAAGGTTTTTTTATTTTTTGCTGGCCAGCCTTTCAAACAATGAAAGCGAGTCGGGAATGAAAGTCCGTCATGCTTTGTTTTTTGTTCTTGTCTTTTTATGTTCTCTTGTGTCTCCTGTGAACCAGCTGTTGCTCTGCATTCTGAAGAAGTTTTACTTGTTTCGTTGGTTCACTGGGGATTTCCTCTGAACCATTTTGGTTCATCTCAACCCAACATCAACCGGAACCAACTGGGCTGTAACTCATGGAGAGAGTACAGTAATGTACGAGCTCCTTCCTCTCACTCTGAACACTTTACACATCTCTGTCCGTGTATGTTTTCACAGTAGACGGTAGAAGCACACTACCACACACTAGTTCATCAACGGAACAGTTAACAATACTTTTTGATCCATGTTTTGCTTTTATTCTTCTTTTGTGTTACATCATGAGATGTTGTCTTTTTTCAGTAACGATTTTATTTTATTCTGTGAGTTTGTAGAAAACACAAGTTCGTCAAGTACATTGATACAAAGGATGTATAAGTATCACCACTCCTTCATTCATGCCGAGTTGCATATCAGGTTTCAGGTATAAAACTGGGTATGTTGTTCAATGATATATACAGTAAATAAGCAAGTATTTAAATTAATGACAAACTCAGATCTCGAATATGGTTTTTATTTTTTATTAGAAACATCAAATATTTATTTTATGAACGATAGAAGGAAACATTTGCATGTGCATTTTAAATGTTTCATCTTGAAAGTTGAAAATAATTCAATGTGTCAAAAGTATTTTAATCATAGATATTTACAGCAAATGCTACACATGAGAATAAAGTAAAAAGTTCTTTTGTTTGGCTGTTATAGTGTGTGTGTTTGTATTTGTTATTGCAGCTGTGAGAGGAGATCTCTGCAGTCTCCAGCTGTGTCCAGCTCCTCCACCAAACCCACCAGCCTCTCCACCTTCTCTGAGGGAAGCACCATCTCTGCATTGTTCCTGAATTTCTTCCTCAAGCTCTCGTTGGTCAGTGGATTGCGCCAGTGGCCGTAGAAGGTGTCACAGCGGCCTTTCACCATGTCCCCGTCCACAAGTGTCACCTGGACTTCACCGTACATGAGGTCAAAATTAGCCGGGTTGTCGTGGGGATGCTCCAGACGAACGCGGCTCAGCAGGGCAAGCAGGTCGGGGCGGCTCATGGCGGCCGGAGTGAAGGACTGCACGGTCACTTCGCCATCCAGGAGAGCACTGCAAGCGTTGAACTGGAAGGAGTGGCGCGCCTCGTGCTCAGACTCGGGGAAAGGCCTGTTGATGTACTTGGATACGGGGACTTTGAGCAGGATGTCCTTGACTTCACCTGGGGAGACATTTCCAGGTCCTACACCAACAATAAACTTATGGACCGAGGCTGCAGCATCTGCCACCCAATGCATCCCCAGATGGGCGGGGAAGCGCTTAAAGGCCATGTCCTGCTCCTCGAGCAGAAACATATGGCCATCATCACTGGGAGGCTCCAAATGCTGCGGCACGTAGTCCTCATAAAAAGCACTGAGGCCTGCCACCCCTGCGACACCATCCAAAACAAGATGGCTGGCTTCCAGGCCTCTGGAGGCCAGCAGTGCGGCTTCGAGCCCTAAACGTGAAGCGTTGCCGATGTGGAGGGGCTTCGCCTGAGTGGCGGCATTAGCCATGGGGGCTCCTGCGAGGGAGGCAGCGATGGCCAAGGCATGAGTGCACTGGGAGGGATCCAGAGACAGGAGGCAAGCGCAGGCAGCTGCGCTTCCCAATGTCCCGACCACACTGGGAGGGTGAAATCTGCCGAGAGGGTCACAAAAAACAGCCACATAGATTTTATTGTTCATGAACTATTTTCTCTGGGTGTTTCTACCTTGCTTGCTTCACTGTGCTTATTACTGCTAGAGCTCCTTTGTAAGAGGAATATTCTCATTCAGACAGCTTCTCATCTGTTCACCTGCCCACAGAGAGCAGCTCCTTTTATGGGTGCTTGAAGGGAGCAGATTTTTAGTCATTCCAGCGTTTGATAAACAAGCAAACAAAGTGCCGGGTCGTTTGACTCAGTGTAAACACGAGCCAAACAGAGTCCTCTGTGATAGCTTCAACCACATGGCTAATTGGGCTAATGCTGTCTACAGAGCTTCTGTCATCCCCGAGATAAACATGATAACGCGCCTTTCACAGCTCAGTGACACCGCCAAACGCCTGCAGACTGCACCTCTGCAGCCTCTCAAGCAAGTCACAGTGCTGACAGCAGCAGAGTGGAATGCAAACACTTCCATACTTGCTTGGCTTTCTGTTCCCCGCGCAGAACACAAATAATAAAGTGCTTGACATCTGTAATAGGATCAACTTCTTGAAAAAAAATCAAAACTTACGTAATGAGGCAATTAGCCTTCAAGCTACACAGAATATAGGTCTAACATGACTCATGCTCCTAAGCAGTCACCTCTTGGGGATGTTGTGGGCCTCATTAGAGAACCTCATTAGTCGGCCCTGAATCTCAATGCCGACATTGAAGGCCAACAAGAGGTCCAGGCCGCTGAGTTTCCTGTGAGCTGCCATCATGTCTGTGAGAGCCAGCACAGCAGGAAGAACGGCCCCCGAGGGATGAGTGGCGGGGTGCCACGTATCATCAAAGTCCATGGAGTGAGTCTACAAGAAATAAAGATTTTAAATCATTAAATCGCTGTTAGATCACCGCGTCGCATTCAGTTTGAACGGATGTGACTGGAGCAAAGTGATTAATTTGGTGTTTGAATGGGGCCGTTTAGCTCCCTGCACCCGTTCTCCCAATGCAACCTGTGGACGGTGTGTTTTAATTGAAAGAGTGAGAACAAAAGATCATAATGAGCCTAAATAATAGGAGGCAAAAGCAGGGAGCAGAAATGAGCCTGTCTCCAAATGGGCATCTCTGCAGAAAAGAGGCCGAGCAATTTATGCAGATCTAATGACGGGAGATTTCTGGGGTTAATTTGGTTTTTGTTTTTTTTGTTTTTTTCATTTTCATCAATCTCACCTGTTGTTTTTTTCCCCCAGACTGCACCAGTAAATAGCTGTGTTTGGTTATGTTAATGAGTTCATGGCTTGGTGCTTGTAAAATTGTCTGAAGCACAGGGGAGGACAGTGACACATCTGCTCTACTTATTTGTACTCACAGCCACACCGTTGACAAAGGCTGCCAGTGTTGGCGAGAGCCTGGCGCCCTTGCGCCCATAGACGGAGCTGATGTCATCTGGAGCGTACATGTGCTGAAACAACAGAGACGGAGAAGCACAGGTCAGCACTTGTCTATTTTTGGCCTGCACCAGCTCTGACACAGGTGACGGCGAGTGAACGCATTCCTTTGAATGTCACATTTCAATCACAGAAATTAAAGGTCATCAGAGGTTTTGATTATTTTCTTGTTCCAATAAATCCCCCCTTTGTCTCACCAGTTCACACACCAGCAGTCACACTGTTTATACAGCATAAGGTTCGACATTTGCCCCACAGGTGTGTCACGGCCTTACACAAGATAAGATGTTAATAAAAAATGCTATTTCTATTCGCTTCATCTCACCTGGCAGTGCTGCAGGGCCAGCTCGAACACGTCCGTGGTGCTCCCGAGCAGACCCACGCCGATGCTGTCCAGCACCATCCTTTTGCTGCGGTGGAGCACGACAGGAGACAAATGGTGGGGCCTTATTTCGCTGATGAACTTCCCAAAACTGGCTGTGACCGTGTCCTCGGGGGCTGGAGACTTCATGACTGCAGGAGGGAATGAGATGAAATAGCTCTCTGCCACCATCGCAGTCAGCGAGAGAAGCTGCTTATGAGGTTTGAAGTTTACCTTGAACTGCAGACTTGTGCAGTCTTCTGACAGCCCACGCTGGTCTCATCGTTCTCTGGGACAAAAAGTGCAGAATCTCTTTATTAGCACTTCACTGAATTCACTGTGAATTTTATACTTTGTCAGAGACAGAATAAACATTTGGCTTCACTCTGAAAATTATTCAGCCTGTGTACTTCTTATATTTTTTAAAGAGCCATTGAGCTTGTTATGTGATGCTGGAATTGTAATCTGTCTGAGTAATCCACTCAAATTTCAACCTGATGAATTATCACAAAAAACACAAATACTCAATTTTTTGTTTTGGATTTTTTCCACAACACTTAGATCGGAGTAAATATTAAACACAAAGCAGGAACACAAATCTAAATATTACAACAGAAATGAAAGGGAGAAAAACAAACATTTTTTTTTCATTTTTTCTTTTTACCTGTAGAGTTGAAATCATTTCTTCAGTCTGGTGTTTTCTCTTGTCTTGCTCTCGCCTTCCTCTCTGATGTTGTGGTCTCGCTGTCAACTGTTTGCAGAGTTGGCTTTTCAGATAGAGAGCCTCCACTGCCTTATATAGTCCATGTCTTACAATGGCAACAAATGTTGGTGTAGGAGGAACAAGGAAAGCGGGATGTATTTGGGTCACTAAAAAGTGGGATTTCCATGACGGTCATTTCCATCATTCTCATGACGTAGGTCAATGTCTGAACAGGAGGAGGAGGAGGAGGAGGAGGAAGAGGGGTAGGAGGAGGACGAAGAGGGTGACTTCATTGTTTGAGTTCAAAGGCAGTAATGTCCCCTTTAAGGTTGCATACTGTAGGAGAGAGTTGGGGAATTTTTATCAACTCCACCTACACACGAGGAAGCCTTATTTATAACAAAGGTCATCTCTGCCACAGCACACCTCAGCAGGTCGTCAGTGAAACACTCTTCACCAGGTAAGACTTGGTTTGACCTACTCTACAGCTTTCTGGTAGTGAGTCCTGTTTGTAACATTGACTTGAATAATTAACTGATAGTGATGACAAGATGTGGAAAAATATATGCAGCAAATATCAAGAATAACAAAACAAAATTGATAAATGTTAAGAAAAGAAAATGAGCTCAGTTGACATGAATTGCAACTGACACAGTAATTGCATGTTGGAGTAATAATCAGTCTCTTAGCAGTGAAAAAGATTCTTGTGGACACTTGTGACTTGTGTGTTATCAGAGCAGTGACGCTGAACTTGGCTTGTTCTCTATGGACCTCATTACTTTCACACTGCTGCAGAGGAGCGGCTCACACATAACTGGGCAGGGCCAGACACTCTCAGGTTTCTGTCTCTATCAGGACAAAGCACCAAAAGCTATTTCAGGCGTTATTGTTTCGTATTGAATGCATTGATGATAAAAAAAAGCAAAAACTCTGCTGTCATTTACTTCACTTGCTCTTCGAGGCTAAATATGAGCTTTTTTCTGCATGACTCTTGGATGGTGTACCTAAAACATATGAGTGCAACTGAAATTTGTGAGTCAAGAAATGTAGTTGTGGGGTTTTTGGTGACATATAAAGTGCCATATAGAGCGGAAGCGAAAAAAGTCACCTGCCACTTAGTGTGCAGCCGACGTGACTCCAGTCTGGTTGAAGGACATATTGAGGAAAAACTACAATAAGGCTGAATCGATAACTTGCAGAGTGACTTTTTTTGATGTCCTTGACGGAATAAGTGGCTCCATGTGACAGTGCATCAATGACTTTTTGTCTTTGTTTTGTTGTTTGTGTGTCTCTAGGTTGACAGTGAAAGACCCCCTATGGCGACGTCGGAAGGATTTCCTGCCAGTTTCTATGGTGAACCTGGAGTGCTGGGCATGTTGTCCAATGGAATCAGTGCATTCATCGTACTCCTACAGAACTTCAACACAGCTCACACAGGCGCAGCACCAGTAGGGGTGGAGAACATTCTTGCAGGTGAAACTATTTGGAAGAAAACCACCAATAATTTGATAGTATTTAAAAAATAATGTTGAATTTGTGTAATTTTTTTTATTTTTTTCCCCACAGGTGTTCATCTCATCCTGATTGGTGGCTTATGCCAACTAGTGGCCGGCCTGCTTTCATTTCGTAAATACGATCACCTGAGCGGCACTGCCTTCATTGGCTATGCTGCTCTCTGGGCGAGTTATGGCGCCACGAGGATATTCTTTGGCGCTTTACCTGAAAACCAAACAGAATCGTCCATCATCGACCCGATGCTGAGAAATTCAACCTCTGACATGTTCATGATAGAGGCCACAGAACGCCAAGTTTGCCATTTATGCCTCACAATGAAAGAGTCAGCAATCGCGGGCCTGATCCCTTATATCATCCTGTCGTTCATCTTGGCATTTTGCTCGGCGACAGTCAACTACATCATGCCTTTTGTTTTTGGGGCAATCACGACCACCTTAGTTTTCGAAGCAGTGGCCCTGGTGGCAGACCCCTGGGCTCTGGTGGTCTCTGGTGCTCTGGAGTTGCTGATTTTGGTCTTTGCCATCTATGGCTCAGCTGCATTGCTGACCAAAGGTCTGACTCAGCGCCTCCTTCTCAAAGGTTTTGGGACTCCTCTCTTCAATGTTCTCCTGCTGGGGACAGCCAACTCTGCCAGTGCCCAGAGCATTGGCCAAGAGAAGAAGAAAAACACCAAATATGCCGAACCCATGGCTCTGGGTTTCTT
Source organism: Malacoctenus gilli (assembly GCA_032164315.1). Lineage (NCBI taxonomy): Eukaryota > Metazoa > Chordata > Actinopteri > Blenniiformes > Labrisomidae > Malacoctenus > Malacoctenus gilli. The sequence goes on along the minus strand of JASSRZ010000049.1, from coordinate 5,523,811 downwards.
CTGCGATTCTGTTGCGCCGTTCATCTTAGCCTTCTATAGCTTTGGTTACTTAGAATCCTTTGGTTTAGGCGCTATATGGGTCTCAATTATTTCAGTGGCCCAGCTTCTCTCCAGCTACTATGCCCATCTACGCAAAGACTGCTACCACTCAACAAAGTTTGGATTTCACGCCACATTCTGGTTGACGAAGGCTTGGGATGAGTTTGTGATTTCAGATCTGATTTTTGACAAAAGTTTTGCTTTCACTGGGAGAGAAGCGATGTTGGGAAACTGGTTCTTTGTGGCAGCGAGCTTGGTGCTCTGTGTGGGAAGTCTAAACATGGACGTCCTGGAGCTCATCCACAACCTGCTCTTTGTCCTTCTCACGGTCTCAACAATCGCCCAGGTCGATCCACAGACTTCTATCCTCTTCTTTGGTATCGCTTGCTCCCTGTTCACCGTCGCCTCAATTTATGGCACCTTCGCACGTCTCATCAACACCATAGCCGAGAAATCTCTGATACCGGTCGGACCACAGCCCGTCTCCTCTAACCAGCTGAAGAAAGCCTTGAAGTGTGGACGCTCTACACAGGGAGACCAAGAGGGAACGGCTCAGACTGACCGGACCTCGGACGCTCTGTTCTACCTCGCAAATGGCATTGCATCTTTATCGGCTCTACATTCACACATGTCCAGTATGAATCACAACTTCCTTCGGATGACAGTCCCTTGGGTCCTCATCCCAGGAGCAGTAATCCAAGCATACGTCAGCAGGCTGCAGGTTGCTGAAGGAGGCCGGTTTGGATCGGTCATCTCGTCGATGTATGTGGGAGTTTGGGCTGTGTGGACCTGGTTTCGGTTTGCAGGTATGCCGCCATAAAACAACATCTCCACTGACATTTTTGGGGGGAATTTACCAGTTTTATAATCCCTGTTTTTTCTTCTTAGGTACCGTAGATCCGCTTTCTCATGAAGGCAATGGTTTTGCTGCAGGATCCATCGCTCTCCTGATTATAAATGCTTTCCTCATGCTGATTGGTGGTAAGACAGATTATCCTTACCAAGGATTTTATTTTTCAGTTTTTTTTTCCAGTTTTCTTTTGTAAAGTCAACTCTCTTCTTTCTTCTCAGCTGCCTACAGGAACCTGGTTTTGCTGTTTCTCACAGTTGTGATGGAGGTTGCTCTGGTCTGCCTCCTGCTGTCCACACAGCAGCAACTACCGTATGAGCTAGAAAGTAAATACAGATGAGATAACTGTTTTTTTGAAGAACTATGCATGATTTGAAATATATTACACAGATGAAACATAATGATTCTTTGTGTTTGCAGTGGCTGTGCTTGCACTGGTTTCACTCATTTGTATTTATGGATTACTGGCATCGCTGGTCAACTGCAGCTTCTCACAGACGTTGCTCCCGATGGGCCCGGCCTTGCTAAAGGTAAACACCAGGCAGACTAGCTGTGTCACCCATCGGATGAAGTTGTGCTGTGCAACATACAGTACATTTTACAAACACATTCCAACTCTCTGATCTCTTCAGGAAGAAGTGAAGCGGAAGGACCCTCCAGAACTCTCCTGTCCTGTTGCAAACTCCAGACTTACCAGCGGCCTCCTGAAGATCGCAGGTCTTTTGGAGGAAGGAGGAGTCTGTGGTATTCCCACAGACACTGTCTACGCCCTGGCTGCCTCCTGCAAGAATCCCCAGGCAATAGAGAAAATCTACAACATTAAAGTAAGAACCGTGAAAAACAATTGAATCAAGGACACATTAAGTTATTGTAATTTCACGGTTTCATCAACCTGTAATGTCTGACCCGTGACAGGAGCGACCAGCAGAGAAGCCCATCTGCATTTGCATCTCTAATGTGGAGCAGCTGGTGGCAGCCAGGCCTCCATTCACTCCTCTACTCTGGGAATTCATGAGAAGTGTGTATCCTGGAGGCATCAGCTGCATCGTCAGCAAAGGAGAATGGCTTCGTAAATTGGGTAAACAATTCAAAGCTAATTCAGTTTGATTTTTTTCCTCATGAAATACAACACCAATATCAATTTTTGACCTTCATCTGAACATTTGTTTGGTGGTCATATAGGGGTGGGGCAGGCGTACGACCATGTGGGCACTCGGGACAGCATCATGATTCGAGTTCCTGACCACACGGTGACCAACCACTTGTGTGACATCACGGGGCCTCTTGCTATCACCTCAGCCAATCCCAGCGGAGAAGCCGACAGCACCCATCACAGTATGGTCATCAGGTGCGAGTCCCCTCAAAGAAAGCCTCACACTGGCTGCCTGGTGACTTAGGACCAGGATAATCCGCCCTGTGCTGGTGTTCACTGTCCTTGCAAAGTCTTATGAAATATCTCGAGAACTGCGTGAATTTCTGTGATGCTGCTGCACAATCATCATACAAGCAGAGAAAGACACCTTTCCCTCTCTGTTCCAGTCGACTGGGACACAAAATCCAAGGGGTTCTCTGTGACGGCAGCTCGAATGAAGTCGTCGCATCTACGGTGGTCAACTGTGTCAAGATCGATGAAGGTGAATCACCAACGACCGCATCGCTCTTGTTCCTTTCATCGCTTTAATCAGCACTTTCCGACTCACCCTGACTTCTTCCTTCCTTTAGGAACCATCACCATTGTGCGAGAAGGTTGTGTCCCCGCCGTTAAAGTCCAACAGATCTTTGAAAGAGTGAAAAGCATCATGAGTCCCTGAGAGTTTCACACCACATTTCTTCAGAGTCTTTTCATGCTCTCCTGCTCCTGACTTCGACTCATATCACTCGCTGATCCGCTCCACAATTTCAGGGACACTTTAGGAGAAAAATGAGAGTGACTGAAGGAAACTAGAGAGAAAGTAGTTGGACAAGTAGTTGCTGTCCTTAGCAGATGTTACAATGCTGGTGAGGGCTGCTGCAGAATTTGAGATCCTACATCTGAGTAAACAGTGTTGGCATCACTTAATATTGGCATTGCAGGTAATAGTAAATCATTATATCTTATGTTCCTTTTAGAAATATATGAAAAGAATATGAATGTTTATGCACTTGTCTGAATAATTGTACAGAAAAAAGAGGAATATGCATTTGGCTTTTCTTTTGTTTCTCCACTGTCATTTTCATTTTCCAATTTTGTGTAAAATACATTTTGTCAGTGTATTTTTGTTATGTATTTACATTTTCTAAACTGAATATTTTGGATAAAATAAAGATGAAATGTGACTTCAAATATTGTTTGTGCCTTAAATCCAACCTGTGCAGAAAAACACAAAAGATATAAAAAATATATGTAAAAAAAACCATGAAAATATACCTGAAAGAGATTTTCCTGTTGTTCGCTAACTCTCACAGTAGCACTGTTCATTCACAGTATTGCCTTTTTCCCAAATTACAAAAGCACAAAAGCACAAAAATGACAATGTGTAAACACGAGCCCCAGAAATCTGATGCCTCCCCCAAAAGTCCACTTAAAAAAAAAAAAAATCTCTGGCAGCTTTCTTATTCATTGGGACTGATCAATTTGGTTCACTGGTACTTTTTAAAGGGATCCAAAATGTTTTTTGTGGGGTTTTTTTTGCAAATCATTTCATATTGAAGTATAGATGAAAAAACTGAGTTGTGAATTTTTAAAGATATCCGACAATTATTTCCCACTTTATTTTCTTCACGCATTAGATCTCAGATAAAATGTTGCCTTTTTCACTTTTGGTTGTTTGTTTAATGTTTTAAAAAAATTCATTTAAGTTCTCATCATCAATCTCATATTTTTTTCTCATTTTCTGCACCCCGTTCTAAAAGACTTCTTTAGTTTTTTATTTATGTGTTTATTATCTTTATAAATGACCGAAAGTATCTATTGGGGCTGAACTAAAAAACAATCTTGTTTCTCCAACATTCACTTCATGGAGCTTTGTGCTCGTACACCATCCAATAGAGTCCCCTCGAGACCTCAGTAATACAATCATCCAGTCACAGCTTTCTCACACGCACATTTAAGTTTTGAACACAGTAATATTGAATAACTGCACAGCATTGAAAGGGTCAGAGTGCACAAATTTTACGTTCATTTCAGAATACATGCAGTTGTCCCGGCCTTAAATGGAGGTCACTGAAGTGTTCCAGGAAAATGGTCTTCTCTGTTTCAGTGTAACTTTCAGAACAATGTAGCGGCGGATGAAATTACATATGTCACGTTTTTCTTTTTTCCACTAAGTTGTGTGAATCTCTGTGGGCGGTTTGTTGCTACTTGATCCACACGGATTTTCCTCTTGCGCTGTTTGACGGTGACAAAAAATGATGACACATCTTTAGTGCCCTTCACTCTTATCTGTGGCCTTATTTCAAACAACTTATAGCTATAAATCATTGACAAACCTCATTAACAACGCTTGTTTTAACAGTGCTGGTGTGCAGCATCTCACAGCGTCTCACCAGAAGTATGTCAAATAATTGTCTAATTTGGTTAAAAGCAGGTGGAAAAAGCATTTGTTAATATTATTTTTTTTTAAAAAGGAGCACTGTAAAATTTGTAAACCAGAAGTTATTGTTAGATCTTATTACAGTTAAGATATTTTTGATTTATTAAAAGTTAAAGGCAATATTGATAAGGAAGTTCTGTCTCTGGATTGGAAATTCCTGATCTCATCTGGGGGGGATTTCATCTTTTTTCACCCTTCAGGAACAAAGAATAGGCTGTTTCAGTGCAGTAATCTATTAACTGTTGGATTTGAGGTGACATTCACTTTTGACACTTGATAAATGGGGTTCAAGGGATGCGGTTTGGGTTTTTTTTATTTCAAATGTTTTGAAGAACCACTTTTTGAAGAGGTTGTCAAAGAAACACACAGACTGAAAACAGACTGAAAACACAAGAGCAGGTTTCCCCTGCATGGCTATACAAAGATGTTTTAGGAAATAAAGTTTATTTCTTTATTTCAGGAAATAAAGTTTATTTCTTTATTTCAGGAAATAAAGTTTATTTATTTATTTCAGGAAATAAAGTTTATTTCCTGAAACAAAGAAATAGAGTTTTGATGCACACCTGCACTATTAAAACAGGCGTTGTTGATGAGGTTTGTCAATGATTTATAGCTATAAATTGTGTGAAATAAGGCCACAGATAAGGCCACAGATAAGCGTGAAGGGCGTGAAGGTTGTGTCACCATTTTCTGTCGCCGTCAAACAGCGTCTGAAACAAATAAATAAAGTTTATTTCTTTGTTTCAGGAAATAAGCTCTATTTCCTGAAACAAAGAGATAAACTTTACTTCTTTGTTTCAGGAAATAAACTGTATTTCCTGAAACAAAAATGTTTCAGGAAATAAAGTTGGGTTTTTTTTAACAGTTTCTACTGCGACAGGATAAATTGTGTGGTCGGCGCACAGACATGCCCTCATTTTGCTGGACTACTTGTTAAATATTACCGTCAACAGTCTGCAGAATTGCAAACAAACGGTGTGTTTACTGTCCGACTCTTTAAAGAGGGGAAGTTTCACCTCCACAGTTTCCTTCTTCCTTCCTCCTTGTTTATGGATCCTGACTCAGATTTTGGGTAATAATTTATTCCTGCTTTTCGCCAAAGGAGCAATAATAAAATCAACTTAGGAACTGGTTTCAAAACCAGGAAGTTTTGTTTATACCTAAACACATTTTCAGACATTTGTCATTAACTTAATAAGGAAATGTCTTGAGTTCTCAAGGTTGCATTTGTCCCTATATAGCATAAGTTTTAGTAACATTAGATTTATTTCAATTGTGACAATTGTGTTATAACAAACTGCTTCCCTTCATTTATTTCTGTGAAAATAGTGCTAAGCAAGCCTTTTAGTTTTGGAAAATAGTCAAGACTTGGTTATTTCTTTGGGACTCTATGATAAAAATTTAATATCTTATAATCCATATCAATTGATCAATTAATCAGTGATGACGTGAGGAATAGTGTCCATGTGGAGACTTGTGAAATTAGGCAAAAATGCACAGCACAGGTGGAATTATTTTGAAACATTCAAGCCACTGTAAAACATCCTTTTTTATGTTTGTGTCTCAAAGTATCACCTAATGTGACAATGTACCCTCAAAGTCCAAACTGTTTGTTAAAGGATGGAGGGTTTTTTTTAATCTGGATCGGACCTTTCTGTGTTTGCAAGATTTTCTTGAGATTTACTTGAGAATGTGCACACAAAAAACATCTTGGACAGTCCAATTTCTGTGTCAAATTTATTTGAATTTATTAAAATCATACTCAGCACAAAAACATGTCAAAGTTAAAACACCTTGCAGGATAAATTATGTCACACTTCATTATGTCATCAATAAATTAGCAAAATAGATTCTTTGTTCTTAGAAAATGTTTTAAAAAAATACATTAGTTGTGAAAGATTTTATCTGACGGATTCTCAGCAAATACAAATCATTCAGCTATTTCACAGTAGAGGCTGAGCTCTGGACTTTGTGCAAGTGAGACTGTGGACAGCGTTGAGGTCTTGCTTTCCCGCCCGGACTCTGATGTGTCCTCCTCCTCTGGACTTTGGTTACTTTCTGTATTTGATACATGTAGATCATACTCAAATGCAGGGTTGGTCTGCCCCTGCCGGTGACGACGCTGAACCTCCTCAAAGATTTGGAGAACCTTATAACATAAAAGCAGGGGGGAAAAAACAGCTGTTACAAAGGTTCTTGAGAATTAAGGGAATAAGTGCATCCCTTCAAAATACCTTCGATTTAGGAATGAGCCCCACTCTGAAGAAACCTATGTGTCCACTTTCAATCTTGGTACAATCAACCACAGTGGATGCGATGTTCTCTGGAGAGGGTCCATCACACAACACTCCGTCCACCTGAGCAGCAAAACAAACCCGTCAATAAATAAACAAATGAACGCGCCAATAAATGAACCCTCTTGTGTCTGTAAACGCGTTGTTGTTGCCATCACCTTGTCTCCCAGCTTGGCGTAAACCTGGTTGTGGTGAGTTGTGTCTGCTTCACCTGTTGGGTTGGCGGATGTCACCGCAATGGGCCCGACCTGAGAGGATCAGAACACATTTGTATTCACCACAGGGACCGGCGGCTGATTTTCATTAACTCAAAGACATGCAGTGATCAGTATTCATGGCCCTTACCAGATTAATGAGATGTGTAGCCACAGAACAGTCTGGGTTTCTGATTGCGATGCTTTGTGGGGTCCCGATGTGTTTGGCAGCGTCTCCCAAACCAAAGGTGTCCATCCAGGGACCTGTGAGACACGAGAAACCAATGAGACGCTCATATGAACAATTTGCCATGCATGAGGCACTTACATGGTCACAGTCACAAGCAGCTTTTTCACATCGAAAACAACCCACCTCTGGGTATCACCATGCTAATGGAGGACGGCCACGCAGCTTCCATGAAGTCCAGCAGCAGAGGGCTCAGCAGGTGTCTCACCGGCTCCAGCTGCTTGATGCTGGAGATCCACAGAGACATCGGACGGTCCTCCGCCTGCTTTTTCACCCTGACAGCAAAGCGCAGTAGATAAAAAGCAGCGGGGGTCAGAAGACGTAACTGCAAACGCTCTTGGTGTTGTGGAGAAACCGATGAGCTGAACTGGCTCACTTGTAAGCTTTGATCACTGCGTCTGGTTTGTTGCAGGCTGCCACCAGCACGTAGACGGTGTCAGTCGGCATTCCACAGATGCCACCATTTTTCATAATTTCTGTTGGGAAAGAAGAGGAAGATTAAACCCAGAAGCAGAATTTCAAACCATTAAAACAAAATTAGTTGTTTTTTTTCTGAACATTTTTCTAAACTTCTCACCAGCAATCTGTTGGACTGACGTGGCCCTGCGAGCTGGCACATGTGGACAGATGTCCGCCCCTCCCCCGGCTCCTCTCAGCCTGATCAGAGCTTTTCCCAGGGAGAGCTGGGGTGACTGGAACGTGTTGTTGAATAGGTGCGCCAGGAAACAATAAAAACTGACCAGGCCGAAGACGACGGTGACCCCTATGTCATAACCACGAGGCAGAGCGTCGACGGCATCCAGCAGGAAGCTAATGAGTATCAGCTGGAAGGTGAGCGAGTACACAAACCAGGCGACATTTAGAAACATCGCTGCAGCTGTCACTAGACAGTTAAACAGCATGAAGCTTATGATCCCAACAGCTATATTCAAGCCCCTGGTTTCCCCGTACAAGCCAGCGTATCGCGTCAAGCCCCACACTGCCCACATCACGCCGTAGAGAACAAACACCGTGCTCTCAAAGGTTTTACCCCGAGCGAAAGCTACAGAGCCGCACAGCAGCTGCAGAGCCCCGCCGGCCATCACCACCCAGGGCAGAACCAGCACCGTCAGTGGGTCGCCCTCGCCCACTGTGGCTGTGACGGCAAAGGCAGCCAGCACACTGCAAGCATGGCCTAACACCTCTGCATCTGCATATTTCGAGTAGCCTAAATGAGGTGCGTGGAGGTCTTGATCGTGCGCTCGGAGACAAAGACCCCGGACCCTGGCCACGAAAGATGTGAAGCAGTTCCTCCCGGTGGGTATCGTCACAGTGGAGGCCATGTTCAATGTGGCAATTAAAAGCATTCCAGCTGAAGCGACAAATATAGCTGCCTGTACACCCTGAGTGCCTCTTTGGAAGAAACCTTCAGGCTGAGCAGCGATGGCAACACAATAGGCTGCAAAAAATAAAAGGTAGAGCCCCTCCAGCAAGCTTTTCTGACAGCTGAAAAGAGCCAGGATGAAGAAAAGCACCGCGAAGACGGTCGGGAAGGGAACAGGGGAGACGGGCTGAATGTGGTAAAATGACAGCAGTGCACAGTAACCTTCTGCAAATTTCAGCAGCGCTGTGAAACCACAAAAAGTAGCAGTGAGCGTGTCCATCGCTCGGTAACAGAGGACACACATGCCAACCTGGAAGACTCCAGCTGTCCACAGCCAGGGGACGTGACCAACAAAGAGCTCAGGGACAACCCCTAGAAGAGGACAGGCTAAGACAGAAGCAGACAACAAGTTCATCACCAAACATACTGACACGGCATCGCCACACCTCGGCTTCTGCTCTGGCGGCAGCTCGGCTTTTTTCTTCAGGTTTGTTCCTGGGAGCTCCACTTGACCCTGAGTGACCACGGACAGCAGACGTCCCAAACCAAAGTAGAAACACACCGAGCAGACAACGAGGTAGTTAGCTGCTGCCGCCGTCTGGCCGAAACCATCAGCCAACAAACCGGCGATCTGATGCGCACAAGCTAAGGAGACACCCACAGCGATGAGGAACAAAACCACCTTCTTTTCTTTGAGTGCCACACTGCCTATGATGAGCAGGGCTAACGTGAAGGCGGCCAGGCCAGGGACCAGAGAGGAGCTCATCTCCCACCGCATCAGGACCCCCTGTCCGACCAGGACGTGCACCAGGCCCGAGCCACACCACAGAGCAGAGATGCTCAGACACAGCGTGGAAAACAGGCTGGCGTGGGACAAACTGTGGCTGACCCCTACGAAAGAAACAAGGGGAGCTTTAAAGAATGGATTCAGAGAAACAATCGTGCAAATATGCAGAACTGCAGTAAAGTCAACAGACCTGAATAAGCTAAAAGAGCTGCGATGACAAGGAGCAAAATCCCCAGTGCCGTGTCGGGGATGAAGTCGTTTGTTGGAGAGCTGGCATAGTTATTGATCAGCAGCAGGAGGGAACCTGAGGAATAAAACAAAGCCAAAACAACACACAGCTACTGGTTATTTACAAAAGCAATAATGGCAAAAAAAAAAAAAACCTCAACAGAAGCAGAGATGTCCTGATGAAAACACCAAGACTTTTTTCTCTGTTTGATTCAGCTCACACAATTACTTCATTCACTTATTCCAAAAAGCATTTTAAGTTTACGAAACTAAAAAACACTGAAATGTACCTGGTGTTTCTTTGTCTCTGTTTTTGTTTACTCTCGCGTTTAGTTTTGATTTCAACATGTGTTTTTTTTCTTCTTTTTTTTCTCGACAGCAGTGATTTTAGCAGTAAGCTCATCTTTGAAAAAATAAACAATTCAATGACATGTTGTGTATCGAGTGTGTGTATTATATAAATAAAGTCTCTGCTGCGATATAGTCCAGCTGAAATTACTTTCTTGTCAAGGTGATTAAAAATAACAGCTTTGACAAAATGAAACTAATCCTCACTGACCTCCGGAGATGCCCAGGACTCCCACGGACATGTATAACGAGCGGCTCTCATCCATGACCACTTTTTTTGCTGGCGTGACAGCGAGAGCACAGATTTTATACGCCTGCATGTGACGTCATGACGCAGGTGAAACATGAGCGAGGTCGGCTCGCCTCACCGGGAAAACACACGGTCAGAGGGGTGGCGCGGAAAGAGAGTGCGTGTAGGGTTACATTGAACTACTGATGGGACACATGGGACGTCTGGAAACTGCAGTAAACGTGCGGTGTAACCACGACATATATTTATGTTCCAAGTGAAAGACGTAATGATTTGTTGAGGTGACGCTTTAAATAAGAGAAAACACGACTTTTATCACACACTGGAGAGTAACATTTTTACAAACATTGAGTGATTTCGTGACATTAAAAGAAGACGGATTGATCTTTTTTTTTAAATTCAAGGTGGATGTGTAAACTGCTGCATTTTTAATATTAACAGTGATTTAACCATCAGAAATGATTTAGGAATTAAGGTGAGAGTTCAAAAGGAAAACACAGTTAAGAGAAATTCCAGAATGAATCTCGTAATTTTTTAAGTAATAAAAGTGTGTTTTACTTGAGGTCTTTTTCCAATTACTGGAACTATAAATGTTACTAATGATCACAATTCTATATTAAATGTCAGGCAGAAATAAACCTCATGACAAACCTGATGTTTTAAATCTTCAGTGTTTGTCTTCAACTAGAGATGTAAAATGTTATTTCTGCACATCAAGGCATTTTCTTTAAACTAAATATGTAATGATTTTGTACTGTTTGTGTCCAATAAATTGAAGCTGAGGGGGAATGATTCAGCAGTTTGTCCTCAGTTGTCACTCACAGAGGTTCCTGGTTACCCTCAGTGAGCATGATGTCAACATTTAGTCCACCGGTTGGGAGGGAGGAGACAAAACCCAAGATAAAAGAGACAGCTTCAAATTTCAGCCACCACACCTCCACTGCAGAGCTCGGTTACTCACTGTTCAACATCCAGCCAGGCGCCAACAATACCTGCTCAAGGTGAGAAAGGATTTCTGCACTAAATTTTCTCTTTCTCTTCATCATTTTGGAACATTTTATAGCTCTGATGTTGACTTTAATGTGAACAGAACTGACATTTTAGTAGAATAAAAGTGTTGTAATGTTTCTGTGTTCTTGTATTTATGGGGTCTTTACAGCCAGGTTTTGCACAGCTGCTGTATTGTGTGTTTACTGGTGTCACCAGGTGCCAACAGGGACTCAGGTCTCACTTGGCCTCCTGAATCATTAATGCAAACATGCAACAAGTGGCTCCGGAGCAAAGCAGTCATCTTTGCTCTTTCACAGGAAAACAAACATACTGTCAGTTTACATTAATGTGATTGAAGTAAAATAAACATTTTTTATAATCATATTTTTTGTGCACATGTTTTGTAGGAATCATGGCAAAGCGTGTCGCAGTTATTCTGTCCGGCTGTGGCGTTTACGATGGCACTGAGATCAATGAGGCCTCGGCCATCCTCGTCCATCTGAGTCGTGCTGGAGCCAAAGTGAGACTCTTACGTCATACATCCAAACAAATGTGGTTTGTGGCCAATCAAAGCTGCGATTGATTTCTAGTATATTTGGCGCGTTGATGTTCCATTGCAGGTGCAGATGTTTGCTCCGAATGCCAATCAGACAGATGTTGTAAACCACTGTGATGGGAAACCTGCTGAGGGAAAGCGAAACGTCCTCGAGGAGAGCGCCCGCATCGCCAGGGGCGAAGTGACTGATCTGGCCAAGTTAGACGAGACTCAGTTTGACGCCATCATCTTCCCAGGTTAAACGCAAGCTGCTTCAAATTCCACTGAGGCCAACGTGTTGGGCCTCAGAAATAAACCCGCTTGTGCTCCCACAGGAGGATTTGGTGTGGCCAAGAACCTGAGTGACTGGGCTGCGAAGAACAAGGACTTCACCATCCACCCGCAGGTGGAAAAGCTGGTCAAGGCCTTCCACAAAGCCGGGAAACCTCTGGGAATGTGCTGCATCGCTCCCATCCTGGCGGTCAAACTTGTGCCCGGCTGTGAGCTCACCATGGGGCACGACAAACCGTGTGAAAAGTACGAGACACACCGTATGACCTTCAGCTGAATAAAGATTAAAAAGCAGTCTGAATCAGTGGTTGAATTGTACCTTTCTCTGCTTGCAGGTGGCCATTCGCTTCATCTGTGGGCGTCATCAAGGAGATGGGCAGCAAGCATGTGAACAAGGATGTGGAGGAAGTTCACGTCGATGCCAAAAATAAAATCGTCACCACCTGTGCCTTCATGTGCAACGCGCCCATTCATAAAGTGTTTGATGGAATCGGCAACATGGTTCAAGAAACCCTGAAACTGGCTTGAGCAGAATCTCACATCAGATGTTTGTGTTTGTTCACTACAGCAAAAACTCTCTGGGAACACGTTATTATCAGAGTATCTTAGAAATGAAAAAGTTCACTCATTGTATTTGCAGTGTCAAATATTCAATAAAGGAACATTGCAAAGAACACTCATGAAATCCTCTCTTCTGTCAAACACTGTGCTGCATCTGAAAGGGTTCTGAGTGTAAAATATGCAAAACAGGGAAAAAAGAGAGAACAGAAGCACTCAGGTTGCAACACGACAAAGAACAAGTTATTGAGGATTCATGACAAAGTATCCAACCATGAATCTGACCCTGAATCATTTTTACCAACTTAACTTTTGGGTATTTAAATGAGAAACACATCAATTTCAATTGTTGGTGTCTCACACTGCTGGCTTTTTAACTCCATTCTAAACTTTGTAGCACTTATTTTATATTGCAATAATATTTTATTTGTACTATTGCTATCATG
>JASSRZ010000049.1:5491604-5502968 GCA_032164315.1 Malacoctenus gilli | reverse complement strand
CACACACACACACACACACACACACACACACACACACACACACACACACACACACACACACACACACACACGTCTTTAACACCCACGCTGCCCCCGACGTCGCTACATTTACTCCTGTTGCAAATTGACATCCTGGTTATAGGTCAGAACTGTGTCCTCACTCATTTCCTCTTTATGGAGCTGCATCTAATGAGGCAGCACAGGTTGTATAACTATCAAAAGGAAGCAAAAAAATTAAATAACAACTAAAACGCTGATTCCTCACAGCTTTGCAGCAGTTCTCACACAACGCCCACAGTCCTCCTCTGGATTTCAGAGGGAACTGAGTGTTATTGCCAACATCAGCAATAAAACGCGGAGCTGTGGAGAATCTTCTCTGGTTTGAGGTGATGTTTTACCTCCTTGTTGACTCTGCGCAGCTCCGTGTTCTTGTTGAGCAGCAGCAGTTTCTCCTGGTCAGTGGAGGTGACCGTCAAACTGTCAGTGATCAGAGTGACCTGCTCCTCCGTGGACATCAGTCTGTCGCCCACGGGACTCGCAGCCTCCGTCCTGCACACAGAACACCAACATGCACAAAGTTTATCCATACACGCATGCAAAGAGGATATGTGCCAGAAATAAAGCTGTAATGAAGGACATTAGAGGAACATTTCCATTAATAAGCATACACATGCATGCACAAAATACCGTCAGGGCACTTGTGAACACCCACTCGCATAGAGTGCACTTACAGAGAATCGAACAGGAGCCATTATGCACACCCACGCACACACATGCACCGTCACATTATGCACTCGGCATACCCAGACACACGTACGCTCATTGTGGTGCATTTCTCATGGTGCATTTGTGCTTCTGGTCAGTCAAAGTCTCAGCTCACCATCAGATGTATTCAAATATTGATAGCCTGTGGAAGCGGTGTGGGTGGTAATGCCTGGGAAAAAAAACACGTTGATTTCGATGGAGCCACTCGAAGGAAGGAGAACACATTTTTCTGGCATTAATTAGTCAAACCCGTTTCCTTTTCACCAGCTCTGTTGTTAAGGCTGTTTGAAAGAAACAGCTGACAGGAAGGCAGCAGAGCGGCCCAGGGGAATGTAACTCACAGAGGTGCACACACACACACACGGACATGCACGCTCACACACACGAGCACAGCTCTGCATGTAGCCCCCGGGGCTTCTGCACACAAACATACAGTTGGACTGCAGTAACCTCGGCGAGCTATGTTCTACAAAGAATCCCAATCTGCGATCACCTCTCATCCCCCCTGAAGGCTAAACTCCTCCACAAACACATGCTTTCATCCACTTACGTACAGTGTCCTCCTGCTGCGCGAAAAAGATGTGTTACACAATTTCAGAGTGAGCATCGTCAGGTCAAGGTGAAGCATCCAGAAATATGTAAGTCTCGCTGAAGCCAGAATGACACAGAAGATGCTATTTTCTACCTTTGTTTTTTTTTTTTACTGTAATATGATCCGCGAAAGATGCATGACGACTTTGAGCTGCCAAGTTCAGTGAACTTATGAACATGCAGCACAAAAGCATTGAAGTAACTAGAAAGTAAGAGAAGACACACAGATCCTCTCCAGATTGTTGAGTTTGTTTGACATTAAATGAAACAGAAAAAGCTTCAGTTTGCTTTTCGCTGTCGACGTCGTTAAAAGACAATCTCCTGGATAAGCTTTTTCTCCGCGCAAATGCGGCTCCTCTACGGGTGCTCCAGTTTTCTTCCACAGATTGAAAACATGCATATGAGGTTTAGTGGTGACTCTCCATAACCCATAGGTGTAGATGTGCATGTTTCCCGCTCCTTCTCTCTTTCGATAACAAGTTCAAAATTTCAGTGGGACGCGTTCCTATTGTTCCGTGTGGTTTGTATAAAACCTCAGACCGCTACATCAGAAAATCAAAAGGAGGTTTTAGATAAAAGAAAACACCACACGGAGTCAAAAATCTGTCTGGATCTTGTCTTGTACCTCACGCCATCCGTCTGTGTTCAACCAGGCATACAAATTCTACAGTGAGGCTTGTTTGTGGCCGATCAAAGGTACATCATGCACAGTAAACCATCAGCTCTGCAGTTCGGGAAATGTAAGATGAAGGGAACAGCAGAAACTAGGCAACATTTTCTGAAACTGAGCCTAATTTTAGTGGCCATGGCATAAAATGCTCACACAACACAGTCCAATATCCTATCCTGGCAAGTCAGCGCTGTGTATCCAGCCGTTGGAGAGCGACCGCGCCACGCTCCATGTCTCCCTGATCCAGAAGCCGTTCTCTCTTTCAGCCTGACAGTCAATATACACGGAGTGACCCAATTCCACAAAAGTTTTCAATGGCTTGGAAGGACACGAAAATGCCGCGGCTCTCTCCAGCAGTATGCTAATTCACTGTCGCGGCGAGTGATGAAGAGGAAGATAATATCTTTTCTGCTGCCGGATGGCAACACTGACAAATATCACTCTGGAAGTGTCCATGTGTGGAGCCGATCGATAGAAACAGCAGAGTTCTCTGAGGGACGAGAGGGCACGTTGAACTCCACAGTAACAACATGGCAAAATTTAGAGTGTGACACACTGAAAACCATGGCTATTAGTCACTTAAACATCATAGGGAGAGCCATAGAAAAGAATGTTATGTTCTTATGAAAGGCTGACATTATGTAATAGATTTATACTTTATGGGCAGGATTTTTTTTTTTTACAACAGTATCTATTGTGAAATTATAAACTGAAGCCCACATATTTACGACGTCATTGGAAACTCCAGTCACTCTTTATTCCTCTTCTCACTCGGTTCAAGCAAGTCGCCGAACTACAAGAGCAACTCTAATAATGAGCAGAAAAAAGGTCTCAATCTAAGTGAAAGTATATCGTAGAGTAGAAACAGGCTTAACAGCTTGAACCATTAAACTCATGGTACATGGACATGAAGAGTTTTGGTATTTAAGGACAAAACAACTGAACATACAAAACATCAGAGCCGTTACTAAAAACACCAACGATAAAGAAATAAATCCAATCTAACGAGGTGATTTTAAGTTGACTTGTTTGTATTTTTGCTTCTACTGAGGTCATGTATGAATATGGCAGATACATACCATAATTCCGCAGATGCTTTATGCTCCTGTTGGCTCGGAGGGAGGCTGCTTTCACTTTTAGCTGAAGTATCTTGTGTTTTTTCTCCTGACGGCGAGGACGACAAAGACGACAACGACGGCAACGAGACCAGATCTCCATCCATGGCTGATGGAAGTCCTGAACTGCAAACAAATAATAGTAAAAAAACTCGATAAACTGCTCTTTTAAAAGTCACAGCGGAGCATGTGGTGGAAAGCAAACAGTGGTGTCAGTATTGATGCGTAACGAAAGAGGAAGCGGCTGAGGCCAAGAGTCATGCACATGACGTGAAGGATAGGAAGTGACACTGGTGAGCTGGTGGAGCTTCATGGTGGAGAAGCGGGCTTTCCCGCTGTGGTTACTTTACTTAAACACTTGTTCCTCTAACTGCGCGATGACTCAATTTTTTCAGTCTTGATTCAGTCAAAACGTCGTGTTTGTTAACATTGTC
Source organism: Malacoctenus gilli (assembly GCA_032164315.1). Lineage (NCBI taxonomy): Eukaryota > Metazoa > Chordata > Actinopteri > Blenniiformes > Labrisomidae > Malacoctenus > Malacoctenus gilli. The sequence continues at coordinate 5,499,393 of JASSRZ010000049.1, read as the reverse complement.
TGGTGTGTTGGTGTAAAACGAGGGGAGTTTGTTTTTTCTCCGTGAGCCGAGCTGTTGTCTTGTACTTTTAAATGAGCAATTCAAAAGCATGCTAATAGGTGGAGAGCTGAATAGATGTGCATAATTTCTGCATGATTACACAGAATATTGCAGGACATGTAATTGATAATAATGGTAATGCATACATTTATTCATGACACATAATGATGGGGTCAGGCTGATTGCATTCACTAGTCTGCTCATTACTGGGACTGAATGAAGTGGGCTGCAACAGGTTAATTAGCAAATCACATGTTCATCCAAGGGACAATCAAGTAAATTGAAGGATTTTGGTTAATTATGTTCCTCTTAGTCAGGCTAAGCTGGCTTTTATTAACGCTAAGGAAATTAATTTGCCAGGCTCGGTTGGGGCACACTTTTTCTCCCCCAATACAACAGACTCGAAGCCACTCGTGCAGAGAAAAGTCGCCACCAAACGGTACCTACTTCCTCAGCACAAGACACAGCGGCTGCACAGCAGCAGCGCGCGCGAGATAAAAAGCAGGAGAAGCAACACAATATGCCTGCGCTGCCCAGTGGCTCCGACGCGCTCCAGTGGTTCCATTCACATGTCTGTGCCATCTATCATGGACGCCAGTCAGGGTATTGCTGTGCCAAGCAGGGGTTTTGCTGGGAGGCCCAACGAGGGAAAAGTGATGCAGTGCTTTTATTGACCGGGCCTTCTGACAAAGCCAAGGACAAATGGGCTGATACTCGGCGACGGGATTGATTTTTAGTCTAACAAGAGATCGTGGAGAGGGATGGAGAGTGCGCCGATTGGGGACGGCCGAGAAGCGGACAGTCCCACTGGTTCCCCCCCGCCACGTGTCTCTGAAAAGAGTTCCTCCTCGCCTTAACAAAGAGCGTCCGTGTTTGAAAAGTAGATTGGCACAAATTAGGCTCTCTAATGTGTCCGTGTCTCCTCAGATCAGCTCCCACTTCACCTGCTTAGTTTTCAGCGGCAGTCGCTTGACCGAGTCAGCCGGGGTCAATGAGTGAATCTGACCAACTGCTCCAGGTCTAATGACACGTGCACCACTGCAGATCTCAGCAAAGAACTATTAGAGGAACTAGCTCTGGAAAATGAGCGTGTATGTGTGCGTGCGTGCGTGCGTGTGTGTGTGTGTGTGTGTGTGTATCTCAGTTGCATGGCTACAGGAGCGTGTCCGTGCAAGTGGTGTGTGTCCTGGGGAAATGCATTAACAGATTACCGACAAAATTTGGTGACACACGGAGCACCAAACATGCAAGCTTGCATTCACTCCCAATCACGCATACACATGGTGTGCATTAGTGCTTGATCTATGAGCCATCGCTGTTATGAGACCAGCACAGTGGGAGAGCTCTGAGTAGCGAATGCAAAGAATTAACGTGGGCAAATCCTGAAAGAGCGATTCAATGCAGCCAGACAGCATCGTGTGCGTGAGGCACTGTCACATGAATTATATTTCAAATGCATCAAGTTTCTATGTGTCACATGAGAGAGCCAGAACTAACAAGAGAGGGAGAGAGAGATGAGGCATAAATCATTGGTATCCTCCAAAGAAGGATGCCTTAGCATGCAGACTGAAGCAGCTTGAGGTTAGGGGCTGTCAATAATATAAAAGGCTCTTTAATTAGGTATCAGGTGGCCCGCTTGGCCTTTTGTAGACGATCATGCTGACATGGAAGGAAAGTTTTACAACGTTTATAAAGCACAAAACAAACTCACGCTGTTTCAGGATCGGACTCACCCCAGCGTCGGGCCAGGGCGTCTCAGCTGCTGCCGGCGTTTCATCACCAACGCTCTGCAGTGTGGAGAATCAACGGAAGAGAAACAAACAGGGGAGGTTCAAATTGAACTGTAACATACTGGAAGATGCTAAACTCGTACTCAAAGTGAAACCGAATGGAATGCAACAATTTTAAGTCAAACTCAAACAGGGGGAAACAAAAAACTGGAAGCAGAAGAACTTTTCCTGCTGAACACCTCGAAAGTCCAATTTACAGTCTCCTTCAAGCATCCAAAGCTGTGAGCTGACATTCAAGAGTTGCACCAAAGAATAAAAAAAACACCTTAAAACTTCTTTCGAGCGAAGAGGTGTTGGATTCATGCGCTATTCTTGCCTTATTCCTTGAGTGAAACAAGCCAGAAGGACAGCAGTCACTCTTATCCACATTCACAGTTTAAAGACACCTAAGCAACAGTCAGAACAAAACAACAGGAACTAAGAAAACAATTTTCGTTCTTTTTTCTTTGAAATCAATGAAACATTTTGGGAAACCACAGCAGCGTCAGGATCTTCTCCTTTCTTGGTGAACACGACTCAAAATCAGAAGGGGACTAAAGTGAGATAACACCCCCCCATCAACATACAGTGAACGAGGCTGTTGCAATGCAGTTCAACCTCTTATTTCAGGTGAAAGAGCAAGCGGGGAAAAGTTCAGCTTTTTTGAGAATGAAATGACTCACAAGTTCCAACACATCCATGCATGACTCTTTCAAAGGATTAGACTGGTGATTTGTTTATGTTTCCCATGTCAATGAAATCCTACGAAAATAAAACAGCACTGAATTGATGCGACTAACAGGATTTCCTCCAGAACCTGTTTATTCCTCTGTGGCGGCGGCGACCATTGTTGCTGAAAAACATCACTGAGCTGCAGCAGAGCGCTGTGGCTGTGGCGGTGGCGGTGGCTGGTTGGGCTTCAGTGTGTTTTGTGAAATGCGCTCACTGGAATAGCGCCGGCTGAAAAGAAGTTCCAACAAAAGCACTATTTTGTCACGTTTGCCGAAATGAGGAACAGACTTGAGTTCCTCTTCGCTGCACAACGACGGGCCTCCGGTCTGAGTTTCTCACGAAAGAAAACTAAAGATTAGTGGACTTCAACCTTTTAACGAGCTGCACTGCTCTTTGTTACAGAAACTTTTGACTCAAAGACACGTGTCGAACTTTTTTCATGTCTTTCTCAAAATATCTGGATTTTCTTTGAAAGGAAAACAATTTTCAGAAGCTGTTTAACAATTCAATACAAACATGAAACCACACCTGATCAATTGAAATATAAAAGGCATGCATAAAGAAAAATGACATTTTACACTCAATGAATAGGTCTTTAAAAAGTGTCAGTTTCATGCAAAACATCATTACGCAAATAAAAACCAGTTCAGGAAATGAAAATCTGTTGTTTGAAACAATCTATTTCTGTTGAAGGGTTGAAATTGTGCTTTTTTTGACCTGTGTGAAACGTGTGCTTTTGTGTCAGATGGGACATTTTGTCAGAGTTGTCTCGACCTCGTCTGAGCGGCTCAGTGATGCAGGAAGGAAGACAGGCTGAGTTCCGCAAAGTTTTAATGTGACACTTGCGATTAATTTGGGCAGTTAATCACAAATGCTCACTATTCTCCATTAACTAAGCTTTTAATGCGCCTATTAAGAATTAATACCATCCTACTTTGCACTTCAACATGGGTGAGCTCATTAGAGACGCGGCTCCTCGCTGCCTGGGCCGTGACACAATACATCACGGCCCTGCTTCACTGTCGAGGTTATATTGTCGGGGAGTGAATATAATCCGGGTCGTTTAGGTCTGCAGTCCAGACGCAATCCATCAATCTGGATCGTCCCCCCCCCCCCCCCCCCGAATATTACTTTGCTTATTTCACTCCAGGCTCCTCAGTTTGTTTCGTCCTTACTTCGTCCTTTTTTGTTTTCCTCATGTAACGCTGCAGAAGGGCAAGAGCCAAACAATCTGCATATCCGGCCGAAATGACCCCTATTTATCAGCTGCTGAGAATATGACAGGTGACAAAGAGACGGGGCAGCAAACTGTTCTGCGGCTGCTCACACTGTGAATCACAATCACGGAGTGTGATGGGGGCATAATGGGGAAAATGCTGCCTGGATCTTTTTTCTTTTAATTAGAAATGCTGCTGCGCTGGAGTGGTTCTGCCTATCCCAGTGATTCCGAGAGGGGGGGGAGCAAAGGGACCCACAGACCCGCCAACATCCATCCGCACACAAATCTGGTGGAGTGTGTGCGTGCATGTAATAAATACTGCACAGGTTAAACCGCGTGTGTGCCGCAGGAGTTTGCAATATCACAGCAGGCTGCATCCAAAAGATTTGATTTTCCTGCGCTTTCCTGCAGCCTAATCTGTGAGCTCGCTTCCCGCTGGAGGGAGAGAGCGACGTGTCGCGAGGAACACGTAGAGCATCGGGGCACCTGGAAGGATGTCAGGGGGAAGAATCAACCAGAAACAGACTTTGGGGAACGTTGGATCCTTGCACCGCAGGATGCATTGTCCCCCTTTTCCTCTTCGAACACTACTCTACGACACTGTGACATAAATCCAATTTAGTCACGAAACCATCAATATAAACCAATCGCAGCCTCTGTTTTGTGTGATTAAGTCTTAAGCATGTTCCTCCTTGAAGCCCAAGATCACAGCGGATCACACGGCCATAACCGGCCAAAAGACAGCCCCTTGTCATTCGCGTGTTGATCACAGGGGACTTTAGTGTGACCTTATTAACCAGGTATTGATTTTCACCTGCAGACTTCATACTGGCTTTGACAATAAGCTCCCTCATAACTCTGCGGCGCCGCTGCAGCGGCTCCTGCAGAGCTAATCCCTCCTGCAGCACTGTGAGGTTACGACATGCGACGTGCTGTTTTTCCTGGCTGGCCCATTATTGCCTTACATTTGCTCAGTGTGTGAAAGAGCACACAGAGTCGAGCCGTACTTGCTGAGGCAACAGAACTTCCCATTATAATAATTTCAGAAGAGTGTGAGGTCATTACTTGGCAGGAGTGAAGCAAATAGGACTTCCATCACCTGTGAAATGGGTGTTTGTATGCTGCACTTTTGCGGACTACTGTAAGTGTGTGTGTGTGTTTGTGTGTTGTGATGCAAGCATTATGAACTGAGATGGAAATGTGCGATGAAGGGGGCGGAGTGGCACTAAGCCCACAGGCTCTGGATCAGCCTGACAGAATCAATGGGGTCAATTAACATAGGACCCGACTGAAAGCAAACACTATATCAAATCCATCTGTAATCCACTATGTGTTCCTTCAGTGTGTGGGTGCTACGAGCAGGCACACGCGAACGCTGCGAGAATCAGCCACAGTTGTGCAGAGAGGGAGGGACAAAGAGGTTAATCCCTCTCTTCGGAAAGCAGCCGGAGAAAGAAAAGAAAAAGAAAGAAATGGATCCCAAAAATCCCACACCTAAGATTCCTAAGATAAAACAACCAAACATTGTTGGGGCAGAAACAGAGAATGCATCTTTTCTGTGCATTGATTTTCAGTTAGTCGCATGAATGTTTTTTTTCATTCACAATGAAGAAAATAAGTCGAGAGCGTATTTCTGAAGCTGTGATTACAGTCCTTTCAGTTCACTTTGAGGTCTTGTAGGAGAATACACTGGAAATATATTATGAATGTATGTTGACTAATTATATTTTGTTTTTGGGATTCAAACAAAACAAACAAAGAACAAACCTAAAATATTGGAATCGTTTATTGAAAACCCGATAGAAAACCCTAAACACAGAGTGTATTCTCAGTGCGTGTGAGGTTGATAGCAGACACCTTGTAAGTCTCCACATTGTTCTTGGGTGAACTGAAAAATGAACCATGCTCAGCTTCCAAAGCAGTCACGCTGCCACAAATCATATTTATAGTCTCACCTCTTGAAATCTGATTTTTTTTGAGCGAGCACAGAGAAGCGTTCCTCCTTCAGCAGATGACCGTGAAAAGCTTTTTAAACCCAGCACGTACATCACGCAGTGCACCGGAGCTCTGCCAGTAAGCAAGACAGACACCAAGCAACACAGTTTGAGCAGACAGGAAGTTTACGCGAAGAAACTCGGAGGACAAAACACGCGGCACTTTAAGTGAGCAAATGTGGCATTTATGTGGCTGCCACAGTCGCAAAGAGTTCTTATATCGCTGTGTGAGGGATCTACTAATAGCTCACCTCATACAGGTCAAAAACACTCTACATCTGAGACGTCTGAGAGCTCTCTTTCTCTCTTCACCCAGCTTTTTATTTCTCTCACATACGATTCTGGTTCTTTCGTGATTTACGGATCTCTTGCAACAAAGTTTCGAGTTTACTTCCTGAGAAAATCACAAAAAAAGTCCTCCAGAAGACATAAATACAACTGACTGCATGCGTGGAGTCCACAGTGTTCATGAAAAAAACTACCTCGAAGGTCTGCCTGCACTTGACCTCTTCAGTGGGCCAAGATGCAATGAATCAATACAACCCTTCAGCTCGCCGTGTGCAAGGAAATGCTAAAACAGACATTTAGTGTATATTCAGGTCGGAGGTGTGGAGAGTTGTGAAGAAAACGTGCGTCCTTTTCCTGAGCAATCAAAGCAGGCTGGAGTATATCGGTGCATGAACACTCTTAGGCTCCGGTTGGTTCTGCCTTTGGCTTTTTCTCATTTACTCCAAGCCAATAAGGCTATTTTATGCGGACGAGGGGAAATGATGAATTACGGTGTGCGGCCTAATAAATATGAAATCCCTGGATCATTAGCTGGATTAGACGGGAAGGGGAAAAGTGCATAATCAGCCCATAGATGCAGTGGAAGTCAGGCGGCCATCGATATCATCGCATAAGCTCAGCCCGAAAAAGGCAGAGCGAGACGGTCGGACACAGTGTGGGAACGAGGGGAGAGAAAGGCTGTGGTCTGAAAGGATTAATTCAGTCACAGACAAAGAGAAGGCTAAAGCAATTACAGAATATGGCGGTGTGTTTAGCATTCAAATCAGACCGCTGTAACCATGGATTGTGCTGCTCTTGGTCCTGAGTCTAGAATAAATGGGGGGGGGGGGGGGACATACAGAAAAGAGAGAAAAACTGTTGTCAGTAAGAAAATGCACCGAGCTGAGATGAAGGAAAACAGCGGGAATGAAGACATGCTTCTTCATGTTGTCAAACTCATTGTGCTGACATCACCTGCCACTCAGGGCTGCTTTTCACCTTCGAGCCTCCAGCTAAAGCGCACAGGGCTGGTGGAGGAGCCGTGCCGTGCAGTGCTGCAGTGGGCCATCCCTCCAGCTCGCTGACAGCCCAGTCGATGTGTTTAATCAACCAAAGACGGGCTATAGGGAAACAGGCTCTGCATCAAACAAGTGCTGACACATTGATTCACCTCATCTCCAGCCATAACCGCCGATCCGCTTTGCCTGGGAGCCGCGGCCGCGCCGCGCACTCTCACCCATGCTGCCGTCGTGAGGGAGATAGAAAAGATGTCGAGGGGCGAGACGGCGGACGCGTCATGCGACGGGATCGATACGGTGTTCAAGCGCCGCTTTGTTCCACCATCAAAGCGAGATCAAGTTGAGCCCGACTTGATGATAAAACTGATGTCTGCGACGCTTTTGCTTTGAAAAAAAACCCCAGATGCCACAGATTGCAGGTAAACAAAAATCACAACATCATTAATTTTGAATCCAACCATAATTACGTACACGACTTCTGACCATGCACACATAAAATCATTAAGATGAAGAAATTTTGCTTATTCTATTAGCTGCAAATACAACTAATTAATCAAGAATAATCGTATAACTTACAACCGAAACCATTAAGATAAAGAAAATTGTGTTGATTCAGAATTAGCTTGTTTTGATTCAGTAGAATCTTCACAAGCTATTAAATTGTAAAGTGAACCACACACAGACACAGACACAGACACAGACACAGACACAGACACAGACACAGACACAGACACAGACACAGACACAGAC
>JASSRZ010000049.1:5449908-5480885 GCA_032164315.1 Malacoctenus gilli | reverse complement strand
ACACACACACACACACACACACACACACACACACACACACACACACACACACACACACACACACACACACTTATTTTTTTGACCTGTTTTGTGTTCAGGACCGCTGAAGCAACATTATAACACTTTTATCAAACTCATTTAGTCAGTTTAAAATTCAGCCCCTGAAACAACAAAAAACAAACAAAGCCTGCTTCCTTTTGATTCAATCACAACAAAAAGACAGGTGGGGTGGGGGGAGGTGGGGCGAATATAGGATATAAACATTCACTTGACTAATAAACTGCTGGAAAGTGGATTTACGGGCAGAGAGTGATCTTGAAATTGGTGTTTTGGATCCTGGAAAAAGTTTTTTTAAGTCATGATGCTGTCTTGATTTAAACAACAAGAAAAAGTATTTTTGCAGCGTGATTACCAAATGCTAATGTTTTGTTTTCATGATTTTATCCAAAGCCCGGGCGCCACTCCTGACGCCCTGGTGCCAGTTCATACTCCAGTGGCAGCAAAGAAGAGTCTTCCGACTGAGCAGCTTGTCACAGGAAGGGCGACGAGGGCCTTGGGTGACCATTCATCTTGGTAACTATCTCATCGGGGCAGGTGTTGAGTGCTTCACCAAGTGATGGAAAGTCACTCTTCTCTGTGACCTTTCCCTTAAAGTGCTGTACAAACAGTGTCCTCCACTGTGATTGAAAAGCGGTGCCGGCTGCCCGGATTAGGGCTGAATTAGCTGCTGAGGGGGGAAACCAGCACCAGAGCCGCTATTTGTGAGAATGCTGATTGAACTTGGACACCCCTCATCCTCACCCTCATCCTCAAGTTGTTGGTTCTTTTTCACAAAATTATTCGCACCTCTCTCACAAGCTGCTGGTTATTAGGCTTCCCACTCCTGTGTTTTAAGGACTTCAGTGAGGCAAGTGAAAAGAAAGGTCAGAGACTCACTGACAGGATCATTTCTGGACAGAGACGCACTCACATACATGTACAGTACACTCACCCGTTACGCTTGATGTGCATGTTGATGGACAGTAGGAGAAAAAAACCCCTCCAGTATCTGGACACGCACGCACGCACGCACGCACGCACGCACGCACGCACGCACGCACGCACTTTAATGTCTGCTGAGGCAGGGTTTAATGACCCGCTTGGGTTTATTCAGCCAATAATTCATTTAAAGCTATTAGGAACACTATGTGATAATTATATGTTTTTCACTCCTCTGATACATGGATGTAAGGCCATCATGTATACATTGGTGCTTGTCTCATTTATTTCGATATTTCTTTTCATAAAGGGATTTTTCTGTTTGCATAACTCAATCAATCCAAGCAGCAACATATTAACCTAAAAGAAGCGTTCAATCAAGAGTAAGCAGTGTTTCTGTTTTGATAAAAGCATGTGAGAAAGAAGTGAGACACGAGAAATGTACCGTTTTGAAGCTATCGCTTTGTCGGATAATATTGCGCCACATTTCTGCCAAAGTGCACGAACAAACACAAAGAATAGCAAAGCGGGGACTCTTTGTCATGTTGACAGTTTTACTGTTGCAAAAACATTTCTTTCTTTTTTTCTCTCTCTCTTTTTTTAGTTTGAAGCTTGTTGCTGAAGGTTGCTTTAAAAATATTATATCCCACAGTTGTTTTCATGAAGTCGCCCACAGATTGTCATGATTTTCATCCAAACAGCTACCGAGTCCCCCTGGTACAGCAGAAAGAAGAAAACACTAACATAGCTGTGGGCATCAGCATCTCCATTATGTGCATACAGAAAGGACATTGTTATTTTTCATTGTGCATCTGTAGAGCGTTGCACGTTCTTTGCTGCATGCTCGGAATGGTCTTTATAGATAGATTTGTAGCTCGGCGTGGTGATAATATGCATGATGGATGAAAGAGGTGACCGAGAGTGCAAGTATGTGTGTCATCGCGGTGTCTCGCATACATTGTACCCTGTGTTCCCAAACAGTGACTGGGGCTCTGGGCAAAGAGCTGACAGATGCTCGAGGTGCGGGTGTGAAGGTAGACTATCTCCTGGTGTCGCCACTGTCGAGGTGCGACCGCGGTTTGGATGTCCTTGCTTCCTCCCCCCCTCTTTATTCTTTCTGTCAATGAGTCACCCTCTGTGTGGGAGACTCGGTTCCAGTTTGGGGCTGAAAAAAGAAAACTATCTGCTTTCTGTGACACCAGACAGAAGTGTGACAAAAGTGCAAACACAAGTGAAGGTGTGGAATTACAGTGGCACTCCCGTTACATGCTAATCCATTCTGACTGCTCGGCTGGCTGCTACCTCACACACAACTGATCCTGATCCCACTGACAACAGCACTATGTCCTCATTAATTTCAATAAGGCCTCCGCAAAGGCTGAGCTGCTGCTACCATGTGAGACCGGTTTATGTGACAGCACACTGAAGTTGGACTGCAGTCGCACCGCCTTTTCTGCTAGACGGAGGCTGCTTCTGGTCCTCCAATTTGCCACCCACATGTTCAGCACGATCCACATTGATGTGAAAATGTGCCTTCTGACGGCTCGTCGACATCACCTGAGAGAACCAACTGACCCGAGACACCCAGGGAGAGTCACAGTGGAAAAAATGGTTTTGCATCACTGACTCTTTGTCGGCACATCCCACGATTGCTCTTTCAGCTCAACGTTCCAAGTCTCGACCTTCGCTGAACATGTCCACTCTTTTGCTGATGAAACACAACTTCGCTTTCCTCTTAATTATCCTCCATGCCTGAACGCCTTCATTATGTTCCAGCCTGACTGCTTAACAACTTTGTCCTGCTGGACACAGTCGTTGTCACGGACACACAGGAAAATGCCGCCGCTAACTTTTAAAAACAGAGACCAACTAAATTTGCCATCAGGACTGTTTCTCCTCTCCGCTGGCAGAGCGAGCAAGGCTTCGTTCCCGAGGCACAATTTCCTTGACTGGCGACCTGTGCAAGGTGTAGCCTGCCTTCACCCAATGCCAGCTGGGATTGACTTTAAAACCCCGTGACCCTTAAATGGAATAAGCATTATAGAAGATTGATCGATGGGTGGACGATTTCACCCTGAAAAGACCTAAAGGAGCTGACTGCAAAGCTGCACTCTCTTAAAACCCTCCTGAAAACAAATTGTTCCCCAAAACTCTGCCGAGTGCTTTTAAATCTTTTTATTTTCAATGAGCACAAGTGTGTTGAGATTATTATGTAATATACTAAAGATATGAGTGACTCTCGGTTAGGTGACCTAGTATCACTCCGAAGGTTGAGGGGTTCGATCCCTCGTCTCCCTCTGTCTGTGTTAGTCTCTTTGAGCGAGACGCTGAACCCTCCGCTGCCCCCAGTGGAGCGTAAGCGCCTTGCAGGGTGGCTGTCAACCCCACCGTGTGTCTGTATGAGCGAGTGCTCGAAAGGTTCAGTACGACTTACAGTGCGGAGCGCTTCAAGACTGAAGATGGTGCCAAAGTGTGCTGTGAAACTTAAGGCCATTTGTATTGAAACCATGCAAAAAAATGAAATGATATGCATCGCGATGCCGTGAACCTTCCTACATAATCACAACACAGCAAAGAATGAATCCTTCTCCAAACAAGAAGTGATGTATGATAAAAAGCCGCCTTTATAATTCACCTTGCAAGCATAAAAAGAGGGATAAAAGAGAAAGTGCGTCTCAGAGTTAAAGTGCTGTGTAGACTTTTAAGAACTGATAAACCTTCAAACTCCCGGATGTATTATTCACACTGAGCCTCCAGGTTTGCATGGCGTATAAGCTTCTTATGTTACCTGCAGTAAACTCAAACACCGAATGCAGAGTCACTTTTCTTTATTATCTCTGTTCTCGATATTATTCAGGGGAACATAAACTGGAGCTCCAGTCGTGCAGCTAAAAATACGAACATTATTATTCATCTATTTTTCAACTTTCCAGTGCGGCTACAATCGTAGATTTACACACCACGCTTGCTGCGCTAAAAAATATCCCTGTAAATGTTTTGCCACAATATTAATAGGAGTTTAAAAACTGCTATAATTTATGAGACTCCTCTTTATTTGGTGTTTTTTGTTGAATTAATTACACTTGCTTGTGTAAGAATTTGCTCTGGAGGGTTTTACAAATTTTCCAGCTAAAAACAAGAAGAGTTTCGACAGATTCTGGCTCCAGTTGGCTGCTTCTCTGATTCACAGCCTCTCCGGCTTCGGGAACGTCCGACGTAATGAAGCTTTGCTTGTATAGGTCACGTGATCCTTTGTGTGGTGAAGCGTGTGCAGTGAAAGTTACACAGCAGCTCCTGTTGAACTGTCCACTCGCTGCCTGTCTTCTCACAGCTGCGCCGGCTATGAAGGCGGAAAGGAACCTTAAGCAGCTTTATTTCGTGATATCATTTCCTCAGTATTGGTATATACGTACAACCACAATCTTCATCAATGCCATAGTTCCAATTTCAACCTATGTGTGTCTCAATGACCTGCCAGCCAGAAAATTGCACCTACAAATCATTAAATTGGTCAGACACGATAAAACTGTCAAAGTCCCATAAAACCCAAAATGAATTGTACATCAGCGGAGCAGCTCTGATTTTCCAAAGCTTCTGCTTTCATCTTGTCTCTGTCAGTCAAATCACTCAACCTATTGTTCATTCTTTGTCATTTATATTAAGGCTAAGGCCTGTGGGTCCCAATTCACCTGAGCAGATTGCATTTTTCATGTACATAATTAAATATGGCGTCCGATGATGTAACAGCTGCTGGGACGCCAATCATGGCCGTGCGTGGCACGAGAAGGAGCAGAATATTAGCATTCAGGTTAAGTGGGAGGCAGACATGTTCCTGCATGTTACTGACTGTATCCACTGTGGCAGAAAAGTCTGTGTTTCTTCTGACAACACGCAAATCCCTCAATGGCTGCTTCCTGAACAAGGAGGAAGACGGCGCGTACTTTCGTGGACGTTTTTGGTCAAGCTGCTCGTCTTTCTCTTTCTTTTACTTGTCTCAAGCTGTGACTTGTGTGTTTTCATCACTTCACTCTCAGATGTATGACTCCTCTCCTTTGCTTATTGCCACTCTATGCCATTTGTACCAAAATCTATATCAAAGAAGAAGAGTAATTCAATACACTTAGTATAATAGACATAAAATGACCTTGGATTCATATAGAGACATTTAGTGCAGCAGCTGAACATTGATATTTTACCCTTTTCAAGGGAAACAGCTGCCATCTTTCCTGAAAATTAAACTCACAGGCTTTCGTTTATCCACCCACGAAGCCTCTTTCATGGTAACCTGACATGCAGCAAGTGGTATGTGGCATTTTCCTCCTGACTGTGAAAGACAGAGGGCAGGTTGAAGTGCACAATTAAATCAGATCTTTCTGAAGAAATGCACGGTGTTTGGAACGAGAACGATTTGCATTAAAATGTCAGAAAGGGAGAGAAAAAATGTCAGAGAGAGAGATAGAGAGAGAGAGAGAGAGAGAGAGAGAGAGAGAGAGAGAGAGAGAGAGAGAGAGAGAGAGAGAGAGAGAGAGAGAGACTGCCCTCTCGCTGACTGCCTGAGAAGACCATCAATTATCTCCATCCAATTAGGCAGGACTTTAAATCCATCAGCACACTTTAGGCCAAGGTGCCTCTCAACACTTAAGCGTCCCATTCAGATCCTGAAGAAAAACCAGTTCCAAAAACCACACGTCCAGGTAAAGATATTGCACATATACTGACACATACAGCTGCCTCTCTTACTGTGCTATTCCCCCTGAAGCCAGCGCACTGTGATCTGAACTGCTCTGTGCTGTGAATGAAAAAAGACTCCGAGCGGAGTGCGGAGCTTCTTCACTGACATTTACAAAATATCCACTTTTGGGGCATTTATCCAGGCATATAAAACACCAGGAGGAGGCATATTTGCATAATGAATTACTCCGCATTTTGAATTCCATTTGAAATCTAAACATTTCACTTGGAGGAGACACCCCGAGGCCATTGATCATAAAATACAGACGCTTTTCTGTGAATATGAAAGATTTTTGTTGCCCGATTTCAAGGTCTTAAAAACTCTGCAGCCAACTCTTGTGAAATAACACGGAGCCTGGCGGTGTCCTTGAATCACACACAGTATGGCTCCACAGTGACCCAGCAGCATTAGTTTTTAACAGTAATCTACAAGTCGGAGTTGACTTTGTGACCCCCGCTCGCTCAAAAGGCACGTACGGGCACATGCAGTCTTTCCTCCAAGAGTGCTACCAAAGGAATAGGGTGTAAATTACACTCCTGCATTGTAATGTAATGCAATTAGTCTGCTGGAGTGTCTGACCCCTCTCGGGATAGATAAACCAGGACAAGCTCCCTTTGTCCGCCGGCCCGCTCGGTTAAATATTGATGCCCTCGGAGTTATCGCAGACCATTGTTTTGGCTCGCTGCATTGTTTCCATCATCAGGTTACACTGCTGCAACGAGAGCTCTGTAAACAGTCTACTCCCGGCGTGCCAGCTAACCTGTGAGTAGTGTCAATCAATCTAATCACATATCGCAACCTTTTTGTTCTCCGTAAAACTCAGCCAACGGCTGATGGAGCCTGTTGTTTGATTGCTGAGGGTTTAATGCACTTGTCAGTCACAAAAGCTGTAGGTGTGCGCCAGCGAAAGCCAAGCAGTCGGCTTCACTCTGCTCAATTTCATCGGCCTTTAACCCGTGTCTACAGTGACATCTTTCATATTTTGGAGCACCGAGAGGCTCCCCCGGTACCAAACGAAGGTCAGAATCCACCATTTTTCTGTGATTGATTGAACCGTCGCTGCAAGGAAACCAATTGCTCCAAAAGTGATACCCATCTGGCAGAGTATCGAAGGAGCTGTCTGCATTCAGTCAGCATGTCTTTGGTGGGATTAGCAGGAATGGAGGCCGGCACAATGGTTGCCATTTTTAAGTCCTAATTTCCCAGTTTGATGTTTCCCATCAAGAGAGTTCATGGGAGAAAAGGGGGTTTTCACCCAGAGTGGCTGTTTTCTTAGGCTTCGATTGAAGAAACATCTTTTTTTTCTACTCTGCCGTTCCAGCTGATGCGCGCTGAAAAGACGCAGATTGTACAACTGTGTGGGGAACTTCTCCAACGTCCTCACTCAAAAGCACTCGATGAAGAGCAGTGAGCGGCCGATGGCTTCCTGTGGGTAAGAAACACTCCGCTTTCCCACCCTGGTCTGGTCTTTTGTTCCGTAAATCTAAAGTGGAATGAATAAAGCCGGTTCGCTTTGAAGGATGAGGTCGTTAGCAGAGATGACGGGACTTTGCTGTGTAGGTCTTCTAACCAAGATAACACATTGCATTATCAACTATAAGTCACGAGCCTCATTTTCCTGACCAGATCGCTCACGTCATCACCGTAAATTTCATGGCAGGACTAAATTTACACGTGCACCACAGCACACGTCTGGTTCTCAAAGTCAGTGACAAGGTGAATAATCACCGCTGCCATGTGGAACATGTGACACTCAAATTATTTCTGCTTCAAGATAATGGCAAAGTAGATCATGCATACTGTTCACTGTCATGTGTCAGAATGAATGAGGTTCTACTTCCTCTTTTCAGGAGTGTGTATGTAGGTGTGCGTGTACATGTTTAGTTGTGTGTGGATGTGCAAACATGAGTGTTGCGGGGACCAAAGTCTTTGAGAACAACTTCCAAAACTGATTTCCTGTCCCTGAAATCATCACAATATGAAGGTAAATACTGAGTCAGGATAAGGTTAGACCAAGGTTAAGTCAAGGTTGGGGGGTCCGTAAAGAGGTGTTTACATCTCCGATGGAAGTAAAAAGAAGGAATCATATGTGAGTCAGCGCAATGTCCAAGTTTCCAGGCATAAAACCAGAACATCAACCAATGGGGAAAAGGACAAACACAGTCAAAAAGAAAGGTTCAGAATGATACGAGAGTCACACTATTGGGAATTGCTGCTGGGTATAAAGTGAGTTTGTAAGAAATCAATGTAAATAGAGTTAAAGTCCCCCTAAAGTATAGAGAAAAAAAGATTGTGCGTGTGTATCTCAGCTCTGTGTGTGTGTGTGTGTGTGTGTGTGTGTGTGTGTGTGTGTGTGTGTGTGTGTATGCAGAGTGAACAGTTGAGTGGTTCCTCAGTGTGCAAATGTGCAAGGTGTGATGGTGGAGATCATCATGAAATGAGACAGATATGAAGGCGACAAGGTCACTTTCTGAGAAAGACACAACTCCCCTGAATAAGTAAACAGCCAGGAGAGGTGTGCTGCTCAGTCATATGTAAAGGTGTGTGTGGACAGGCTGCATGTCTTCATAATATGCGCAGAAGGTGTGCGCGCATACTGCTGCAGCAGGACACTGAAAAAATGCAGCGATCGCAACACCACCACCTTCTTTTCACTCAAGGTTCTCGGGGATTGGAGACAGTTTCTGTCCGTATTAGAATGAAGGTTACTTCCATTTCTAGCCGAGCTGTTCATTGAACGATGCAGCGTCTCGGCTGGTTGCCTGGCAACCTTCCTGTGTCGACAGGACTTTGCAGACTGGTTCACGTCGCAGAGTAGATCAAGTCCAAACAAACAAACCTCACGGCTTTACTTTTTAGTGAAAACTGAAGACAAGAAGGTGGAACTCAGGTGGAGAAACATAGATTTTAATTTTGGCTCCGTCTGACTTCTGACCAAAAGGTCAGACAACCTACAAAACTTTCTTGCACTTTGAAAGTACATGTTGAAGCCATTGTTTGATTACAAGGCATTTCTCCCCCCAAAAACGTATTTACTACATTGTGATGATACATTAAAATAATTGATTATCTGACGAAACAACCTTCTCTTCGAAGTTTGAAAAAAAAAACCCACGTTGAATCCACCTTATTTTTTCTCTTTTCACTCTCCTACTTACTCTCCTCTCGTTGAGCTCATTGCACTGATGTTCTGAAGTGTTAAATGGAGGAGATGTTATTTTTATGCTGAGCACAAGCTCGTCCCTTTGTAGATGAGAGGTGAGATTTCCGACTGCCAACAACTTCAGATTGCCAGGGTGTCAAGCACGGCGGCCGGCTTCCGCCAGCTCAGCCGTCTCTCTGTGGATGACCCCCTGGAGGATGCTGGTCAACTCGGACGGACCGCAGACCTGGAGAGGGGCAATCTGGGTGTTGGACCGTGGACCAGAATCACATGCAGAGTCTCAAATGAGTCCCGAAAGTGAGTCGGATCATCTTTTTTGATGTTGTTTGATTTCCCATCCCTTCATGCTCGTTACAACCTTTGTATAAGGTGGAATTTATCGTTTCTGAGTGAAAATTTGACTTTCGTTCTCAAGGTTAAGAAAACCAGTTACAGTAAATCACAGTGAGACTCCAGATAGTCCGATGTGGCTGGCATTTGATTCAGTGGAATTCTGGTTGGTGAGTTTGCCCATTCATTATTAAACAGACAGGTTGCTTCTGTGTGGATTACTAGTGTGTGATTTATGAGAAGTACAGGTGGAGTTTATGGTATTTCTGGTACATTGCTCCTGAATCTTATCTTTCCTATAGCTGCGCCGGAGAGAATGACCTTCTCACTGATATTATTATTCAGAGTGCCACGCGGTGTGTCCAACATCTTTCAGTGGTGCACCTGCATTACATGCAACCGGTACCTATGAAAGTCAGATATCTCTGCTGTCGCTGCTGAAAAGACAGAAATGGAGTGAGGAGTCCCGGCCTGCACAGCTGATGGGTAAAAAGGCCATCGTTTAGCGGGCAAAGGGGGAACACTGGGGTGCAATAGGTCTGACTTTCTGGTCAACAGCGAAGCAAAGGAGGTGACTTGGCTGTTTTGTTTTTTTTCGACAAGGGAGAAGGTCAGCGCACCACCGGGGAGATGAGCGGGGCGAAAGAGTCCAGGCTATGACCAGGCTGCGTCTGAGAAGGTGAGAGCCAAGTGCCACTTTGTGGCAGAGGAGCCGCCTCTCAGAAAGGCCAGGGTGTCGCCCTGGAGGCATGTGGGAATCAGATCCAGATATGTTGGCTGTCTGACCACACCGGGCCCACACATCTGAAGTTTACGACCCGATTCAGTGCTGAACAAATAGCCAGCAGACATGTCAGAAACTGACAAATGCCTTTCATCCAAAAAAACTACATGACCAAACATCAGTCTGTCCGAATGAAGTGTTACTGGCGGGATGGAGCCCGGAGTTGGTCGAGGTCAACTTTTCTCAGCATGACTATATCTCCTCACACTGACCTCCAGGGTGGCATATATGGACTGAAACATCATCTTTTATTTAGGAGGAGCTGGACGCGAATCCCAGCTGAAGCAGGAAGAGCATCCGTTGTCAAAACGAGCCAAGTCCTTAATGCAAGTTGTAATGACTCGATGTGTTGACCTCCATAAATAAGGAAGCAGCTCGAATATGCTGATGATTATTTCTCCCGAAGAAGAGCAATATGGGAGGTGGCGATGAGCTACTTGTGGTCCGCACCATTCAAGTTCCTGTCATTGTCTGTGTGTTGTGCCAGATAATGGCAATCAAATTCTCGACGAAGCTGCAGTTTGCGCTTCTGTAAATAAAAGGAATTCAGATGTCACGCCATCATGCATCAATTTTGTTTTTTGCAAGGTAATGACTGCAAGCTCTGCCAGCCAATTTACAAAGGTCGTTCCACAAGAACAAACAGCACACACATAGAGAATGGTGGAGACTTTAAAAAGCAGTGGTGGCATCTTGTTGACTTCACATGTTCTCCCAGGCAAACACACAATACATACGTAAGCGAAACAGACCAAACATGTCGCTCTGTGACAGACCAGCTGAATCAATCCGCTGGTTCGGGTGGTCATTTGATAAAGTATTAAACACACGTACCAAACTCAGTCACCGGCCAGGAAGACTCAAGTTCATCAGATCCACTCGTCTCGTCATTACGATCGGTCATCCTGAACTGCGTGATAGATGATGTGACAGAGTCACAACAGGACCTACATCCTTCCATTAATCACCAGGCTGCTATTTACACACCAGGAGAGGGGAGTAAGAGGTGAGGGTGGGGGGGGGGGGGGGGTGGCATGAATTAGCTAACAAGTCTGTTGTACTTTAGCCTCTTTACTTTAGTATTTCTAAAACTCTCCTTTATAAAATATGTTGATGAAATGTTGATTTGTAATTATTGAATATTGTAGGCCATTGTGTGGTACACCTGCTCCAATCTGTTTAAAATACACACACAAACACCCACACATATACATATGCACATGCACACGCACATGCACAAGCACACGCCATCTGGCTGTGACACTGGTGAATTCCCAGAAACAGACCAAAGGGCCACGGGGAAATAAAGATCTGAAAAGACCAGACGATTTTTTTTGCCATCTGATGCAAAATAAAACACACACACGAACCACACAAACTCCTCGTAGCGCTCATTAAGTTGTCACATCACTGTAAGCACATCCCTGTTTTGATTGGACACAGATGGTTCATCAGTGAGAGGTCATCTGCACAGTTTATCACGTTTCATAGATCATATAGATCTATTATTGCTCTAATTTGCTTTGCCTTGTCTGACATGTTTGAGTG
Organism: Malacoctenus gilli; assembly: GCA_032164315.1. Taxonomy (NCBI): domain Eukaryota; kingdom Metazoa; phylum Chordata; class Actinopteri; order Blenniiformes; family Labrisomidae; genus Malacoctenus; species Malacoctenus gilli. The sequence goes on along the minus strand of JASSRZ010000049.1, from coordinate 5,469,350 downwards.
TTTTTCTTTTGTAAGTAAATAGCAGCTGTCATTTCACGTTTTCTTTGTGGATCCAAATATTCCCTGTGACCCAGAAGTCCAAATTTATTCGAATGTCAGTAAATAAATGTCAATGTGCCTGTCAGTCTGTCGTGGGGTGGGGGGGGGGGCGTCTCAGCCTGAAAAGAGATTAGAGGGATAATGTGTCCACAAACGTACTCAGTGCTTCACTTTTCAGGCTTCAAAGTCCTTGCTGTAATTCAGGACCGTTCTGAAACTAATTTGGCAGGTTGACAGTGCACCCAAACACCAGAAGTGTGCACGGGCACCACCTTCAGCTACACTCGGAACAAGGAGCTTCACAGCAGATGGTCCGACCGCCACAGAGCTCTAATCTCAGCCTCACAGCATCAGTCTGGGATTAGACGGAGTTACTGAGAATATCCTAATTCACGGAACTGTGACAACTTCTCACACCTCCGGGCTTTGTTCTCAGCTCGGCCGTGTTTGTGTAGCGCAGCCAGCCTCTGTAATGTGAGCAGCTTCTCCCCCTCAAAGCGAAAGCTTTGAAAACAATTATCTGAAGGCTCATCCATCTGTGGATTGATTCATCCAAAGTGGGGTAAAGGAAAAACTTTTTGTGATGACGAGATGATAAAAACCACGGCACAACAATAAAGGTGGACATTTCAATGTCAAGCATATGACAAGATCAAACATTTATTTTGCGATGCGAGTTATACAACGACAGGAATACAAAAATGATGTCATAATGTTTTAGTACAGAGGGTGAAATTATTTCTGTTTGCTCAGGTCACAAAGTTTCTTCTGACAACTTCTCCAACCAGTCACATACCTGTGATGCCAACAATGCTTTTATGTGTCTGGATTAGAAGCGACATTCACAGTATGAAATATTCAGCCAGAGGTTTCTCATTTAAAGCAGCCACTAAACTTTCTTTTCAAAATGCTAAACGCTGCAGGTGGGAGCTCTGTTTGCAGTGATTTCACCATGATGGTGGAGTGAAATTAAATGAAAGTCTCTTTTGAGTATTTTATGGTTTGATATTGTTGAAAATGAAACCAAAGTCGGCTAAAATGTCAGAATCCAAATGCAAGCAATGCTTTTCAATGAGTGTTACTTTCATTGTCTGTTCCCACAGAGGTGGTGAAACAACACAAGCTCCGTGTGCGGGATTGTTCCCACAGATGAAATAACATCTGGATTAGAACAGTCAAACATGTACCTTTGAACTCCGAGCGAACAAGTCTATCTGCCGTCTCTGGCTGTTCAAAAAAGCACCTCAAAGTGAACGTCCTTCAGTGGATACGGATTAACTACAATAAAGGAATGATGAAATAAGCAACTGTTTCGAGAAAACCAGTAACAGGGAGGGAATCGGTGGCTACGCTTGGAGATAGCACATAAAAAGAGGAGAAAAGAGAAAATGTCGAAGCACCATTGCTAAATCTTTGGAAATATAAATGATGAATAACCGCAACGTTTAGGAGAGTGACAGAGGAAACAACAGACCAGCACAGTCTGGGCGCTTCCACACCAGAGCTGTTTGGTTCACTTAAACCCACATGTCAGTCCCCTTTGATTGAAATAATATACAGGTTTGAAAGCTTATCTAGTGGTTTGGTCCACTTTTAATAATGCAGTGTGAAAGTGAAACAAATCACACAAAGGTGCCTGAACAACATCAGTAATGAAGCGCCATCTGACTGTCAGCCCTCCAAGTTACCACTAAAGTGAAAGTTGGACTTCTGATCGCTCTCATAATTTTATATGTTATTCCGGTACTCCTATATATATAATTGCTATCCTTGATTTCTCCACCTGATTCAAAATAAATCTCAGAAAACAATCCAAGTCTAAACTCTGGTGTCTTAGTAAGAGATCATTAACACGTTGGGAGCTCAGCCTCCTTAGTTTTAAAGACCCGTCCGGTCCCGGCAGCTCATCATACTGTGAGAAACATCTGGTCCCCCTCCCGGACAGCAGGTTCAGCGGCAAGTCTGGGCACAAAAGAGAAGCCCATTCCTAACCTGGGGGCTAATTAAAGGAGGTGACATTCAGCCAACAATGGAGAGGATGGAGTGCGGCAGCTGTGCCGCTAACAATCTTCTCTTAATCAAAGTTCGCGTGTTAATGTCTTCAGTTAGAAACTCATAACAGCCACACTGAGGGCAAAACGAACCCGGCAGAGGAGATAAAGAATCCAGCACACTCCATTATTCCTCCAATAGTGGTGGTCACAGGCCAAGGCTGACAGTTAATAACGGTTCGTCATCTATGCATCACTGTTTTGGCAGATTTCTGCATTTTTCCATTGCCTATTTTCGTTGTTTCATTATTGTTCACAGACGTCGGCACAAACACGTTTGGATCTTTCCAATCACAAAGAGAATAAAGCAGCAACCGGAACAGAAACTGACTGATGTGGGCGAGACGCTGTACATATATTTCAAATGACCAAGGTTTTAATTAATCAGTGGTTTCATTGACTGTACATGAAAGCAGAAAAAGGCAGAGCATTGACACTGGCTGCTATAAAGCAGCGAATCCTTCCATATAGGAGAACGGCGAAGCTGGAGGAACCTCTGTTGATTGATTTAGTAACCAGCAGGTCGGCGGTGGTAACTGAGAGGTTAATCAGATTGTCTATTGTGCCATCTCAGCTGGAGCCTTTTCAGTCGTTTCTGTTTTGTTGCCTTCTGTTGAACTTTTTGACAAAGCAACAGCTCCCCGCTTCCTGCACGGCAAACATGACGCAGACCTCTGCGAGGTTACGGACCAGAAGCTGTTTTAATTTGGGTGAACAATATACAGTATAAATTAACAAAAGTGTGTTGTGTATTGTTGAGCATGTTGCCATGTCAACAGAAACAAACTGAGACTTTGTGAATGAATAAACATGGAGGTTTAATGTTTAATGTGAAATCGTTGTGAAAGATTCAGGGGCTTAAAGGTGCCGTTTGAAAAAAAGTCTATTGATTTAGGAATGACAGTGAAAAATGTTTTATTTACGACATTCGGTCCAAAAAATGGACTCCAATAGATTTTGCATCTCATTCAGCAGATGTCAGATAAGAAAGCAATAGTTCGTGACCGCACGAGAAAAGTAGACACATCAGAGCGACGCTGTCACCGAATAACTACATCAGAGTCGGCCCGCAACAGCCCTGCGTGAAATGTCATTCTTGTCTGTAGGAATTAAAATCAACCGTTGACCCTTTGACTGACTCTGCACACACCCACAGAGCCACAAGTTTACCCTACAGGGAATACGAATCAGGGACAACATTGATGGCTGAAAGGAATAACGCTGATTTTTCTTGTTAAACTGGCACCTGTAAGAGGAAGGACACATGTGAAACCCCTGACACAGCAGTCGCGGGAATGCCTGTAGGCCTGTAAGAACAGAGGAAGACAGAAGGAGTCGAACACAAACTCAATACAGCCAATGTGCATATAGGAGATAAGATGTTTCAGTGTTTTCAGCCTCCGTTCGGAAACGCAGGTGTTGCAATTCAGGATTTCGCTCTTCTTGAGAACCACTTATTTCTTCAAAAGGACTATTTTACGCCAGCTTCATGTTAACAAACTTTTGTGGTACCCTCAAAACCCATCTCTGAGTTGATGGAGCTTCATTGCTGCAGATTTCTGGCAAAAGCATTTGGGAAACATTCAGACTTTGAACAATGAATCAAGAGAATCCCTGTCAGTCACTGACCACTCTGAATTCTGTCCGAATCCTTCGCTGTTTGGTTGACTGGAAGGCTTGGCCTTAAAATCAAGTCTCGCCGCCCCGCTCATGTCTCCCCGCATCAGTCACTGCCAGAGCATTGGGGACGCAGTCGACATCGAAGATAAAGGGTCACGTCAGAGACTCCGGAGGCGAGACAAACTGCGCCGACTGCGTCACATTCTTCAAACTTCTGCCGAACTTGTCCGCATAGTGAGCAGTTGTTGGGGAAAAAAAGTTGGTCCGTGTTCGGTGGCATGACATTTTCCAATTACTGATGAGGGACGACAATTTTATTGACGCGCTCTGTTGTCTTCTCCCTCTTTGTCTTCATCTGCTTCTCATTCGTCTCCATATCTCTCGACTTTTCGCTCTCTTCCAGTCGTTCTGTGCGCTCTCTCTCTCCCTCCGTCCGTCCCAGAAAAATCAATAATTTCTAATAGATTCAAGACATGATTGAGTAGCAGTGTCAGTTTTCCACAGGCTGGAGGAGAAGCGTATTAATCACTGAAAATGTCTTTTTATTATTTTGCACCATAGAAGCATGTTGTGAGCCTCGGGCGCAGGCCGACTGAAAATCCGTGTGTGTTTAGGAGCCTTAATATATGATGATGTCATGTCCAAAGCCAGATTACCAGAAAATTGAAGGCATTGCCTCACTTGATGTTGCATTTTTGTTTGTGACAGATCATTATTACTGTTTGTAAGAACAACTTCATGTCAGTCTTTGAATCGCTGCTCGAGATCACTTTCGGCTGTAAGTCTAAAACTTCAGTTTGTGTTTGAGCTCTCACACATTGTTTTCCAGGCTCACTTCTCTTTCACAATGGCTGCCATAACACAGAATACATAGAGAGGAAAACTTTCCAAGCATTAAATAAGCTGTCGTTACCTGAACAAATCAGCTCATTGTACAGTGAAGAAAAGTGACATTTGATGAATATATACTTATATGCAGACAAAAGCACTTGAATAAACACAGAAACTTCCGTCCAGCGGCTCAATCATTAGTTGTGCAGAGCTAAAGTGCGCATACCGCGACTGCCAGACCGTAGCTTCAACATGAAAGTGTTCTGTGCAAGAAGAGTGATTAAATAAGCAACAGACTCCAGCGAGGTTCCAGAAATATGTGCACGCAGAGCTGCCCGACGGGCTCGCACGCACATGAAATCTTATTGAAGGCACTTAATGGGTTCGCTTCTGATTTTCCCGCTTCACGTATGGCAGCAGTCGGCAAAATCAAATCAAATACAACCAAGATTATGTGAAATCAGCTCTGCTGGTACATTTAACAGCATAGATTGAGCGGTTCTAATCACATTTTGTCAGACTCTCATAGGAGCAATGACCTTTTATTCTTTGTTTTACCCGGAGGTAACGTTCACTTTTTTGCATGTTCACGTGTTGGTCAATAGAAGTAAAATGATTTCATATTCAGAGATGAGGTTATTGTTTTCATGAACACTGAATAAAGTGACCAGACTAAGGAGTTTTTCAGAGGAGGGAAACTGCGGTTCTGTGCGTCTTCACGTTGTGTTAATGAAGGGCTGTTTTAACAGCCCTACTGTTGCAACCCTTCATAAGACAATGTGGTCATCTAACTCTTGCACAGTGCCACTTGAGTGGCAACAGCCGCAAGTTATTGGCAAGCTCATTCCTCATATGCTTTATGAATCCCTCCTGCTTCCAGCAGCCCTCCTTTAACTGATCCCTGCTGCACACGCCTTTCCACTCCCAGGATCTATTCCTGCCCTGAAAGTTGCCCACGACACACAACAGGAGCTGTGATTTTGAAGTGAGATTTTGTCAGCAGTGACGCCGGGATCGCATTTTCAAACCAGTTAGCCGGTGAAACCCTAAAAAGTCAGCCAGATACTTTCCCCTCGGGGATAAGGGATTCAGCTTCTCAGTCAAGGCCCAGACAGCAGCCTGGGCTCAGCCTCTTTCATTAAACAACAGCGTCTCGCTGCTCCTGCTGCTCCCCCGAAAGGTGCGGCAGGATTGTATTTAAAACTGCAGCCGGAGCGGCACCGGTGAAACTGAGGCAACATCCACAAACGCACTCACGTCAATTCGCAGTGTGTTGCACCAGAGTTGCAGGGGTGTGGATTAAAACGTCGGAAGGTGAATCAGCCTGTCTCTTCAGAAACTGGCATCACGCTCGGCCAGACCACGTGGCAGCCGCAAAGTCGGAGGATACTAACTGGCTCCTGCCAACGGAGCCCATTATCTGCTGGGCATGCACGCAGGGCACAAGGTTAAACTAACAGGCCTGCTTGTCCCAGATCAAACTTTGCTGACTAAACACACGGACATAAACAGCCAATGTTTCCAAATAGTGTACACTTCATCTTCTAATGACTTGAGCTTTAGGGCGTATAAAAATCATATAAGTGCAGCACGGACAAAACCCAATTTATTTTGAAGTATTATTATAATTATGTCAATGAATATCATTCCAATAGAGCATTTTTGAAGGATTTTACACTGGTAATTACTGCTTATATGCCTCAAACAATACGTCACTTCTTTGTATGCTACTTTGCAATGACAACCGAGAAAAGAAAAAAAAAACCTCCCATCAATCGTCTGTGACATTGAAGATGTAAAAAAAGTTCCATATGTGTCACTTTCTGGAAAAGATTATACTTGAATGAGAAACTGACTGATCATATCATTGGACTCAGAACACTGACATCACTCGACCTTGCCACTTATACTGAGTTTTTCCTTTACTGGGGAAGAAGCAACCAACAAGGCCAACTCGCCGGAGTTCTTTAGCTTGGCTGAATTTCAAAGGAGCGCACGAACCGGCAGTGTCACGACACCGACCGACACACACGGCACCAGCGCATGGATGTTTCAGACCAGCCTGACGTGAGAGGAAGAGAGAGAATGACAAAGAGAGGGACTCGCGGCTCGCATGTAAACAACTCTATTAGCAAGCTGTCCTTGGATGATTGAGAGCACCATGGCTTCCATGAGATGTCTTTATTCAGGGTTCCTCCTCACAACAGTTTCCCTTCATTAAGGCATCACAAACCCGCACAAAACAGCATACATAACAGGCTGGGAGAGTCTTTACGATATACCTCATCATTCCTCATACGTCCACAAGTCACCAAGCAGTATAGGCCCGGCTTCAGCTTCGGAAAATACTGTTGCAGGCCTTCTGTTCAGATGTCCATTTCACATTTCCCCCTTCCTTATTTTAATGTTCATTCCCCACCTCATAATCCCATTACTGTCAGAAGCCTACTTTGTGTCCCTCTGTGTCTCATGATCTCATTTTTCTCCCCGACAATGAGCTGGCAGTGAAATGAGCTTCCTTCTGCGCTCCGGAGGGAAGGGTGACGGCAGAGGGTGGGGGGGGGGGAGGATGAGCGACAGAGACATGGACTGGACAAAAGAAGAAAGGAGGCAGAGTCAAAGAAGAGGGCAAAGTGAGGAAAAAAGGAGTATTGAAAGATGGTGGTTTGGTTTTGAAAGGAAAGGGTGAGGAGAAGGAGAAGAATGAGGAACAGGAAACATAGAAGTGAGTGGGGGGAAAAATGAATGCATAAAATAGGGGCATAGCGAAGAGGTTCAGGTGTCTCCAGTCATGCTGGGTGATAAATACACGGCCGCGCTCATTTATTATCAACACTTTTCTTTCGGTGAACCCGTTCATTTCTTTTCAGCCAAATGCAGAGGCTCATAGAGCCTCTTTTGTAGCAAGGCGCCGTAGTGCTCACAGCTTATTGTCGGCTCCGAGCTCCACCTCCAGGTACTCCGCAGTCTATTAGTTCACATAAGACCGTTCTAATCTCTCCCTCCCCTGCAGCTTGCACATGTTCATCACCACTTCATCATCATCCAAAGAGCTTCATGCAAAGCGAAAAAAAAAAGGAGAAGATAAGAGGTGAGGAAATCTCTTTTAATCAACATGACCGGGAAGGGCCAGCGCGCACAGGAATGCAAACGTTTAACCTTGGAGCTGCCTTTGGTTAATATATTGCACCATTACATCCTCACACTGCGGCGAAATCAAAAGGAAGATAACACAACTTGATGTGAGTATGTGTGAGAGCTTGAATTTCAAACCCTCCAAACCATAAACAAGGATAGAGCATTTGTGTAATTGACTTAAGTCAACAGCAGGGAAGATATTTAACGTGGGAAATGTGCTCCACACACGCAAGCTGCATCTGTGTTCTCCTTGTTGTTGCCGCCGAGACACCTTCTATTACCGTATATCCAACTAACATAAACAGAGCATGCCCTTCCACACACAGCTGCTCAGATGCACAGCCTGGGGCGGAGGCAGGAAAACACAGAGACACATCATGCTCTCGTGAGAAACGAGTTATGTTATCTCTGTTATCTTCCGCCCCAGCTGGGCCTGGCGAGACGCAAGAGGAGTGTCGCAACGATCGATGCATTTCTACAATTCGCAGAGCCGGTGGACCATGTGCCGGCATGTGCAACTTACTTTTTACATGCCCCCCGCCTCAGTGCGTGCACAGGAGCCACCCCACAGTCGTTCCATCAAAAAGCATTATCTCGGTTATAGGAAGGTCAAAAACAGCAAAGGTCACAGCAGGTAGTGGCTGTGTAGGGAGGGAACTTTATTATGGCGTTATACTGCTTGGCAGCTTTTATTTGGCAGTGATGAAGCTTGTGTTGAGTCACAAAAACATATCTCACCCAAGTAGGAGGAATGATGGATTAAGCGCCGATGGGGTGTCTTGCATACTGAGCATCATTCAGTCACTGTACACTCTGGTGATCTCTGTAGCGTTTCTCTGTGCAGTGGAAGCGAGTGTTCATCAACCGTTTACTTTCTTCATTATAGAAAACAATCCTAATTACCAATTTAATCAATTTACATCACTTTGATAGAAAAAAGAAATGCCTGACAGCTGTTCATTCTTTCTTTAACTTCTGCCTAAACAGACCAAAAGTGCAGCGTGTCTTTACTCTTAATGAAAAGTTAATGAAAAGACTGCTTTTTAAATGTCTGAGACATTCGAAACTGGTCTTGGGAACACAAGTTAAATAATCCATGATTAAAACAATCTCAAGTTGCAGACTGTCTGTGTACACTTTGTATTTCCTAAATGCTGTTCAGACAGTGAACAAACGAAGGCCCCAACCCACTAAAACTCTCTAAAATGTGTGTAGATTCAATACTTTGGGAAAAGAAAGATAAAAGCTGAGTGCACTGACAAATGTGTCTGCCAGACAATTGTTTCATTTAGCATGTTTGCTTTCAATAATATACAGTATATTATGCTGTGTTTGTACTATCCTGTGCAAAATACCGGGAGGTATGTAAACAAAAAGTTTATTTTTATGGAGCGTAATCTGATGCACTATGCCAGAAAGTGTTCGCGTTCTTACCTTTTACTGGAAAGGCTGCTGTTATTGTGCTGAGAGGCATTTCATCAGCTCGAACTGATTTTATTACAGTTCAATAATTTCTCTTTTGTTGCCTACCTCAACACTCATGTCTTCAGTTGAGGGTTTTGTTTTTTCCCCACAGCAAAGACAAATCAGCTCCCACAGTGTTTCTCTTACTTCACCAAATTCTGTGTTGTTTTGCTGTGTTGTTTTAATGTTCCACTGTGAGGCTGCAAAGTCTTTGAATTCTCCAAATGATCACTTTTCTGTTTACTTTATTGATGACTCAGTAATAAACTGGCATTTCAGAGTTGTATCATCCAGTTATCTAACAGTGATTGACAGTGAATCAGGGGCAGAATTAATGCTTTAAATTGTTACAGGGGCGGAGCCAATGCTTGAAAAGTCACAGGGGTGGAGCCAATGCATTTGGGGTGGAGTTGATACTTTAAAATGTCACAGGGTTGGAGTTAAGGCTTCAAAATGTTACAGAGGTGGAGTTTTCATTTTAATACCCCCACTAGTTGTTGTTATTTACCTGTAAGTACTTTCAGTAAAACCTTTGATCTTTTGATTCTGGCGCTAATGGTTTGTTTATTTTGTAATTGACCTTGTCTATTATCTATAAGCTGCATGGTGGACAGCTTACTGTCATTATGCTAATAAGCTGAGAGAAACTGTTTATGACAAGGTGACTTTGAAGGCTGCGTCATCTGAGTTTGATGCTCAATGTATACGTACCCGATATAACATGAGACAGATAAGAACAGCTGAACTGGGACAGTGAACAAACACTGCACATTGATTACTGTGTAAATCTCTGTCGCTTAGCCCACGCCAATTACATAAACAAATTGTTTTTTTCAGCATAGAGAAATTGGCAAATCCCTTCCCTGATCCAGACCGCGGATAGATTTCAGATATGTGCACACTCGCACTGCCTATAGGACCACCGGGACCCCAATCCACGCTTTTATTGGCCAGGATCCATCATCTTCATCTGCTCTCACCGATGAGATGGGATCCCCTCAGAATACTGAACATTTTCCAGCCACGATTTAAGCTGCTGGACCCGTTTACTGGACAACAACCGCTTGAGACATTTCCTTGGAGACTTTATTTGCTGCTCAATAAGGCTGCAGCCTTATGTTGAATTGCATGCATGCAAAAGTAGTTCACAGACCACCACTTAAGCTTTACAGGACACATAAACCACCCGCTTCCTTTTTTGACATCACATTTGGCAACATGCAAAGTGATCAGCTCGTTTTTACACCTCCTGCTTGCGTGTAGCTTTCTGCACAGATGCACAATTCAAACTGAAGCTGTATGTTTATGTTGTTTTACACAAAGTGATCCGTTCACATTAGTTTTGCCATTTTCTCATGATTTTTTTTAAACTCTCACCATCTTCTAGCTGTCTTATCAGTAGGAGAAGTTTGTTTGGTTTGTACAGACTGTTGTTCAGTGATGAACTGGATGACAATGTTCCTTTTGGGATAAATGGAGTACATATTCATGCATTAGTATGCATAATGTTATTGTACGCAGACTTGTGTGCACATTCATAAAATGTTTGACCTTATATAGAAACTGAAGGGGGAACTGTTGAACTGAAAGAGTTAAGGGGCTTCAACATTGTCATCTGAAGTTCACCTGCAGGAGAATAATGAAAGTCAACGCAACGACCGTTTGAAGCCTTAAAAAAACAATGCAATTTATGTTCAAACGTGTTTCTTTGAAAGGAGATTTGAGGGTTTTTTTTTTCAAATTTTCATTAACCTGAAACCTAGGTTAAATTTAATGAACGAATAATCAAAGGTTTTGCTTGACTGTTTCGCCTCAGTCCATTGACAGGCGTCAGCCCGCATCGAAAGAACCCTTTTTCATTCTCTCCAGACTTGTCTCCTGTGTGATTTTACATCTTCCAGCCTCAGCAAAGACAAACAGGGCCTTGTAATGAAAAAGAGAAAAACCTCAGGGATTTTCAGTGACAGGTGGTGTCAGGTTTAGTTTGCGGCTTTCTCTGCGCACATGCACACATGTGTGCCTCTGTGTGTGGAGGCATGAGCGTGCACAGTGATGCGGCCACTGCATGTGTCTGTGTGTGTGCGTGTCTATTTGCAAGTACGCGGGGTTTGAAGGGATCTGGTGGGCTGTGGGGAATGCAAAGGGGGGATCCGAGAAGAATATTACAACCGTGGGACTGTGTTGTTTCCTGCTCTTTATGAGTTTCACGATTAGAGGCCCCTGGCAGTGAAGACTCTTTTAATCTCTGTCTCTATCTGTTTGGCTCTCCGTAGTTTTTCTCTCGAGCACCCCCCTCCACCTCCCTCCTTCAGCTGAGGCTAAATCCTCTTACAACAATTCAAGTTTGGGTTTGAGGTCCATCCCGAAAGGCAGGCTATTTTTTTGAGGTCTCATGTGCCAGACAAAAGAAAACATAAATTGAGACTTAGTAAGGAGCATCACAAATGCAGTAATTATTAGGATTTGAGTGAAGAGTGAGAGTCATAGAGAGACAGCAAAGTCCCAAGTGAAAACAAAGCGAGCCAGGGGAAGTCACACGTGTTGTCAAACAGCAATAACATCCACTCGGATAATTGAATTTCCCTGAAAGCTCTCTTTTATTCCCGGAGGAGAATTAAAGAGAAACATGTGATTAAGTTGAAGATGTGTGTGGAGAAATGGAAAATAAACTCTGCAATTAGCCAGCACATTCCATTTAATCTCAACGATGTTGCGCAGTATTCCCATGTTACCTGAAGCAGAGCCAACATTCAACTGAAGCAAACCCTCCTCGTAAGCACCATGTAGGCATCCGCCTGCCAAAGCGAAGGACGCCATGTTGAACGAAGAATTTCCCGCATCCCTCTTCGGATTTCGTGAGAGCCGAACAGTGTAATTGGTAAATACACATAATGAACGAGGTATTGAAAAGAGTGCAGGACTTCTGGCAAGGCAGGCAGATGAGCTCAAACAAGATCAAGAGGCACAATTATCCATTAGCTGACGCATGATTGATTTTACAGTGCCTTCAAGCAAAAAAAAACAAACACTGAGAGGAAGCCCGCTGGATGTGCCATTCGGGGCCACGACTCTGCAAACAAAGGAGGAGAAAGGTCTAAGGTGGCACAAAGACAGAACCATGTTCACAAGGAAGCAGAGGAGTCCGTCACAATATGCAATATACACTGATCGGCCAAGACATAAAAACCATTGACAGGCCGAGTAAATAACAATGATTATCTCATACAATGGCACCTGTCACAGGGGCGGATTTACTAAGCGCCAAGTTAACAGTGAATATTTCACACTGACGTATGGGAAGCAGTAAAAAAAACCTGGCTGAGCGCAAGGATATAACAAGAGCCAAACTGTGATTACTGTGTCTGAATGAGAGGTTCTCTGAAACAGCCAGAAATCTGCGATATAGTAGTTATTTCTACTTAAAGTTGACGAATTCGGCTGCATGACAGAGACCTCCCTCGATGGAGAGATCTTGAAGCAGGAGGTGAGCACAACGCTAAAACAACACAATCGTTGGACACAGTTACATTCAGTTGGATGTGGTGATTAAGAGTCATTTTTGTAACAGTTTCTGTCCAAGTGAAACACTTTTTGGCAGCTTGTTTACGCAACGTGCCTGGCTGCCTCTTGGTACCGCTAAGCGAGCAAATGTTCCACATTGCTGGCTTCAGTAAAACAATTGGTTTAATGCATCATATTCCTGTGTTGTCACAACAATACACGTTGATGTCTGCTCACGGAGGAATGAGCGCATACACGATAGTTGTTGCTCAGAATTCGTAACAAGTAGATAGTGACCCTCAACAGATGCACCTGTAAATTTAATCCATATCTTCTTTGACCCTCTTCTTATTGTTTTCAGGTGCGACAACCGCTGAACTTTATGGACCACCTCCATTGGCCACCTTTCTCTTTATGGCTTTTTCCATATGCTTTTGACAGATGGATACTGCCGCAGCCTGGTGGTGCTTTAGATCACACAGACAGATGGCTGCAGATCACTGTCGAACAAAAGTGGCTTCCAAAGAAGCCCTGTGAGCAACGAACAACATTCCTATCAACATGAGGAGCTCATTGGGGAACGACTGCAGAGCCGCCTCCTGACCCTCTGAGTGATCAGCTCAGTAATGCAACAGAGCTTCTGCAGACAGCGCTCGCTGTCAGGTCAATGTGGAGAAAGGCTGAATCCTGAGCTGCAAAATAAAATCAATGGTGCTTTTTTCCACAGAGGACTTTTGGTGTCTGAGTAAATATTGAAATGCTGATGTGTTTTTTTGAGTCATGAATTTTAGGTGTCCTCATTCTTGACTGAGACAACAGGTAAGGAAAAGCCTGCTGCACGGTCTGTTCCCGCCTGCACATTTCCAAGCCCACTACAGGCTCCCTGCCTTTGATTAAGCTGCCAAGCTGCTGAAGACGAAGCTTTTGGGTGCTGCCTACAGAGAGAGTAGAGGAAGAAGGATGTGATGGATCATTGTCTCTGAGGTGCTCAGGATTTTGCTTTTTTCCCGTTTTGTCTCGGAAAATAAAAGTAAGTATTTTTGTTTTCACCTCATTACGATACGACCACTTCCTGGATCCCAGCCCCGGCTTCTGACGATAAACAAAACAAAGACATGCCGCCCCTTTTTTTTTTTTTTTTAACACAACCATTTTGTTGGAGATGCATCCCTTGCTTGCAATGCATCGCTAATAAGCAGAGAGTCTGATCCAATTATCAGCACAGTGATGTAAACAGCAATGTTGGCGGCATGAAAACAGCCACTCTGGAGCCGCTTCCATATAGCAACGTGCAGCAGTGTACATAAAAATACTCCACTGCACATCGACACAACTACGGTACAAAAATCAATGGGTTTTTTTTTCTTTCCTTTATTAAATGTTAGTGAGTTTTGACACCTGCCACTTTCTTGTTTAGTTCTAAATTACCAGCCATGCTGTATTAGCTGCTGGGACGGCTCCACGGTTCACTGCCTCTGCACACTGTTGTACGCCTCAGCAAAACACAAGCCATCTGCAATTAGGTTCTGCTATTCTCTCCCACAATAATGGAATTATCTGAAAAAAGCGGGGGGAGATAATTACACTATGGCACGCAACAAAACAAACCAAATGAAGCATGGCATCAGCTTTAAGTCTGCTTCATTGCTCTTTGTGCTGATTCTGTGATCTGTTAAGCATGAATGTGAGTCAAGGCTGCAAAAACATAGTACCATGCACGACCACGTGCCACCACAAGATGAGGAGACGTTCTCTAATGATCGCCTGCAGCAGCACACTGACCCGCCACACACTGCTTGGTTCATCGCAAGTAAGCCAGCCTGTGTGTCAGATGGGGCAGCCGCTGCTTTTATCGGGAGTTCGATCGTTAAAGAGTGAAATGGATCGGCAACTCAAAGCATTTATAAATATATTATGGTGCACTCAGGTATCATAAAATGAATTATAGATGTAAAATAGTCAAATGAGTTGCCGGCTCTACAAATATTTACACAGTTTATAATATGACAGGAAAAAAAATTAAAGTTCCAGCACAAGAATCACAAAAAGCAGAGAATGTGTTTGAAAAAAGCAGTTAAATGCATTTTGAAATCTTACACAATTCTCCAATTTTCCAACTATTCATTCCAGCCCGATTGTCCTTCAACATGTCCCTGAACCTGTTGCGTAACTTAAACTAACATCCTGATTGGCCCTCTGCATCACAGTGGCGTTCCAGCAACACGTGGGAATCTGTTGAAATGGCTCAATTCTGGGAAACATCTCTCCTGCAGCTCAAGCCTTAAAGCAACGCTTACTTGAACGTAGCAGGGAAGCTTCCTTCCCTTTTCATCTCTCTGACATGCCGGTATTGTTCAGGCATACCCAAGATAGCGACAAACGTTGAAAAGTGTTCTTGTTCCCACTAAGGAGTTCAAGGTGTCTGACAGTACAGAGGAACAGTCAACACACGCTGTTCTGAAATCATCGCTGAGACATAAAGCAAAGCGGCATTAAAGAACTCCTTCGGCTGCTTTGGCCCAAAAATAGCCTGACCTCATCAACACTCGTCAATTGTTCAGTGCCTGAAACAAGATGTGCTTGACATGAGGAAAGTCTGCATCGTGCAACAGCGCCGTAAATATCGGAAGAAATTACCGACCAACAACAAACATTCGAGTGTGCGCATTAGCTCTTGTCAAATTCCTTCCAGAATAACCACGTTTTCTCCCTCTTTCTTGGCTGCCCTGCTGGCGGACGTTGCAGTCACAACCAAATTGACACCAATTATTGTGAGGGTAGTCGACAGCCAGCTGTGGCTTCCTGCAACCGGCCAAATGATGTCAGAAAACAGGCCATGTGTGCAGGGGTTCCTCTGATACATGAAGGCGCTCGCATGCTGACTATGAATGCGTGTCAGGGGTTACTGTTATTGTCCCCAATTGCACCTCAGGCAGTCTTCATCATGTGTTTATGATGGAGGATTGTATTGCTGAGGACAACTCGAAAAAGAAATTGCACCATTTCAAGTAATGAGCATCTACACATGTGACCTGTGCTTGGCCACAGTTTTCCCTTCAGAATAAAGATGGACAGGTGGAATATACTCATGTGACACACATGAAGCAACTAAACAAACTAAGTTTCAGATAGTCATACAAACAATAGGCCTTTTTCCACATTCAAGTGAGTAGCTCTGATGAATAAAGGAACTAATAAGCTTTTGTTGCACCTCACTCTGGTTGATTTCATTTCTGCAGTTTAAGCAAGGTGATTAACTCCAACATGAGGACACTAAATGCTAAGGTGAAATTTGAGTCTAATGTCGCTACATACATCCTTCCTCCTGAAGCCATTTGATAACAGACTGAAACATTCACATTCAGATGTTTGAAATAAATGTAAACATGTCAAATTCGATCCACAAATTATCAGATTATTCTCCGTGATCAGTTTTTTTTGGTGCCCACTGTTACCATAGCAGCGAGGGTCCGACACACGCGTAGCTGCTTCCCTGCAACCACTCATACACGTCACTTTGATAGATGGCATCTCCTGCAAGGACAAGCTGCTTTTGGGCGGTGCTGAAAACACTTCTACACGACGCCTGAGACCTGTTCTGTCATTTTGTTAAGAGGACGTGTGGCAAAATGCTTCTGCGCTGGCAGGAAATGTCCATCCAGGTTGGCAGAAGTCATAAAAACAAAGGCGGGCAGTTGACGATATTCACAGATGAACCTGTGACTCGACTGTCATTTACCCTTTTTTTTCACCCCCAGCTCCATTCACACAAATGAGCTGTCAGCTGGCAGCCCGGTGGACTGCCAGGGATGAGTAAGTATGCGAAAGGTATTTGCCAGATTATAATTATTTGCCTGAAATATGTGCATTACTTCTCGATACGGACGGCATAGTGTTTTCCAGCAGTGCTGACTTGGCACCCCTCGTATGCTGCCGGGTTAAACGCCCAACAAAATCTAGTAGCCTCTATTCCCATTCAACACATCATATATTTCCTTATATGGGCATTTTTCACTTCCCAAGAGGCAAACCGCTCGGGTGCCAGTGAGAATATGAATCACTCTGGGGGAAGAATTAGCTGGCGAGGTAGCTGGTGAAATATTAAACAGCGAAACACCAGCTAAAAACCCACATCAACCAATTCGTAGTTACCCTGCAGACTCAGAATCGTATTAGGCTTGTTTGAAAAGCATTAGATTCAGACATTTCTCACAATAGCAGTGAGTAATCAAGAAAAAGACCGAGCTTTTCCAAGCAAATGTCACAGGAACCTTAGCAAGCGGAGATTAGGGATGGTGGGATGATTGAGAAGGAGCAGGAAGGGAAAGTTGGCAAAGTTGCATGACATCAAACAAAAACGCACATTCAACAAAACAATCGCATTTGCTGAGGAATTTGCATGTGCTTAGAGCAAACCATATGTGAAAGTAGCGCTGAGGGATAGTGCCGAGCGGCATCGGTGAGGAGAGATTCATAAATGAATAAATAAACATTTTGACACTGTTGACTTATGCATGCGGCGCTCTCTGCAGCAGAAATAAACTCAGGGTTCTGACATGCCAACTGAGAATCCCTTGAAAGCCAAATGTGCAAATCAAATAGCTCCATGAAAAATGAATTCCCATCTTTCATTTCCACTCTCCAAGAATAAATCCAAGAGCAAGTGTGTTGTCTAATTAAAGAACACGCACGCACAACACCCAATTCCAAATGGGCTGTAATCATTACCTACGTTTCCAACCGGAGGGCAGGTCATTAAAGTCATTTCCAGCTTCCCTCCAATTTGTCTCATACTAATCTGTCAAGGTGACGAGTACACAGATTCAGTCAAGAGGTCCACATCTCATCTCACATTCACAGGCAGCCGACGAAACTTTTGCAACCCGAAATTCTACTACCTTGCAGAACGCGACAAGGCGCAGTCTTTACAATCACACGATTCTGTGAAAAGCATGTTTTTGCTAGTTACCTGTGTGTCAGAGACAGCTGTACATAACATAATGGAAAAAAATGAAACCTAAAATGAGTGTGAGTGCATGTTTATTTCACATCCAGCATCGTTTGTTTTCCTTTTAGTCTGGGACGCCTTTGTATCCGATAGCAGTCACAGCGGCCGCTGTGCCTTTTCAAGTGTAAAAACTGTAAACAGCACATTAGGTAGAATTGAAGAGGAATTTACACTTCACAGCGTGAATCACAAGCAAAGAGACAGAAAACAAACGCAAAGCACTGAAATGATTCCCATGTAGGTTACAGTGTCTTCGGAGCCAAGGGGGGGAGGGGGATTCAGGCCCACAAAGGATGAGCTTGGAAGCCAGAGAAGCAATCTCACACAAAGCTGCTGATCCCACTCAAAACAAATGAAAACATAAATAAAGTGAGAGAACAAAATGCGGGCTGAAACCTCATCTATGAGAAAAGCTGGCAAATCATTTCACCCTCAAATCACAACAGGGCGTCTGGGCTGAAGAAGATGTGTGTAAGAAGAGAAAAGCTTCGCTTCACCACTTTAAATTTTAATTGCCAGGTCATGTGCATAATCACAAACAGAGGGCACTGATGAATAGAATGCAGGCTTATGTAATACGTAATTATCTGGAACCTCCTTATGTGACCTCTGCCAGTAAACTATAAGGCAGAAGTGGAAGGCGAATCATCGCTCGTAAACTTTGCGAGCCACATTTAGTGGTAACTGGAGTTGTGAGTGTTATTAAGGCATATAGTTAAGACTGCAATCACGGTGGAAGAGACTGAAGTCGGTGTCCTGACGTTAACCCGTCTGACACAGTTACAATGTGAAAGAAATGAAGCTCACACGAGTCACAGCAGGACTCAGTCTGAAAAGGGGATTCGAAAGCGATGAGAGCCTCCTGGTTAAAGAAAGGTCAAATAAATAAAAACAAAATCTGCTAAACAATTCTAACGTCATGTGGATCTCACACTTTCCCTCTTGTTTGGCTCGGTCTTGCCTTTGATGAGCTGATTTTTTGATATCAAAACCAGAATTTTTCCAGTCCGTGACTTGCTTGAGGCTCCAAGTGAGCTGGGTGGAGCGAAAAACGTTACTGTAAGCAGTCTGTATGTCGTGGAGCGACTCGATGGATGAGTCGTGATGAAAATCATTCATGAGAATCAGACCGGCCATCTATAAAACTCACGGCAACTGTGCATTCCCGTCATCGTCGCACAGTTTTCTTAACTCTGTGGTGAATCTTGCAATTTTCCGTGACAACCTAAACTTATATTCAGGTTGGAGCAATTTTTGGTGGAAAATGACCGAAAAATGAAGTCGAAAACTGTGTATTGGGGAAAAAAGGAAGGAAGGATCATTGCATTTTCCTTCCACTGAGCACTGGTTGAAAAATAACATCCAAAAAAAGTCTAGCCATCACCGCGTTCTGATATACAAACGGACTGAGCTGCCATCAATGTAAATGTTCAAGAAAGTCTTCAGATGCCGCTGTAAGTGTGTTATACTGCAGTTTAAGTTGGTTGGGGAAGGATAATTAATAGGAGAGCAAACAGGAGCAGCTCAGAGCTGGCCCTTCGTTCTGCTCCATTAGAGGGAGAGAGCATCATTGGCCTAATGCGCCCAGAACCAGCTGCAGAAGAAGAAAGAGATGTCTGCAGTCCAAGTGGACACACTAATGAGCTGCTTTTAAAGACACAGCTCTGCTACTGGCCAACAGGCTGAGCCTCACGGGGAGAGAGAGAGAGAGAGACACACACACACACACACACACACACACACACACACACACACACACACTCCCACACACACACACACACACACACACA
>JASSRZ010000049.1:5432555-5448792 GCA_032164315.1 Malacoctenus gilli | reverse complement strand
CACACACACTCGCACACACACACACACACACACACACACACACACACACACACACACACACACACACACACACACACTACAGTGTAAACAGTCACACGCTCAAATGCACATACATATGAGCGTATTGCACACTAAACAATGCTCTTGTTACTCTTCAGTGAGGCTGCCTCCACAGCTAATGAGAGCAGGAGAGGGAACAGGACGCGAGATGGGAGGATAATTGTGCGAGTGAGGAAAAAAAAAAAAAAGGCAAGAAAAGTAAAAAGGGGGATAATGGCTGATGGTTTGAAAAATGTGACAACACGCCCCCACTGCCTAACAAGCTTCACAAAATAATGCAACACCGTCAGAGCACAGCTGATGCCACGACTCTTACGCAGCACATTTCAGCACATAAGCGGGGGGGGGGGGGGCGCCCTCCCTTGCATCCCACCTCCTGAGACTGACTTCCATTATTCTGCCAAGATTCGCTGATGATTGGACCACGAGACTGTTCAGAATTCAAGGAGGCGCACCAAAGAGCAGAAACATAACCCACAACATGCACCGACACACAGACTCACAAATTCAAGGGCAAGTCCATTATAGAGGTCTTTCCTTTAAAACCCGTGACCTGCACGGTCCCAACAATCCTTTTAATCCCCTCTCTCAGTGGACCACCAAAATTTCCACAAACTTACTGAGGAGGTCGTTTGCTCCTTTCATGCTCCTGGTGGTTAATTTGCTGTGCTTCATGATGTTCTGTGAAGTGGTCGAGGAATTGATTGATATTACGAACATGTCGCTTCGCTTTTCTCACAGGAACATTCGAAGGATACAAAATTAATGAGGTGTTTTTGCCACATATTGTTTTACAGTCACTCCACATCATACATATCTGAAAATTCTGCTCCCAACCGTTCAATAGTTGTCCTTGTTGCTGTGTGTTTATAACGAACATGTTGCATCAGTGTGGAACAAATGCACATATTTGATGGCAAGGAGCTGCACCACAGCATCAGGTGCAGGAGAGCCACACTACAGTTCACAGTCAGTTCATCATTCTTATCTATTGTCAAACCAAGATCCGTTTTATCATCTATTTGAAGTGGAACATAAGACATTTTGCCCTTTTTATGCAAAACTGTGGCATGGATTTCCACAACAACCACACCTCTGTGTGATGCAAGCGCACAATCATCCAGCAAAATAAATGTCAATTCATGGACTGATATACTGTAACAAAGGAGAGAACATTTGACCGGGCAACAATCTGTGCTTCCAAGGGGCTTGACTAAGTTTGCAGTCATATACAATTCAAATTTTAGTTTCTTCACAAACATCACAGAAAGTGAAATTCTGAACACAGGCAGGAAATCAGGCGCTGATTGAAATCCCCCCATGAAGGATACAGAATCCTTTGTGCCATCGACCACCTTTTTAATCTTGATCAAACAAATAACTTCTCATTAAAACGCTACCTCCACTCTGTGCCCCTCGACAACCACAGCAATTTATTTTAGTAATAGCCTCTTTAAGCCGCTGCAAAAAGGGCAATGAGATATAAAATTAAATCTATCTCCAACAATGGGACAACAAGAAACAAGGAAACAAATAACATAGAAATACAGAAGGAGTCATTTTCTATCTGCCAGCTTCAACTACGTATGGAAAAATTAATTCTATGGTCCAAAACTCTCAGTAAATCGACTGCAACTGAGGGAAGAATTTCACCTAATGAAAATCCAGCTCTCAATTAGAGCAAATCCACATAAATCTCCTTCTTTTCATTCTCGTTCTGTCTTCTTTCACTCCCTCTGTTCTAACTGACGCTCCAACAGGCCGCCGTCTGTTCTGTCGCAGCGATTTATCCACAGACGAACAGAGTCGTACCTCAGGACAGTTCAGTGACCTTGTATATTCATTGTCATAGTTAGTTTCAAACCTGCCTCAGGGTGAATTCTTCCAGCATACACACTAATTCAAGTATTAAAACGAGGGAATAAAGGTCAAGTGGCTTCACCGTATTGATGTATGAAGAACAAAAAGCAAAGGCCTGAGGTAAACCTTTGATAGTCCCAGTATCGCCTCGACAGACTGCTCAACCCGAGGAGGGTGAGATCGACTGTGACAGGACAGTCTGCCTGTTGGTGTATTCACGCAAGCCTCTTGGGAAAAGACAGAAAATACTCAATGCTGCAAATTAGCTACCTGCCAAAACTGTAGTAGTACTTTGGAGCGAGAGCAGTAGTGTTACAGGCTTGTACTAATCAAGCAAACAGCAGCTGGCTGAGGCTGACTGTTGGGCGTGTGACAGGAAAACGCTTCTCTTGACTGTCTGTTCTCTGCCTGTCAAAAAAACATCTAATCACAGAAGGAGGTTTTCATCTACAAAAGATTTCAGCACTTAAAAACAGGCACAGAGTTTTTGAAAATGGGTGACAGCTGATCGACTGACGGAGAGTGTTTCAGATTGCGTCTGCCCCCAATTTGGGAGGGGGGTGTCCTTTGGGCATTATTACCAGATCGCACCCAATACTGGAAGGAGTTTAGTGTATTAGTTTGCTACACTCCAAGTTGTTTACTGTATCTGAGAGGATCTGTGTGCTGCAAAACTGTGCCTGGGTGCGAACCAGCTCAGCCTTCACCAGAGACGCTGTTATTGTTCTGAGAGTCACTCATTCAGCAGAAATTGATTTCATTGTACAACAGTGTCTGCTGTGTTATCTCAACAACTGTTTCTCATGATGTGATATCGTTTGTTGAAAATAAAACAACCTGCCACAATACAGTTTGATGAAATGCTGAGTTGGAATAACAATGGTGGCATTTCTTTTATTCACGAGTTTGTTCTCTTGTCTCTTCCTGCATAAAGTTGCTTGAGTTGACGACAGTTTCCTGCACAAAAAACACAAAGCTTGAAGCAGCTCCACTGCAGCCGTCAGAACATGACGCTTCCTCTGTGCTGTCAGTATGTTCATCAGTTCAAAGGTATCAAAATGGGACAATGCCAGAGAAGCTAAGAAGACAGAACAAGACGGTGAATGAAAGAAAGGTCCGACATGCATAAAACTTTGAATGGTTTTAGTCATCTGTGAGCTTGGGGACATAAAAAGTCTGCGAGACAGACATCTAGTCAGACACACAGGCTGTTGCTGCTGCTTAGTAAAAGTTGCATAATCTTGCTCACATAGTACAGCGCTGGAGATCCTTCGTTCATTGTGGATTGGTGTGAAACGGAAAATGAAGAGTGGTTACGTTCTCCTGGTCAGACTGTCTGGCATTTCCATTTAATCCATCTGCACTTTGACTCCACTATCTGCTCCGATGCACTTGCCTTTCAACAAGGTAACATCAATTAGACCAAAGTTGTGACCTTGAAAAACCATTAAGTTTCTAATCTCAAGTTAACAAGATAATTAAGGCACGATCTTGAGATAGGAAGTATAAAAAAAGCAACAAAGCTCTGCTGAGGTCACAGATATTTGACTAAGGCAAGGAGACGAGACTGAATCATCAACTTTTCACCCGGTTAAGGGCCATCAAAGGTATTAAAAAAAGGAGTGATCACCGAAGTGTTAATTACCCGACAGGCTCTTTTAAAACGCCAATTTATGATCGTCTTGAAATGAGATGATTAAGTTGTGATAAAACACGATCAAAAACCAAAATCTATTTTTACCAAGGAAAGAGAAAGTCCGGAGCTGTGTGAAGTCGAGGCAAGGTATTGCAAATACTTTATCACATATGTGGAAAAAATAAACACAATGTTCATTATTATCTTTTAATCTTCACAATGATCTGATGGCTGACTTTAATGGGGCCCACCCCCTTGTAATCTCCCACACTGTGCTGGCGAGCCGGCTTCTGAAGGTATCCTACTGCTGCTTCATCTCCTGACAGGAAGTTTTGCCAGTATTTGTCAGACTACAGTGTGCCGAGTCTGAATTGCGCTCTGCAAGAGTGCCAATTGTAATCAGTAATAACCAGCCCCCCTGTTGTTCTCACAAAAGGGAGGAGAGGCAAGATTGTTTAGTGTAGGTTCAAATAGACTCTCAAATTGATCGGGGAGCCGCGATCCCAGGAGCCGACGGCTACGTACGAACATGCCTGTTTTGTGTCCGAGTGTCTAATTTTCCTTGTTGCGGTCCCTGAGGCTCCCTTCTAACTCATTCCCATGACAATACCAGTCAAGTGCTTGATATGCTTTGACCCACTCAAAGAAATAACCTGAACTGTCAGCGTGGACTGACACGCTCCTTTCTGCAGGGGCTGCGCCCTTCGCTGCTTTCACTGCTTCAATGCAGAGCAATTGGCTTAACCTGAACAAGTAACACAGGAAAGTGCGCAACACAGCATGATTGTTCTCCCTGACTTATTGGGATTTGGTGGATAAGTGAAGGTTGGGGTCGAACCCGGTGGGAAGCAACATGTTTAATCTTTTCTTCCTTTCAAGACTGCTTTAGTTTCTTCAGCAGAAGGTGCGAGGAAGCTTTACTGGGTAAAAAAAAAACCTGGAGGAGTGCACGTGTAGACCAAGATCAGTTGGAAGCACATGTGGTGAGGATGGTTAATCACGTTCATCGCTTTCTAGCTTGCCTTTTTGGTGGGCTTGATTGCATGTTTTAGGCCCAGAAGAAAACTGGCGGTCATTTCATGTTAAATATTTCATCCATCCATCCTTTCCTCCCTCTTACATGGGGTCCATGTGGGTTTAGGGTGGTGATATGGAAACGAAAGAGGCACCGACATCCAACCCCAAGCCTGGCAAAGTGATGTATTCGCTCCACAACTTTTCTGGGTCAGACCTTGAGCCCGTTCCCAGTCAGACGTGCCCGGTACGGCTTTAAAACATTGACTGTGAGGCTTCTTCATCTAATGCCTGGGACATCTCACTCCACTCTTCTCGACATGGAAGAGTAACAACGCTGCTTTGAGCCCTCCTAATTAGTTGAGCTACTCCCTCCATCGCTGACTAAACTCTGTTTGACCACTTGTCTTTGTGATATTATTCCTCCATTGATGACCCAAATTTCCTCACCATAGTTGAGGGTTGGAAGTGGGACTGATCAGTGAACAGAGACCCTCAGTGGTTCCTTGATGCTAAACTCCCCCCTTCACCCCAACAATCCAGCATAATGATACTTTATTGCTTCCAATGTGAATTCTGACTGTGAGCAGTGAGTTTGTCATGTTGAATTACAGATAAAACGAACTATCGGTTCAACTGGGCAGAAGTGATTTTCGACCAAATTGTTTTGAACTGAATTTAACTGATGAAATTAAATCCTGAATCGTTTTCAGCGCAGCTGCTGAGGGAAAATTGTACCAAATGAGAGAGCGCTTTTGTGAGAAAATGAACTCCAGAGACATGATGATGCTCATCATCATCATCATCAGTGATGGGCTGAATGCTTCAAAATCTAAATATTGAAGTCACCCTGAGCACCTGCTAATCAAGTTATTGTACATTTGACGTTTGGAACTTGGATGCATTTTGGACAAATTCCTTGGTCTGCTTGTGAACAGCAAATGTAATTTGCTACAGTTGTCTGACATTTAAATGAATACAAATCAACGGATGATTGACTGCAAATGTGAACTTATGAAACCTGCTTTGTAAAAGTTGAGAGAGAGAGAGAGAGAGCTTCAATCCCCGAAGTCGGGGAAAGAGAGGGAATTGAAGGTGTTCCGTGAAGCACAAAATTACTTCATGTGAAAAGAATTTTAAAAACATCAGGTCCTAAATGCCTAATATTTCAAACACAGATGTTCCCCTTTACATCAAATGGGGGAAGAAACAGACTGTGTTGTCCCCCTTCTTTTTCTCCCCCCCGTCTTTTTTCCTCTTCACATTATGGAGCCAGTCAGTCAATACGCCATTAGGCGCTGCAGCCGTGCATCATGTCAGTTCAGCCTAAGGTCAACGTGGATATTAACAGTCTCATTTCTCATTGTGTTTTCATTGCTCAGCCACTCATGAAAATCCAGGAGACTTGCTGAACTGGCTGTGAAGCACATGACCCCCGAGAGCATTGCGGGGGAGGAGGAAGTCGGACCTCCACGCACATAAATGGGAAGTGCAAATTTGAGCAGCGGACGGCATGATGGGACCATTATCTCGTGTCCGCGCACGCGTGCGCCGCAGCGACTGTATGGACGCGCGATGCGGCGTTGTAAACCACAGGGATCAGAGCGGATCAAAGGGTTAATTGACTGTTAAGCTTTCATGCTGGCGAGATCAAAGACTTTCTAGTCTCACGATCACAATCGGCACCTTCCTCGTGCACGCTGCATGCTGGATCCTCTCTGGCAAGGTCACTGCGCACACAACTCGGGATTTGTGAGGATTTTCTTGTGTGTGTCTGTGTGTACCTGTGTGTGTCAGTGTGTCAGTGTCTATGAGGATAAACCATGTTTCTGTGGACCGGGGCCAGGACAATGGATTTTTTTATTTATTTATCCTTGGTTGTCATGGTGAAGGCTCGTGTAAATGTTAACTTGATTCACCGGAGGACAAACATCCAAAATATTTGTGGCGACCACTTTTAGTGCTTTGGAGAACAAACCGCTGAACATAGTGTGTGTTGGACAAATCTGTTGTGTAACCTGATCGTCAAAGAAGGTCATGGTCCGGTAAATAAAAAAATAAATACAATTTCTTTACAGAATGGTTTCGTTTAAACAATATACACCCAATCATCTGTAGCTGATTTAATCACTTTCAATGTCACAGGTCTCCTGGAAAACCGATCTCCTTTTGTTTCTGTTCCTCAGAGTCACATTCTCCATTATTTTCTCTTTTTTTATTCTGTCGTGCACTGTTGTGTAAAATTAAACTGTTTGATAACGAGTTGCATTAAAAGAACACCCAATTCACGTTTCAACCTCATGACTAAAACTGCTGTGTTGCAGTTGAATGAGATCTTTAAGTGGGAATGTGAGTAACGTAAAGCATCTATTCTCTCCTTTGGCTGAGAATAAACGCGAAACAAAAGCAGAATGAAAGTAAACATTTTTTGGATGATAACGTGACATATTTTCTAACTAATTCCTAAAAAACCCAGATGTATTCCTCAATCAAATCTTTTGGACTCCAAAAAATGTGGATGACATAAAAATGAGCATCCCTGTCTTATTTTTTAGTTAAGATATAAGAGGACCCTCTGACTATATGAACTCCTACAGAGTCAAGTACCACTTTAATGCCTTTTCTAAACTGCATTGTTCTTTCTATTCTCCTTCTGTGCAAATGGTCCTTCCCTACACTGTAATTTGAAACACTGTCGGACAATTTTTGCACTTTTCTCCTAACCCCCAACTCACACCCTTTTGCTTGTTATAGTGTTCCAGCCTCGACTCTGCAGACCTGTTTCAACTTAATGGATCCTGTCTGCTCGTGTGCAGTTGTGTGTTTTTTTTAACAAAAGAGGCACAAAACTGCAACCTTCCCTTTCCGAGCCGAAGCGAAGGGTTTGAAACATTAAACAAACCAAAAAGAAATGGTGGTGTTGACTGCGCCACGCCATGCTGGAAATCATCGGACCAAAACCGAAGAAATATGGCAGTGTCAGAAGTGGTATTAGTTGGAAAACTTTAAAACATTACAGCAGCTGCCAACACCGTTTCATCACAGAGTCGCACTGTGACAGAAATGAAGAAGCGATGAACGAAGACTGAAACAGAATGAAAATAAAGCAACAACAAAAAAAAATCCTCCTGTGATGTCGAATGGAACTGCAGAGAGCACTCGACGGCACAGCAGTCCAGCATCGACGTCCAGTCCGACCGATGACGCGACCCGACCAGAGACGAACACACAGATTAGGATTGCAGCGATCTTTTCAGGACTATAGCGTGTTATGGATCACAGACAGTCAGAATCATGTGCTCCCTCAATGTTCATCAGTTCAATAGCTCAGTACAATATGCTGGCAATACGTCATGGATATGCTCCAGGTATTTACTCAGAAAAGTACGAAATTTGTGAATATTCTCTTAATAAATTCCCATCACTCATCATGTATTCGTCAGTTTGTTCTCAAACCAGTTCCAAACCACCTCTACTCGCCCACCATCTGTCCTGTGAACCTCCAACACATGATTGAGCTTAAATTCTGCGAGCAAAATATCTGAAATCTTTCCTTTTTTTCCTATCGTGTCAAAAGCAACTCGACCACAACAGACTTTACGACACAGTATGAAATATTTACCTTAGTGCCAGTGAAACAACTCAGAACTTTACAATACAGGCACTTTTTTATTGCTATTCGGACTCCGAATGTTTATAGTGGCTCTGTGTCTTGGCCGTGGTCCGAACCAACTGACGGACTGCCCCGATGCACACTGTGGACATCTTGTGCTCCATCTCGATGTCAGCTCGTAGGAAACAACAAACACAAGCATAATCCATCAACAACACGGCTGTTTGTTGAATAGCAACACACCGTGATGTGTAAAGAGCTCTCAATTTGACAAATCCCTGACCGAAATTTCGAATAAATCCAAGCTGACAGCCTATAATTGAACGCATCAGAGGGTTTAAAAAAATGAATACAAGGGAAAAAAGCTCAACAAAAGCTTGAGATATCAACCATCATTGCGGGAACACGCAATAGCAATTTATCATTTAAAATGAACAAATTATATGGTGTAACTTATATCATATGTATGATTAAAATCCACTCATTTAAACTACAAGTGAACAAGGAAGACCAGAGAGTTAAAACAACATAATGCGTTGCTTTTACTTCTGAACATTTGCTATTGCTGTTGGACTAGAAAAATAGCTCCAAAACAAAATGTACCAACGGGATAAATTTACGAGTGTTTTAGAAGCAGTAACTGTAAATGAATCCAAATATTGTCCCTCACTTTAAAAAGTGTATCCCAACAAATCCGACACTCTCTCTTTGTTTGTGTTGTCTGCGATTCATCCCAGCATGTTTCCATTCAGTGCTCACTATTTCTGGCTGCTCTGCTTTTGACCTCTGCCTGCACCTTCTGGATTATCTGCTCCCTATTCTTTAGATTCTGCTCCTATCTGGATTTCCTCCTTCGTTCCTTGGATTACACGTTTCGTTTCTGGCACAATCTGTTTCGTTGCTTGGATTATTCTGCCTGTTGGATTTTGGAGCGGGCTTCTGTCTGGCCTTTTTGTTCAGTTTTACAGATAATGATGGACTTCCGTCTCACCTCCCACTTCCCTGCTGTCGTGCGTTTAGGGTCTGCACTGACTTGTGACACTTCGTGCATAAGCAGATTGTTAAAGTGTTGAACACAAAACCAAACCCTCATGTCAGCTCTTGGCAAATATGACAGAGTTTGGAAAAGCAATGAAAGACACGACACCTGCCAAAAGTAGTTCCTAATTGGCATTACGCCTCCACCACTTAGTACTTTTACGAAAGATAAACACTCTGACAACAGACGCTGGCACAATTACAAAAGCTGAGATTCATGCGCACTATCATTACGGTTAAAGGAGTAAAATACAGTACACAATCAATGCAGTGTCGAACATTAAAGGCTGAAAGTGCAGGGTGTAAGCAACATTTTTCTGGACCACGCAGCATATTTTCAGATTAAACCAAACTCATTCACCTGCAGAAGTGACAACAAAACATTTTTATGTGGGAGCATGTGCTACAACGTTTTAACAGTCGACATTATTGTTTTTGAGAGCAGTGTATATGTGAGGTCATGCTTTTGAATATCTATTCGAGTTTTTTAGTGCCAACTGGGGATTTGCTTGTTTCACCACACATGTGTTTGTATTGTTTGAATGCTGCACAAGACGACTCTCACATTTATCTGCTAGAAGCAGGTGTAACCACAGAGCCTGACTTCTCAGTACAGAGGCTGGTGCCTTCCTTCTTCGCGCCCACAATAACTGGAAAGTATAAAGTCGACTTCCTGTTCCAGATGTTGAGGAACCCACTGAACAGATGTTTGGCCACGTGTGGCTGCTCCGGAGCCAGCTTGAGGTCATCCCGTGGGAGGTAATGGCAGGAACTAATCCGGTGCAGCTTTGTTGTTGTGCAGGTAGGAGAAGTCATCGGCGCTCTGCCATCTCCTCTGTGAGTCTGACTGCTTCATCAAACTTTACTCTAACTTTTTTAACAAGCTCCAGTTTATCCTGCGAGGGCTTAAAGGGATCGCTGTGTCTCCTCTCATTGCTTTTTGTTGTTGTGTGTTTTTGCAACTCTGCCGATGCACCAAACCGACTCTTGATGGCGCACACAAAGAGGTTTCTCGTTGTGCAACGCTCTGATCTTTACACTGCAGCAAGGCCCCCTTGGGTTCTCTATCATGCCCTGTAAAGGTGGTTGCTCCTCTGGAAAGCTTCTCATACAAGTGGACCCTTGAGAGTTTGTCTCTCCCTCCACTGGTTCCTCCGACAATCTTTGCAGGAGCTGTGGCTACGTGACAGAGCGACGGGACTGTGAGAGATTTCACAGCAGAATCTCCTCTGACAGAAAAAAGAAACATTTTCTCTCTTTCAGTGGAGCCAAAAACTCAGTAGACAAAACAGTCAGTCATGGTTCTTTATGGCTTGGATCTACTTTTCCTGCAACTGAATGCACTCAGAAAAAGTTAAAGGTAATAGTTATATTTCTCACCTTTCACTTTATGTATGTGTACCATTTGTTGATGTGGCAGAATAGCATCCTACAAATTAGATCAAATAATACAAATGTGAGCTTCCCACTTGATCACAGCTGTTTCCTAAAAGAGCTTTAAAAACTCGAATGTACCACAGCAAAGAATGTTACATTATCCCTACAATTTTGAAGACCATAACACTGAAACTTAGTTCCCCTATCCAGACACCAGAACGAATCCAACAAACATGAGGCAAAATGAGGGAGAACCCAGCAGCTGGCTGCCAACACAAATGTAGCTGCATATTTATTAAAGGCTACGCTCACAAACTGTGGATAGAAAATGGGTTGCCAAGAGAGAAACGCATGGATCACAAGTAGAACATGCAAAGCCCAAACACCCCTGTCCAGATGTTAACTGCATGTTGTAGTTTCTAAAGGAAAAAAGTTTGCGTGTTCCTGAGTTTGATCTGCCGCCACCACTTCCAGCGTCCCTTCATCTAATGTTTGCACGTTTTCCCTACATTGATCAAACTTCCATCCAAAGTGTTTCCCTGCTGTCACATCACCTTCACAGCGTGTTCAGGTCTGAAGAAAGCGCCACCAGGCAGGGTGGCGCTTTCTTCTTTGTAGTTTTGTCAGGCACCTCGGCCATATTTCATGTCAAGCGACAGTTTTGTTCCATGACTTTTTAATCACGTTCCAGTTTCTTGAGTTTTGTGTCAGCCTGAACCTTTGCACCTTTGCCTGATTGGATTGCCTCACGGTGCGACCGAACCCCTGCTCGGACATAAAGACCTGCCTCACACCTGCTGCGTGTCTCCTGAGTGTGTGGTGCATTTATGTCCTCTTCACCGTGCCCTTCATGGGACTTGATTCCTTTTCTTGAATAGGCCGTATACCATGTTTGAAGTTTCATTAGAATAAATTCCTCCTCGTATTTGTGTTTTTCCAGCGAGCTGTGCCAAGCATCCTGTTTCCTGCGTTCTGAACAGGTTTTTCACTATTTGTGGTAATGACTGGAAATATTTCATCAAGTTCAAGTTATTTCAAACTAATGTGTGTCCTTGGACAAACCAGCTTTCGAGGTTTGCTGGATGAGCACTGCAAAATGTACTTTAACATATAACCCAGGGGTGTGTTTGGCTCTAAAGCACCAATCTGTCACACCCAAAAGGAAATAGAAATAGATAGACTGATGTTAGAGTGCCATAAAATCTGTCTGCTCGGGTACATGTGATTCCATCAATCTGAAGCCAGTTCACTCATAACTCTCCTGTAATGATGCAACTTCAGCGCTTGCGCCGCGACAAATGTCCGCAACAAAACGAGACACGTCACTTTTGGTAAAACTAATGTCGAACAGAAGGGGGACGGTGAGCAGACCTGATAGATCACTTTGTTGCTACTCTATAAACGGGGAAATTTTGAAGACTGAACTGTCAGCCAACTCTGTGACATGTCTAAGGGTTTGTTTCACTGTTTTTTGGCATTACAGTGTCATCAGTATGTCGACAGACCACACTAATGCCAGACTTCAATTTGAAAAGCTTTTGAATTTCTATCAATCGTGGGATTCAATCATAAAGGAAAAATTCGGCTATTGTAACAGAGTCATCTGCAAAATCATTTGCCTGGCTGTCAAACTGTCCTTGGCTTGCAGCTTCATGTGAAGCACTGGGGTGAATTAACCTGGTTATAGGAAAAATCCCTCACATGTTTTGCACTCAACAGCATCTCATCTACGCTTCAATGTGTGAGTTTCTTAAATGTGATGCAGTTTCATCTGTTCAATGCATTGCTTTTGTTATCGGTGTCCTACAGTTTGTAGGACTCAGAGTTTGTCAATGCTCAGAGACAAGTAGTAACATGGGGAACGCTGTTGTTGTCGGATGGTTCGGTGTTAAAGCCAAATAGACTTCTGTGACTTCTGCGGTGCATCTGAGCGTGTGACAGATGATATGTGCATGTGTATGTAAAGGTACCAGTGTACCTGTGTAATCCAGAGGTCTGCTCGGAGTGCAGGACTGAAAGGGAATTACCATCTGTTCATCCTCTGCCAACATCCAGCGGAGGACTAACCGTCTTGCTCATGCATAATTACCTCCACACACACTCCATGAGGCCGAGTCTTTTCCACAAGATTGCCTCAGTCACTGCTTCAGCTCCCTCCTAAAGCCTGATTTAGCAGCAGATTACGGAATTAGATTAACACGGCCGAGCTTCAGGAATTGCTTTCAGTAACAGACCCCAGGTCAGCGCGGCACCATTCTCCCTGAAGGATCAGGTCCGGGTATCTGTGGAGGCGACACTGCCGCTGTGGGAGGATTTACAGTGGATGGTTTTAAACACAATTTAAACTGTTGTTAATCAGTTGCTTCACACCATGACGTCCCTTTCATGTTTTAAGTCCTTTCCATAAAGTGAATTTGACGCAGAAAATTTAAGAAGTACTTGTATGAGACTTGATTGGTTCTGCACTTGTAGCGGAAAAAACCCATGTTTCTGTAAGACAGTAGGGTGAAATGGCACCAAAGCGGAATGTTGATGTGGAGATTCACAGTGCATACTGTGTCTTTGGGTCTAGTCACAGAGTGCGGCAAGGTCTGCAAGCTCAACATCATGCCAGAGTATGTGTTTTTCCAGTCAACATAGCAACATTAGAAAAAGGCAAGTTCAAACTTTCAACTTTACTCCAATCACATCTGGCGTATTGGAAGCCACTAACTGCAATTCCCTTTGGGAACATCAGGGAGGGGCTTTTGTATCTGTAACCAAAGATCTACTGCTCTTGTTGCTCCTGAAGTCTGTGGTGTCAAGATGTCAAAAGCTCTCCGGGGCCTCCACAAAAAAAAGCAGTGGATGCCTTTGAGTCTGGCAAGGGATTAAACAAGCTCTCCGAGGTATCTAAAATCAATAACTCCTCGTAAGGAAAATCATCTACGAGTGGTGGCCATTTCTAACAACTGCCAATTTGTCCGGGACAGGCTGTCCTCGGAAATTCAGTCCGTCAGGCTGCTGGAGGCCAAATGAAACTGCCCCAAAGAACTCATAACACATACCTTCGAAAAGCTGTGCAGGTAACTTTACCAAAGCAGGAGAACACATATCAAAAGGATAAAGAAATAGAAAGAGTAAAAATGCCTCTCATATCTAAGGCTTCTGTAGAGCATTCGCACATTTAATTCCCCCATTAATGGAAGAAATTGAGCGACGTGTAAGCCTTGGTGTCCTCCATTGTTGTGGCGTGTTTGTCATGTCAGATAGCACACAGCTTTCACCTCACATTGTTGTGGCCACTCCACATATGCAGAGGCAGGACAAAACGGTGACACAAAATGGCAAGAGTCAAGTAGAGTCGTGTAAAGCTGAGTAAGAGTGAGTGGAAAGACACCATCAGATCGCTGAGATAGGTGGAGAGTCAGCCAGAAGAAATTGTTGGGCGATAACAATCAATGGTAGCAAAAGAGAATAAAAGTTTGTTCATTTTTTGACCCAAATATCATAGATTACTCAATAGATTTATTGTTTTTTATAGGTATTTTTAACTCGGGAAGTTTCTGATATGTTGTGTTTCCTTGTGCTGTACAATAACCACACTTGCTTTGTTTGCCGACAACAAAAATCCCTGAATAAATCCATTTACTCTTATTTTTTTCCAGTGTCTGGCAGTCCAGACAAAAGATGTGGAGAAGCTGGGCTGTTGTCAATAGTCTTTTTTTTCTGGCTAACAAGGATCACCACAGTTTTTCTGCAGTTTCTATACCAACCCTGAAAAAGAGACAGGAGGATTGGTGTTCTCGAGAAACATGACCAGAAAAGATGCCAAGATACCGATAAACTTATCACAGAGGGAAAAAGAGGAGGTGAAGAGGTTGTTTAGTATGCTTCTCCTGAGCTGTGCAAATGCTCCTGCTTTTTACTGGGGGGGGGGGAGGTGTCTCACTACCCGCATGTTTCTTTTCCTCTCCAGTTATTTCTCCCTTTGTCAACTTCAAAGGCCTTTCTTCTAATCTCCGGATCTTCATTCTTCTTCATTTCATCCCTTTCAGCTTCCCTCTTCAAGACTTAAAGTGGTCAAAGCAAAACAGACAGCATCCACAAAGAACAAAAACACGGCTCGGTGAAAACACAGCCTCAACATTTCACCTCCTGTCTTTCTCACTCTCTCTCCGTTCCTCACCCTGCGTCTCTCCCCAATCAAGCAGCGCGACCGCTTTTTACTCTGTTTGGGGAAACATTTGACTGGCTTTCATATCCATTCTCCTCTCCTCTTCTACTCCGTGGGGCGTGATGTATCACTCCTCCAGCCGTTCAAGGAGGAATGTAGCCCGTTTAGCCCGGAGGTTCTAGAGACTGTTGATACATTGGTAGCCTGAGGAGATCTTCAGTTGCCACTGTGTGTGTGTGTGTGTGTGTGTGTGTGTGTGTGTGTGTGTGTGTGTGTGTGTGTGCGCGTGTGTGTGTGAATAGTGAGCTACGAAATTCTCAGCTGGTAATTTCAAAACATGCTCATTAGAGCAAGATCTACAGAGACGTATTTGTGTGGTAGACATGCAAGATATGCACGGCATAAATGTACAACATGCATACTCTGCTCGGGTACATGTGTTTCTCCTTTGTCTTCTTTTTTGGTCTCGTGTGTCACTCACATGGAAACCTGAACACGAGTATGAATTACTCATTACCTCAGCAGAGCATCCATGATTGATTGATACCAATGGATGGAGCAGGTGGGAAAAAAACCTTTCCTATATTCTGCCTTACAATGTCCCTCCTCTACACACGCACCTCTCTCGCTCTCTCTCTGTTTCTCTCTCTCTCTCGCTCTCTCTCTTTTCCTCTCCCTCTCTCTCCCCCTCCCGTTCTCCCGCTCTCTCACACTGCTTCAGCATCTCGGAGCCACTGGTAGCAGTAACAGTCAGGGAATAGTCTCTGTTTTCACACAAAGCAGAGAGGAGCCAGCTCTAACGCGCAACACACACACACAAAAAAAGCCCACACACTCTCACACACATGCACGAGGAGGAAACAGGGGGTGGACAGAGGCTCCAGCTGTAGCATGTCCACTGGCTGCAGTCAGACATGTAGGAGGAGGAGGTGCTCTGCTCGGCGTTCCATGTCCGTTTCAGTCCTCTAAGCACCTCCCATCCCCCCTGAACGCTCGCTCCCTGGCTCTGCGGTTGCTGAGGGGCTGGCTGGAATGACCCGAGAGAGCGGGAGACACGAGGAGATGCGCTAGATGGGGCTGCCGACTGGAAGGACCCTCTGATCCTTGATATCCTCTCCTCTTCTCCACGCTGACAGACAGCAGAGCTGTGATCTGCCCCGCAGATGCATGCCCATATAGGAGGGCATAGCTGTGAAGACCGGGGGTCTTCAGCAAGCACAGCTTGAGAGGAGGACCACCACAGAGAGTCCAGGTAAGAGGCAGGGGCTTGCTCTGATGGATTTCTTTCTGTATTGATCTGTGCCGACGTGAAGGAATCGGCTGTGTGTCGTCTGAGAGACATAACTCACCTCATTTCTGTGATTCTCATCTGCGTTCAACTGTTGGTTTTGATTATTCAGTCAAGATTTTGCCGTGTGTGTGTGTGTGTGTGTGTGTGTGTGTGTGTGTGTGTGTGTGTGTGTGTGTGTGTGTGTGTGTGTGT
>JASSRZ010000049.1:5418318-5432455 GCA_032164315.1 Malacoctenus gilli | reverse complement strand
GTGTGTGTGTGTGTGTGTGTGTGTGTGTGTGTGTGTGTGTGTGTGTGTGTGTGTGTGTGTGTGTGTGTGTGTCATGTTTGTACGTGCCTGCTGTGCTGCTGTGCTGCATGGCCATTGATTAGAAGGGAGATGGGTCTGTGGATGAGAGCTGTAGCAGCATAATAATGGAATATGTCTCCTGGAGGACATGGTCTGATATCCATCAGGCGTCTGGGGAATGTCAGTGGGAATGAAGAGGGTACAACAGGGAGGGAGCAGGGGGGGGGAAAGGAAAGCGAGACAGCTGAGTGACTGAAGGTCCGTGACATTTCATATAATTTATGTGAGCGCTCCATCCTTTGGGCTTGTGCCGTTTTGGGACAACTGACCATTAGGCTTTGTTTATCCCCTCTTCTTTGCCTTTTTTCTCCCCCTTACATTGTGCGTCAGTTTAGTGCAGCTGGGGTTTTGGAAAAAATCCAACTTTGCCAAAATGATCTATAGTAAAGTTTAGTGATGTTGCCACATCGAGCCAATGAGTTGGTGTGGAAGCCCGCGGACAGCTGTGAAACTCCACTCTGCTGCATAATTAGAGCGAGAGTTAAATAGGGAGAAATGACATGCGGGAACAGTGTTTCATACAGGGGACGCAGGTGGAAATGAGCACCACGGAAAAGATGACATTTTGGCACAAGTGCTACTAGACTTTTCAGCAGCTGCCCCCACAGACAAGAGGAAAGGTCAGTTTCCTCCCTCTGCCGATGAATCTTTCTCCCTCGATCCCCTAATAATGCTCATTACATGACTTTAAAACGGTTACAGCGCATTTCTTTTTCTGGGGGATGTCAATGGCCGGGGCAGCAGCAGCCCCGAAGTGCATTTCAGAGATTGGCTCTGGGTGAATGTGCTTATGCAGGGGTGCCTGTGGCTGAGAGAGATGAGCTGTCCAGTGCCGTTGCATGGAGCATACATCACCGAACGCAGGGCTGTGGACCCAGGAGGAATCAACAGAAAGAAATCCATTACTTAGATGACCGGGCTCCTCTGATCTCATCATGTGGCTGGGCAAGTTATAGAGACAGTGGACAGGGGCAAATGGAGAGAATGGGAGCGCTGAGGCAGGCCGACGGACCGTCAGGCAGAGAGAAAGCACTCTCTTCAATGCCATGATTAATTCCAGAGGCTGTACATTCAACATATGCCAAAAATATCAATATTTTTCATTATACAGCATGTTTCAGGATGGATGGGGGCTGATTTAGGGGTTGATTTTAAAAGCTGTATTGCTACATCTATCTGGATGTCACTCAGCTCGACACATCAAACCGCTGGTGTTTGATGGAGTAGATGTCCGAGGCTGATTAGGTGTTTTTCAACAGAAAACGCATGTGTCGGTTGATCGTGGGAGTTTTCCTGGCCCAAAGTGTTTACACAAACCTCACGGAGAAACCTCATTAATTAAATTCACCTCAGAAACGCCAAACAATGACGAACATTCAGAGATTTCTGGCTGTCTAACATATCATCAACAGCACTCTGCAGCCCCCCCTCCCACCGTAGAATATACCCTGTGCTCTTGCTGTACGTTGTAACTTCAGATGCAGCTGCTTTTTCATCTCCTCTGTCAACTTCTGCTTAGTCATTAGAGAGAGCAGAACAGCCCCAAGGTTGTCGGCAGGAACAAATTAACACAGGTTGCGTTGCAGCCTCTGCTCAAGTGTACAAACTTGCCGAGCTGTCCTGAAATGGCTCATTTAGGATGTCCTCAAAAGCCACTGACAAATACTCAGCCCAGACATGCTTTCAAAATCCCATCAGCATCAAAGTAAAGGGGTCCGATCCACATGTAAGCATAACCAGTGGGCTCAAGCTGGCAGCTCTGCAGAGGTACAGTGAAGCACAGCATAGAAACAGACCTGGCGATAGAAAAATACTGATAGAATATACAAGTTAAGAGCTTTCACACGAAGGGGAACGACATGCATTATTTCAATTTCACAAACACTTTACACTGGCGGACGGGCGCAAGTGGGCAGCTCTGTAGCAAGACACGTGAGCACTTTGACGGATACACATGAATAGGCACACTCACAGCAACTGCTTTCCCCTGCTGGAGTTGATTGTAAATGTAAGCTGTGAGCTCTATTCTCGGTCTTGTTAGACAAAGAGATTTACGTCCAGTTTTTAGAGCCCGACGGGATCCAAAAGACATCATGTGGAGTCCAGTTAAACGGCAGAAAATCTGATATATTTCATGCTCTTTGTTGCAAGTCTGCAGCAGAAAATCTAACCATCAATAATTCTGTGCATGTTCCGTTTTCGCACGCAGACTGACGTAGTAGTTCACACCGCAATGTAACTGAACCTTGTGCTTGTTATTTCGGTGACTTAACTATGTATTCAACAAGCAGAGTAGCTTCGCCTTTCTTTGCAAAATAAAAGAGTAGCACATCTGGGCAGATCACGTCAGCTGAGGTGACGAAGAAGCCAATTTGTCTGCAGGAGTCCCGTCAGAATAAACCACGCTGTTCATGTTGAGTGTAATAAGGGGATTCGTCAATCAGTGTCTTTTTAAAAGATGCCGTTGTATTGATTCACTGACATGCATCTCGAGGTCGTTCCAACACAAACGACACTTATTAGAATTTGAACTGGCTGATATGGATTAGGGTTCTTCCGTGTAGAAATATTCAGTATTTACAACGACACCACAGTGTTTTCACTGTTCATCTCATCTGTCACATCTACAGCTGTACCCCATTAGCAAATCTGTGATAAAACTGGATTGACAAGGGTTTGATTTAATGATACGTTTTTGAGGTAAAATCAAATGGGCTTGTCTGCTCTGCAAGCGGAGCAACACTATTTTTATTGTCTGTCATTTTGTTTTTATCTTCGCAAAAATGTGACAGAGGTTCCTGAACCCGTCTAGTTCATTAGTGTCTAGCTGTGAATGCTAGTATTTTATTTTGAAGGCGTCCCAAAAAGAAATTGGGCTCAGAGCACGAGACGTGATGGTTACAGAGAAGATGGATTTCTGTCAAATCAGAGGAGAAGTCTGAAGAGCTCAATCCTAACAGTGATCCAGCAATTATATTCAGTAACCATGGAAACCCTTGCACTTATCAAGAATACATTCAATAGGCATCAGAGAGATAAATACAGTATAGATAGATGGATGGATGAATCGAGGGACAAATCGAAACTCCTACTCCTATCCCTCTTTCTCTCTCTTACTCTCCCTCCCTCTCCCTCCCTCCCTCTCCCTCTGTCTCTCTCTTTCTCTCGCTCTCTCTCTGTCACGCTCACTCACTCTCTCTTGTGGTCACCCCTGACAACCAGCTGTTTCTAAAACTGCGTCTGAAGGCCAATCTGCACTTCGACAAATCCTGAGATGCACGATGGGAAAAAAAGAGAATAATACACACACACACACACGCACACACACACACGCACACAAAAAAGCACACACACACAGAGTAATAAACTGGCAGTGTTACTGGGGCGATAAATATCTGAGTAACAACATGCATATTAATTGGCCTTTTGTGCCAGCACATTTATGAGAATCACGCCAGCACTCTGCATTAAAGTAGTGCAGTGCGAGGTCGTTACTGAAGTTGGACGGGATCCCAAACTATCAGTTTGAGAAAAAAAAAACATGGAAATGTTTGCACCTAATGCAGACATGAAACCACACACTGCACGCAAGAGTGTGTGTGTGTGTGTGTGTGTGTGTGTGTGTGTGTGTGTGTGTATGCGAGCGTGTGTGTGTGTGTGTGTGTGTGTGTGTGTGTGTGTGTGTGAGTGTGTCTTGGTTGGCTTGAATGCACCCTTACTTACTCAGGCAGTATATCCAGAAAATTCTCCACGCCTGAGTGAGCACACTCTGACACAAGCATTTTGCTCGCAGCCTCAGCGTGGCTGAGAACTCGTCTGCAAAACAAACAAACAAAGCGAAGGACTGGTGGTGGTTATTTACCTCAAGTATTAATGAGGCACGCAGGAGACTCTGGGAGCACGTCTGTGTAGACTGAAGTTTATCAGACTTTTAAACCCCTCTTAAAACTCAGGGAACTTTTATCATTGATGCCCATTTTATAATTGGCTCTATATTGATTAGTTAAATCAAGTAATGACAAGAGATGTAATTTAATGGCATTAAAACTGGTGTCAGAACAAATGTTTCATTTATATTATGAATTTTGACGCATTCCTAAAGAACTGCCTTTTTAAACAGCTATCCGTTGAGCATGTTGATTTATATGACATGACATTTCTCTGTAAGTTGATGTGACATTAAAAATCTTCACTGTGACTGTGAGGAATTAAATGGTACATCAAGCTTTGGCTACCTTGTTAAACTCTGATGTTTTGCTGACTCTCCTTCCCTGCAGGAACTTTGTGA
Organism: Malacoctenus gilli; assembly: GCA_032164315.1. NCBI lineage: Eukaryota > Metazoa > Chordata > Actinopteri > Blenniiformes > Labrisomidae > Malacoctenus > Malacoctenus gilli. The sequence goes on along the minus strand of JASSRZ010000049.1, from coordinate 5,428,068 downwards.
TGTATCACAGCATCGCTTTCGTTCCTTTTTAGCACCTTTCATAATTACCTACCCAGCGTGCTTCAGGCCCTTTTTTGCCAATTGAACATAATCATATGTCATTTTGTAGCACTTTTGAAATGGCTCATGTCACTCACATTTAAGAGTTTAGGCAGTCTGAGGTCATCCAGAAGTCTTGTTGCTCACCATATGCTTTTCCCTGATGACGTGCAGCCTTTCGTTTCAACTCGCAGCATACGGAGGGGAAAATGGCTGAATGAATTAACATAACAACTCAAAGAAACAACAACATCTCGCTCAGGCTGTGAAAGCTCCCGGGCCCAAATCTGGAGGCTTCGCATCCGCCGTACAGTAACGGCCGTATGCTGGGAAAGGCTCCGAGTCATGAACCGTTTGGGAGCCGTGTGCAGTCTTCAGAGAGAACATTTGCATTCTCGCACACATTTATGACCCAGTATGCCTCACCCACATGTACACAAACACACACAAAATTTAAAAGATCATGCTGTGTTGTTTTATTTGCAATACAAGCAGGGGACATAGAGATGATCACTTTAATAACTGTGTTTTCATGTTTCTTTTTGAGTCGCAATGGAAATCTAAAGGCTGCAGCAGACCAACCCATAGTTGGGTATCACTGTAAAATCACCTCTAACATCTGTACGAGTGTGTGCGCATCTGTGCTTAAAAGGGAAAACAAATGACTGCAGTGGGGGGTTTTTTTCTGCAGGTTCAGTCACAAATCAAACTCGCTTGCTTCAAGGGGATATTATTACATCAGGTTCACTTTCCAGCACCTTTCATTTGTTAACAACTAAAAAAACAAGGACATTAAACGTGCCGCAGTATTGTCTGTTGCAAAACCAGAGAAAAAGAGAGAGTCCCACTCTGCAGGTGAAGACAGTCTCAGACAAATAGCAAAGGGGCGAAGCTGCACACAGGGGGAAACACAGTGGGCAGGAATGAAGCTACTGAGAAGTGATTACAGTACGCTACGCTGAACTGAGGAAACACCAGAGGAAGTCCACACTTCATGTGCATCTGTGTGGGACCCCAGAATGAACTAAATCATTCAGTGCTGCCGTTCTCTCACCAAAGGAATGGCAGATATATCTGAAAACAGATATATTTACTTAATATTTCAAAGGAATTTAATGGATTTCTTTTACTCACTCTGTCCTTCCTCTCCACCACCCCTGAACTCCAGCACTCTTTTCCACCACGTTATTGTTATGTCACATCTTCCTCTTCACGCAATCTGGTCAGAGGTAAGAGATGAAATAGTTGAAGGATGTCGCACAATTTGATGTATCAAATCCAGTATAATTTGTGATGAAAGCAGAATAAAATGAATTTGTGTAATAAATCAGATAATGTATATGAAATGCAGAATCATGATAAAATGTGGTGTGCAAAGGGGGGCGAGACTTCCTATAGTTTATTTTCTGGGTGTCGAAGTCGCAAGTAAGCATCCATCAAGAAAAGTCTTAAGTGCCTTAAAATCAGCCTTTGATCTTCTGCTGTGGCAAAAAAGGAGCATCTGTAATTTAACTAAAACCCACTAGTTCACGCAGACAGTGTGAGTTAAGACTTAATTGCCTGATTTTAATTCCATTTACTTCAAATTAAAAGTACATTTATTTTGTGCGTTCTGCTGGGGAATTTTCCTCAAAACCTCCCAGAAGAATTCACGAGAAGTAATGGTGCACAGACCAGATGGAGGAGATGTAATCCTTCCACCTCCGAAACAAGTCACACCCCGTAACAACCGACACTTCTACAGTTTTAACTTGGGAAGGAGCGCTGGTGTCCATGAGCAAAACTTTACACACATCTCCTTTGTTCACATTGGGAATTATGGAGACATTTTCAGAAGCATAAACAAGATCATTTTATAAGCTTCACATCTGTTATCTGTCGAATGCAGACAATGAATAAGGGTCTGGTCGAGATGGAGAAAAACAAAGGAAATAGCCTTCCGAGATCTGAAAAGCAGACAGAGATGAAAACAACATGCACACACGGATGTGGAGCTGAAGGTGATTGATGATCTTTGTTTTCTTTCCTGAGAAACAGGAAATAATCACCTAAAAATGGTGGAAAGCAGAATTTCACACAGCATTTCAAGCATTTTTGAGAGGTGGTTCTGAAGTTGTTCGAATTTAAGCTTCTCACTGTCACCCAAAACACACACGCCCACACACACACACACACACACACACACACACACACACACGCACACACAAACTTCCTTCAATGCAGGCGTGGCTCCAGCTCCAGCAAAGTCGCTTCTGATATTTTAATTGTCTTGCAGGTGGAAACTTCAGGGTGAAATTGCTAATAATGATCATTGCTCAACGTGGCTCACTTGCTAACTAGCTGTCAGGAACAAAGCTGCATCGCTCTGAAACCAGACGGGCGTCTGTGAAGTGGAGCTGCCATACCAGCACAGAGAGCAGCTCTTAAATCAGGTCCCTCAGTGGTCCTGCTGCTTGACTCACAAGGTCCCACTTGTGATAAGTTTATAAAAGCCTGGGTGGGGGAAGGAAAAAAAATATCACAAGATCACTGAACTAGTTATGTTATTGGGGGTTTTCAAGCCTTAAAAGATGGAAATCTACGCTCAGTCGATCCGAGACAGATGCTACATAAACAGCCACAAGCATGAGCGGAGGATTTTCACAGCAGACAGTTGTCATAATTCAAAATCCAAGAATTTATGTGCCGAAAATTAAAACACCAGGATTCCGTTTCTCTGATTTTGCAGCAGAACGAATGTGCGAGGCATCACGTGACAATGTGCTCAAAAGCAAAGCTGTGGATTAACCAGAACAGCGGCACTCTTTGGTCACACAGTGGAGAGTGGAGTAACTCTAGGTGCCTGCAAACACACTTTTCAGTTTTACCAAAATGAGATGCAGCACTGCACATTTTTCAGTGTGATAGCAAACAAATTAGCAGTAATCAGTCAAGTCAGGAGACGGAAAGAGAAGGGAAAGGTACAGGAAACCATATCAGCAGCAAAATCAATTTCCGAGATGGCTTAAAGGGGAGTTCACACATGATTTTGTATTGTGTTGCAAAACTATTCTTGATTAATGGGAGCAGAGGGTTTACTATATCACGGCGCTCTGGCTGAGTCTGAGGCAGCCACAGTGGGTCTTTTCCTGCTTTTAGGATGAATTGTTTTAGAGTGTAGTTACTCTGTGGATGTTCAACCCTGCGTTGTGACGAGAAGTGTGGTTGAACCAAGCAGCACCTCTGCTGCGTGATTACGTTCAGACAATAAACAGTCTTTGTCTGTTTTGTCTGTTTTTTAATTAAGTGATGGGAAGCATCACAGAGCATGTTGATAAATAGGAGAAGCTACGGTGAGCCTGGATTAAAGACGGCGGGTGATCTTTTGTTCTGGTTTCAGCCCTGGAGATAACGCGCTGTAATATATCTGACACCACCCCCACTCTCCACACTGGCACTTCCACAAAATGCCACTGAAACACCGACCCCCCACCCCCCTTTTTTTTAACAATAGTAATTCGATCTACAAGGAAGTGTGGCGATTTTTCCCCCACAGAAACTAATAATTAAGCCTGGACTCATTCAATACCTAGTTCATTCTGTACTGTCCCATTTTGTAAACTGATGAAACAATTAGACCATTTTCTTATAATTACAGTCATATTTCAGGATTACCATACAATGAGACAAGAGACAGAATCATTAAAACGGTTCCAACAGTGCAGAACTCCGAGAAATTCTTTCCACGACTGTAGAAACGTCGTCGTCTCAAAGGACAGAAGCTAATGAGAAGGAAAACTCAGGGAATCTCTTGGTACTTTTGATTTTTTGGAGTTAAAAGGAAAAAAACGTCCGAGAATTCATCTCAATCTGCTGTTATTGTCTTTCAGTGGCGCTTTGGGATGTTTGTCTGAGGAGCTTTCTGCTGCCTCCCTGAAGCAGCGTGAACCAGAAACCCTCCTTTATAGTACAGGATTCCCAGGCGGTGTTCACAGGTGGAGGTGTGTGTGGGACTGAGTGAAAACAGATATTCTAAACATTGCTGTAAATGGGAACATCCAGCTCACATTGCAATGCGATGTATTAGTTTATGGTCTGAACAGCCACTTTCGTATGTCATGATACGGAACAATTGTCAGAGCAATAAGCGGCATCAGAACGGAAGTATCAGAAATACACCGCGCAGGAGATATTCACACTTATTCAACACGGAGACTTGTCATTTATCCAACGACCGTTGTCTGAGCACACATTCTATACGACTTGCTGATTCTCTATAAAGGATCTGTAGGAGTGGAGACACTGAGAGCAGCCTCATACAGATCATCAATTTAGGTCACTACAATGTGGTTTCAGAATCAGAGTCATCACTCTGCTTTTTGCTTCTGGAGTAAAATCTTCAGGCCCGCAACAGCAGTTGCAGATTCGCAGCAGGTGAACTAAAACTACAGTGGAGCGAGCAGTGGGTAAAACATTGTCTCGAAGACACAGAAGCAAAGTTTTACCTAGATGTTGCTACAATGATGACTTCACCATGCTGCGATAAGACGCAGTTGTTATGGATTACCGAAACTGTGTAGAGTCAAGCTGAGCACAGTAGAAATAGTAAAGTTCTTATCTTGTTTTCAAATGCTTGACTCTTTTCAGCTGTGAATTTTTTCCTTTTTCATAATTACATGGAAAAACAAGGTCCTACGAAGTCCCTGTAGAAAATGACCAATTTACTTCGCTACATGTCTTTTTCTCGCCATTTACATGCATTTTCAGAGTACACATAAGGCTCAAGAGGCGATGAGAGTGTGGATTTAACTTTGAGCCAACTGTGCTGAGGCAGACGGTGATATTTCCCTGCAGATTATGAGGCATCCTCGCACAAAGCCTGGCTAGAATCTGTAGTAAACACTACGTATCTATGTACAAACATGAGCCACAGATTTGTACTCGGATGTTACTTTGTCAGGTTTTGCTGGAATCTCACTGATTGCCTGTGAAACTGAATAGTTTTGAAAACCACACAGAAAGGGTTTATTTTCATCCACGGACTGTTTTCGGGGGGTTGTAGCTTTCAGCCCACAGGTCTGTTTTCACGCGGGCTGCATTGTGTTTGTGAGCGTGCAACTGTGTGTTTTTTTTGTGCGCGTGTGCCGTGCATGAGTACGCACCGCAAGGGCAGCCCACGAGGAGTTATTACAGTAAGAGAGAGACTCTACCCAACCCCTCCCAAGCACCAAGAGATGCACGCGCTTACACAGAGACTGACTGACACAAAGGCTTCAGCGACACCAGGATTGTGTGGGGGTGCATTCATTCTCCTCAGAGAAGACTAATTTAAATTTTTAATGGATTCAGACTCTTTGAGGAAGAAAAAAAAAGAGGGAGAAGTGCCTTCACTGAATGCTTATAAGCCCGCACCCTTCACCACATCTAAATTTGTACAACCCCAAGGGAAGGACGCAGCCAAATATTAACATTTAATGTAATTGGACATACTAAATGTGGTATTATGCAGAACATGTTCTCACGTAAAAAGCACTCTGCCATGCTTGAATGAGTGACTGAGGATGAAACCTCAGTGTTGGTTTCATTTATTTTAAAGGTTACTCTGAACATGTCATGAAACATGTGTCCCCAGGAAAGCACTGTTATTCATCCATCTATATCTCTTCCCATCTATTTCACTTTTTTGTCCATCTCCCTTTTTTTATCTGATGACTTTATTTCACCATATTTGTTAAAATGCAAATATCAAACACAGGACAAAACCCAATGGATCGAATTACTTCGTCACAACATTGCAAAAAACAGAAAACACTCATCAGCTAAGTTAAATCTCGCTCTTTACTCAAAGCAAACAATGCATTTTGATTTTTACTCACCGAATTAAAAATCCAAAGCACGTCGATTTGTTTACATTCTGTAAACTGCGTATTTCCAAATATTTGTTTGATGACTGTGATTGTAAAGCTGCAACACCAAACAAGAAGCCAAGTAATTGTGATTCCAAACCAGAAGAGCGGAGAAAAAAAAAAACCCACCTATTTGTTTGCACACATTGAAACAACAGAGAGAAAACCTGGCCAGAAAAGCCCAACCATCATTACTACAGACACAGAATTACTGGCATTTGTTTCATAAATAGAAATGATTATCCACCCTGAATCATTCCCATTTGTTGAGCTGATGGACTCAATGAATGGACATTCACAACAGAGACACGCAATAATATAATCTGCAAATATACAAACAATCGAGGATGGTCTTTGACATGATGAGAAACACGCACGCGCGCATGCACACACACACATGCACGTACGCACGCACGCAAAACAAAAGCATGACAATTAAATCTTGCATCTATCTCATCGTCAACGTCACCTTGAAATGATTCATGAAGACTGACTTGACAACAAGACACAGTTTGCTGGCATCAGTGAGTTTTATGACTTCTGCAGACCTTTCAGAAATTCCTTATTGTGCTTTCAGTGTGTTTGATGATTGACATAATTCACAGCCCTCAATATGTGAAAAACAAGTAGAAACATCAGATGTATTTGGAATAATCAACCTGAATGAGTTATCTTTCAAAGTTACTGGCTTGATAATTCAGGCAACTTTCTGTGTGCTCGCGAAACTTTGCTTGCAGCCAAGACCGAAAAAAGAAACACACAGAAGTTTTGTATTAAAAAGCCTCAAAGATAAACTCATCACCCGACAAACTGTCAAACTTCATATTAACTTTATATAAACTTTGGGGAGTGTTCTTGCAAAGAAAAAGGGGGACTGTGGGATTCATCCCGGGAGAATGACTTTATAAACAGGAGGAATTGTTCTCTGCAGTGCTCATATGGGCACTTGACTTGTTTGGAGAAAACTTGTTGAAAACCCACATTTAGATCTGCCAGCCGTTTTCTCCCAGCTGCCTTTTCTAATGCATTCATCCACAGGGGAGCCAGCAGTCGCCTATCATCTGTAACCCAATACTTAATGCTAATACTTGACTTAACTTATGGTAATGTGCAATTTGAATTCAAAGTGGATAGTCCAAGCCCCAAATGTAACCCAAATCCCCAAATATGACTCACAAAGAACTTGTCAAAGTGAAGAGTTCAAACAAAGTGCCAACACTTTGGAGTTCGGCTCTGATCTTGCTACTGTTGCGGGGACATTCATCAGCCTCACGCGCCGCGCGGTCCATAGACCTGCGACACACAGCAAGACATTGAGTGAGTCATGCAGGAATTAGGGTCATCCTCCCCTGATATCTTCTCCCTCCTGACATTAGCTAATGGTTACGGCCTGGCTGGAAGTCTTTTAGTCTGATTTATAAAAAAAAAAGGTGAATCACAATTTATCTTGTGTGGGAGTTTTATCGTCTTTAACTGATCGTGGTTTGATCCGCTGAGGGCCACTGCTGAGACGAAGCTCTCGGCTGGTTAATTAATGGTCTGCAGGTAATGGGGGCGTTCCGGACTTCAGCGAGACGTGGAGAGCATTCTCTGAAGAGGGATCGGCCCGTAATGAAGGGCGCTTAGACCACCTGCCAGGAGACTTGAGCCATGATTAAAAGACACCCGACAAACACAGATTCATCGCAGACGTATCGCCGGCGCGGGATGGATGTTCGTGTGATTTCGAATGTCCTTCCATCGCTACACTTCCTTTATCCTCTCTCCAAGTGCAAGAACAAGAGATTTTGGAAAGCCACAGAGGACATGCTCGCCTATCCTATCAGTGATAAGATGATAGAGTATCATTCTGCGAGGGGTGCAGCGGTGATAGATTGTGCTTTGGCTTCGTGTGTTTTCATTTAGCTGCTCCAAGGTGAGAAAACCCGGATTCAGACGAGTCCTCCGCTAATGGCCTGTCATTTGTCCTGGGAATCCAGTAAACACTGGCTCGGAAAAATTACACTCCAGTGCATGTTGCCTCTGCAATGTGCTGACAACACATCTCACAACAAAAACAGTGGATGAATAATGCACTTAGTAATGCAACGAAACAGTCACAATAAGATAATATGAATACATAAAAGCCAGTTGGGATATCTGCATATCAAGCAAAGTCTCCAGTGTGTCGACTGCAATCAGCTTTTTTGGAGTTTGCAGCAGCAACAAACAGACGGACATTTACTTTGATTAAGCTGGTCTGATCCAGCCATGTTGTACAATCGCAGCTGCTGATCAGCATATTTTTCTTTACTCAAAAAAAGCCCCAGAAACATTGGACTTAATCAAGAGTTATGAAAGGGAATAAAGCCAAAGAAAAAGGAGCAGTTACATCGCTTCCTGTGTATTTTTTTTAAATGTATGCAAATGAAATTTATTCATGAAAATGCTTCAATCTTGGCAAGTATTCATGTTGAGGTGAAAATTGCCTCCGGCCTAATAATTGTGTCAGTGAGCTTCTCTCCTTCCCGCTGAATTTGGTAAATCTTGTTGTTTGTCGTCTAAAACTGTCACACTTTTCACTTCAATCAGCATGTCATCACTGTCTCTTCATATGTTTTTGCCTCTTTCAACAAGCGCCGCAGCTGAATATGTTAATTTCACTCCAGTTTGTCTTGGAGTTGTTCTTTCCAGTGACAGAACTTGACTTGAATTTTAAAGTGAATTCTCACAGAAACATTTCTCTCTTTGAAAAACATCTCCTCACTGAGTGATTCATGCACTTTTTTCAATAGAGGTCTAAAAAGTGTAGGATAAAATAAGAATTCTTTGTTATTTATTTTAACCTCTTTCATTGGTTTTTATTGTTAATGATGGTGTTGCTGACCGGAGCTCAGATAACCACAAATCGTATTTTATTAGTGTAGCTATGAGAGCTCAAACGAAAACTTTTTACCAAATCTTTCTTGTAATTTGGTCTCGAACGGAAGTTCAATCGCTTCTATGACCAATAAACTCCCTTTAAAGCTTCAGCTGCTATCCATTTTTTTCTATTGTGGGTTTTTTGCTCTAAACTCGGTGACTCTAAAATAAACTTTCTAAAAAAAGAAGTGGTAAATAAGACGTTAAAAGAATCTGAGAGAAGAAACTGTGACGCGGGACGGAGATTTCTAAATTACAGAGAAGTATAGTTGACTGTATCTTCTTATGGAGGGAGTGTGGCTTTTGGAAACTCTAGCGCTGAATACCCATCTGGTGTTGTGATACTTGCAAGAGTTGTTAAGATTTGCAAGAATTTGACTGTATGTCTCAGTTTATGTAACAAGTGAACATGTGAAACAAGCTGATGATGGAGGAAGAAGTGGAGCCGCATCCTGTTGGTAATTCCGGTGTGAAATTTGCTTGAACGTCACCATGACTCCTCATCATCTACTAATTAACATCACATCACATTTCTTAGTCATGATACAGGGATGCGAAAACAACCCGTCTTGTCCAGATATCCGACAACTTTATCCCTGCGGCAATTTAAAGGCGCTAACACCACATGTAGCCAATCTCAGCAGCCGAACGGTGCGCCGGGAGAAAGGTGCTGCTCCCAGCTAAAAGCTTTAATCTGTCTCACACCTGGATAGAATGGCCGAGGCCAATAACTGCGTCCCTCGCAGGCTCATCAGTCTGTCAGACAGTTAATCGGTATGGGCCCCTGCAGGAGCCCTGAAGCTGTGCTGTATGTCACATGCAGCCCTTTTATACCTCATACAAATCTCCAGGTGGGGGGGGGGGGGGGGGGGGGGGGGGGGGGGGGGGGGGGGGGGGGGGGGGGGGGGGGGGGGGGGGGGGGGGG
>JASSRZ010000049.1:5398345-5416632 GCA_032164315.1 Malacoctenus gilli | reverse complement strand
CACACACACACACACACACACACACACACACACACACACACACACACACACACACACACACACACACACAGATTGTTTCGCATCCATCCCTCTTTGACTGACAGCTTCAGGGCCTGTTTGAATGAGAACTCCTCCTCTGATAACTCAAGGGGAAATAGGTGAAGGTTTCAAAAATCTTTCCAGGCCTCAGCTGACAGGCTGGCCACCCCGCTGTGATGCATGGAGGGCGCCGCCTTAATGTGACTAACTGCCTTAGGTTTTCACTCTCAGAGGAGGCTCCAAGGCTGAACTGTGATGAAAAAAACTGCACTGAGAACACATAATCTCAACGGCGCAGTAAAAACCAGTATATCTAACAAAGTACTTCGTACAGCTCAGCAACAATCGTCCGATTCAAAGAAAAAATAAACTATTTCCTCTGAAACTATAATCTGTGCTTGGAGAAAAGCTGAAAGCACAAACAAATTATTCAGCAGCTCCTGTGTTTGATAATCTGCAGAGTAAAGAAAGCTTGATGCGTGTTCTACACCCTAGAAAATAAAACATCTTGTAAATTTCTAACAGAGTCTGTTTTTTTGTTTTTCGCTTTTCAAAATGCCCAAATGATGAACTGCTAATGCTAATGCCGTGAGTGTGGGTGATGATTGAGTTTTTTTGTGCGTTAAAATATCAGCCTTTACTCGTGGTGACTGAATAGGCACTCAAACTGTCAAAGTATTTGTTCTGATTTGTTCTGCGTGGTGAAAAGTAACACAACATCTCAGTGCTTCACTAGAAAACTTTTGATCAATCTCCAACTTACTCTGCAGTTTGCAATGATTCGTTCGTATTTTTATTTAAACTGAAAGTATAGTTTAAGTTGGGTTTTTTTTGTCTTTTTATGAATGATAAAACTGATGTTTTCTGTCCACCAATGGTCTAAAATTAACGTGGATCATGTAGAAGCACTTCAGGAAAGAGTGGGATTTTACTCAGATGACTTCACATGTGTAACCCTGCACCCTGTGAGGAAACGCCTCAAGAAGTCAGCTTCAACATTTTAAAGCGAAGAATTTCAGATGAGAAAATGTACAGATCTGACAGCTGAAGATTTGCGGGCACAACTGGGACTGCTCAAAGGAAAAAGGGCAACTTTGACGTATTGATGCAGAGTGGGGGCATGGTCCGCTCCGCTGCCACGAATCAATGCTCACCTCAACCTCCAACATTTCAAGTGCGCACAATCCCGAGTGTGCCGGTTCGATCCGGCTGCTTTTCCACTGTGCTCGCAGCGAGATAGCTTAAATTTGTGCCTGTGCCTCCTTCTGTTCGAACGTTGGGTAAGCCTTAGTGGTCCAGTGCAGGTGCTTTTAATGATCTCGGTTTTATGGTGCTTCGTAAAGCATGACGTTAAAGATGCATGACAAGAATGCTGAGGAGGCAAAATGATGCGGTGCACAGGATCGGCCCAGCACCACCACATTTTCTAATCACGGACCGCGTGAGCTCCTCCCATTCCTCTCTGCAAATTTATGGTTCCTGCTGAATGCAGGGGGAGCTGTTTTGCATGTATTACCCATCAGCCCCGAGGACAGCACTATCGATCACCGATTTGTTCACTGGTTTGTAACTGCATGAACTATGCGGAGGAAAAATGGAAGAAGACAGAGCAGTTTCTGCATTCATTGTGAAGTTTCTTGCCCGCCTTTTGAATGGAGTCAGCCCACCTCAACTGCCAGGATCACATCCCGTAACGAATCTCATTTCATAGGTGTGTGGTTAGAGGGCTGGCCTCAAAGTGTAAGCCACATTTGTGGCCCACTTTTTGTACCGTATATTAGATTTGAACCTACAGAAGAAAACCGTGTTTAATTCTTGGACACTGATCATGGACTTAAACTGTAGGTCGTATCGTGGAAATGCCTCGCCGCACAATGACAGCTGCATCTCCTTTAAAGTCTGAACCCGTTTGCGTTTCTTGATGAAATAGGAGAAGCAGGTGCAACTTTAATTAGGAAATCATAAAAAAAATCACTTCACACATAGTAAATTACTCTAGAAGCAGAAACTCTGACGAGAATTTTAAGAAATCGAGCACAAATGGCCAAACTATTACATATTCATGAAGGTTAACATGCTAAATGGTAGTAGACAGACCAGTTTGTGCAATTTTTGCTGTTAATTCAGGGTCTCACACTTTCAACTATCATATCTTATACTTTTTCGCATTTTTTTTCTCAAAAAACACTGACGCTGTTTCAGAAGCTGGGCAACTGCCAGACTGCTCTTTGCAATCCCCCACCAACATGCATCTAAGCCTCTCCATTGATGATCGAGTTGCAAACTGTGTGGCATTTACACAGCCTTAGCTCACGCCAAGATGGCAGGTGTGAGGTAGTTCCTGCCAAACTGTGCTGAACATGCCTTGTTAACAGAGTATTAGCCTAAATTTTTGTGAAACGAACATAAAGATTAACTAAAATTTATATTTACAATGTAAATATAATTTCTTTACACATTATTATGCAGTAACAACACAGCAACAGGAGTTAAAAAAGTCACATTGGGTGGCTTAGTAACAATATTTTGTTTAGAACTGAGCATCACTGACAAATGTGTGAATTACTGACTTGTGACTGAGAGAAAATGAAGAAGAATCCCTACTAATGAGTTGATACAAACAAAAATGACAACATAACGTGACAAAACTCTAGAAAAAACAAACCAAAAACAAGCAGAGAAAAAACACAGAGCTCACGGTGAAAAACTGGGAACACATGAAACAACCAAGGGAATGAAAACAGATGACCCCACAAGGACATAAGGACAGAATGGGGGAGACACGGAGCCTGATGAGTCGCAGGTGGGAGCAATGAAGTTAAATGAAGTGAGACACACAGACGATGAAGAATGGGGGGAGAATGGGGGGGCAGTGCCAACCACAGAAATACCCCACAAGGATCCCACACTAACATGTGACATTAAACTCTAACTGGTGGAAAGAAAGTAACAAGCTTTTCACACACGCTGTACAAACACTGATGACCTTCGTCAGACACGTGCGCTTTCTACTGTCACATTCTTTCCTCCACCGCAAGGAAGTCCAGTCTGCAACCTGCACTTGACAAATACCTTTATTCTTCCCTAAACAATCAGCAAATAAAAATATGAACAGAAGTGCCAAAATGTGACACTCCTCTCCCCCAAGTTAGCTGGAACAGACGCTGATTTTTCATGAAGCAGGTATTGTTATCAGCTGGAGCTTTCTGTAATCAGGGTGTTTGTCTACCAGAAGAAGTCTTGATTAACAGATATGATAAACACGGAAAAGAAAGCTGAATATGTTTTGCCAAAATCAAGTGTTGGTGTGTGTCTCCCGGCTGGATAATTTCTGTTGTTATGGACATGGCGGCTCTGTGTATTAGCAGTTAATGAAGAGAAAGTTACACATGATAACGCTAAGTGATTAAGCACAAATACAAACTAATCATGTAATTAAACCACTGCAGTTGCCGCCCGACTCTGTGACCCGTGTCACCACCGCACACAGACAGACAGTCAGCCAGCCACAGCACGGCCAGGTTTTCTAAGCCACACTGTCATTTCAGAGGAAGGCTCCTTTCTTCACTCACCCTAATGGTTGGGCTCTCTCAGCACAAACCATTTCATTTTAGATGGAGAGCGGCGCTCTTTGAGTCATTAAGTACTCTCAGTGCGTCAGCATATGAAGATCTCTTCAGAGTTATCAGAGGGGATACATCATCTTGTTGAATTGAGAACAATTTCATGACATGAAAAGCAAAAGCATCTCATTATACTTCTCGCAGCAGTTCGTGTATCACATACATCATTTTTTCACATCTCTCTATAGATCTACCTTTCGTGCTGTACATGCAAATTTGGCTCCAGACAATCAGATGAGCGAGAATCAATCAGTGTTGTAATCAGACGAGGCTCCATTGTTTTGCCGAGGATGTTTTGGAATATATCGCAAATCCGGTTTTGCTGATTAAAACCTGAATTTGACTTGTGATCTGATGAAGCAGAATGTTGAGAAAACTTTTTCTTTTGAAACACTTCGGGGCAAACAAAGTGTTGCTTCTTTAACGTTAATCACGATCCTTTCCTCTAGAACTTCTGCCCTTATTAGCCAAACATTTCAAAAAGTCCTCAGACAGTGTTTCAGCGACTCTCTCTGCGTAGCGGCGTTCTCCGGATGAGCGGCGAGCTCCACAGCCTCAAGCTCTCCACTGGGCCAGACCTGCTATGATGCAATGCTTTTACCACTCTCCCTTGAGACTTGACTTTTAAGGAGTTCAAGGCAGTGGCCTTTGAAGTATGAAGTATTCGCTTCGAGTTTATGTTACAGAGTTATAATTGGCAACTCAAAGTTACACTGTTGTTCTGTGCAGTATGTCAGTGGACTCATCTTCCCAGAGGGAAGTGGGGCCATCTAAAGGTTTCTGGATTTCAAATACATTATTCAGTCTACTTGGGAGTGTGTCCAGGTGCACTACATTCACATGGAGGAGATAACTATCAAATGGAGCTGCGCACTGAGTTCAGTGAGAACAACAGGGCTCCAGTTTATCCGACAGACAGGAAACACAATCAGACACTAAGATATACTGTATGGAAATAAGCTCATCTCGCCCCCACACCAACAAACTGTAGGTAATGTTCTTATTCGACAGCAGACTTGGTTTATCTCATCCTACTCACTAAAAGCTTTTGTATTATGACCAACATGTCAAGTAGTTATAGGAATATTGCACATATTCTTTCAACTTTTGAAGTTTGAACTTTCGAGGAAGATCTCACGTCAACAAGTGGCTGAGAAGAAGTAAACAAGTTACTTTTTCCAAATTCTTTCTTGAGCAGAAACTCCAATACACTGGATGTTTGACAAAAATGTATTAGTTTATAATAAGGTGGAAAAAGCTTTTTTATAATGTACAATTTGTCAGTGTATTCAAAAACAACAACACCTTAGTGTTAGAATGACGCTGTGATCAGTATGAGTTCAATGGTTTATTGTTTTCGTTGACGTTGAATGAAATGAGTAACGACTTGGAGTTTCACAAAGAAACCTTGCGGTGTTCATGAAACGTGGTGTTTGCGAATTACAGGTTACATGTTAATAGCTGGTGGAAAGACGTTAAAAGCTTAATGAAAGAGCAAACGTCATGAAATGACTGATATATGAAATGTGAAAAATAAAGCTGCTTAACAACAGTCAAATCAACTAAACTTTATTCTCAGTGCCACTCAGCGTAATCGAACGGACAACAGTTTTTGAAAATGAGGCAGGTTGAAATCAAAAGAGGTTTTTTTTTGCCTCACTATCCCTTCAAATTATAATTGCAAATCAAAGGCAGCCAACTGTTCCTGCCTTCTATAATGCGCTGCCTTTTGAACACCACGGCAAAGTACAGCATGAATAATAGCCATTTTCTCAGCACAGAGTATCTAAGTGGTGGTGGTGCGGGGGTGTATTTTGGGAACTGTTTGACATTATGAGAGAAAAGGGGAGAGTGCAGTGAAAGACATGATTAGTCACAGGTGTGCTGGCTGCTGACGTAAACTCCTCATGTACCTTCATGCAATAAAGGACAAATTCCGGAGCCCAGATGAGTGGGCCGCAAAAGACACAGTGAGGTAATGGTGACTTGAAGTGATGGTGAGTCAAACTAAAAACGGCAGCGCGCACCGGCGGTTATGTTTAGATTAATGTCTTTGTACATTGCATTTGAATTCAGGCCGCAGACACAAACAGTGAATGACGCCTCCTTTTTCTCCTCATATAAGGCTTTTAAAGTGATTGCTTTGTATGACACTACATTAAAGATGGAGGACAGTGCCAGCTGGATTAAAAACTACTTTTTAGAGTCAGACAGAACCTAATATCTCCCAATGAAAAATCAATATTAAAAAAAATATGCCTGTGGTTACTTTCACTGGATCCCACTTGATAATGCAGCATCATAAAACACAGATTTGACACTTCTTACCTGTTGTTACCAATACAACGATCAAACCTTCTCTAAATTACAGTACAAGAGTGGAAAACTGTACCATAGTTTGACACTGACGTATCGTTTTTTTCTGATTCAAAGCAGTTTTTTAAGAAAGCAAGTGAATAATTTATTGTTAACAAAATTGCTTAAAACTGCAATAAATAACAGGGGACATTTGTAGCCATTTTACTATTATCATACAGATGTACTAATCTAAGACTAAACAGATGTTCAGAATTATTCTTGATGTAACCAAACAGATGTAGGGGTTTCTTAGCATGTTTCCCTGTGTCACTGTATGTTCTCACCGGGCGCAGCAATGTGCAGCCCTGCTCCCGAGACAGGTAATGTGTATTAAATCAATACGCGACTCTGAGTAGGTTGTGGCTATAAATGTGTGTGTGCTGAATTGTGTGTCCTGTCACGGCCCTGCAATAGACTGGCGGCCTGTCCATGGTGCACTCAACCATCCGCCCAGTGTCAGATGGGTCAGACCGCACACAACCTCCTCCAGGCTGAAGCCAGTGTGCAATACGGATGAAGTGACTGAGGGAGGCGGATTGGGTCTTACATCAGATGACCACCCTCACCATCATTCGCAAAAAATATTTGCACTTTTCATTTTGAAAGGAAAGTTTCAAATATTCACCCTCAACCCCAGTCTTTTGCTTTATATGTACTTTTTCACTTCAAATAGCACAAACTTTCAAAAAAGAAGTGGCTAATAAATTGCATAGTCGAGAGAATCCAAAACATCATCCTCACACTTGAGGTAAAATGGACAACAAGAGAAATGCTTTCTGACAAAAACACGAGTACGTCTCTCAGTAGTGAAAGCAGACGTGTGATCTGACGTCTCCTTTAGTGCAGATCTGCAGTTTAAGATCCCACTTTCAACCTTGAGCTGTTTCGCAGCCATATGTTGAGTCGGAGACACACAGATACTCTGAATTCAGAGGGGCTACAGGAGGCATCTCCACATAAATTATTAATACATCCAATTCCAACTGAGCCTGGTTCCCGTTTCTTTAAATCTTCACTCTGTGTTAAGTAGTTTCTGTTTTATGAGTTCAAGAAGAAGAAGAAGAAACATCCCACTGATCAGACAGAAAAAGCACTTTCCCAACATGCATTTCTCTGAATTGTTGATTCAGATCCCCTGTTGGTGGTTGGCTGGATAATTAAGACTTTACTTTGGGTGCATATTATCGTTCTGTTTATTTGACTGTCTGCGCGAAAGCAACCCTGACTGTGCAGAAAACAAAATAGGCACAAGCACAAGGACTAATCACGTAATGTTATCATGAACTCAGCTGCACCGCCGGTTCAACTCTAGTTAAAAATTATCTTGGCAATTTGGATAATTCCAAAGACAAGCAAGTATCAGGTGTCCCAAGACCGCAGCAAATTTCACCTTATCTCGGAGATGTGCAGGGAATTGGAAATCGGCAATCCTCCAACAGTCTCCCATCAGCCCCCACCCCTCCGACTCTCTCCCTCCTTCTCTCAATCTCCATCTTTCTCTCTCTCATGCACAAACTCACACAGAGACGATATTAATTAGTTGCCCACCTTCCTATTCTCTGATCTCCTTTAGGCCTTAATTTTCCCTCTGTATGCATTAGGTAATCATGTATGATTGTCCTGGGGTGTAAACATCAAGTTGTAAAGTAAATCATCGTAATAAGCAAAGTAGGATCCGTGAAACATGCCTTCAGGCTGCAGCAGTATATAGCCTCTGCAGACTGCTGGTGAGCATTATTTAAGTTATCCTTAAATACAGGCCATTTAAAAGGCTAATGGACCTCATGGTAAGAAGGGGTGCCACAGCGGTTGTCGTCGTCAGATTGGCCGCTGTTGGCATACGTTTCTCTGTTTATTCTGAAGAATTGGAAATGTCATCTGATGCTAATGATCAGGGCAACTGCAACAAGTGAAGGAGTGCTCAACAATTTCCTTTTATTCTGTAATCAAATTCATTTCAGAGCGGGTGTCTCAAAGACTGACATTGTGACGAGGCCATGTGTCATTAACCAAGTGTGTGATCAAAGTAATGGGAACAGTTTGAGTGTTTGGAAACTCACTTTGTTCTACCGAAAGGTTTTTGGGGATTTTTGTTATGCTGTGGGGATGTTTTTGGGCTGTGAATGAGCTGAACTGAATTTGCTTTTAAGAACATCAAGCGCAGCGATTGAGCACAGTTTTGTGCACACAGTTCATGATGGTCACTGCATGTAGATGGGACACGTGTCGGTGCCAAAGCTACATAAAACAGGTAGAGCCTCGATCCACCGGTCAGAAACACGGGAAGCTTTTCACGGGGGGAAGTCGTGTCAAACTCGTTTTTCATTCAGAGGTCGTAAACAACCCAGTTTGATCTCAAACGAGCTTAACGAATAAAATGAAAGCATAGTGCATTAGAGTAATGACAGCTGTAAAAATTCTAATTTAAAAAAATCTGTAAATAATTAATCCATTGATTAAACAACAAGATGTCTCTTGGAAAAAGAAGTACAGCTGCATTGTTCTGGGTCCAAACATTGCGTTAAATCCTCCACTCTTAGTTCAAGAGTGTTGCCCCAAATGGGGGGATTGTCGTGTTGTGCTGCAGGCCAGAGTGAAAACTCGTGCTGGGAGGATTTGGCTCTGAATTTGACCTCCTGGACTAAAGTGTGGGAGGTTAATTTAGCAACAGCAGTACACATAGCCAACTCAAAAGGACAAAGGTCAAGTTCAGCAATATGCAGGCAATCGAGATAACCAGGCAGGAGAGAGAAATGCGCATTAAACTCCCTGCAGGCAACCTGCCAGTCGGGGTGACTCCAAGTTTACCTCCAATAATCCGGGTGCAAATGAGAACGCAGGTAAGAAATGAGCCAGTGGGTGTTGGGATCGAGACGCTGGTGGTATCGCTGAGCAGATGCGAGTGGGAGTGATCAGAGACGGCAGACATCCTGAGGCCAAACAAGAACAGGGACATAGGTGGATGTTAACAAACTAGAAAAATGAGGTAGTGTGACAGTCGGTGTCATCACACGTCACACTTACTTTTTAGGGGGTCTTCGTCAGGACAAGGGGTGCACCTTTTACACCTCGTTGTCATAATTGCTGCCGGTACGTTCATCTGGAGTCAATGAGTTGTGTCACAGTCTTCACCAGCCACTGTCTCTCCGTGGGTCACTGTGAGACAGAGAAGACACAGTCGGGGGTTTTTTCTCACCTTGTTTGCTGTTTGAATAAGGGTCAGTGACATTACCGTCAGAGAACCACAGCAGCAGAGAAGCCTGAAAGAAACAAACGGCCCTGAGAGGCTGAAAAGAACTCGGCAGGAATAAATAACTCCACTACGCGCCACTAACTTCCAAATGTAATCCCATACATCTTGTTTTCTATTGTCTAGTGTCATGAAGGACAATTTGGTTATGGAGTTTTTATAAGGTCACAGTTGTGGAGGAGGATTTCTCAGTTTTTAAGCAGTCCCGAACAAAGTCCCTACTTGCATTTTAATGACAGTCATTAAGTCTGGATCTCACCATCTCTGGTACATTTACAACAAAGGCAAAAGAAATCCAGCAGAATCTCAGTTTTTGGGTTGAATCAAATGATCTATCAGAAATTTCCACTGATATCTGGGGCATTTTTTATCGTCATGCGAGTCAAGAAGAGAGAAATCTCGGCTGCCTTAATTAGATTTTTGGCCTTTTCGTGCTGAATCTTTGGATGAGTGAATTCTTCTCTGTCTGACAGTGGTATGAATATTTCTTATTTATCTTCTTGACTTTTCTGGGTGAGTGGGGAGGTTTCAAGTTTCAACGATGAGAGAGTTTTAATAAACTATAAAAACAGAAATATTTTTAGGTTGGGAGAAATCGCAGGCAGTTGTTTTTGTGTTCAATGCAACACAGAGACACCTGAATATTCATTAGTACAAGTTCTTGTTCCACACAATTTGCAATGACACCAATATGTGTCATCACTCTATGGTATTGCTAGAAAAAAATATATATGGCCTCTGTCTGCCATTAAAATGTCAGTTAAAAACATCACCGAACAGAAATTGATTTTTAATCATTTGAATGGCAACTATTTTGGTCTCTGCTTCTTCATGCATAATTTAGGTGAATGAAACTGTGCTTGACAGTAACAATCAACATTGGTTAATGGTGCTATTTTAACATAGATATGCCAATATTTATAATCCATGACTGTTTGCTGGCAATAAACAGTGGAAGGCTACTGCTTCTGATGCTTTGGAGTAGAATCAAGATGCTGTAATCAAAATTTAGTGTTTCCAAATGTCCCATCATTGTGTCATTCAACAATTTTCAAACAATAATTGCACCAAAATATTTCAGTGAGATAATATCTAACAAACAAGAGAGAAAGGATTTTACTCTAAAGAAAAACACGGACCCAAGGTATCCATAAGCCGCGAGCTGAATGTGTGAAGAGATTTCTCAAACCTACAAAAAGCAATAACTTTGCTGTCTTTTTTTTTATTTACATTTTATTCACTTCTGAGTGTGCCCAGTTAGGTGAACTTTACTTTTATGTAGTGTCCATTTTATTTTCCATCCATCTTCTGCTTTATCTTAGTAAGGGTGGCTGAGGCTATGGCGTATCTCTGTTGTCGTCTGGTGAAAGGCAGAGTACATCCTGGACCGGCCGCCAATCACAGGGCTAACGCAAACAGACAGACAATCACCCCGCACTTGCACACACACGCACACATACACGCACGCACACATGCACACACGCACACACGCGCGCGCACACACACACACACACACACACACACACACACACACACACACACACACACACACACACACACACATCAGTGGTCAATCTCGAGTCACCATTCAATCTAAGAAGCAAGTCTTTGGATTGTGGAAGAAAGCCGGAGGCTGGATAAACTAAATTGCACATTCAATCTCTGCATCAACAGGCCCTAATCCACATTTCATTCCAGGTCTTCTTTTAGTCATAAAAAAAAATGTTTCCAACGCCACGACTGCACCTCGAGTATCTTATCCATTATTTTGTAAAAGCCTACTTAGGAAGTTGTTAGAATGTATTTACAGGGTGCAGGATGTTATTTTCTCCACATCCATTGTTTATTAACAGCTTGGACAAGCTATGGACATCAATTGTCTGTAACAATGGATTTGTGCATGGGTGAATTGATGGATGGAGGGATGGATGGAAAGATGAATAAACGATTGGATGAGACCGATGGATAGGTGAACAAATGAATGTTTGGAGGGCTGGATGGTTGGATGGATGGTTCAAATGCTCCACGTACTAATTTGTCTCCCAACAAAAACGGACATTTCAGAAGCTTAAATCTGAACAGGACTTTAAACCATTTCTACAAGTCTCAGTGATAAAGCCTGAATTTATTCCATTGCTTTACATGAGGCCAGAGTTATGAACACAGTTTCCACTTTGTGCATGCACATTTACTGAGGAAATTCACTCTTTCGTCCTCTAATTTCCTCGGACATCACCCTGGGAACCTCTCACTCCCGCAGCGAGCTCGGGCTTCCTGCACGGAGCGCCCCTATGGACTAACTATCTTAATTAGCAGGTATTCCTTTTTCTAAAGTAAAGCGTGCCACAGCAGAGGGGAATGTGAGGGAAAGGCCAACCAGCAGGCTGCATTAAAAGCTTGACTGGGTTAGGAGGGAGCAGGAACATCTAACAGCAGGGTGATCAAAGACAAAACACACGAATCAATGGGCACACTGTAAATGTGTGGGCGCACACACCCTGCACAAAGGTGTGGGCAGGTGTGGCACTCGCATGCACACGCACACACACACACGCACACACAGAGTAAGAGCTTGAATGCTCTCTTGAAATTGAAAGCATTTTATTCTTGAAAACCAGCTGGGCAACAGAGATATGCGTGAGTGTGGACACTTCAACAGGTTTATCGTGGCTATCCAAACTCAGAAAGCCTTCGATTTTTTTCCTACTCGTATGCATCTAACAGTTTCATGGTCAGCAGGATGTTTCAAGGCAAAAGAACGAAGCCAAGCGCCAACTCTTATGGCCACAGAGTATTCGGAGGCATTAGGATGCATATTGACAACACAGGAACTTTGAGCAATTACAGGCCTTATCTTCCCCCCCTGACAAGCAGTCCGCTTCATTACAGGCTTTTAGCTGACACCTCCCCTCAGCCTTCTCATTGAATCATCGCTGCTAATGCAGAAAATGAAATGGCTAAGAGGTTTGTTGAATAAACCTGGATTGTTTAACCATAATTTCCCTCCTTAATAGTCCTTTTAAAGCCTCCATTAGTGAGCAGAGACAGTGGCTGGCACCTGAAGAAAGCATACTGCGGGATGCAGGAAAAGGAGGAAGGACAAGTCTTACAACTTCTGATGACAAGCAGAAGGCATAATGCTGAGAAAATTTCTCATGTATGTGACAATCAGTGGAAAGAATTCATTTTCAAAAGTTGTTGTTTCAAAAATCAATAAATGAGACACCGGCTTGGATGAGGTTATCACAAATTATTTCATTATTTTGTCCCATAAAAACGTGAATACATTAATTAGGTTGATTAACTGCTAATCAGGATCTGCTTGTTTCACAACAGATTAAAGTGTCCAACTACAAATAAACTGCCTGTCTTGGCTCCAAAAATACAAAACTGGTGTGTTAGATTTTTTGGCTGCTGACTCTTAGACACCATCCATGGAGCTGACACCTCTCCAGTTGGCAGCACTTGTAAACCTGATATGATAAAATAATTGAAATTAAAAGACTGGCTGATTTAAGATGACAAGCTTTTTACCGTCACTCGGGAACACTCGTTTTTTAAAAAATTTTTTATGTACTGTGAAATCCAACAACACTCAAGGACTGAAGATGTTGGTCCTGTCACTCTTTTCTCAGCACAAAACATTTTTTCTCCTCTTTTTGTCCCCTCTATGGTTAAAAATCAAGGTTTAGGCCCACCAGATAATGACTCCTAATTACTGATGATGACTAATTGTACCTGCTATGAGACATCTCACTATGTTACCATAGTAACACAGCAGGTGCCATCTTAGTGGGAGTAGTGTTGATATATGGACGCTGCGTACAATATGCTAACCAATAATTAATTATGACAAAACAACAAATGTTCAGAGATAACTGCACGGGCTTGAAAAGACAAACCCCGTCACCGACAGTCCACGCCGCAGCATCCCGCGTGTGAGTGATACAACGGAAGAGCAACTGTGTTTTTCATGGAAACGGCATCAGGCGTGTCTGATATGATCAACCTTGTGAGAGGGCACTGAGTCCGGGATGTGTTTGCCGTGGTCACAGAAATAGGCCCAGTGGAGAGGCGTGAAGCAGGAGGTGGAGAAGAGAAGGTGCAGACAGACACTGTTTGTACAGAGCAAATAAGAGGCGTTACAATGTGCCCAGGGAGATGGGAGGAGCTGAGAGCATGGAGGATGCACCGAAGGTAGTGTGAGGGAACAGCGGGTCTCAGATGGACAATAGTTTGGGGCTCTGTTAGTTGAAAATAAAAAGAAAATGAGATGGAAGATAAAAGGCTTTGGGGTTTAAAAGAGAGGAAGATAAGCGAGGATGGAAAGTGCACAATAAAATGAGGGCGCACGAAGGGCAGGAGCCGTCTAAACATGAGGATATTGACTGAATCGCAGTAGCAGTTTGTGAAAGGGTCTAACTGGCTGACTGCAGCAAAGCACTGGTAACCCTGGTGAAAACAATCATGCAGAACCTGGAACATTCTCTATAATTCCCTCGAATCAAGCAAATATCTTTGTAGATGGTAAAAAAAAATGTGCATCAGCCACAGGGACAATACAGCGAATTAAATCGTCGACCCCTGCTTGCATTTTAAATATCTACCAATAATGATGGAAAATGTGTCCATCCCAGAGCAAAGGGATCTTTGATGAAGATGATAAAGCTGACCTTGCCTCAGCAGGAAATCCGCCTCCTAATCTTTCCTGAGCTCCATCACAAGAGCTCCTCATGGAAACGCTTCATTGTTTTCACATCATGTTTTCTGATCTGACTCAATTTACTGGAAGATTCATTTCCATGAATTTCAAGGTAGTTGGAGGAAGACACAGGATTCAGAGTTATTAAAATTTCGAAACGCTATAATCATTATTTCCTTATGTCATGTTGAAACTTAGTGACAACATAAAAAGTACCATAGTGAGCTTTCGCGCGTTGTCCGTCTGTCTGGCTGGCAGCATTACGGTTTTGAATCACCCACGTCACTCGGTGGTGTCAATTCAGGCTGAGCGTGCGGCTATTTATAGCAACGACACCCTAAAAACCAACTATACACGACTCGCTGTGCTACAAACAGCAGACAGACACAGTGGTGGCAAACATTCGCAAGAGCTGCAGCACCAGATATTCCCCGGAGGAGCTGGTCAAGACCAGCAGCTAAAGAAGAGTAACTATTCCATTAAAACTTGTCATGTGGCCAAATAAACAGCTTCCAATGAATGCTAATGCTGCCCTGTGACAGCTGCTTGTGTAAATAAGCAACTGTGTGCCAACAAATTGACTGCAGAAACCTTAAAGGTGATGATGAAACAGTTGTGCGAGGACAAGTCTTTAAACCGACAAAAATGCTTTAGTGCATAAAAGGATTTTTAAAAATTATTTTCAAGGTGAACAGCATTTTTTTTTTCAATGAACCTCAATGTTCTGATTAAGTTCCCTGACTTTCAGTGTTCATGCTTAAGAAAATGCATTCTCTGGATTATTACTGAAGGACACTGGGCATCAATAAATACATTTGACAACACAGTAATATGTTTAAATGTTCTCTGAGTACCAGACGGAGTATGTTTCTTCTTCCTTTGCTCAATCTTGAGCTGTTCAAATGCTCTTTTCACATCTTGAAATCAAGCAACAAAGATGCAGTGGAGGAAACAGCTGGGCGTGGTTGCAACAAAAAGCTCTCCTAAAGAATTTATGTCACATCAAGTTCACATCTCACAATCAACGCCAGGCAGGCAAAAAATGCTCCCGGGTTAGTCATAAAAAGCAAGGTGACTCCGTTCATGTCAGAACTCCAGTGCGATCGAAGCCACAGGCAGCTTGTATTTAAAAACATCTAAATTATAAAATGAATTTCCGAAAGGATGTGACTGTTTTTCACTCCATTAAAACTAGAACAGTCTGAGCAACGCGAGCAGAAAGTTTCAGTTTGTTCCTCATCACAGAAAAAAACACTATGAAATATTAAATCGGAGCAGTTGTCCCGGATTAATTAATTAGTTCACTATCATTATGACAACTCAAACATGCTGTGAGTACATACACAACCACATGACAACTAACACAACTAAACTTTCAACTCTTCTAATCTTAGCTCTTCTTGTGGTTGGCTTGCATGGTTTTTTCCACCCCTTGACACAGCAGTTAACTGTGTTTTTGGGTTCGGGCTGCCAGGAGGTGTGTGGGGCAAATAAATGGCCCAACAACCCCCCCCCCACACACACACACAGGAAAAAAATATAGAAGAAGTGAAAAGATCTGAATGTAGAGCATTCTGTCATGTTATGTTTTTATATTTTGTCATTGGAAATTACTGTTGGCAGGCGTCATCATGAGCCACAGCCTGAGATCAGGGAGGATGAGAAACACACTGCAGACTCGCTCATCAGCATACACCTACTCACACAAACAAACTTTCATTGTTTCGAATAGAGAGGGCCACCCAGGTCAGGATTACATGTTACAAACAGCGAACTGCAACGGCAGGAACCTGAACCATTAAATAACGCAAACACACCAGGAAGGCCCGAGCTTTGAGTGACGGGAGCGTTAACACTGACTGCCTCGAGAAGAAAAACAGAAAACCTACATTGTGAATGAAAGTTTTGTGTAGCTACATTACACCATATGTCAGCTCAACATGCATGTTCGACGACACAAGAAACGAACAGCACACAGCTCAACACTGCTTTGTTGAATTGCAGTGATTGCCATTAAAAGAAAGCTGAGCAGCATCGTAAAAAACTGAATCATTTGGCAAAATGTGCCTGTTTCGCTTATCGTTTTCTCTGCAGCGCAATGTAAAGCGTGGTGCATTTTAATGTTAGCCTGAGGCAAAAAAAAAAGCTAATCCCATGTTGAACAAAGAAATGCATGCATTACCATCAAACCGATGGAATTAATGCACACTTTTTAATGAAAGGCCTCATGCAATATGCAATTATCATTTTTAGTGCTTCACAACACACGCGTCGGTCGAAACAAAAGCTGGCCAGAAAAGAGCGCTGTGATGCAATGTTCCATATTACTACACTGACGCCATTCAAAAGCATTGATCTGCTGCATTAAAGGCTATGAGATGGACAGCTTATCAGTGCCACAACACTTGAGGAACAAATGATGTCCTGACATCAATCTGTGTCAAGATGAAAGGGGGAAAAACGGTCAAGCATGGAGAGGAGGGTTTGTCATGTCTGATGACGACATGGAAGAGCGGTTGGAAGAAATGACTTGGAATCATGAAAATGTAAAGAGCGCGTTGATCCACAGAGTCAATAATGAGAGAGGGTTCCTATGGACTGATTAGTGTAGAAAAATAACACCGTGAAAGAAATCATTGACACCACTTGGCAGAAAATGTAAGAAAACATGCTGGCAACGGTATCGCCGGACCAAAAATGTAGCATTTAGCCCCCAAAACACATTTATGTAATTAAGTTTGATACCAATTACGACAGAACTCTTACAGTTTAGTCGAACACGGCTTGGTCTAGTTTTAATACAACTTCAGCTGTTTGCTTTTTAGTAAATAATTGACAAACTCAAATGCTCTGAAACAGCATTAAGAAATGAACACAAACAGCAAGTCTTGTAATGTAGTTTGGGACGAAACAGCAAAGAATTATACATTAGACCTTATTTAGAGTCTCATTTCAGTTTAAATTTGGACTGCATTTAACCTCACAGGAAGAACTTGGAGCTGTCTTACAGCAGAGACCGTTTGAATCCCGTTTCAGTCTGCTGTACATGAATGCAATGAACTGTGGTACCATTCAAGGCAGGATTCTGTGCAGAAAAAGGCCATTTTTTCTGTTTTCACTTTTAATTTCCTTCACTGTTTGTCTCCTCCAGTGAATGGATTCAGAAGGCAGAACATCATACATGTCAGTGCTACCGCTTCATGACACAAACCAATATGTGTGCTACACCTTTTCAGTGCTCTGCAGTACATCATTATGCGGCTGTCATCAACAGGGCTCCATAAACTGTTTTTTCATGGTCATTTACTGGCTGCATCAGCGCGTCATGCATTATTACTGCAGGGAGATGAATCTGACGCTATCTTTAGCAACCACAGAGACATTATCTAAGCAAGCCATCACCCATGCTTGTGTCATTTTTGCTATTGACATCAATACATCTGTATTTACAGTGCGACTCGCCATATGCTGCTTTATATTCAGCTTGTTTTCTTGTTGCTAGAATCCTGTCACAGACGGCCATTTTATGTGACTTAACGCGACGCGTCGGCGGGTTTATTCAGAGTATGACAAGCATTAAAGCTTTCTTTGCTTTTCTGCATCTCAACAGGTACACACACCACAGCCCTGGCACTTGTGTGTGTTTGTGGCAGATTCCTGCTCCGAGAAAGGATCTCCTCTCCTCCAGTCGGCGCACAGAGATTGTGAGTAAACCGCCCGTATTTCTCTTTCTTTGACTTAATGTGCCAAAGCGGGACACGATTGTTGATGAATCTGTATGAAATCACAGTGTGAGATTGTTTACAAAGTGGGAAAGATAAACCCAAGCCAAACAGACTTTGAGACGGTACATGAATCACGCGAGGACAGATTCAGAAGTCGCTCTGTTTAAGTTCGACCGACAAAAGCTTGTAAGGAAAAAAAACCTAATCTTACAGGGATAAAATGTTAAGTCCTTTATCAATGAGCCTCAGGCAAAAGCAATAGAGCTAAATTTTGCCTAAATGCGTAACCTCTTTCTTACTGAGTGATCATGCTATAATAAGCCATTTAAAATGAGTCATGGATAACGATGTTTCCCAGAGCCTTACCCTCTAACCTTCTCAGTTATTCCGTCTTTTACTTTGGAAACATTACACACATCCTGTCACAGGGCGACAAGAGTCGTTTCAGCGGGAATCCTCTGTTGTTTTGACATTGCAGCGAAAAGGTGCGATCAGATGCAAATACTCTATCTCAGATCGTGTGTGTGTGTGTGTGTGTGTGTGTGTGTGTGTGTGTGTGTGTGTGTGTGTGTGTGTGTGTGTGTGTGTGT
>JASSRZ010000049.1:5341688-5387119 GCA_032164315.1 Malacoctenus gilli | reverse complement strand
GAGAGGAGAGGAGAGGAGAGGACAGGAGCTGTGACGACAAGTCCAGACGGGGCTGGGAGCTTCGGGGAGGAAGCCAGTTAACAGAGAGCAAAAAACCTGCAAGCCACTCAGCAATTTATGGACTTTCACCTTTACGTTTCCAACAGACACAAAGGTACAAAGTTATCTCATCTTGTCTGAACCAATTACAAAAGAAATGATGCATTATGACTGTCTGTAATCAAAGAGTAGAGGAGGAAAAAAATAATATTCTTGAGTCTAGGAACAGCTGAAATTACCACAATGTGATGGGTTCACACAAAGGAGGTTGTTATCTATGGTACAAATAGACTCATCTTTTTCCTATTCCTGCTTCTGCCATCATGACACAAATGTTCCCAAATGTACTGGCGGGGCAGTGCACCACTCGTTAACGCGGCACACATTGATCCCTTCAAATGGTCTTGCAAAAAAGCTCAATATGACAGACCACCCAGAGCATTACCTGCAATCTTGTTGATTATCTCCACATTCACATCGATTGTCATGTGGTTCCCTCATGCTCAGTTATCACTCTGTGGTCGCTGATACGGAGCTGCCTTATTGATCGCACCCCATTAACAAGGATAAAAGTGCACGGTTGCAGCCTGATTCATCACAAATCATGGAGGAGTCTTCACTCAGTGGGCCTCCTACACGCACAACTGTAACAAACCTCCAATCCCAGGCAGAGTTTACACCGGCGAGCTACTATTAAACGAATGTTCAGCGCATTGAAAGCGTGAGCCAGCTGTGCAGTCAGTGAAGACCAAAAGGAGATGGTGGGAGATGCTGTCCTGCGTGCTGACTGTACTTACTGAATGCTTTTAACTTTCAATCAAACAAGACACAGATGGATGGCCCTTCGAAAATGTATAATTCGATGAACAAGTTCAGTCTGTTCAGATTCAATTCACCCAGCCACACTTGCATGTATTTGAATCTTACCATTTCAAGAACCATATGTTGTTTATATGGTCACTGTATCTTGGCGTCAGCAGAAGAGAGTCACGCTGATTGAAAGCAGACGAGCTATCCACTGTGCATACATCTTTGCTCTCTGTAGCATATCAAGGAACTGGTTTCTCAAATATTGAACACCCTGACTAATGTTCGCAAGTGAATTACACACGACAATAACAACCGCAACCAGAAATGCAAGCAGTCAGCGGTTCTGCCCCAATGCAATAGTCAGGCTCCTTTAGAAGTGTGCTCGGCAGCAGGCTACATATTCCTCTCCCCTCTCCTTTGCCCAGGGTGCATTAAATGGATTAGAGCACTAAGAGCAGCCAAGCATATATTCATTTCCTTCACACTGAGGATGGGAGCGGCAGACAGCATATTATGGAGTGTCACAAACTCCCTGAACCATCTTTCCAAATCGAAGATGAAAGATTAAAATCTTCTCGAGGAGATACCATCTCCTTCATTAAGCAGCTGTGACGCCGCGGCGTTTGTTTTTCTTTCGACTTAGTAAGAGTAGGAGTTAGCACGCTCACATGAAAAACTTTATCAGTGCGAATAAATACAAACATAATTACCGAGGAAGTGTGCTGAGGGAGGAAAGATTATATTTCTCTCGACATGCTTTAATGCTGGTGTCATGGCAACAACTGAAGTTGGGCCAAAATAATAAACAAAAACAAGCCATGACTGTTTTTTTCCACATCAACAGCCCTTTATTTACAGTGTGTCATACGAACTGTCAAAGTGGTTTCTGATGGACCCAGAAATGACTGAAGAAGCTCAGACTCATAAGTTCTGCTCTGGTGTGAAAAGCACACAGTCTGACAGTTGAGAGAGAAGGACCTTGTTTATGTTCTCCATATTTATGTGATACTGTACTATACATCTAATCCTGACTGCAACAATAACTAACCTCCTCCATCCATCCATCCTCTACGCCACTTCTCCACACACACAAACACACACATTAACACCTATGGAAGATTTAAATTCCCAAGCTGGCACAAGAAAAACAGAGCTCCTGGGGGGGACACACACACTTTGATAGAGAAAACATGCAAACTCAGCACAGAAAGGCCCACCAGGGAACAAACCCAGGACCCTCTTGCTGTCGAGGTGAAAACGTTCCCACCAACGTCAACACTCTACGTCCCATTACCGTAACTTTAATTAGAGCAGAGAGCTGTACTTGTGACCTCTGAGGTATGGTTAATGTTACAGCTGTTTGATAATACACACAAGTAAATACGAGTAGGAGCAGACCATAAGGCAGCTAACTTACATGGGGGAATCACAAAGCTTGTAATATGAAATAATACGAACTCAAAGCCACAGCTGCACACATTTATTCAGGTCTCTTCACAATCACAGCAAACGATCGCATCGAGTAACTTCAGGAGTATGTTCAGTGTCACTTGCAAAAATGTTGTCAAGTGGTCGTCAGAAAAAGTGACCTTTGGAAATAATGACACCTGTTGAGTAGTTGCTCTGAAAATGGCTCTGAGTCACTCGGTGCATATTCGTGAAATACGCCTAATAAATACTCAAAGACTAAAAATCAATGCTGGTGACTTTGAAAAATGAAAATATACTTTGGTGTTGACCACAGTATTGACCTCACTGAATGTGCACAGCTGCTTAAGGGATAAAATTTGCACAGATATTATATTGAAAAAAAATGTCGAATGTCCTTTGACAAAAGTGTAGAAACACTAAATGCCTGCAAAAAGTATTTCTAAAAGAAAGGGTTTATCAGAAATAAATGATGGTGACATGATTTGGAGTGAAAATTGGGAATAGAGACTGATTCAAATAGAAGATGCTCCGTGCGTGTGTGGCAGGACAGAAGTGGTACTTCATTGGTCAGTGAAATGCTTTATGAGAAACATTTGCTTACGTTTGTTGGCGGACTTTTAAAAAAATACAATCCACAAATAGTTCCATGCCCAAGCTAGCAGCAGGTGCAAGTAGTGGAGCCCAGCATGGAGCTGATACTGCCAGGACATTTTGATATATGGCGTGCCACATTCAATTAGAGTATGCACTCATCAGAAAGTAGAGCACATGCTAACGATGCTACATCATGTATGACACTTAGTTCTCTGAAAGAGCCCAGCAGTCACAGGACATAATCAGTATTTTCCTCCCCCGAAAAAGCATATTTTGACGACTCATGTTGGCAACTCAGTGTCAAGCAAACTGCATTTAGATAACGTTGACGTTTAATTGTTTTTTTGTTTTTTTCAAAGTGTATTAAAACTGTCTATATACACACATCTTAACGAAAACAAAGAGAGCAACTTTTTGGTAACTGCTGCACAGCAGTGGACTTTGCTCCGGGTTGAGACGTAGTGGGCCTCTCTGGACCCAAGTGTACAGGCAGCAGCAGCACGGCAGCTCAGCAGGCGAGATAATTACACACCCTGATGGTGCGGCCACTTGGTATTCTTCACACACCCACTAAAACATACCAGCACTAGATAAGTCAGTGGTGAGAGACGGAGACAGAAGGGGAGCAGGAGACGGAGAGCTGTTACCGAAGCCTCCCGATCAGCCGGAGCCAGACAGCAGGGTTTCGAATCAACCCCTCGCTGTGACGTGAACTTGTTGTGTGCGGCCTTCTGACAGACAAAAAACCAACACGCCGCACGAAAGGACCAAATCACATCTTGCTCCGTGATGTATAATCATCATTATCGGTTCATTATGCCAATGAACACAAGCACTCCTCCGACAAGAAAGCTGTTGCTGCAATGACAGAAGCTGAAGATGCACTCCAGCGAGTGATGTGATTGTGAAGTCGAGCAAAGAGGTCAAACAAGACGCTCTTGGTCCTGAGCAGCTGCAGTGATACGGTCATGCCTTGTCAATACAACACACAACAAACACGCCGAAAGACATGCGGGATAGATGTAGCTGCCGTTGTCACAAACAGCTTATTACTGTGCTCGCATTTGGCTTTTTTGTGTTGCTGAACAAAGAGCTCGTAACATCACTTTTGTGCATTTGGGCACAATGCATGAATTAATAATACAGAGCGTGACTCCGACTCATAAAATGCGTTTACGTTCTCTGAGTTGGGTATCAGGCTGAGGCGCAAATACAGAGAAAGCGGAGGCCATGGGAAACAGGCAGTATGATGCTGACTGTGGCACTGCGTTCCTGGTAGTCACAAAAAGGGCGGAGTTAGGAGGGGCGTGAGGGTGATATCTCATGGGTGGCAGCCACTGAGAGAGGGGTGGCGGGGCGGCAGCCATGCTGTATTTCGCAGAGAATGAGTGTCACTCTGCGTCGTTCCGCTGTCAGGCGAGCTGCAGAGGACTGTGTGCTCCACTGAAGGGTGACAGCGAAAAGACAGAGCCGCTCTGCTGC
The DNA here is from genome assembly GCA_032164315.1 of Malacoctenus gilli. Taxonomy (NCBI): domain Eukaryota; kingdom Metazoa; phylum Chordata; class Actinopteri; order Blenniiformes; family Labrisomidae; genus Malacoctenus; species Malacoctenus gilli. The sequence continues at coordinate 5,382,763 of JASSRZ010000049.1, read as the reverse complement.
TGTCATAGACACTGTGCCTCTCAGTTTTCAGCTGTGGGCAGCTGAATGAGTGCAACCGGCTACAAGTTGCTGGACTACAGCGTATAGCCACTGTATTTCTTTGTGTGTGAAAGCTATCCCGTGCCAGTTAGTGTTGTGCTCCTCTGAACAAAAAAGCATGAGGGAGTCTGCAATTGATTACTGTAAAGGTCAGGAGTATTAGCCTTTGGTTGTAGCTGGTCTCAGTGCCAACGCTTACTGTAAAACCTCGACCTTATTTACAGTATTGATACATGTTGAAAGCTCAAGATTGGGTAAATAACAAGAAATACATCAGCAACTGAACTGGAAGGAGGCACACAGTGCGCAAAGCACAGATTTAGAGTGCCGGAAGAGCTCAGAGCGACCGGCAAACTTTGGAGATAGAATAATGCTCAGCGAGTCTTTCGGCTTTCTGACCAATAACTCAAATGTAGCCAAGTGGAACCTCTCCAGCCAGAGAACATAGATTCAAAATAACCAGCCGCAGAAAGCGCATCTCCTTCCTGTCTGAAGAGGCTCATTGGAATATGACGGCTAATCTCTTCCCTGGATTGCTTTTTCACTTAGGAACTATTGCTCATCTCTCACTGCGGTGCTCCCATATTTCATTTGACATATTTTTGTTTTTCTGTTTCACTGCGCTGGAGCCCCACATGGTTTTCAAACTTATACTCCACAGCCGCTCTCTCGCACCACTACGCCATAATTTAAAAGGAGGGAAACACGCTCATTTACGTGACATACAGATAAATGACGAAATAAACTGCTGTGCATCTATCTACATATATTCTTTCGTCTGACGTTTTATTGCCGTAATTTTACATATTTGCATCATTTGCATTTCTTCTACCACAACAAAATTTAGATTCATTGCACTAAGAAGCAAACATCTGACTCAGCGCTTTAGCCAGCATCATTTTTTTGCATGCGTGCCTGCCTCTTTGTATGGGTCTGACCTTCAGCAGACCGGCGGGTGCGCGGTTTTATGGACGGATAAAGTGGACTCTATTGGACAGATTGCTTCTATATTCACCGAACCCCAGTATTATAGCCATGCAGCTCTGCACTTGGCTGCTTCCACCTCCCTCTGCTTAAAAGCCTCCCCTTGCTGCCTGAAATTAGAGGCAGCCCATACTGCACAGGGATTACTGGGACACAAATACACACCAAAAAATAAAAAGAAGCGGGATGACAAAGATGTGCTGAATTCTCTGTTTCACGTCAAATTGGGCAAGAAAATCAGAACACACTTCAAGGAAGCAATTAACAGAGAACAAAAGCTACAGTTGACTGTATCAGTTTTTTGGGAATTTTTGATGGCTCTGGTGTTGCAAACCAAACAAAAACTTAAAAAAACAGACAAAATATGAATATCGAACACCAACATTGCTTCTGTGGCTGTTTTTGGACCCAGCTGTCATGCTTGCCTCATTATTTATGACCTCTACAGGGGCACTGCAGAGTCTGGGTATTAAAAGTCTGCCCCTTGCCCTCTATAAACACGGTCTTTATGGCCGTGGGGGTGAAGGGAAGTCGTAACAAGCTATTACATGGATGAGTTGCATTTCTTATCCTGATCTACCTTTTATCAAGGAGGATCCTGCTCAGTGACCTGAAGAGACTGTCGGAGCCAAACATCTGTTTGGCTAACCTCTAACACCCATCTGTCCTCTGTGACCACCCGACTTTTTACTAGCCCGCAGATCAATCAGAGTTCACTGTCCCTCAGCTGCAGGTCTCTTCATCCGTGGGCCTGAACGACCTCAACTCAAGGAAGGTTTTACCAGCAGAGATGTGTTCAAAAGGACACATACCATACGGATACAAAATTGATCACAGACACATATGAGTGTGAAGTTGAATGCCAGACACTGAACCTCCTCAAAGTTTCACAACATGAGATATGCTTTCGCTCCCCTTTCTGGGAGCGTGATTTCTCCTGAACAGCTCGTTGCAAGATCTTTAGAAGACTCAGAAGAACCTCTTGTGAGGTTGTTGCCATCGCATCTTCCTGGACAAGCCTGAAATAAGGCCGATAGACACAGCAACGTGCTACAACTCACCCAACGGCAGCTAGGACATGCCCGATGAAGCTCTGTCGAGTATATCAAACAGTATTGACACAACTGGCCCATCAGAGTACAGTGGGCATGTGGGGTTGGAGACCCCAAAGGAGACAGGCTTGAGACGGAGTGTCTCAGGCGGGGGCTGACAAGCATCAAGAATAAGGACTTTGCAAACCCCTTTATCAGGCAAAAAGGAGCTTTATGCCACACAAATGTAGATTTACTCCACAGGGATCCCAGATTGACATGATGACATGATAAAAAGGAATAACAAGCATGATGTGCTTCCTTTGAGTGACCCTGGCTGGTGGCGCAACCTGCTATTCGACACAGTTTCACCACAGGGAATCACTGACCGTCAATAACCCAAAGTAACCCAAATGACAACACGTTTCAAAATAATGAGAGTCCAGGGCTGCAACCAACAAATATTTTCACTTTTAATTATTTTTGGCATTTTTCCTGGACTGACTAATTATTCACTCTCACGAAAAAAGCAAACAAAATTAGAAAAGTGCTTAATAATTCTCCAGAGCTGTTGCTGACCTATTTAAACGCCTTGTTTCATCCAACACTCAATATGGCATCAAAACATGCTTTCACAATCTCATCTCACAATGAAACCCATGAATCATCCAATATGAGGAAACAAACAACAGGAAATCAATTATTAGGAAGTTAATTTTCTTTTAATTAACTGAGTAAATAACAATTTGATCTAGTTCTATATAAAACACAAAGTAGGATCCACCTGCGAGTGCAAATAAGTGATTATGAAAATCAATTCTACCAACCGTGACTTAAGTCAGCTTTATACTCATAATGTGTCATTTTGTCTCTCAGTCAACTGGGTGCTATTAGCTGTCTCCGAAAAAAATCATGTTTCCAAACAACTAAATTATTTTTCCAATTATGTTTAGGTGGAAACACTGGCTTCATTAAGTCCAGGGGCGAGTTGGTTTTGAATTTTTCTGTCCATTCAACAAATTGAATAGCACACTTGTGGGCGGCATCAGAGATGAGAGAAAGCGGATAAGGCGAATGGTAAAAAGAAACACTCAGCCTCCAAACCGCAGACAGATTTCATATCCTTTTAAGCTTCTCTCTGCACTCCCGCTTACGCAACAGAGGTGCTGTGGTCAAAGCAGGAGAGGGATGGTGAAGGTTTTCTTTCCAAAAATGTCAATTATGTCTTCCTTTAACTTTAGTGCTAATGTGCTTCGAGAGTTTGAAAGCTAGAACGTGTCCATAGAGTTTATAGGTCTGAGTAATGCTGTCGCCACGACTGGTGAGCACTGAAATGATTTTTCTGTAGAACAGAAGGTCAAAAAAGTTTTAAACTTTTACTTTAGCCAGCTGAATTTCCTTCTGATGTAAACGATTTTTAAAACATCATTTTGATAATCCTATCAATAATTTTACAATAAAAACATTATTCGGGGATTTAGTTTCTTCTCAATGACATGCTTTTCTCTGCTCTGGTATGAATTATCTTAGTGTGATAGCAACTAAACAAAGTACAACTTGTCAGCATCACAATCTAATTATTTTGAGATCACAAAAAAACGAGAAGAAAATAAATTCAACCACATCAGCTACGGCCTGCCAACACACAGCAGTAGAATTGCACAGCGACACCAAGAAGACAGATCGGTTCATGGCAGGTAAAAAGACTAGTGCAAGCCACACAGAGAAGGCAAACCCCAATAAATCAATTTCCCCTCAAGACGAATAAATATCCATCCATCTACACACACAGCAGTCTGGTGTCGCTCTAAACTTTGGTCCTGACAGACAAACAATCTTGGCTGGCGCCAGCACATTGCTGCTCTTTCGCAGTGAGGTTGTGGGGTTAAGATGGGCTGCAGACTGTGCACAGCGCAGGGTGGGATATTAATTTCCATGTCGCACTGAAGGTCATGTGGTGAGATGATCACATTAATAATGTAAGAGTGAGTCAGAGCAACAGCTAAGCCAGGATCAACAGGTCAGCCTAATCCAGTCAAGTGGAACAAGAACCCTTCAATCATGTGGCCATGCAGACGTGTGCTTTGTTTTTTTTTTGTTTTTTTTTCCCCTACCACACCAGGTTGTCACAATCTTTTTTTCCACTCGGAACATCAAGAAGACTCAAAAGTGTTTTTAGTTTTGCACACTTCCAAGAAAGTAAGCTTATTGTTGAGTAGCTTCGCAGCCCCGGTGTACCAAAAATATTACCACCCACAACCAAAAAAGATCTTGTCAGTCACAACATGCCAACTTGTTGCGAGCCAATTGCCTAAAAATGTCAAGATAGTGACGGAAGGAAAAAGGTCAAACCTTTCACACAGGAGCAGAACAAAAGCAGCTTGCAGCACCCAGGCTGAGGTTCCTGCAAGTTCATCACTGACGTGTGACATGGGAGATATATCTGTTTATACTGTTCTGATAACACTGTAGGACATAGTATGATCAAGCCTGTCCACTATCATTTATCTTCATTTGTCTTGATCCAGCCGCTAACGAAAACAGAGTGACTCAGAGAGGGGGGAGGGAGAGAGAGGAGGCAATGTAGAGGGAGTTCTGTCCAGCTAAAAAGGACTCTTCCTCTATTTAGATATCGCTTCAGGTACTATGCAAAAAAACACAGTAAACTATGTGCTCTATAAACAGCAAGCTGCTCAAGGCTAAACAGCATTTTAGATGTTGATTTTTCTGGCCACCTGCAAAACAGTACCACCCTGAAAAGTCATGTAATATCTAAACACAAAAGTGGATAGAACAGACACAAATGTTTGTTTTCATGAAAAAACACCTCCAAAGAAAATCCTCACCTTTGGTCCTTTTTTCTCAGAAATCACTATTTCAATTTGAATGAATGTGGGTCTGCAGTTTGTGCCTCTGTTCCTTTGAAACCAATGTCAGGGGGAAATTCTGGGAAAAGGAACCACGTAAACAGTTTTTAACAACCCTAAAACACTTTGTGCAACACACGGCACAACAAAGCAAGACAAAGGAACTCAAAGCATGACAATGCAAGTCCAAAGAAGGCAATGGAGGGCCAGTCAAGGCATGCCAAGGAGAGGCGAGGAGAGGTTCAGCAGGGATGATGGCAAAGAAAGACATCAAAGCACTAATTTGCAAAACTAAATTAAAAGTTCACTGCTGTTCTTCACTTCCTTTCCTGACAGTACCTACTGAGATTCAAGTAATTCAGAAATCAGTGGGACTGAACCTAATCAGCATCGCACGACTGAGAAAACTTTGTCGCTGTGTACCAAGGAGTAGATATTCTAGGACCCAGTTTATCTGGTTACAAATCTGTGCAATTAAATCATTGGATTTCTTCAAAAGAGAAAAGACAAAATGAGACAGAGCCAGTGAAAAGCAATCAACATTTTTCACACAAATAAATGTGGCCCCCGAGGGCTGATAACTGGACAACAACTTCGGGGAGTGAAAGTGATGAATTGACAGTATGACTTGATAAGTGGATACCATCTGCACCAATTTGGCAGCCTACTCGTGTAAAAAGGCAGAACGGAATGCAATTAGGTTCGTCAGGTAAAATCACCCACAGACAGACGGGGAGATTCGCCCTGCAGCCACACAGAGCTTTTGTCTATATTTTGATTGCACTGGACAGCAATTACAACAGTGTTGACAGTATGTCAAGTGAGGCTTACAAAGATTGAGTTGGTATTGTTTACCTAGCAGCGGGGATCAGAAGAGTCGATCTGAAAGAGTGAGAAAAATAGTGAAACAGGGGGGTTAGACGTGATGCACAATGAGGAGAGTGTTGTTTGTTACTGTGAGTAAACACAATGTTTGTGTATGTGTCCAGAGATTAAGCTCACAGGTGTTTCTGATGGAGGGAATACACCTGCATGGTGATGCTGTAGAATGGTGGAGAAGGGACGCGAACGTGAACTGCTTCCAGTTTCAGTGAGGACTGCCTGAGGTTTTAAATTATCCAGTCCTGCAGATAAAATGCACAATGAAAAGTTTATCAGCAAGGATGTCCAAGACTGACTTTCACATATCAGCATTCACTTTCCCCACGGGCTGAATTGGCCGTGTTACATTGACAGAGAGGATTAGGCCCGGAGCCGATGGCTTCATTTGATTGGCTCTCTCACTGCAAAGGCTTGTCTATCACCACGAGTCAAGAACTGAAATCTTTTCAAGAGAATGATTTAGCGGAAGTCCACTTTTTTTTCCACAACCTGCGACTCAAAGCAGATGGAAGACAGTGGACAGCACCCGGCCACGACTTTCATGTTTGCAGCTTCCTAGAGGCCAAACACATGACAGGCCGGGTATCTTTGTCTGGGAAGGCTCATTTCACAGTACGCTGGGGAGATTATTGTGTCGCCTCTTTCATAATCCTAACAGGATTTCTCCAGAATCAAGGATTTGCTACGTTTGACACATAATGTTGGCAGCCTGCACTCTAAGCTGACAGAGGATTTCACGGTGTGAATGGGACGTATCAACATGCGACAGAACTCCACATACATGTGGACGTAAAATTAGATAACAGTCAATGGATGTGGATTGATCATTGTCACACAGTCGTTTAATTTCAGCTATTTTTGTCACAAGAAAGAAAAAACCCCTCCCATCTTGTGTAAGCACCAACACAGCACCCGAATGGCTACAGTCACTCTCTGTTAATGAAACATTTGAACATGAACAACCTGAGAAGGAATACGTTGACCTCAAGTTCACTCATCTCAAATAAATTGCAGGGAGTGTGTACGAGTGAGTGAGCAATTTGCACTATGCGCGTAAAGCCACATGACACTTATAATGACCTGCAGGTAATACTGCGGGGAGAGCAAGACACTTGCTGCAGTCGAGGTAATCCATTTCTGATCCCTTCAAACTGCAACCACCAAACCAATATTGGACTAAATTTACAAAACACTATTGCCGAGACTCAGCATTCTAGCGTTCATGAATTATTTAGCTCGCCTAAGGATCTAAACTCCGCCTGTCTGTCATTCATTCATTAATAATTACCCAGAAAGTGCTCACCTATTGTCTGCCTTCCGAGGCAGCGATCCAATAACATGCAGCCACTTACGACTCTCCTTAGTTTCCAATTAGTGTGGCACAAGTCCCAAGTTTCCGTAGTGGATCCCATCCCAGAATCAAATTCTAATTTTTAATTCGGGCATTACCAGGCTCAGTTAATCAGACGGATTAACAATTAGTGTAACAGTAAAATAGGTGAAAATTCCTCAAGCGTCACAAGTGAGTATCCAGATAATTCAGAGCAGCGTGTGGAAGAGCCACGCTCATTGTTGCTGAAAAGACTCTTTAATTCCATAATGAATATAATAATTCAGCTATAATTAAGAATCAACATTTGAGATGCAGCATCCTCGAGACTAAGCTGCAGTTGCTGCATGTGGGAATAGCCTCAACTAATTAGGTCCCAACATGTTGCATAAGCATAAATAATGTAGCATTAATTTACTCCAAATGCATAAATCAGTGTTATCAAGCACATGGCCTTTGTGAACAAGTTGGCTCGCTTATCAAACAATCTACATACAGACCAAAACCCCAGTTTTCACAATTTTCTTCAAACGATGCAACATAATGGTTTCACGTAAACACATTAATCAGATCCATCCATGACTGATTAATTCATTAGCGTCTCAACATCCCTCTGACAAACCACTAATTACATGCCTTGTTCTTGAACGTTGTGAAATAACATAAAATTAACTGTTGAGCGACTCAATCTTTAAGCATCCATCTCTGAGGCCTCAGAAAGCAGTGAAAGGATTTCTGATTACAGAAAAGTGAGCAGAATCAAGTTTTATGATCTTGATGGTTTTGAGTGTCTGCATCTCTTCCGATCATTCCACAGTCACGTGACTTGTTTAGACACGCTGAGGCAACTTCCTGCGGACAGTTTGAGTGCAAATTTGTTTATAAGTAGGACAGAAAAACCAAAGGCCAGAAAGTGCCGAGTAATGGCAGCCCGGCTGGCAGCAGGCGGTGGAAGAACATACAGTTAGCCACACAGAACAGTGGAGAGGAGAGACAAATTATTGCCTTCTCGTTGAGGTTTTTCAAGTCTTATCATTTCAAATGGGACTTCTGCTTTCCAACTTTACTTTCTGCTTTATACTTTGCACTCACAATGGCTGCCCCTTTACAGTCGCTCCACCATCGTCTGATTCTGCTCCCAGTAATGCTTTTTGATACTCCACTAAACAAAGCGTGTAATTGTGATTCACGTACAAAGAATGCTAATCATTATTTTTCCTTTATTCCACCCAATTGCTTTCCTCAATCTGTCCACTCTTCCTTCATACTCTTCCCCATAAATCAAGCACAATACAAAGAAGTCTGCTACTTAGTTTTAATGAAGACTTGCTCAGTTGTGCAAATAGTGTCTGATAATGAGTGACTCGCTTAAAATACGCTTGCAATTGAAAGTTAAAAGATTTATGTTTACCACACAGGCCGATATGTGCAAACAAAAACAATACTTAGTAGGTGCAAGTATGTTTCTCCACAGAATGAAATACCCTGATCAAAATAAACTTTCCTCTTGTTCTTGCCAGTTTGAGAAAAAGAGCAAATTACTTTGTCTTTGTATGTAACTTCCTTTTGCTCTTTGGCAGAATAAATGACTTTGTGTGTCTACGGGCATACATGTTTTAAAGGTGTTTCGGATGGATGAGAAAGAAATGGAAGAAAAAATCATTAGCGAATAACCTGAAATAAGCTTTCCTGAACAAAGAGTGAAAGGTCATTATTTCGACCCTCAGGCCTCTGCGAGCAGGTATGCGATGCCCTGACCTCAAGTGCCTAAGGAAATGCCGGCATCTGGCCACACCGGCTGCAGGGCGACCGGGGAGCGTCTGGCCAGCCCGCTCTCCCTCACAGCGGCCACATCACTATTCTTATCCACCCACCATCCCTCCATCCGGCCGAGCCGCAACAAGCTACCGAGTGCTGTAGTCATAGCAACGGGCAGGCCTGGTGATGCTCTTGGGGATCATTTCTTGACAGAATTCCTCCATGTCCTCTCTCAGTAAAAGGTTGCCCCCCCAACCCGCCACCCCCCTCCCTGCTGAATAGCTGTTTATCTTTGCAGAAATGTAAGCTTCTGTGTCCGCAAGCTACTGACTTCGGCTCAAGTCCTTCTCACCACCTATTTCAAATGCCAGAACTAATCTCAAAATTATCAGAAGGCTTTAATAGCATGTGTGGTCAACACAGAGCCACAGGACAAAAGTAGAAGGCAGTAAACATGTTTCTCTGCATCTCTGATGTTGGTTCACACAAAAACACTGGAACAGATAGTATGCTAGAAGAAAAAAAACACAACAGTGTTTGTCGATGTTCACAATGTGAGTGGCGGCCCTTCACAGCCCCACTGCTCACGCTGAGGTCAGAAATGTTCCCATCTCTGCGACACACAAGACATGTGGGTTGCTTTACTTTTCAGACATCAGCAGCAACACCCAGCAATAAACCGCGCAACTGCAAATGAAAGAATGTCCTTCCAGTGACTAAAGATGGCGACGAATGGTGGAAAGAGTAAAGACATTAGAGCGACATAGGGAATAAAGACAAACGAGGAAAGAAGTGCTCTGTCAGGATCCATTGGGAGAGATCAGAGGAGAAAATAATCACTCTCAATCAAAAACAGGTAATCCTTTCTAGAGGCAGAACCAGCTGGTGCAGCTCCATTTGTCACCGCTGTGCACCTTTTGATACAAACAGATGATCCTTTGTAAGTCACACGAATATTGAGCACAGACATTTTTACTCATATCTAATCTTTTTAAGTTATTAGTCTAATTGAAATTCAATGCACATGACACACAATGGATTTTTAGTCACGGACCAGGCTGAGGATGAAGATTATCTGTGATACATCAAACCTTATCTGATTCCAAGACACAAGGTAGAGCTCAGTAATGCATCAGTGGAATAGTAAATGAGCCGTGCACCATATAAGCCACCGTTATCAGAAACAACAAGTGACACGAATATGAATGTGAACTATTGACTGACGTGACTCAGCCTTGTGTTGCTGACAGTTTGCTCTCCGCCTGTAGCACTTGGAAAGGTATTTACTCTCAACAGCGCATCTCTGCATAACAATCCCGAGCAGCACTGCTATTCTCATTACAGCGCCTCTCTGTTTTAAGCCCATCTGCAACATTAACATCACAATCAGTGTCTCATCTTGAGTCAGCAACCACCAGAGTCCTAGATCACAGATATGAGCATAAATATCTCAGTCTCTCTCCTCACACAATAATTTCCATTCTGACAAACACAGAAACCCACATACACACTCACACTCCTGTCTTTCAGTAATCTTGCTTTCACTGCCTCCCACACAGGCCTCTGTAAGAGAGCATGTGTGGTTCAAAGCAGTAGTTTTAGTCCACACTGGCAGAAACTGGCATATACGACGGACCATTAATGTGTTACATCCTTTGTGTGCATTATGGTACAGGTCCTTCATAATTGCAGCTTTTATGAAGGCTTACCTGAAATGGCATTTTACTTGAAGCAAATGCATTCCAATGTGAACACATCACTTTGCTTTCTACTTGTGCATTTCTTTGCACATAAAATACCTTGTGACTTTATAGAAAGCCAAATGTCAGACAAAGTGATTACTGGCAATGTAAATCTTGAATTTCCTGCAGGTTCACTCTTGGTATTATTTTCCTGTGTCGCAGCATTGCAAGGTGTCCCTGGATAAACTGAAGGGGAAAAAAAATCATACAAATTTGTTTTTGTAAAGGAGCACTGCGACTCATCTCTCTTCTTGCATTCTTTCTCTCCTTTCTTTTGTGCAGGTGAATGATTGCAAAAAAGAGAGCAGCCTTTGCAGTGAAACCCCGTCCCATGCTGCTCCCTCCTCTCAGGGGATGGCCAAGGTCCAGGATGGACACACGAACGCATGTGACAGGTACAGAGTGCTCCTGCAGGAACGTTAGCTCTCAGCATACACCACACATTCTTCCTCCTGTGCTTCATCAACAAAGGTCGTTTTTCTCTTCTTGTGTGCACGTGGACTCTGCAGCATTGCAATGTTAGAGGAGAGCCAAGATGGTATGGACAGTGGTACCCTAAGTCCTGCCTCAGCTCGACAGGTGACCATCCAGCGCCACCCATCCCAAGGCTTTGGCTTCATTGCAGGGAGCCAGCGGCCGGTCATCGTTCGCTCCGTCTCTGCTGGTTAGTGAGCATGTATGTGAGGAAGGGGGCTAGAGAACATGGGGGCAGTTATGGCGCTTTGAATAGTGTCTTGAAAGGGCTGAATTAAAATTTCCCTTTCATTGCATGTGCATGATCCTGTGTTTCATCCACAGACGGCCCCTCCTTTGGCAAGCTTCTCCCTGGAGACCAGATCTTGGCCATTAACGAGGAGACGGTGAGCGACGCGCCCCGAGAGAGAGTCATAGACCTTGTAAGGTAACATCCTTTACTGTCCCAGGAGGGAGGGTGGGGGGAGGAGGAGAAGGAGGTCCCATGGCCGAGTAGTACAGTCAGAGGGGGGAGTAGGGAGGACACGGGTAAAGTGGCTGGATCGAAAGGAACATTTTGAGTGAAGCCTTAACACAAATCTGTGGACGAGCCCATTCGTTCGCAGCTGGAGAACGGCAAGCTGAAGCCCTCCAAATACCACGCTGTCGTCTGCATTATCTAACACACTATACTCTCTGTTGTCTCCACACAGACGCTGCAAAGACACTATAGTTCTCACTGTGCTGCAGCCCCATCAGGTAGTATAATGGAGCACTCTCTCCCTTTCATGTTCCCCTCCACAGGCCATCTCTTACTCCTCATCAGTCTTGACACCTTTATTTTCACTCCGAATCACCTAGTAACACAGTACAGTATTCTGCTCCAACAGTGCACACTATTGCAGTGCAGGCATGCATTAGTATTCAGGACCATGTCTCAAACACTGGGGTAATTTCTGTTTCCAGTAACAATTCCCAAGTAAGCACATAAAAACCGAGGTTTAATGTTGAACGACTGTGTACATGCAACAACCAATGACACATGTCCAATTCATTTGGCTCTGGACCATAATTTGAAGGACAAAAGCCTGTCAGGAAAACAGCATAAAAAGATCAAATCTAACTTCCGAATTCAGAACATGGAGTCCTTGGCTCATGTGACTTGTGCAGCAGATCAGACGGGGTGTCTCTACGCATCGATATTTCTTAGCAGTAACCGTTTTCAAGTAATTAAATTTTTAACGGGTCAACTGCACAGTAAAAAAAAAAAAGAAATCGCAGCGTTGCAGCAGTCGCAATGCAGCATTAGCAAGCTCCCCAGCACATGTCTCTTTAGCATTGGCAGTCACTGGGGCTTTTCTTTCATTTATGTCTCATCGTTCTTTGAAGCCGAGTTTCTTCACAGAGTTCCTCTCCCTCCTTCTCTCTCTCTCTCTCTCTCTCTCTGCCTCTCGTTCTCCTCAGTCACCTAAATCTGCCTTCATAAGTGCAGCCAAAAAGGCCCGCCTGCGAACTAACCCGCCTAAAGTGCGCTTTTCAGAGCAAGTGTCCATCAGCGACCCAGACTCAGTAAGTTCAAACCGTCGCACAGTGACATGTATATGCAAATACGCGTGTTTTGTTTGATCAATTGCCATCAAAGTTCCATATGCCTTCATCCTCTTACTGCAGTCATTTTCTAGAAGTGTGTGCGTGTGTGTGCATGTGTGTGTAATAATGAAACAGAAAGACAGACTGTTTTTTGTCAGACAGTTTGACTTTGAATAAATTGCTTTTCCGGCTAATTCAGAGACCCATAAAAACAACCTGTGCATTTCTATTTCACAGTTATTCAAACATTCCAAAATAGTCACATAATATCTTTTAAATAATTGGGGTTTTGACCACCGCTGTATTGCCTGCTGGGTTACACATGGCAACCTGCACGTATTGAGAACAGTCTAATCAGCACTTAGAAGCTATAAATAGAACTTGCAGAGGCGGGAATTCAACATACTCATGTACTCGTGGTGCCTAACCTGTGGCGAAGGTCGTCTGAGGTGGACATCACCTGTGGTCTTTTTGTTGCGTAGTCTCCCACTTTTTGCGCTAAGCCAAACCACACACAGGAGAAAAGAGTTCCATTTAAACCATTACTTAAAAATAATGTAAAACTGGCACATTGTGGCAACTGTCATGATCAAGCCTCAGCTCCAGGGCAAGGAAAGGAATAGCTAAAGTAGCCTGACTTAAGCAAAACCAGTGGTAGTTTTGGATTTTTCTTATTGAGCCTCAAGGTCAGATGAAAGTCGTGGCCATATGTTTTAACCGCCTGCGTTTAAATTAGGCAAAGACTTTCTGTTCATTTCAGTTTCCACCTACTGATCCGCAGCCACAAGCTCATATTGATCCTGTGAGGGCTTATCAGTGTTGGCCACCTAGCCCGCTGTTTAATGAGAGAAAGAGATGAAGCTATGGTATTGAGCTGTGACTTTGACAGCATGAGACAAACTGTTCCAAACTCACCTCGGAGGTAGTGGCTTGTAACGAAGGGTGTGATGGACCTGTTTGTGTTGTCTCTTCACCAGTGCACCCCGGCTTTAGTGCTGCAGTATGGAACAGATCTGTCAGCTCATAACTCAGACTTTAGTTGTTTCCAATCGGCACAGAAGGACAGCTTGTCCAGCCTTCTGAATACTTAAGTTCTCCAAAAACATACTGCTGGGCATCTGCTGTGGATGCAGCACACCATTTGAACTGAATGCAGTTTTTGGGATACACTACATTGTTGCACAAAACTCACGTTCCTGCCCTGGAATGTGCACTGTCTGCCCGCTTTTGTTAGATCTTGGCATCAATTTTTTTTTTTGCAACTGGATTTGTTTTGGCCAATAATACATGGAGGGTTTCATTTGGACTGCCGGAGCGTTTCCTGCTTGCATCATTGCCTCGTGTCACATTAAAACCCTCAGCTGTATCTTGTTATATTAAGATGCCAGCCCCCCACCCCACCCCACCCTCACCCGTGATCACAACCGTGGCTCTTTGAAACAGCATAATGAGAACTAAGTCATTTTCTTAAAAAGCCCTCAGCAAGATGAAAAAAAGGAGCCGGCGAGGGGAGATCGCCCGTCAAGTCACATTCATGCAGGGAAGGACTGCCTTGCATATCATAACTTTTCTTCTAACGAGTGCTTTGAGTAAAGGCAGTAACCTTGAATCAGCCCCTCCTCTTGTGCCTTTCCTCACGCAACTCTGTCTTTGAATGCTTTCAATCCCACCATCCAATTTTCCTGGCATGACATACATTTTGAATGGGTAGACCAGAAAAATTGAATAAGCCCCTCTTTGATCACGATTCAATACGTGGAGCGGGCATCCCGAGGCAGACTTTAGGTCTTTTTTTACTCCGTTCAGAGTTCAGTTTAAATGTTCTTTGTTTGCAGGATGCAGTTTTGTTTATCATTCCTCTCCCTTCGCAGCTTCGTTTCAACTTTAATTTAGCCGCACAAAGCAACCAGCACAGCAGATTGTGTTAAATCTTGTTTACTCACTCATACAAACTTTTTCAATAAAGGAAAACCTCTGTCTCTTTTAATCTCTTTCAGACAATGCTCAAGGACGACTCCTTGCTACTCATACCAAATGTGCTGAAGGTGTTCCTGGAGAATGGACAGATTAAGTCCTTCACGTTTGACAGCCGTACCACTGTTAGGGTATGTACTCACTGCGGTCATGCACATGGGAGAGACAGTCAAATCACAACACCCCTCTAACACTGGTTAATCAAAATAGCCTTGTCTTATTGAAGAATGGCAGTCAAAATATCAGTCAGACCAAATCATCAGAATGTTGACAGCACACTTCATTAGTGTAAAAGATTTTATCAAAGGTGGCTGATAACATGAATTACTCTAGGTTTTTCTTGACACTGATGCCAAACATTACAGCACATCAAAATTCACCACAAAGAGTCAAAATGCATTCTCTCACTGGGCCCCCAAAACAAAGCACCACGAGGGGAACATATACCATCTTCAGAGTCGCTGTGGAAGCCACCTGCAGCTGTCCTCAGACAGTGTAACTGATTTATGACCCGTTTTCTTTTCTATTTCATTTTTCCTCTTGCCTCTCCTTCTAGCGACTACATATTTTTTTCCAATTTCACAGCGACACTTCAACATGTTGTTCTGTAGCTTCTTTAGGCAGAAAAAAAGTCAAAATTATTATGATTAAAACCTCTCGTCTCAAGCTCATAATTATCTCACTGAACTGTGAATCTGCTCTCCTTTATTTCTGTAGCACAGTAAACTATGTTGAGACTTTGTAGTACACAAATGATGAGACGAAATTGAATTAACAGCAACCCTTAAGTACATTTAAGCAGGCAGTAAGCCACACATATTTAAAAAGTTGTTAGCTTTAAGCAGCCTCTTTGCTCTTATTAAGTCAAGTTTTATATTTACTTCCCAAATTGTGGAAGACTGTCCATTTCCCAGTTTGAAAAGACTGACTCAATGAAACACAACTGAGTTTCTTGCTCAGAGGAAATATTTCTGCTGTTATGGTTCTATCAAGCCATTACATTCTTTTAGTAACAACGGCGTGAGTAGTAATATTGCTCGGTGCCTCACATGGGGACCATCTGAGCTGTTGATTAGCTTTTAACTGGCGGGAAAAGCAGTGAAGTCACATCGCAGTGAATCTGGTTGTCAATCAAGTGCTGAAAAAATGGCCGCTGCAAACAATGTGATTTTGGAAATGTGAAAGTCAGTGACTTCCCAAAAATGCTTTCAATGAGATTCACACAAAACAGATGACATTGTGAGCAAATCTGAACAAACCCAAGATTGACTGAAGACATGAGTATTGTTGCCTGTTTGAATATATCGATTTCCTAACACAAAAAATGGCTTGAACAACTGTCTGAAGCTCTTCTCATGGATGCATATTTATTGTCATTGAGGGGATGATGCACTGTGGAGCTCTGATTATTCAGGAAGTTAGTAGCAAGTGGCCCTTAATGTTACACGGTTACCTTGAAGTGGCTCTCATTGTAAATGATTGAATGCTTTGGATGGAAGAGTAATTTACAGTATGTGGCACGATATCCATCTCAGCCTCAGAAGTCATTTACCGGTACTGTGTTTTTAGCATGAACAGATAAGAAGCACACGAGTGTCATTAGGTTGGTGGGTTTGCAATGACGGTGACAATAAACAAGTAAATAAACCTAACATGTATTTCTTTGGGCAGTAGGAGGGAGTCATATTACAAGGCCACGGCGACAAATACATGCAGACGACTGAAAGGAAAGTAGAGTCCAAAATTAGAGCCTGGACATTCTACTGTCAGTGTAACCACAGCACCAGTGTGCCACTTGGCCGAGAGTCCTTTTTAACTTCATATCTAATTGGTTTGAGAAAAAAACTTGAAAAGTACTTCAACTTTGTGATACTTAGTCCTACCAATTACTGAAAAAGTGAAATCTCATTTGTGTGTAATTAAAGTCATGAAGCAACAAATGAAATGAGTTAGACGGGGGTCAGTTTGTGTCCCTGTGTCAGCTTCTAAGACGAGTCTGACATCTCCGAACAGACTCATTAAATAAACTCTTCCCTGCTCATGAAGGGAGAGCGAGAGAAAAAAAAGGAAAAACTCGAACACTTAAAAGGAGAAATGGAGGAAGCGCTCTCCTGTCAGCCTAATTAAATAGAATTTCAGCATAATAAGAGAGCTCAGATCAATAATACAATGCCCCAGATTAAATCAATGGCACAATGGGATACCCAGTTGTATGCCCATTAGACTGTCTGTCAACTAAAGAAGCTTCCCTGCGGTATTTCAGGCTACAATCTATGGCATAGTGTAGGTCTTTCACTCAATTGTGTGGCTTCCCTTGGTGTCATTTAAAGTGAACCACACAGGTCGATTCAGTAAAAACTGCTTATTCTTGTTTTTCAGGGGCGGCTTCTGCTCAGAATACATCAGTGTGTGTCAGCTAAAATCTTTTTGTTAGCCTCCTCATTAAGAGCTTTATCTTACAGTTTTCAATGAGACCCCTCACATTTATATATACTGCTAGAATACAATTTAACATATAAACACTTGATAATCCCCTCCCTTTTTGGTGTGCCCTCGCCTTTTGTATTATAAGTAGGTAAATACATTATTAAACCCCATCCTGAGGTGTAGCCCAAGGTAAAATGTGATAAACCATAATTTCTCCTCAGAACATTCTCTCAGAACGAGCATTTTAGAAAAGCTTTACATCATAGATGGATGCTGATCTGTACAGGAATCAAAAGTTGCCCCAAACACACAGATGTTGTTCTTTGTTTTGTTTGGATGCAATCGCCACAAAGAGTAGAAGATAACTATAAAAGCCTTGTGTTCCCCGAAATGAGCACAATGATATCAAAGTCAAAAGGCTAAATTGAATATGCTCACCTCAAAGGCATTCAGACAGATTGCGCTGTATAAACATGGGAGAGAAATTGGGATCACAATGGCTTCTATACATCAAAAATCCATTTGTGGACATGTAATGTGTTTTTACTGTAGGAGCGTACGCTACAGGCCCTCACTTGCTTTCATCTGTCTGCATGCAGGATGTGATCTCCTCCCTGCAGGATCGCCTCTCACTGCGCTACATTGAACACTTTGCCCTGGTGCTCGAGGCAGGTGGTCTGGACCAGAATCAGAAGTTGCATTTTTTACAGGAGAACCAGCCACTGACACATGTAAGAAACCCATAACTCGAAAAATAAAATAAAATAACAAGTGTGAAATGTGTTGGTTGTAAGTGCTGAGCACAAAGGAAACGATTGCAGCACTCTTATAGCTACAAAGCACAACAAGCCAAAATGTCACTGTTGTAGCGCTTTTGTTTTGTTTTTTGTTTTATCCAGAAACACTGGTTTGGCCTTTATTTCATGACTTAAATGTGCTGGTTAGAGTTTGGATCGTTTCTTGTTAAATGTTAACAGTGGTATGCTTGTCTTGAACGTCAACTTATTTTAGTTCAGGGGCCACATGCCATCCTTTTTTAATCTCGTTGTTTATATCTATTGTACAGTGTCACTGAAATATAATACCTACTACACCACAATTTTCTCTTCTGTTTTGGTGCTGAGTAGAAGTATACTTTCAGATTGTATTCCCACTCTATGCATATATTCTGATATTTTCTTTAAGAAGGTGTTTATTTTTCACTGTTGAATATCAATAAAATTGGTTATTCGAATGTGGGCCTCACATAAGCCGGCTAATCAGACAGGACACCGAAACTGATTCCTTTTACAAGATGTTTGTCATCTTTTTCATATTTCATAGCACCAACTGTAGGCAGTTGAGAGCTTTTTTTTGCAGTTTTTCACTTTCACGAGTAAATGTTTTATAAACACAATTCACTGAGGAGTTGTAAAAATATCAAATGCATTGAAACATCAGTCTCTTGTGTTCACTGGTGGAAACTGATACAGTGATGTGTGTCTAAATCTAAAGATATAGTTGTCACTCTGCTGATGCTGTTGTATTCCCTCAGGTGGTGCACAGAACCTATTTCCAAGGGATGAAGTGTCTGTTCCGCATCTGCTTCTTCCCCAAGGACCCTGCGGACCTGCTAAGAAGGGACCCTGCTGCATTTGAGTACCTCTACATACAGGTGAAGTACTGGATTGAAGGAGGGATTAAAGCAAATGTCTTTCAGTTCTATGGAATCGAAAACGAGCTGCTACCTGGAAAAGAGGGAGGAAATGTACCAGTGTGTTTGAGTACTTAAGGACTGTTTTTTCAGTGTTTCTATAAGGTTATATTTACTTTGCCTGCTTCTTGTCATTTCAAATGGTAGAATTAAAGCTATACCGACATCATTCAGGTTAAGAATGTGAATTTTAGTCTTGTTCCACTCACACGTGTGCTCTGCATGGATGTCTGAACTTCTCATTCTCTTCTCGCAGAATCGCAATGACGTCATCAAGGAGCGCTTTGGCATGGACTGGAAATCTGACATCACGTTACGGCTGGCCGCGCTCCACATTTATATCACTGTGTCCTCTGCCAGGCCCAATCAGAAGATCTCTCTCAAGCATGTCGAGTAGGTTCACAAACTAAACGATTTTCAAACGCCCTTTCGAGGAATTTATAGAAAATATTGATGCGTGGTATTTTTGACTGTATTAACCCTGAGCAGAAAATCAGTGAATCCCGAAGTGAAGTTTTGACGTTGAATATAAAAAAAAGAAGATGGATGATTAATTCATTCAAACTGAAAACTCAATTTGAATGTTCTATCATGAGACAAAGAAATTCTATGATTTGTGAAATTGCATTTCTCCTCAAATTTGCTCAATTATTCTTCAAAATCTCAACCTGGCAAGTAATTAGCGTCTACCATTACAACCACAGCAGCAGAACCGAGTTGATGTGGTTGTAATGGACTCAGAAAGGATGTCCGTGTCAAGCCAGAAGCTGAAGAGGACATAAGCTGAACCGCCTTTTTTTTCGGAGGGGAGGGGGTGCCTTGCAATCTACCGATACCGATTCATTTCAATGTGCCTTTCCTGTTTTATTTCTCTTTTCTTTCGCCTGCAGGAAAGAGTGGGGTTTGGAGCCTTTCCTTCCACTCACTCTCCTCCCAACAGTAAAGGAGAAGAATGTGTGTAAATCGCTGTCTCAGTTGCTGAAGACGTACCAGCATCCACCACCATCAGGCAACAAGGTTTCTGACGACAAAACATTTCATTGACTACACTCACCTCCATGGCCGAATCTCACTTGCTACCCATGTTCACACCTTCTGCTAAAAGGAATGGCAAATCTGCACAGGCCTCACAAACCAAACTACTGTACTCTTGATCACAAATACCAATACAAATCTCACATTGCTGGCTCTTCAAAGGAAATTTCACTGTAATGTGTGGTTACATCAGCCAGTCCTATAGACAAGCCTTTCATCCCTGTACTTTAACTGTTGCGTAAGACTCCAGTGGTGAGATACATGGCTCAACAGTGCCTCCAGGAGGAGGTAAGTACAGAGGCTGAGGCTTTCCCTTCTAAACAGGAGCGTTCATTTTCTCTTTATCATTCTGATGGCAGGTCCCTCCACTTCAAGGAAAGCTGCAGTACATGCGTGTTCTCAATGACCTCCCACCTTTTGGTGGGATACTGTTCCACACCGTTGGACTGGTAGTGTATTTTTGTATCTTTGCAATGAATAAAAAGCACTTTTAAAGTGTTCTGTATTTACACAATCTCATATTGTAAGAAACTCAAAACTGGAATACAAGAGTGTCACTGGTTTTGAAATCAGCCTTTTTTTGTTTCCCACCAGGATGAGAAACAATCAGCTACAACTCTATTGGTGGGCCCTCGGCATGGCATCAGTCACGTGATTGACCTGAAAAACAATCTCACAACAGTTCTGGCCGAGTTCAGTCGGGTTTCCAAGATCCAACTCTACCGAGAGAGCCAGGGGGTGGCACGGGTGGAGGTATCCATTCACGAGGCCAAGGTATATTCTTTTTAGTTTTTACTTTAACCTTCTTTATTTCACAAGTGCTTTTTTCACCAGGTCATTCCAACATGAGCAGGCAATGCTTATTGCCTGTCCCCTAAATAGTCTCCTAATTCCCCTCCCTACCACCCACTGCAGCCTCTGGTGCTCCTCATGGAATGGCCTGATGCCAGTAACTTTGCGTGCCTCATCTCTGGCTACTACAAGCTGTTTGTTGACCCTAAACGAAACATTTACTTCCGAACTCCTGGTCAGTCTCAGCTGACCAAAGCAGGTATGTCATGATTTCATTAAGTTTTCAAATGAAATGTAAAACTATCTGAAATGTGTTTGGAAAAATATGAACAAAAAAATACAAAAGACACTACAACAGACAATACCCATCGACAGCTCAAGATTTAGCAGATTTAGAATTGTGCCTTTTTTAGCATGATTTTGAATGCTACATATAAGGAGATAGTTTCCAATATTCATTGTTTGTCCAGTCTACATGAACATGATGGACACTGCTTCTTCATTGACCGAAGTCATTGCAACCAGGTTATCCTGGATCTTCCATCCCATGGCGCCCTCTGCTGTCTCCTCTCATCTCTCATCCTGACTCATTGGAATGAAGTCCCTCATTTTTCTTTTCTCTCAGGACAGAAAAACACTGTGGATTTGTACTTTTTGCTGTGATCATCAACATTTGCTTTTTAAACGTGACAAGATCGTCTTCCATTAGCTGTGCAAACCTTTTTTTTGCATTGAAGAAGACTGTACCATTACCATATCATATTCCACCAGAACCAGACTCTTCGCTCAAACAAACCTCAGCTTTCAGCCTCCATTTTTGAAATCAAAAATCCACATGTGACCACCAGCTGTCACCGCTGCATTTCCATCTGGAGCTTCTCTCTTCAAATCGTCTCTAACTCCTCCAACTCTTCACTGCTTTGACAATTCTATCCTCAGATTACAGAAGTTCTCATCATGCCCATCCACGTTCAGGGGCTACCAGCCTGCCAAGTGGAGGGCGGCGGGGGGAGGAGAGGGAGAGCTTGCACAGAGAGTCAAGAGCCCTTGTTCCCGCAGAGCCACAGCATCTAGGTTTATGTCATGTCCACCTCCGAGAACAGCAGCAATTTCAGGAGTTCCACACACATGCTGAAGCTGAGCTTGACATCAACGAGAACTTCATTCCTCAGGAGCCTCCTGGACGGCCCCGCACAAAGTCGGATCCAACACAACAGAGTACAGAGGAAATACCTGGAATTATAGAGAGTCCACCAGTGGAGAATACCGCATTTAGAATTAGAGCTCAAACAATGAGTCAATCCCAAAAATCCTCACGGTACTTTTGTGACTCCTGCAAAGCCAGGCTTCGAGCAGAGGGTCTGTCAGCAGTGGCAAATTCTAGTGGGAGCTCGGGGAAACATTGTTCGAGTGCATGTGCCTCTCGAGATGGGGGTGCTGTCGACCTAATGGCCCTACCACCCCCTGGGAATGAAGAAGAGGATGAAGAAGTCGATGGTGTAGGAGAAAAGTTGCAGCCACCACCACCTGCTATTGCTGCTCCACCACCAGGGTTCAGGGACAACAGCTCTGATGAGGATGACCCGAAAAGAGGGAGAAAGGCTCGAGCACATGCTAATGCTGGACTTGCATCTGGGAAGCTGGCTCAAGCCAAGGAAGATGTACCCGTGACACTGATTGACAATGTGGCCACAAGAACAGTGCGGGATCATGCCCAGGAGCTTGATGATGCTCTGGTGTCCACCTTGCAGGCTCTTGAGGCTTTGGCAGCCTCTGAGGACTACCCACATCACCCCCAGCAGCCAACGCAGACTGCAGGTCAACAACCATAGTCGTGCTGCAGCTCACAGTTCACTCAGAGAAACACAGCAGTCTTCTATAAGTTACTTTTATAATCAGATACGTTGAAGGAGTACAGGATGGAGATTGTACTGATTAAGAATCTATGAGAAAAAGTACTTTACACTTGTTAAAAACTTGGAGATGTAAATCACTGTGAAATTACAAAAATGATATACCTTTAAACCATAGAAATTTATTATAGTCCCAAATTTGCAATCTACAAAACTGAAAACACAGGTTTTGTGTGGTTGAATAAAAAAATGGTCATTTGTGAAAAAATTGTACATTTTTTTTTTTTTTAAAAACCCAAACAACTTTGTTATTTGAGAAAAAGTAACATGAAGTTAATGTCACATCTTTAGCCAGAAAAATCATGCAATATACTGTTTCTTTGCACACAATGCTTATGTGTTAACATTTTGTGTCTGTGTTGCCTTGCCTTTTCAGGGCTGATTGTCTTGGCTGCCATTACTCCTGAGTCATCATTGGACTCCGGCCATGAGACCAATTCTTCTGAACTGACAGATGTTTCTGAGATGGTGTCAGCTATGAAGCAGAACCAGAACCAGGCATACCTGCTAGCTCATCACATCAACAAAGAGCGGATCCTCTGTCGACGTGACTTTCCCCTGGCTATCCCTGGTTGCACAGCAAAGACCATCGGGACTGGAGCCTTCTCTGTGGGTCAAATTCGAGCTGGCTGTCCACCCAAGCAAGTAATCCTCAGCAAGACTGTTCCCTTTAAAGTCAGCCCTAGCCAAGACTCAGCAATACTCAGTGTTGTGACAGAACAGGGGGGAAATCAAGGCTCTACTCAGACTGATCACAAAAGCGAAGTAAAAGCAAACTCTGAGTCGACCAAAGCAAACACCCCTGATCCCCCTTCTAAGACACTTGAAGGATTTAAAGTGTCTGATCTTTCAGTGACAGCTCAACTCAGTAAAGATCAGAAGTTATCCAATTCTTGTGGAGAGGCAGTGAACCAGACTCTCTCTGATGGTGTCAAGGGTAAAACTACAGCACCTCCCAAGACGGACACAACAAGCAAAGCCTTACCTATTCTCTCGCCTGTGGACAGAACTGCCTCTGCAAAGACTCCCCCCTCTAATACGTGCCACGATGCCGAGACTGCCTCAAGCGAGACCATGAAGCCTTCAAGCTCTACAGAACTTTTGCCTGTTGATGATCTTTTCTGCACATGCCCAGTGCAACAGGAGCCTGCACCTCAACTGCGACTGAAAGACCCGCAAGTTCAAAAGATAGTGGTGTTTCAATCTTCCTCCCCGACAGATGATGAGCGGCTCAGGGCGAAAGGCCTTCAGCTGGCCAACAGCAAGGATAATGCATTGAGAGTCGCAGCTGATTCTAGTGTCGTAAAACCAAGTCCGCAACTACAAGCTAAGTATTCCCCTCACTTGCCCGTAAAAGCAGAGAGAAAAGAAGCAGCTGAAACGAAGACTGACAGTGTCCAGAGCCAATCTCACCCTGAACCACAGAAATGTGTCAAAACATTACCTATTTTAGATGATCCAACAATTCCTAGTCCTTCTGTAGATAAGGTTTCTACTCTCCCAGCCAGAGAGTCAAAAAAGCAAGGCAGCGGTAAAGGAAAGTCCCAGCGCAGTGCTCCTTTCCTGAGTTTTAGAAATCTTCTTTCCGCAACATTTCCTGCAAGGATGCGAAGAGAAACAGATGAGCGACGAGCTCAGTTGCAGAAAGTCCGCCAGTATGAGCTGGAGTTTTTAGAGGAACTGTTAAAACCCAAGTCATCACAGGGAGATTTTTTGCCCCAAGGATCCTCACCTGTGCCCTCAGGCACTCCTTGTGCCTGCCAACTCCGCACCAGTCCTGTCCTCAAGGCCCCGGGGATCTCCAGGGAGCAGCGGCGCAGCTGTGACTGCAAACGAATGTGCAGGGGAATGCGACTACCTGACACTCCAGTCGGGTCCACAACCGAGACACAAAACCGTGGCAGAGAGAGAACAATTTCAAAGACTCCTCCTGCAGTCTCCAAAACCCCTCACACCCAGGGTTCCACAAGGAGACCCCAGACATTAGAAATCAAGACCACACGAATTCGATCTACCAGCCTGGAGTCGAGAGAGCCCAGGGGAGAACACAGTTCCTGTCTGCCAACCTGTACATCGTCCCAAACGGATTGCATGGGAGCTCCGCAATACAAAAAGCTTCAGCGGCGATACAGCATTGGAGAGCTGGATAACAGCACCAGCACACCTGTGTATGCTGAGGTGAAGCCCAAAGCCAAAAGTCTGGAGAAGGAGATGGAAAGGGTGAGGGCCTCGGGATTGAGGCTCCCAACCCCAGTGGAACCAATCCACACACAGTCTCACCAGGGAGAGGGGAAAGGGAAGAAGGGTGTCTTCTTCATCCAGGGAGAGGAATTACTGCGTGAAAGCAAAGAAGGGACAGGGGAGGTGTTGCTAACCCTACCAAGTGAAGACAGTGATGACAAAGACAAATGCTGCTCCTTCTGTTTCTGCTACAGGAAGTGTGAGGCCACCGATGAAAGCAGTGAGAAAGACGAACTCTCGTACTCTATACCACTACAGGTTCTCCCAGGTATGGAGCTGGACTCACGTACCTTCCCAGTCGTGAGCAAAACACTCCAGGTTCTCAATGCAGAGGACTGCAGTGGTGAGGAAGAGGAGGAGGAAGAAGAGGAGCCACAGACGCAGGAGATCGACCTCAGAGCCTGCGGTACCCTGGAGGCCAGTCTGGCTCGAGTGCAGGCTCTGCAAGGGAAAACCTTCAGCTTGCCTGATGGTTTCCTAAATGCACAGTTGGATGCTAATGAGCTGCTAGCTATTCTACGTCAGTGCGCTAACAGCCCACAAGCTGAGGGTGAGGCTCGTCTTCAGCCTTCCCGAATTGCAGAGTACAAACAAGAGCTGGCTGTGCGCTTCAAAGAATTCAGAGCGTCCTGTAGGCGAGTGGCGAGCGTTGAAAAAAGCCCGACGCGCATGCTTGCTGTTGTCTCAGCGAGCTTCCAAGTATTGTGTGAACTAACTCAGACCTTCATCAAGCTGGTCCGAGGCGTGCGGTCAGAAACCCAAAGGTTGCAGCTGCTGAGGAAAGTAGAGGAAGTAGCTATTAACTACACTTTGCTTCTGCGCGCCGCAGAAGAGTCAATGGGACACTCCAGCAGCTTGCCGACAAAGACAGTGAGTCCTCAAGTTTCCTCCAACACCAATAACATGAGCTCACTCACCCGACCCATCAAAACTCTGCCTGCCCAGTGAGAGTGAACTGGCAGGAATGTAATCAGAACAGTCCGAAGAGTGTGTGGCCACTCGATCAAAATCCATTATTTATTTATTGTTTACAATTTTTACAAAACGTGCAATGAATCATCTTCAGTAAAAAGAAAAAAGAAATTGCAATGCAACTGTTCCATCCCATGTTTACAGGCCCTGAGGTAGCCTTGTGGATCTTGTATGGAAATATAAAGATACACCAAACTATTGCACAATGGAATAAGAACCTTATACCAGACTGGGTGACACAGGGCTAATCACCTCATATCAATACTCACAATATACATAAATCATCAGAGTATAATATTTTATATGTAATGTATATTTGAGTTGTGTCTACTTAGCAAATAATATAAAGTTTTGTGGAGAAAAAAGGTTAAAGAATATATTTGAAATGTATTGATAAATTATTATACAACTGAAATAAATGTATGCTTTGGACAAAAATACTTCAGAGATCTCGTTGAGTAGCGACTTCTGTAAATTGCGTAGTCCAAAGGGGTGGTTGGTTGGTTAGATGGTGACGTGTTTGTTTGTTGAACTTTCTAACTGTTGTGACGCAAATCTGATCTCTGGCTATGTTGGCAGTGTTGACGGTGTCTGATTGTGTTCAGAGTCAAAATGTGAGTGGCAGTGTCGGAAAAGCACCGAAAGCCAAGTATGACATATTTTACCTGCTCAACAGAGGCCCATTCTCCAACAATAACCACGCAGGTGTGACACGCCCGCTCAGGGCAGACAATGTAGCATAGAACCAAGTCGCAGTCTTATTTACTGTACAGTCATGAGTGTTCACTCAGCTGGAGAGACGACACACCCACAATGTATTTAATGACGCAGAGACGACCACCACCACTAAAAGCTTAGCTCACTTGCATCTCACAATCGCGAAATTTAGTTTAATCACCTTAGACATCCACTTGCAGGTGACTAAGCTTTCCACTAAGATTTTTGCACAAGCTTGGAAGTTAGTTCTGAAGTTGAACTGTAACTTTCAGTGGTTGATTGGGTGATTTTCTTTTTTTCTTCACTCTGCTGTCAAAAAACTGACTTTACAAGACCAGTTTTCATATCCCATCTCCTCAAAGCTAATTTTAAAAGTTCAACTTGTTTCTATTCAGGTTCTCAGATACAATATAAACAAATTTGCTTTCTGTGTGCTGTTACACATTGTGCAATCTAGCAAATATATAAGGAACACAAAAAGTAGTTTTCTATGTATTTTAATAAAACTAACACATCATTTCCTGTCTGAAATCTTCTTTGTGTCTCACCCTCTTGTTATTCCTACAATTTGACTATAGGGACTTTCTATCTGACATGTACCAGTAAAAGTTGTCCTGTTTGAAAGAAAGTGCTGTGAAACCAAAGTGACAGTGAGAATGAATCTGCCACTTTACAGGATACAATATGTACCATTTTTGCTATTGTTTATTAATCTAAATGAGGTGCATTGTTATAATCCTTTTGGGATTCACACTTACAACATAGTTCAACAACAAAACACCTAAATGTGAAAGAACTGGTGGTATCTCTATTCTGCTGATTGTCATGCTACATATATAGCTGAAAACGTCAGTGTTACAAAACGGACAAGTGAAGCTACAGATTAAAGAAATTCATTGCACTTATTTAGATGAGACGCTTCAATACCTTTGATACAGTTACATCTGTTTTCCACACAGACCTTCATGTTGGCTCTATACCACCTTCACAATGTATTCATTCGTCAATTAAATAAATATTTGTGTTGCAAGATTTCAATTAAAAGCTAGATTTGATGCATCTATGCACATATATTTCAGCTTGAGATCCCATTTGTGGTGATTGGGGCACTCTTTAATAGTTTTTCCTCAGCAGTTGATGTGCGATTTCCATAACCACTTGCTGTGTTTTCTCCTTCACTGTGCCTCATGTTTTCCTCACACATAGGACTTTCAGAGGCTGTTAGATCATTTGAATACTGAAGGAAATGATGCCATTTGGAGAGCTCATTTTACCAATTTTGCATTGGAAAAAAAAGATGAAAATGCAAGAGTACAGTGACAGTGTGTTAAAGTTTTGCAAAGGGTTACCAGTATGGAAATGTATTCTTTTACACTGTAAATGTATATAGTAAAATACAACCTTTTAAGGGGAATAAAATTCACTTTTAAAATACAACTTGTAACATTAAGATTTATCCCGACTCTTCAATATTTTGTAAATAGAACAAGACAAAACATGTCTGTAAGTTAATTATTTATAGTAGTAATGTAACATAGGGACTAATAGCAAAACATATATTTTAAAGAGTATAACATAAGTATAAAGCATGGGACATGTTTATTTTTATAAACAAAAATATCAAACAATGTTCTTTCATCAGCACTTGAACATTTCAGCATTATGAGAGACATTTTTTGTGGTTTGTCATTGTTCAGTTGCTTTGCTAAACTGTGTGGATTAGTCTGTGTTTCATTCACACAAAGAGCCTACCATGACTTGATCCATTGTTTCTTTATGTGCACCTTTTCATTCCTGTCTTTATTTACTGTCAATGATCTTGTCGTCACTGTGGTCTTCTGTCTGTGTACAAAGGTAACTCATGTTTTAAGAGCAATAAAGTATATTACATAAACTCCTCATGAGAGAATTTGGAAATGGCATTGCATGCGCTAAACTCCTGGTAAAGCCACGATGTCCATTAGAAACGACACCATGAGAAGGACAGATTACATGAGAAGACGCTGTCTTCCTGTCACAGGCAGGTTTTTCGGCTGGAGCAGCTTCATTCCACTGATGTTGAATAAATAATGCAGACGTCACTGACTTGACATAACACTGACAGTTCACAGAAAAAATAGTTATGGTTTGCAGGCATTTATTATAGGTTTACCGTCTTTTGTGATGTTGGCATGATTGTGGAAACAAAGGACACTCAGTGGGAAGAACCATACAGTGAAAATCTGATAGAGTCAATATCATGTAATACAGGTAAAGAAAAATGTATACATACATACATACACACAAATACATACATACATATGTACACACACACACGCTTACACACACGGATGTCAAACACTCATATTTTTATAAAGTCAATTCTCTTCACGCAAGATGTTACTGTGAATAGATTATTTTAACTCTATTTTTACCTTGAAATGGCACAGAAGGAAAAGAGAAAGCTAATAAACTAAAACAATCATTCACAAGATTTTTTTTTTCAAAATAACTCAAAAAAGCTGTGGACCACCACACCAAACTTGCCAGAACATGAAAGTGAAGCAAAGAACTGCCAGAAAGAGTTTCTGGCAAAACATGAAGCCTTCAAAATTTAAAGCAGTGAGCAGTTTCCTATATCTGATCGAAATTCTGGAAGGCGTCTTATTGTAGTTTCTATGTGCGCTATTCTGGTTTTAATAACATGAGAGAACACAGAGCCTCAAGCTCCCACTGGAACTTCCGTTGCCTCCCATGGAAAGCAAGCCCCAGACCACTGAACTAAATACACCTGACTTTGTTTGACCCGTTTAATGTAATAACTTAAAAATATTTCCTATCTAACACTTCCAACTCATTTCAATTTTCGGAGCCTTGAAGTAGCAATCTTATTAAATGAAACGAGATGAGTCTAACAGACACAAACTGAAAAGCTGAGTAACGTTTGAACTTTTTTATTTATTTAAAATATACTTTTATTGTGGTCGAAGCTGAATCTCATGTATATTGTAGCTCTTTAACGAACATTTAGGCCAGCAACGGTTTTAGGTCCTCATTCACGTGATACGCTTTGGGCTTCGTATGGCCGGAATGACGTCATGGCGGCAGGACGTAAGTGAAAGCGTGCGCGCCGCCCCGGGAGGAAGAGTCGCACGCGTGATGTGTGGGACATAATGGTGGATAGGTAGGGAACACACTCCAGCTCGCTAAGCGCAGCTCATCAACTGTTGATCGGTTTGCCACGGCCGTCCT
The DNA here is from genome assembly GCA_032164315.1 of Malacoctenus gilli. Lineage (NCBI taxonomy): Eukaryota > Metazoa > Chordata > Actinopteri > Blenniiformes > Labrisomidae > Malacoctenus > Malacoctenus gilli. The sequence continues at coordinate 5,353,092 of JASSRZ010000049.1, read as the reverse complement.
GGACGCTCCTCTCCGCCGCTTCGACTCGACGAACGTTCGCTCGCGCAGCCCGCTCGGATTGGACGAAGCCCTGGACCGCCGCAAAATGCCGAATATCAAAATATTTAGCGGTAGCTCACATCCGGACCTGTCTCAGAAGATAGCAGACCGCCTGGGTCTCGAACTGGGGAAGGTTGTGACGAAAAAATTCAGCAATCAAGAAACATGGTGAGTTATTTGCTGCTGCTGTTTCTTCGAAACCAGCGTTTTAATCCGGGGCGTAGCTTGTACGCAAATGTTGTAACCTAGCGACATGAAATGGTGAGAAACGTGGTGTCACAGTGAAATTGCCGCGCAGTGTTGCCAGGAACTTGTAGTCCACATATGGTCAAGAACGACTGCTCAAAAGGCTTTCTGCGACATCTCAGCAACAAAGCTATTATTATTATGCACCTCAGAGCATGTTTGGACTTTAGTTTTTTCCTTATCTTGCCTTTTGTTTGTATTGAATTTGACGCTTGAGCAGAAGAAGTCACATGTAGACACAAACCATTGTTTACTCTTCTCATCAATCCCCCTCTCACGCCATACTGTGCTGGCTCCTGGGCTAAGTGTTGTTTGCCTTGTCACCTTTCCTCCTCTGGCAGTGTGGAGATAGGGGAGAGCGTTCGTGGGGAAGATGTCTACATCGTGCAGAGTGGTTGTGGGGAGATCAATGACAATTTGATGGAGCTACTGATAATGATCAATGCCTGCAAGATCGCCTCGGCCTCCAGGGTCAGTGCTGTCATCCCCTGCTTCCCCTACGCCCGCCAAGACAAGAAGGACAAGGTGGGGGTGAGGGATATCCGTTTACTTACTTCTGTCATGCCATTTGCCATCAAGCATCATGACAAGAAGCTTGCAGCCATGTCCATCAGCAACCATCTGACAGACCGCATCGACTCTTTCTTGTTTACATTTTATGTTTTACTTCATTTTCCCTCTTCTGTATGCTTTGCTTGAAAGCCCATTTGTATTTTTTTTTGCACATTTTAGCTCAGCATTTACTGTCATTGCAGCATTTTGCAAACATTGCATGAACTTGTTTCCAAAACTTGAACAGTTAGTCTGTTTAAACACAGGATTGAGAAGCACATCCAGATTATCAAGTAGTATACGTATTAATGTGTTTTCACAGATTCCTATATATAATCACTAAAATCTCACTGGAATAATTGCACTCAAGCCGTACTTGTTGATATTGTCATGTAGAGTTAAAAACATTGCATTGTTTGACTGGTATAAATGAACCGAATTGCTAAGCTCTCCAGTTGAGTGTTATTTTTAGCTGTAAGCTATGCCTGCCAGTCTGCTTATTCCATGTGACTGAAGAGATCTATTTCCATTTCAGAGCCGTGCTCCCATCTCTGCCAAGTTGGTGGCCAACATGCTGTCCGTGTCGGGGGCTGACCATATCATCACTATGGACTTGCATGCCTCACAGATACAGGTGAGCAGCACACTTGGACAAAATAACCGTTTCACTGTCCACCTGTCTTTCCTTTGGTTAATAATGAATTGTTGTAAATTTGGCCTAACTGAAGGCCAACAAAAGGATTGTTTGGCTCCTGAGACCCCAGCATCTCTGTCCTTTTCCCCTCAGGGATTCTTTGATATCCCAGTCGATAACCTGTATGCAGAACCAGCTGTGCTGAAGTGGATCAAAGAAAACATCCCTGAATGGAAAAACTGCATCATCGTCTCACCAGATGCAGGAGGAGCCAAGAGGTATCTCAGTCCTAAATGGCTTCACTGGTCCAACATTTTACTGACGGGACTCCAAATAAACTTGTGCGGATATTGTTTACATTCATGCACGATTTGTGAGTTGGTGACGTTTTATTTCTCGTTCACAGAGTCACCTCCATAGCAGACAGACTCAATGTGGACTTTGCACTAATTCACAAGGAGAGAAAAAAGGCCAACGAGGTCGACCGCATGGTTCTGGTGGGCGATGTGACGGATCGGGTCGCCATCCTAGTGGACGACATGGCTGACACATGTGGCACGATCTGCCATGCTGCTGACAAGTAAGGCTTTTTTATTAAATTTCTGAAAAGCTGACATCACACACAAACATCTGATGTTGTTCAATGAAGACAAGTGCAAATAGGCTTGTTGACGGAACCAACTCAGAATTGAAATTTGTTGGATGAAATGTTAAATCATGCTGACAATATCAATGTGTTTTACTCCCTATTAGGTTAATATCTGCTGGGGCCACCAAGGTGTATGCCATCCTAACGCATGGCATATTCTCCGGCCCAGCAATTCCACGCATCAACAACGCCTGCTTCGAGGCTGTGGTGGTCACCAATACAATCCCTCAGGAGGAGAAGATGAAGCATTGTCCCAAAATCCAGGTCAGCTGAAATTGTTAGAGAATTTCATCTGTGTCTAGAAATAAAGGGGTGAATCCTAAGGTTGAATAGTTTCTGAGCAGCTGGTATTCAAAATCATGTGTCTCCTGTTTTCCTTCAGGTCATCGACATCTCGATGATCCTTGCAGAGGCCATCCGTAGGACCCACAACGGCGAGTCTGTGTCATACCTGTTCAGCCATGTTCCCTTGTAACAAACGGTGTCAACCATCAAGATGTGTGCTATTAACAGCAAAAAAGAGAAGAGGGACCCCCCCAAACCCCCAACCCAAACACAACCATTAACAAAGATGTTCTGCTAATTAACCGTGGAAAAAATGAGAATGAACTGTGATGTCTGTTACTAATGCTGACCCCACCTCACTCAGCGGTGTCTCTTCATGTTTTGAGCACCAACGCAACTGCAAGCTACCATTTAGGCTGGCGTATTTATTGTTTATGGATAAACGTGTGTTTATCCACCGTGAACTTTGTCCTTCTTTCATGTTTTTTCGAAATGGTCTCTCCTGACCATGGGGCTCGACCAGGAACCACTCAGTTTGTTGTCAGAGCTCATATTAAAGTCCCTGGCGGGTTGTAGCGGTCAGGAGAAGATTCTGGCATTTGAAGCTGTTACAGTGCTTTTTGTTACAAAGGATGAGTGTAGTTTTCCATGTTGTTCTTGTACCCTCTGCTCTTTGAAAGATTATAATGACGTGAATGTGTATTGAAATAGTTTACAGTGCCACTGAAGCTCCACTCAACCAAGAGTGCCTCAAAAGTCTGAAATGAAAAGGCATCGTCCTTCACTCCCGTCCTATTTCTCCCTCCTATTTTACTCTTGTTTTGCAATTGAATGAAGACTTTTCAGCAGGCTGTTACCAATATTTTATTCTCCTTTCAACTCTTGAGGTGCCCTCATTGAGTGGGGTTTGCCCAGTGTGAGATTTACCCTTTGAGGGTCTGCGATGAAGATCTTGGTTGTTGGGATTTAGCTTGGGGTCTCTGCAGGCTAGAGCTTCCTTCAAAAATGTTCACCTGCTTCATTTGTTTTGTTTTTTCTTTTTTTAAGTGTGGAGGAAGGATTTGTCATTCATGCGCATATTTTAAACCTTTGTGGGGATTTTTTTGAGTAGGAAGAATGTGCCAAGTATTTGAGGGTACATTCTCATTAAAAAACAATATATGCGTAAATATCATTTGTGGTCTTTTTTCTTTTGTCATTTAAATGCGTGCTGCATAATTTATTCAGTTGCTTCCAAGATCAACATTTATGTCTCTCATATGTCTTGGAGAATGATTATGAAATCAAGTAGGAAGACTGCAGCTTCAGTTCATTACAAAACTCAGCTGGTACAACGCACATCTCTGCCCAGAAGTCTGTTGACCCTTCCTGCTTCAACCTCTTGTTTGCTACACTCTTAAAAAAGCCCCATAATCCTACACACCACAAAAATGTTTGTCACAATTTTGGATGACCAGCCTACTGCCAAAATGTCACCTGTTCCTTCCTTGTCCCACCCTGTTTAAAGCTCTTGTTGATACAACAAAGAAAATCACATTTTTTTCACCTTTACTGACTGACCAGACACCGCAACATGCCGATAGACGCAAACAACAACGCGAAGTCTCATTTTCCAGTTTCTATGAATTGCTGAAGACAATTCTCCATCATATCTCCTCCGACTTGAGCATACACACACACATCACACCTAACCACGCACGCGCGCGCGCGCACACACACACACACGCAAGACGCTTTGCTCAGCAACATTCCAAGCCAGCTGCAAACGATTCTTCGAAAGGCAACGTCCTGCAGAGAAAGTTGTCACCTTGCCTGTTAACGCAACATACCACTCCAGACATGCAGGTGCTTCCTGCTGTTCATCTTAAAAATGCCTTATACGGAGTCAGAATGTAGCCCTTTGAACGATATATAAGAAACAATGTATCGAAGACTTCCTCTTCGTCTCAGCTGCCTCGCACCGAGATCAGCCCGGAGCTCTGCAATAAACCTGTGTTTCTCTACAGTCCATCGGCTGACTGTCCTTACTGATTGACCATCAACGAAAACGCGGTGGGCAGCCTCCGCGGCTGAATTCTTGCCCACAACAATGCCCATACAAGAATTTCTAAAGTCGAAAAGTTAAGGTAAGCCTAATTATGTTTTTGCAGGAGCGGGGTTTAGGCCCGAAATTCGAGGGGGAGTCACGGGATATTAGCAAGAAAATGATAAATATTTCACGGAACCGCACTCGCAATACAAGCACAAATTGGTGCGCACAAAGTAAAGTAGGGGGGGTCACAAATTGGTTGTCGCACATAAGCAACGTAAACTGCATGAAGGGAAAGAACGCGTGCTGATGCCAGAGCAAATATTGTACAGCCACTAAAGCGCCGCCAAGAATAAGAAGTAATGAGACTCACCTGTGAGGCTGACTTGAAAGGAGCTTAGTGTTCCTTCGTGTGTGGAAAACTTGTCACTGGTTTGCAGTTAAACTCAAGTCGTCCATAAGTTAGTGAGCGTTCGGCGTTGCTGGGACTTCCCGCCTCCTGATACACGAGCCGTGAGCTTGGTTTTCTTTGGGAACCACTCGTCGAAGCTTCATCGTTTTTTTGTTTTTTTTTTGCCTTTATAAAAGTCTGTGGACCCCCTCTTGGATATTTAATAAAATGTTCCAGAAAAGCCAAACACTGGCTGAAAAACATTTCCAACAAGCAGCGCAGGCAGCTGATAAGGTCAACATGAATCCTAAAAATCTTGTTCTGCACAGAGTGGTTGTTGTTCTTGCTTAGCGCTGGATTAAACAAACCAAAGGTCCTCGATTGTACGTATTTTATTTATTCATTCAACGGATGTGACTCCGTTAGATATGAGAGAAAAATGATTTAAAAATGCAACATATTATTATTTAAATGTATGTATTCAAACCTTTATTCTAGACAGTGTGATTAATGTTTTAATACACGCACTAAAAAAACTGCCGCTTGTTCGATTTATTCGCGCTCTGGAGTAGCGGTTTTGACGTTTCCCTCACTGTCACTGGGGAGCGTCAAGAATTTGATTGACAGTTATCCCAGCCAATCCACGACGACGTGACGTATTACGTCTTGGCAAATAGTTATTCTATTGGGGGGCGGGTCAAACTGAGATACCGGCAGATTAGTGCATCTTCTTATCCTTGCTTCAGTTGCATATTACTCGTTGTTGTGTCATCCATCCGAACGGGAAATTCTTCCCTCCACACGTGTAGTTTTCAATCAGGAACAGACGCTGGTGCTTCCTTCAGATTCCAACAATGTACGGCGGATAATAACGTTTTGACAAGCCTTTATATTTTCCCGTGCTGCTGCCTGGTGACAGTTTACTGGGTGAGTAACTGTTTATATCGCATGCTGTGAGTTCGCCATGGTGAATTTTCCTGCCTGGTTATTTATTGCCCCTGCACGGATGCTTTGGACTGCCCCATACAACATGTCTTTTTTATTTTTTTCATGTCAAGGATGGCAAGAGGTTCTGACCCTAACAATGACAAAGAGGGCAATGGACAACCGGCGGCTCATTTCCAGAGTTACTTGCGTGGAGGAACCTCCAGCTTGGTGTCAACCCTTCCCACAGTCGTTGTCTTCCCAGTCTACAAGACTGTTTTCCGCCAACAAATCCACAACACTCCTGTTCACCAGGCTGTGCGGCAGCTTCGCAAGGAGGGACTCCTGAAGCTGTACAGGGGTGTGGCTCCACCACTGCTGATGAGGACGCTGAATGGGACGCTGCTCTTTGGCCTCCAGGACAGCATTCACCATCAACTCTCCCTCACGTCCCAGAGTGCCGTCCCCAGCTCCGCCCAGCCTGCACTCGCTGGGTTTGGCGCAGGTATCGTAGAAGCGGTGGTTTTCACTCCCTTCGAGCGTGTTCAAAATGTGTTGCAGAATGGCCAGAACGACCGCCGATTACCCTCCCTGAAGAGCGTTCTACTTAGACTGAGGACGCAGCAGATGTCATCAGGTTTCTACAGGGCCTTCCTGCCCATCACAGTCCGAAACGCGCTGGGCAGCGCCCTCTACTTTGGTCTGAAGGGTCCAGTGTGTGCCGTCGTGGCCGGGCAGGGGCTTCCCCCAATCATCTCCTCCTTTCTCTCAGGAACTCTGACCTCAATGGCAATCAGCTTGGCTCTGTACCCGCTCTCTGTGCTGGTGGCAAACATGCAGGCACAGGTGGGAGGGGAGGTGAAGGGGGTCATGAATTGCTGGAAGCTGTTGTGGAGGTCTCGAAATCAGAGCGTGACTCTGCTATACAGAGGGGGCTCTCTAGTCATTCTGAGATCATGCATCACATGGGGAATTACAACTGCCATCTATGACTTACAAAAGAAGTGATCAGAAAGAGCAGACAGTATAGATGGCATAATGTAAAAGCAGTTTTGCTGTAAAACAAAAAAAAAAACAACAACACTTTTCCTCCTGCAATTAAGCAACCCGTGCTGGTGCCTTCAAGCTCAGCTGCCACATTGACTTGACAAAGCAAGAGAAGCACAGGTTTTACATCAACAAGCATCAAAATGTTCTATGCCAAATTAAGGGTTTTGGAGTTAAATAATGAATCAATTCATGAATGTGTTGCTATGTAGTCGATGAAGATTATGAATCAATGTGCAAAAGTTAAACGGTTGTTATTTTTTTGTAACGTCAACGGAGCCTAAAGACGGAAATAATCCGTGACCACAGTGCTGTCCAGGAGTTTACAGTGACGCAGACACACTCTAAACGAACTAGAGTCGTAAATGCATGTGAAAGTTTTACATGACGGCTCTAACCACAGAACATCCTCATTTAAACCGTATGGGGAGGAAGGTTTTTTCATTTTCTGTTTGACTTCCTCACCCCGGCTCAGCTCCTCAGCTGAGTTGATCCATTTATACCTCTGTATAAAGTAACTGTCTCTCAACTATCATACTTAGTAGATGACCTGTGTTGAATACCTGCTTTGCCATCAAACGAACAAGGACAAGGTCGATCTTTTCTGCCTTTATTAACAAGAAAATTTCAAAACAAGGGCATTCATTCATTGATTCTTAAGAAGCACGTTGTTCTGAAAACAATTTATCTGACTGTGAGTGGTAAATAAATCTTGTATTGGAAAAAAGGGAAAAAAAAATGCATTGAGATGCATCGATAATCCATTCATTTTTGAATCATAGGAATTGAATTGTCAGGGTTCCCTAATGCGTCCCAGCAAAACCATTATTGCATGATGGTGAGCTGGCTTGGCCAGATACACTGCCCTGGAATCAGTGTGATTCACTGGAACTTAGCCATCATTTGTTTGGGTTTGTCCAGTTGTAGGGACATCATCCGTCACCTGGTTCAAACCAGTGATGGTGCTGATGTATCTCCTAATACAGGTGTGCTTAACCTTCTGTTAACTCATTTAAGGGATTTCAAATCTTTTTTATGAACATTTAACTCTTGGAATAGCTTGAAACTGAGAAAAATACATGGTTGTCTGACTCAGGTGGAGTACGAGTCTAATGGTTACACACTTTGGACCGTTGTAATTTTAAGAGTCTGAGAAATCTGGGCTTATCTCAGTTTATCCTCAAAATTATATCAAATGTATGACGATAAGCCTTTACTGTAGAAATACTGATGAAAAGACTGTGGTATTAGCTCTCAGCATTTAGAGGAAAACAAGACAAAGTTGCATTTTGGGGAATAAACAAGTGATTAACTCACATTATTCAGCATTTGCTCCTTTTGAATTAGTCCAGCTACCTCTTGGGGATCTGCCCCCAAAATCTTCTGCGGGTGTTGGTGATTATCACCATTTATTCATGAAGGTATGCTTATAGATTATATGTATTAACTGTGTAGCACATAATCTGCAGTTCTGATGTGTCCAACTCCGCCTTTCAAACTGTACATTTGGCAGGTAATGTACGCTAAAACAAACAGTAGTTTCTGTAGCATGGCGACAAGAAGGCGAGTTGACTTTCTAGCCTACCGGTTCTGGATTCAAAGCCAAGTTCTTCTCTGCCTGTCAATGTGTCAAAGTGCTTTTGAGCAAGATATTGAGCCCCAAGTTGCTCCCAGTGGTTTGCGTGAATGCCTTTTGCATAGCAGCTCCTGTCACTGCTATGTGTGTGTGAATGTGTTAATATGACTTGCAGTATAAAGTGCTTTGAGTACTGCTGAATACAGTGAGAAGGGGCTGTACCAGTAGAACAAATTCACCAGTTTGTGGGAGCACACGTTTATATTCAATATATCCCAGGTTGTAATACTGAGTCCGCTGACTGTTTTTTTTCTTCAGTTTGTTCATCATTTTTGTTTATATACGTTTATTTCAGACTGAATGTAACTGAAATTCCAGATGTGTTGAGGAGGGGTTTTTTTCTGTGTTGAAGCCAACATGGCAGTTGTGATACTTGCCTTTCTACCTTGTAACTGTGATTTTCAACTGGGCATTAACGCTGTATGTGGTGACTGTACAAAGTGTATCTGCAAAACATATAAACAAATCTGTACATGCAATTGGGTGTCATGTATTTTTTTTAAATGTGTGGATCAGAAAAATAACTTTTTATTCGACTGTAGGAATAAAATTACAATTCAGTCGCACTGAGAGTAACCGATCGGTGCAGCGTTTTCTCCTCCAACTGCATCTTCGAGTAAATATGGTCCCTATGACACTCCAGCTCCGTACAAGATGGAGTTTTATCAAGCTGTTGTTTCACAATCACTCCGCTAGATGGTGGCAGAGCTAACTTCCTGAAAGCATCCATACCCACCGTGATCAGCAGCTTCGCTGTTCATTCATTCTCACATGCATGTGCGCGAAGTGATGGATGAGGCAAACGATTGCAACATTTCATCCCAGAGAACTTTGCCCAAGTGTCTCATGTCAGAAGAGATGAGAAGGGCGGTGATACGCCAAGCTTGTCCAATCACAATCCCGCCTCGGAGCTTTGGGAGCCAATGACAGGGCAGCGTGCGTCTCCGCGTTGGCGTGCCTAAGGGCGTGTTGTCTCTATTTAAACCCGTTGGCTTTGCACGGATTACTCAGACGCATCTCACCTGCAGAGGACGTTCTCATCGCGCGCCTGCTCCAGGTAAAACCATTCACATTTCCTTTGCCGTTTCCACTGACACACCCGGATGAGTGTGTCGAGACCATTTGACGCGAGGAACTTCCATCTGACAAAAATTCCCAAATAAAACAGGCTCGAAAGGTGTTATGCAATAATCTTGCAGTAGGCCATTTAACCATTATCATGGCAGATTTGACATGCCATCACTCCGTCACACTGCAGGGGTTAGAGCAGAACAGACAACCTGGCAGCTGCTGCATTCCTCTGCACGCAAACTGTCTCACTGTCGCCTCCGTGACGTCTGCCTCACCTGAACAGAATTTGTAGACGAGCGATGGTCCAGCTGCTAAAAATTTGACGGGCGCATCTTCTCCCCTTGCAAATCCTGTATTTAAGAACTTAGTCAAGATATAAAATGCCCCCCACACACTCGCGCCATGCTGTCCGCTCCCTGAAACGCAGACTGTGCGGCGTGGAGGTGTGGGAGGTGTGAGGGAGAACACGGTACGTAAGTCAGGCGGTGGCCTGTTTGGAAAAAGCCTCACAAAATCACTGCAGAACCGCAGAGTAAAAAGCAGGAGTTAGTGTTGCAGGAGGGCTGGCAGCCCAGCACCAGTTCATCCTTAATGTTCTTTTCTGAAGCCTCTTATCTGATCTGGTGTGCAGTTTGACTATTTTCCTCAATCTCTGGTATGCACCCGTCGTTTCAAACGACACTCGAATGCTTCGAGTTTCTCATACCTCATTTCTCTGTTGTGGTTCAACATACTTGTAAATAACAGTGCAGCATAACATGGTGCCACACTGGCCTTGTGTATTCTTTGTGGGCAGGTACTAGTACAAGTATTTGCTTTGTGCAACTTTGGAGTTCGGTTCAGGTCTTCCTTGAGAGAAAAAGAAACCACTAAGGCGGCGCTTGTTTGAGTGTGGACTACAGTCACCCCTTCTTATCCTGTGAACCACCTATCACTGCCACTCCCACCTCTGTCACCAAAGGCAAACCCAGGGGTCTACAGCCTTTGAAAGATTGTCTGCAGCTCAATTTTCACCACAGCCAGGGAGGTTGCGTTTCTTGTGCCAATTGTTTTCAAGACAGCTCGAACTTCTTGACAGACTTCAGTGAAATTTGCAGGATGCAAGAAAGGAGTGACTTAAAATTCTGGTGTTGAGCCAAATGATGAACACATCATAGCCAACTATTTTGCTCTTGAGGTAGTTTTTATTTATTCAACTCAGTGGTTCTCTGAGAATTAAAAAAAAAAAAAAACCCTCACTTTCAGGAAAGACTTGGGAGTTGGCAGACATGGAGGTACAGATGATTCAAAGGATACAAATCTACACCAAAACTCTGCCAAGAAAATTGAGTTAGCAAGGATCCTGCCACAAATCACCAGCAATCAGGGAGACTAATGACGCCTACAGATTTTGTTGCGCAGCTTCGGAGATGCTGGTTGCAAACACCTGTGACAGGATGCCAATTGCAACGTTTGCTTCTTTCACGCAGAACTCGTCCAAAATGGGAGACGCCAATCCAGTCAACGAGCAAGTGGAGAAATTCGACAAGGGGGTGTTAAAGAAGACCACCACGAAAGAGAAGAACACTCTTCCAACCAAGGATGGTAAGAGAATCGAGTCATCTGTCTGTCTGAAGTCTCTCTTTGGCTTCCTATGATTCAGACTTTCCCGCCTAAACTCTGTAACAAATTAACTCGTGGTACACACCCAGTTGCTTGATGGCTTTTTGTGCCGACCTGTGAAACGCACACACCCTCAGTGTTTAGGACCTTGTTTTTTTTTTTTTATGAGACACGTCGAGACTGCGTATAGGTGGTATCAGTTGAGGACAGTGGCCCATAAATTCAAGATCATTGCCGTCTGGAAAGGCGTGTGAGATCTGAACAGGAGATAAGCCTCAGTCTGGACGTGATTTGACAAG
>JASSRZ010000049.1:5321317-5332012 GCA_032164315.1 Malacoctenus gilli | reverse complement strand
ATAAAGATAATAGTATCTTCAGCTAATGCGACTCCATTGTTGTTGGGGTGGAATTCTGTAGTTTTAGTGGAAGAATAAGTAAAGCTACTAACTTTATGTTACAGGAAAATTTATGCTCTGGCAATCAAGTCTGAGATCCAAATGATCTTTTTTTCTGTCTTCACTGCTGTTTTAGTAATTTGCCTCTTGTGTCCTTCTTTTCTGCAGGTTATACGTGTCTCCCAAAAAGCAAGTAGCGGACGCCGGCCCAGACTTGCCAATGAAGTGGTGTCGTCAGGCTCTTGATCACCGCAGCCCGGAGACAGAAATAGCATGTCGGACCTTGATCAACCGCTTGGACCAGTGTACGCACTTCTTAAAATCTCACGCGTAATCGTCTTTTCACGTCTAATACAAAGTTCACGTCGAAGAGCTTTCTCAATGAATTTAGATCTTCAGGTTTCTGCCTTCGAGCTTCTTGTCCAGGAGCCAAGTTTGAGTCACATTCCCAAATGTGGCCCCCTTTGTGTGAATGTGCTGCCTTCTTATTTACTGCTCACATCTGCTGTGACTGCTCAGCGATCCGTCCTCGTCCGAGTCGTATGATAAAGCACTCACAGTGTGTTTACGCCTCCACGTGTGGACAGAAGTTTGCATCTGATCCAGCCCAAGCCATTCATTATTTATTGCGTTCGCAGCTCCCACTTCCTGGCCACTGCAGAATGTGAACAGCAGAGCAATTCACACCAGGGCTGAATGACGACATGAAGTCACGGCCCGAATTGGATTACCGTCTCTTTTCTTGTGGGGTGTTTAAATGACAGCACGAGGCCATGAAACTACCAGGTGACAAAGAGCAGGTTTCATAGTGATGTGTCACCAGTTAACGTATATGAAGGCAGTAAGAAGGTCGAGGAAAGAACACCTCTAACGTGTAAATGCAAAAAAAAACTTGCCCGAAAAGATTTACAACCAACCCGCTGTTCCACTTCGTTGCATGCTGTCTCTGTTCCTCTCTGGCACTCTCTGATCTCTCATGTCCTGTCCCCTGCAGCGTCTCGATGGAGGAACATGTACAGCAGCCCGTCAGAGGCAGGCTCAGCAGGCTCTCCAGGCTCAGGCCTGATCTCTCCTGGGTACCACAAATCGACTAACAAATCCCTACTAACCTGTGGCAGCTCAGGTATGGCATGACATTAACACACTGCTCCTCTTTGTCTGTTCAACACAACAGGGGGGAAGTTATTGTGAGGATGCAGGTCACTTGATATGCGTGCACACTAATGCAACAACTGCGTGGCCTTATGGGATCTCATATGTTGAGGAAATTGTGTGACAATTTTTTGCATGTTTTACTCCCTTTATTATTTGCATATACTGCACATCACTGCAAATCATCTTCCAGAACTCTCTTAAAACGTTATCGTAAACCATTCCTTTCATTCCTGACAGATTGTTGGCACAGGAAAGAAAGAGAATATGAACATACAAAGACAGATGACATGAAATTAGTTACCTATTGTGAGACAAAGGTTGCTAAAAGTCAGTCATGATATCTCAGGACAGATTACAGTTACATAATACTGAGTGTGTTTAGGTGGGCTTCAAAATCCAGACCTTTACTCAGTTTTGCACTTTTACACAGGTACTTGCACACTTATTCTGCAACTAAAACCATTATTGATAATGGGGAAATGTGGCAATTAAAAAATGGAGTAAAGTCATCTGTGTAGATGAGTTTATGTAGACGAAAAACTACAGAGGTTTGTACTTTTCGTCTACCAGTAGTTGTTGGAGTGATGTGTATAAATGGGGTTCCTTCATCACTGACATTCCTGAAGTTTATACATAATATTCTATCTTCTCTCAAAGGAAAGTTTCATCTTGAACACAGGATAGCAGCTTGTTACTGCTTTTCGATTTACGGCCGTAAAGTTGGCAGAACATAACAGTACTCAAGTGCAAACAAGCACACTCATACGTTGTGAAGGGACATCTGTCTGAAGCTCACTTTGATTTGTCCCCAAGTTCCAGTGAAACGAGAGATTAAACAGATGCACTTTGGAAGATGTTGAGTGGCTGTGGAGCTTATATGTTGCTTGATTTTCAGGAGATGTGGTCATTGTTATATTGAGTTTGTTATGCAGTGTTAACCTGTGTGTGATATACTGTATTTTGTGTGATCCTGACTTTACAGTGTGTGTACCACTCACTTTGAGCTGTTGTTTTTTTCCCCATTGCTGCACAATGTCTGCAGTGTCACTGTGAAGAGTCCAAACAGTCTTGTGTTGTTGTGGAAACCCTGTGAAAAACCAATCTTTGCATGAACATGTGAACGCTTGGCTTGTTGGGCGGTGATTTTATCTCACCGCCGCCATTTTCATAAACAAATGCTGCTGGGCCATGGTGTCATCTTCCCTTCGGTGCAATCTGGGCGTTTTCAGGCTGCCGTGCCCCGCTGGGGAGCTCTGACTACAGCCTTTCAGGGCAGCATCAGAAGAGAGCTTGCAGCTGAGCAAAGCTGCGGTGATGTCAGGAACAAGTGATGCATCAACATAAACGTCCTAAAGTCAAATTCTACTTAAATACTTATCAGACCGTTCTGATGTCTTAAAATATGCTTCAACTGGGTTAATACTCCAGCAACACAAGTCCTGATCTCGCATATCTCCAGATAATATTTCCACAGCTTCAGAGAGACAAAAAATTTCCACAGACAAACATTTTCGATTTTTGTCTGTTGAAAAATGTTTAAAGAATTTTAAACTTAATATGATGTGAAATTGTGTGCGGCTCTTCCTGCACATGGGGGAAGAACTGAATGTCCATCTGATGGATATCGTAAGTGGGGGGATTTCTGCAACATCAGCATTGCAGACATTGAACACCTGCCTGTTGTTGCTGGCTGATGGGAAGAATAATGCTTTAGCTGTGGTCTGTAATGTATATCTTGTTGTAATTGGTTCCTTGCTCCGTGTTTGCAGGGGTCACAAGCATGCATTCAGCTCTGAGCTCCCAGTCCTCCATAGACAGCGAGCTCAGCACCTCAGATGACTCCATCTCGATGGGTTACAAGCTACAGGATCTCACTGATGTCCAGATCATGGCTCGCCTTCAGGAAGAGAGTGAGTCAAGCAAACACGTGGAACTCCTGGTGACATGGAATTTAAGCCAGTAAAGTTGTAACAATGCAGATATCCTCTGTTAAACATATGTTTTTTGCATATAATTTGAAACTCTGAAGTTTGGGGTTAGTATCGTGAACATGATTCTGTGTGTGTTTATTCTGAAAGCGATTGTCCTGGTAACTTTATATGTCTGGTGACAGGTTTGAGGCAGGACTATGCTTCCAGTTCAGCATCGGCGTCCCGACGCAGCTCCACGGCCTCTCTGCAGTCGCTGCGCCGAGGCGGTACGTACAGCGACCAGGAGTTCGACACCTACAGCCTAGAAGATGAGGAAGACGAGTGCTGCTCGATGCCCCAGCGACGACACCGCTTCACCCCCTCGCCGCTGGGCTCGCCGCGATGCCTCTCTCCCTCCACGTCCAACCATGGTCAGGAATACAGCAGTCGCCTCGGGGCCCCACGTACAAGAGCACCCAGACGATCTCTTCAGGGCCCCAGTGCAGAGCTGCTCAAATTTGCCAAGAGTGAGGGTGAGACATTTCAAGTACTGCAGCGGAAGATCAAAACGATCAGCAGTTGGCAAATGCGATGATTGTTGTTAAATTTGATGTGTGTGGTTGCAGAGGAGTTAAGGCACAGCATGCCTAATCTGGCCCCCCGCACCAGCCTCCGTTCCCTGGAAGCAGTCAGAAACAGCCGCAGCATGGAGGCTAACCTCCAGAGCTCTGGCAACCGCATGTCTCACCTGACTCACTCCCCCTCCACAGGTAACCCTGCCTTCCTCGCCCTGTACCCACCTGCCCTCCCTCCCTCCGGTGTCACTCACTTGCATTTCCTTGTTCATATGTCCCGATGGAGACTTATCCCACCAGTTAACCTGTTCTTAACTTTTGCATGATCACTAATCAGGCTTGGCCAGTGTACACATGGGTTTTCCCTTAAAATCCATCAGACGCAGCTTTGTCAAGTCTCTTTTTCCAGCACGGCTCTCTTAAGTTGATTTAAAGCCACTTTCTGAAACTGCAACATGTCAAATGCTGCATAACTGAAATGGCTCGGAGCTTGTTCTGATTATGAAATGTATCCTATTCAAGCAGTTGTAGTATCATTCTTCATCATAAAAGTTTTCCTAAAATTATTGATTCATAAATATCCCAATCAAAATTTATGAATACCTAAAATGTTCAGTTTATTTATAAAACATGCTATGTAATCCAGTCTGAAAACTGACTGGTTTAACCAAGATTTTAGAGAAGAAACAAATGTAGCAATGTAACAATAATGTCCATAGTTACATGCATTACAAGCATCCTAACCTCTGCCCTCTCTGGTCTTGACATCCCCCATCTGGTAGACAGTAATGCGTTTGTTCTCTCACCTTGCTCTTGCTCATGAGCTGCTCCCTTTAAGCTTGTCTTCAACTCCTACACACCACACAAAGTCTCCGGCCACGACGTGCCTGTTTTTCTACGTGATGGCAAAAAACGTGTTGTGGAATTTTCTCTCTCAAGAGAAACAGTGGAGACTCTGAATCACCCCCATAACTTTCTCCCTCTCAAGGCATGACGTGCAGTCGACTCCGTAACAACGGCCAGTCTCCTCTCTCCATGCGGACCCCAGTCAAAGCTGTAACGCCTGTGGGCACCATGACAGGCGGTCGCCAGCCTTCCAGGGGTCTGCCCGTCATCCAAGGGCCGTCTTCCGAGACGGGACGCAGGGTCCATTCTCCAGGATCCACGAATGGAGGAGGTGCCTATGCACCTGGGAGGGCGTCTGCTGGGGCAGGAAGGGCTGGAGGGGGGCGAGGTCCGGGTGTTGCAACGGCCGCCACGAGAAGTAAACTTTCACATCCTTCGAGGCGGTGAGAGAGTTAATCCTTTATTTGGAGATGCATTTTGTTTCTGAGTCATTACAGTTTGGCCTCTTGTCTGACTAACTTTGCAATTTCACCATCAGGTCTTTTGGCATGACTAAAATCTCAGATGAATCCTGGAGAGATGGCTGTTACTGATGAAGGACGTTTCCAGTTGGACCCTCACCCTGCCCCCCTTTTTGGTCAACTCTCAATAGAAACAACACAAACATGCACAAATGTGTCATACAACTTCTCAGACCCCCCCATCTCCCCCCCCCATGTCAGACTGGAACACTGGGCTGCACTGGATCTGTAGTTAATCTCTTCCCCTCCGCATGAAACATCGTCAACCCACACAAAGAGAAGATGTGTAGGCAGATGACAAGACGCACACAAACACACACTCACTCCACTTGTTATAAGGACAAACTTGGAGCTTCCAGAAGATTTATTTGTGTCAATTTCACATATTTTTTTATAGTAAATGAAAGAAACTGCTGGATTCTTAAGGGTTGTGATACTGTTTGTTTTATTGATCTAATTGATATGAAGTCTGTTTCAATGAAGACAATTGCTGGTTGATTCCTTTTGTGTGACTACTACTAAACGAAGGTGCCGAGTGTTGCATGCTTGGTTTTGCTGTTTCCCCTTTGGCCCGACTGCCTTTTCATCGTTGTGTAACAGCAGTTTGACAAATCTACCATGTGTTCCTCAAAGATTTGTGTGAAGTTCTGAATGTTCGAGTGCTTTATAGTGAAATGATCTTTAGAATTGTTGTATTTGTGTTTTGCTCTTTGCTCACACAGCAATGCAACACCTGTAAACCACACTGCCCTTACGAATTACAAAAGGATAAAAATGGTTTGTGCCAAGGTGCATTGCAGCTGCAACTCTTTTAATTCCACAAGAACTCGAGTCGATGAAGGTACTCTACCAGTACTGTATTTTACAGGCATTTTTTTTAATGCATATCTCACGGTGGTGTCTGGCAACAACTGTAATGAAGAAATTGTTTATGCACAAAAGGCCTTTTGCCTTAGTCAGCTATGCACCCTCATGAAGAGTGCCTCTGAATTAAGAGCTGTAATAAAAATTAATAATAAAGTCTACCCTGAAACTGTAATTGCATTCCTGGTTTTTCCTACTCCAAGCCTATCAAGTCAATTTGTTTGCATCCCGGCTAATTAGTTACACAATATGTTACATCCTGCCATCTTGCAATAGTGAAATTGTCATCACATTTTGGATATTCCCTGGATTAATCTTAAATCACATCCCACATGCTCCAACTTTTATTATTCAGGGTGTCAATATTTAATGGAGTGTTGTTTCCCTTCATTTTCAATCAGAAAGTTTGATTCAAAGTGCTTTGCCTTGATACACCAAATCATCGGTAAGATATTTTAGCTGTTCATTATTAATGTAGAATCAAAGAGTGATTAAAAACAATAAAATAACTGATGCTTTCTAGAATGAAAACTGAGTTTTACATATAGGCAAGTCTCTTACAATATAAAACCTGATTGATGGCAATGTCAAATCAGTATTGCGTAAAATTGTTCCTATTTGGAATAATATGATTCATTTTTTGACTCGTGTGTTGCTCCCCTTGCATCCACGTTTAGTGTCACCTGCACATGTCTTTTATACCTTACTATTATTTACAATGAGCAGACTATAACTATAAGTGTATTTTTCATTTGTGGAAGCAGCACAACCACACCCAGGGAGAACAGAAATGAAATATACTTTGACTGAACTTCAGGTTGTGGATAAACTACACTTCATTATATTGGGGTTTTTTTTGTTGTTTTTTTTTATTTACGCATTATGTTATTTTTGCACGCACTCTTCGCCTTTGTTTGCATTTTCTGTTTCTTGCGAATTAACTGACCTTAAAAAAAAAATAAGTCAAATGAACTCACTACTACCCACCCCTTGTGACAAAATGGCCTACAGGCCTCGTCTGCGCATTCAAAGTCGGAGCGCATTCTGTTCAAGCACAAAATAAATATTTTTATTTGTTACTTTCGTTGCAAAGTGTGACTTTCGGCGTGCTTGATCCAGACGTGCTTTTGTCCCTAATATGAGAGAATGGCTCGTGTTAATGTAACTCTGCTCTCTTATGCATGACGCAAATAGTAAGGGATCAGCGGTAAACGAGGCCACGCATTGTCTGCCCCCCGCCCTCCCTCTGCTCGTCAGGAAGCAAGCTGATTGGCCGAGGCCTAGCAAAGAGTGCCCGGGGATCCAAAACTGCAGGCCGCACTTAGCTTACCGTCAAAAATAAACCAAAACAATAACTGACAAATCTGACAAGGGGGAGAAACACCGATAGGCTCAGCGGACGACGTTATCAGGTAAAATTATTTTGAATCGATTGATAAGGCACATGGAATAAGACGCGGGGGCCCACTCCGACGTAGCGGGCCTCTTTCAGCCTCCTCAAAAAACAACATGGAAGATAATGCGGCACGAGCTGCTCCTCTTAGCTTAGCACGCTAGCTAGCTGAACGGACGGTCGTCGCCGCGCAGATTACACCCACACACATTCAAACACCATCGTATGGTGTCATAAAGTAACGCTTGTGCGCTCAACTTTTATATTGTTGTGTCGACAGGTGCAAATAGTGTCTTGCAGGTTATATAACGTCGGTTAACACATTTCTTGCATTAGCCATAAAGCTAAAACAAAATGGCGATCCCAGAATCAACCCTAGCTCGCTTGCTAAGTTAGCTCCAGTGGGTGGAGGGCGGTAGCCGTTTTAGTCTGTGTTGCATAACCGCTGTGGTTTCATTGGCGGGCACAAACTCGCAGCATGTGTTTTTGGACTAAAACTTAATACTTTCAGATCAGTTATAGAAAATAATCTGCGCGTCAGGTTCTTGTTTCGGTTTTGTCCCAGTGGGGGGAAACACGAAACGTCTTTACGGACCTCTGCAGTCGTGACATAATTGCCTTGTTTTTAACGGTCTTATGACGACTGTGCATGCCCCCCTCACACCAAACACAACTTGTCCTCGCTAGAGCTACCGGAGCCGCTGCTTGCCAGCTCGAACTCGGTCCACTGACAGCCCCTTTGTGTGAACTGGGCTGCAGCCATCAGGCTCAACCAGCACCAGGTGTAGAGCTGCGAGTTCCCAGGTTGAAGCTGCATGCAGTATTCCTGTTGGACGTAGGAGGGCGCTACGAATCAACAACACGGCAGCTCTCCCCTTCCTCAGTGCCGGGAAGAGGCGTTTTCTATTAAAGATTCAACTTATAAAAATCACATTTTTTTCACGTCACTTATAACTGAAATAAGTTTTTGTGGTTTCTTTTATTGACCAAATGAATTGTAAGTGGTTTTGATACTATTTTTGATCTACATTGATAATGACGAGATCAACTGTATTTAATTTAAAATGAAGAATCTTGTTTGACGGGACATTCATGTAAAAAATTATTGTCTTGTAGAGTCAAAGGCCATTTCTTCCTGTACATTTTGAGAAAATATGTCTCGATCACACCCACACGGTGCCTGCCAGGTTTTTACAGCCATTGGTTAATGCTGGTGCAATGATGCTATTTGCTTTACTGCTTGATAACTGTGCATGTTTTTGAATTGGTTTCATTATCATTATCTGCCTTATATATTTAAGCCATACAGACTAAAGAAGCTTTGTAGTACATCAGTGTGGCTTTTGAAGACATATTCAAGATACAAATAGAAAACATGGAACATCTTTGAAAAGTGACTATTTTTGTTTTTTTGAGTGCATATCTAGTACTTTGTGTACTAATCGTTTGTTTTTCCTCTTTTTCAGAGGGATTCAATACCTTGATGAAAGGAAGCACTTCAAGTTACTTGTTAGTTTTATTGTTAAGATTTATTCAGCAAATGTAAAGGTATGTATCTTAAAGTGGTCACAGCAAACTTTTTTCCATTCGGTGAAAGTATAACTGATGTTACTTTTTTTCCAGTCTTTTTTTAGAGAGCAAAGTCATGGATCAAGGAGGAGGGGTGTTGGAGCTTCATACTCAAGAGCTGAAGATGCCCCATGCTATGATCATGCAGGACTTTGGTAGGTGGATGAGAAGTGTAAAAATACAATTTTACTGAAGTTTACTTTAGTTTAAAGTTCAAACTCAACACATCATTTGAGATGGAGTTCTCCAGCTGCAATGAGGAGTCTGTAGAAAGTTGATCTGAAGTTGGTTTTGTACAGTCATACTTGTATGTTTCTTCGTACCAATTAGATTTTTAGTAGAGTGACATTACTTAGTTTTATCACTTCTTTCAGCTAATTGTTTACTCAGATATAACAAGTGTAAAAAGTTTGCAAACAGTTTCAGCCTTTTCCCACAACCCCTTTTTTTCCATATGTACTTGCAGTCGCAGGCATGGGAGGCCTGGCTCACATCGATGGTGAGCACATCGTGGTATCTGTTCCTGAGGGTATGCTTCTTTCTGATGTGATGACGGACGAAGGCATCCTACTGGAACATGAACTTGAGGTGGAAGGCCTGGAAACTCAAGTGGTTCAAGGTCTCGAGACAGAAGTGGTCGAGGGACTGGAGACGGAAGTGGTGGAGAGCTTGCACGCAGATGTGGAGGGCCTGGACACTGATGTCGAAGGGCTACAGACTCAGGTGGTAGAACTGGAGGCTCAAGTTGTTGAGGGCCTTGAGGGGGAAGTAGAAGTAGAAGGTCTCGAGGCACAAGTGGTCGAGGGCCTGGAGACCGAGGTCGACGTGGAGGACCTGGAAGCTCATGTGGTTCAAGGACTTGAGGAGGAAGTGGAAGTGGAGGGTTTAGAAGCTGAGGTTGTTGAAGGTCTCGAGGTAGATGTGGAAAGTTTGCAGTCTCAAGGTGTCGAGGCCCATGAAATCACCACTGAGGACATGGTAACTTCAGAACACAGTGTGATTATGCCTGAGAATATTCTGGGGACTGAGGTTGCAATCGAGGAAGCTCTGGACGCCCATCACCACCACGTCCTGACCTCCGACCTGATCCAGGACACGAACCACCACCATGATGACATGCCAGACCAAGTGTTTGTGGCACAGCTTCTGTCTGAGCACCAAGACAACACCCTGGACCACCAGCTTGTGTCCGAAGGGCTGATGGTGACAGAAGCCAACTCTGAGACCATAATCCATGAACAGCTGCCAACTGAGGCTGGTTCGCTCCAGACAGATGAGGATGATGATGCAAGAAGCAGCTCTGAGGATTACCTCATGATCTCATGTAAGACAGCTTGTCACATGCTGAAATCACTGAAATTGATAAAGTCATCTGTAGTGCTTTTTGCATGACCTGTGGTATTTGCATTAAAGTGGATGAGGTCGGTGAGAAGTTGGACATAGGAGACACTCCCCTTGAGATCAGCACTGAGGTGATGGAGGACAAAGAATCCAAAGAGGAGGACGGCCCGGAGGTCATCAAAGTCTACATCTTTAAAGCTGAAGCAGATGATGATTTAGGTAAGTTACAGTTAAATGCCCCTCCTGTCGAGTGTTTTTTATTCTTCAAATAAAAGTATAAAATCATACGAACATCTGTTTCTTCAATTACCAGGTGGAACAGAGGTGATAACTGAGGATGATTACCAGAACGGCCACCCTGATCTGGAAGCAGCATCATCCGGAAGACTGGGTGTCGGCCGTGACAAGATGGTCTACATGGCCGTCAAAAGCCAGCCAAAAGAAGAAGAGGACGACGAAGATGACAGCGATGATGATGATGA
>JASSRZ010000049.1:5295624-5321217 GCA_032164315.1 Malacoctenus gilli | reverse complement strand
AAGATGGTCTACATGGCCGTCAAAAGCCAGCCAAAAGAAGAAGAGGACGACGAAGATGACAGCGATGATGATGATGACGATGACATCGGTAGGTTCCTGTTTCAAACAGTGTTAGGTTCATTTTGTGAGACAGATTCTGCACTGTGTAAACGAGTTTTTCCTATCACCACACACCTTACAGGTGGCTTGTTCCACAAAATGTTTCCCTTTTGTGTTTGCTGGTTTATTGTATTTGCTCAACTTCATGACATGTGCACAATACTTCTTCTTAGGCCACCTGTTACATGATCATATTTATATAAAGCTATTTGTTTTGAATACCCTTAAGGCATAAGATGCAATGTAATGCAATCCAGTTGGCAATTTAATTTAACAGCTTTCATTGTTTGCACAGGTAACACTATAGAGCAGGTGAAGAATGGAGCAGCTGCACCGTTTCTACAAATCCGAGAGGGGCTTGGTGCAAACCGTGTAGTCAAACCCAAAACTAAGAAGAGGAAGAAAGGAGATGCACGGCAGTGTCAGACAGGTAAAATTAGCACTTTTAGGACATGAGATCAAGAATTTCAATTTGTGATTATTTTCTGTTTTGAGTGTGTATCCTCCATTTCTCATGCAGTTGCCTTTTCCTATCTTCTCTTCCAGCTGTTATCATTGGACCGGATGGAATGCCGTTGACGGTTTATCCTTGTCACATCTGTGGAAAGAAGTTTCGCTCAAGGGGTTTCCTCAAATGCCACATGAAGAACCACCCAGATCATCTGCTCAAGAAGAAATATCAGTGTACAGACTGTGACTTTACTACCAACAAGAAAATCAGTTTCCACAACCACTTGGAGAGTCACAAGCTCCTGAGTCACAACAGTGAGCGATCTCCAGAGTACACTGAATACACGCGGCGCTACCATGAGTCCAGCCCCCTGGGTTCAGACAAGCTCATCGTGAAGGACCGGGAGCCCAAACTTCATCACTGCAAGTACTGCGATTACGAGACCGCCGAACAGGGCCTGCTCAACCGTCACCTGCTGGCCGTGCACAGTAAGAACTTTGCACACGTGTGTGTGGAGTGCGCCAAAGGCTTCCGCCACCCATCGGAGCTTAAGAAACACATGCGGACCCACACAGGTGAGAAGCCCTATCACTGCCCGCACTGCGAATTCCGCTGTGCGGATCAGTCCAACCTAAAGACTCACATCAAGAGCAAGCATGGTGCAGACCTGCCTTTCAAGTGCAGCCATTGTCCCCAAGCCTACGCGGACGCACGGGAGCTCCAGCGTCACGTCGAGATGGTTCAAGGCCACAAGACCCACCAGTGCCCACACTGTGAGCACAAGAGCACCAACTCTAGTGACCTGAAGCGGCACATTATCTCGGTTCACACCAAGGACTTTCCTCATCAGTGTGACGTGTGTGAGAAAGGCTTTCACAGGCCTTCAGAGTTGAAGAAACACGCGGAGACACACAAGGGCAACAAGGTGCACCAGTGCCGGCATTGTAACTTCAACGCTCCCGACACTTTCACCCTAAGCCGCCATATCTTGTCCTTGCACACGAAGGATCTCCCCTTTAAGTGTAAGCGCTGCCGGAGAGGTTTCCGGCAGCCCGCTGAGCTGAAGAAGCACATGAAGACACACAGTGGTAGAAAGGTTTATCAGTGCCAGTATTGCGAGTATAACAGTACGGACGCTTCTGGCTTCAAACGCCATGTCATCTCAATTCACACCAAGGACTATCCCCACCGCTGCGACTACTGCACCAAGGGCTTCAGGAGGCCTTCAGAGAAAAGCCAGCACATAGCCAGGCATCACAAAGACATGTTGATGTAACGTCTTCGCACACAAACACTCCTTTTTCCTGAGTAAATCTGTGTCACACACCCAGAGGTAATTTTAGTGTATTATTAAACAAATGACGGATGCAGGCAGTGGATGAGGACAACATTATTATTGCTGTTCTGTGTTCTGTGTTGTATTTGGTATAAACCTCCCTCCCCAGGGGTAATGCAAGAACACATTTTAGATGGGGTGAAGTCTGAAAAAAAAGGACTGTACACCGATTTGAACTGTAAATTGTTTTTTGTTTTGTTGCAGAAAATCACATATAAACATATATTCAGGGTTTCAAATGTCTATATTTTTCTACCCACTCAGCTGAAATGCTGCAAGATGATGACTGTGTCTCGAAAAAAACAAAACAACTGAAAGCGGTGCTTCATAAACGTCTCACTAGTTCTTCAGATGGCGTTTACTGAGTACAGGACAAATTTGCCTCCATAGCATCAACTTGTATCTTTTCCTCATGTACCAGCTTTTTACTCTGACAGTTGTTTTTACTATCACACGATCTTTTAATGGACGGGGCCGTTTTGAGTTTCAAATTGGTTTTGAACGCATCTTGAAAAGATATCTCAATAAAATCTGAACAGCTATATCAATTTGGAGTTTGCTCACAAGCCAGAACACTAAGTTCTGATGAGGTAATTATGTATAAATAATATAGGCTGTATTCTGTTAAATATGTCTTAAAAATGGAATCAGAAACTTTCTGGTTTGCTCAACAGTGTCCAGCATGGAGGAGAGGGACGCAGGCGGTATATTAGAATATTCCTAGTCTACACATTTCTGACTCACAAACCTGCTATAATGGTGCAGATAATCGACCAATGTATTATTATTCTTGTATGAGCTTGACAGATGGTTGGCTTCACGTTAAATAACCCCTGAGTTAAGTGGTTCTATCCGACTGCCACTGCAAGGTGCATATGTGTGACGTTACCTATGACACAGATGTATTCCCAGCTAACCGTTTGATTGCAATCATGCCTTACATCTGTTGGTCCTTTTCCCTTAAAGCACTGATGAACACAGCTAATCAGAAAACAAGTGATTTTAACTCTCAAACATGCTGTTTCAATGCCATTCTCTCAGAGATTCTGTGTTTGAGTCAGTAGAAAGCACTTTATTCATTTTTTTTTTTTTTGTCTTTTAAGACATGTATGGGGGGTGGGTGCTATAGATGTATCTGAGAATATATCTATAAATACCCATGTAGTAAAAACATTCAGAGCTTCGTGAGTGGGTAAAGGTAAAGATTGTTTTTGAGTGTTTATCTCTAGCAAGTGGGCACCATCCATTACCACATCAAAACTGAATTGTCATTGCAAGTGGTGGGTGAAACCATTTATTGTTTTGTTGTATGGATAAGTGGTCGGTTTTTGTGTTTTGTTTGTGCTCACTAACAAGTTTCCCAGACACCAGTCCTTACAGTCCTAAATAACCCAGCCCGATCCCAGGCAAAGCTTGGGATCATTTCCTCAAAGTCAGTGGTCATCATATTGGCATTAGTCCTTAAAGTATGCACATATGCTGTCTCCATGAAATTAATTGTGGTATATATTAAAAAATCCCTGCATTTCGTGTACCTTAGTCTATATTTTCTTTCAGTCTGACTGTGGAACTTCTGGCGGGAACGAACCAAAATAAACAACTATCTTTTTACTCTTTTTTTTCTTTCCAACAAAAAAAATTAAACAGGGACCATTCACATAGTGGCACTCTTGTTAAACAAGTGTATTTGCACATGTTTTGGCCGACCTGTCTGGTGTTTTTGTAGGATTGTAGTGACTGATGCAGTGAAGCAAGAGGAGCTAAAAGAGTCACATTTATGAACTTAATGTACCTTAAATCCACGAGTCCTGTCATATTATGAGGCACAAGGATTCTTAACACAAATTGGATTCTTCAGGGGATCCGCCTGTCTTGTCACACCGTGCTCCAAAGACCACAAGCCTGAGCTGCTTGTCCAACATCAGTGTCTTATGATATCACGAGCCCTCAGTTGAACGAATGGGCGCGAATTCCCACAGAAAACTGGAAGCTGTTTTATCTGTATAAGGGGGAACACCTCCACTTAGAAGTGTATGTATTTAAGTCCAGTGTTGATACAGCCCCATCTGGATCCAATGATCAGCCACCATTCGTGTCAGTGTAACTCATGTCATAGAAAACATACTTATGATTTGATCCTGTATTTAATGAAGTTTTGGAGAAAAAAATACAAACGTATCAACAATATAAACTAACTTAAAGTTCACTTCCAATGTAAGACTTTTTGCAGCCTGTACTGTCCTGTGATGAACTTCCACCAACCTTCACTGTGAATGCACAACATAAGTTAGTCTCCCATAAATGATGAAATATGCCTGTAAGCCTGCAAAGCCGAGGCCGGTTACTGAAGAGGAATACAGAGTTCCACCTGATCGTCCGGTCCATCATCCCACATATCCGTCTATAGATTCTGGGATCGCTGATGCTGCCTGAGGTCTGCTGCTCTGCATCCCTGCAGACAGTCCACAGAGAGCCGCCGCTAAGATCCAGAGATGAATCCTGCCGTTGCTGAAGCCCTTCAGAGTGCAGCGCTGACACTGTCTTCTCTTTATGTGCATGCTGATTTTTTTTTGGACTTTTTCATCGACTGCTTCATGATGCAACGTTGCAGCATTCTGAACACCTCCAACTCGCCAAGTACATTTGACACATACTGTAGGTCTTTGTGCTGCCTGAGAGGCAGAGCAGAACCTCCACAAAACTCAGACAGTGAAATCGAGCAGACAAGACATTTCCCACGCAGAGAAGAATAGAATTCAGTTTTTTCACCAAGTCAAAGCCACGATTGAGTCCATCTCACTGTAATGAAGTCATCATCATTTGTGGATCTTATTCCTCTGTAGTCTCCGTTGTGCATATGTCGTGATGGCAGGTTGAGTGATGCAAAAGACATGAGTGGTTTTAGAAAAAAACAATGAAAAATAAGTTTAATCTCCATTTTGATATTGAAAGTCCAGCTACAGTTTTAAGAATCTAACAGTAAGGCACACGGAGTGGTTTGTTCAAGCTACATATTTATTATTCAGTACAATTCTCATTCTTGGATTCCATCTAAAATATGCATCTTCTCCAATGTTGGTGAGGTTTTTTTCTTGCTACTTGTACTGGTTCTGTACTTGTACTTCACGGCCTGTACTTGTGTCCTCATGGTTTGTTTTTTTGTCCAGTGTCAAAGAATCCATTTATTTGACGTGTTGAGAGATAGACAGTATAAACATTAAGGATCGCTAAATCTTTGAGCCACTGCCAAGTCAAACAAACCATAAAAAGATTTGATTATGAGACTTTGGGCAAACTTTACAGCAGCCATTAAAAGTAACTTCTCCATACTGATAAAGTCTCAATTTTTTTGACCTTTTTTTCCCCAAATAATCTCAGCGATGGAAACAAAAGACGCATTTTATCTGTACTTCAAAATCAGATCACAAGGCAAAGCTCAATGGACGCCAGAGATGAACGCTGCATTACATTTGTCTACATCTCGTTCAGTATATCATTTATGATGGAGATCTGATTTGTTCGGGAGGAGTCAGCGGAGCGAAGTGAGCAGATTGATGGAGGCGTTCCTCTATGAAGATGAAAACTGACTGAGTCAGTAGAAAGTACAATAAACTGATTCAATTGAGAAAGTTGGTCGTGGTGGTCGAAGCTTCCTCTGTTCATGTCAGAGTTCATTTCATGAGTACTTGTGGTTAAGTAGTTTCTGTATCCACTGGATCCATATTTACAGGGACCCTGAGTGGTGTTGCCACCTTCCCCACTGCTGCAATGTCTCACTGAAGGTGTACAAAAATGTATTGTTTTGCTCCCACGTCGGCTGTCATGAAAGATGAATGACGTCTCATACCGAGTGAAATGAGGCTGTACATTTGGGTTCACCTGGGCACAACAAACACCTGAGAAATTAGATGCAACAGCTTGTTCATTTCTGTTGATCTCGCTGAGTGTCTCGTAAATCACCGAGCGGCGCTGCTGTCAGCAGAGAGGATGCAGAGATCAATATGCGGACGCATCTGCAAAATTCTCCTGACGACCTTATCTTCTGTCATTGCATCATCCAGCTGTTCAAATGTGTTGTTTTTTTTCTCGCTCCTCCTCCTTTGATTTCATGCAACTCTAGCAGTAGCAGTAAACACATTTCTCCAGATTCCTGCCTGAATATGTTGAGCCACCATAACCCCCCTCTATGGACTGCATGCCTCTCCGCCTCTTTTGACTCAACAGAACATCAAGCACACGCTCACACCCACCACATCAAGCGACCTCAGGAGACCATCACTGTGATGAGCGCCGGCAGACATACACACATAATCCAGCAGTTGCAGAAGGTCAAACTAATTCATCTGATGTCGTCGTTTTGTCCATATTTCTGGGGATCAGTGAGCTGCTGGGTGGATGTGATTACAATGATTAAAATGTGTGCTCACGTGCGTTGAGCAAAAAAGGTCATGTTTTCTATTGAAATCATGCAATTTTAATAACTTCACTGTCGCAGTGACTATCGAGGGTTAATCGGCAGGAGCTTTGCATATTTAGATGCGGTTTGGTATCCGAGGAAAATTGTTTTGGATGCTGGTTTGGGCTCTGCTGAATTCTGCTGATGCACAGAATATTGCTGTTGAATATTTCAAAATGAGCAGCAAATTAATTGTTGGTTTGTGTGTGTCATCATTTCGTCTCATTGGCAGGCAAGCGCTGTCATATTACCTCCAGATCCTGGGGTGGCCCACATAACCAGAGCCGTCCAATCAGGGCCCCCCGGCGAGGAAGCTACGGAGCTGCGAGCCAGCTGGAAACTGCGGAGTCCTCGGGGGAAATCAGCAACAGATTGCTTGGAGACGGGCAAAATTGGCCTTGTTATTAGTCAGGGGAAGGTGGCGGGCGGCACACCACTGAGACAGGGAGGCGGGGAGGGAGCAATAACTTAAGCCTGTTGACTATGCAGGTCTGTGACTCACCCAGTGTTGCCCATAGGTGTGTTTACACTGCGGAGAGCCATTTCAAGTTCCCTAATCTGATGAATTGTATCTAAAAGCCACAAGGTGACCCGAGAGCCTCAGATTAGGAACAGGATAGAGACGAGGGCAACTGAAGAAGCGTGGATGTCCCAAAATTGTCCTGTTAGTTGAATGAGCAGAGAAATATTGCTCTGCTGCAAACTTTGACGCCAAATTGGGGAATATATTAACTTTTGTTATACTACTCAGCTGTGCAATCACAGACTTTATATTTGATATGCTCTGCTTATTTTTTCATTTTGGATCATCCAGTAATTGCATCACATTGGCTCCGCCCCAGCATGCACTGGCTCCTCCCCACATTGTTTTAAACACATTGGTTCCTCCCCATTTTATGTTCAAATCCATTTGCTCCACCCCAGCTTGCATTGAGCCCCACATTGTTTCTGCAGTAATACCAATATGTTTTTCTTCTTTGTGGATCACTGAGTGAGCAGCTCAACACTGAAGTGAAATGGGTTCGAAGGTGCACGAAGACACTCTGCTGGTAAAAGTTTCGATGCAGTCAGTTCTTTACCAACCGACCGACCAACCGACTGACCGACCGACCAGCCAGCCAGCCAGCTGGCCAGCCAGCCAGCCAACCAACCAACCAACCAACCAACCAACCAATAAACCGTTGCCACTAGGACCTTTGAGGTAATTTATCTGTAGATTAACTCTGACACAACAGTCAAACTCTTAAGAATCAAAACACTGAGTTAAACAAAACGTACAGACTGATTTTCATGCGCATCACTTTTTCACTGGTGCGATGAAATTAAGTGTGTTTATATTAAGTCAAGATCGCCTCCCGGCATTCGATGAGACATGAAACTCACTGCTGGAATAATAAGTTATGCCTGACTTATTTTGTTCCCCCCAAAATAAGATAAATTATCCTAATTAAAGACCCATCTTTTTGCAAATATGCAAAAATGTTAGATGGGTTTTTTTTTTTCATCTGATGGAAATAAGATTTTTTCGCTGCTTGGCCGAAAAGCCTCCTTTGGCGTATGTGAGCTGGTTGTTTGAAGCCTCCGCGTCGCAGCTGTGGAAGCTGCACACTCAGATCAGATAAAGTCAGATTTCAGGAGAGCCGAGGGAAAGTTTCCCTCTTCAGCAGATAAATTTGCAGTCCTGCGGCAGCTCCTCATGAATCATTCTGCAGAGTGAAGGTCAAAGATCCCAGAGCAGCAGCACTCACTCTCAAACAAAAACATTAAACTACAATGTTTGGATGATTATGTGACTCCAATGATAACTTGTGTACAGCTGATGAGACTTTTATCAATCAGGGCTCTGCAAGAGGAATCGTCTCCTGTGGTGGTTTCACTAGATGTCACTGTTCTCCCACCATTGCAGGAGACTAACGCGCTAATCTTTGTCGAGGCTCCTAAGAATAAAGGCATCAAATTAAGATCGCACCCACTGTTCAGCCAATTTCGACGAGACATCAAACAAGAATTTGGCAGCGTTGCAGTTTTGCTTTTAGGTCATTTTCGTTTCATTTTTTTTCAATCCAATTCTCGCTGATCAAAAGAGAAGAAACGAACAGATTTTCCGAGAGAAACTGCTCGACAGTTTTACTGAGACTCCACAGAGAACCACAGGAAGACTCCTTTTTTGCGTTTACTGTACACTTGGAGGATATTCTGACCTAGATCACAGCAGGGGCGGCGTCAGCGGGGGTGGGCGTGGCTTCACCGGGAGGACTAACGCCGTATCCTCCCGTTACGCTGCAGTTTGAGTTACGGTCAGACACTGGAGCGGAGCGGGGGCCGGCGCCACCTGAGCGGGACGCGCGGATCCGAGCAACAAAGTGATGGAAAAGACGCACATCTTCCTCTACGCCTTCCTCGTCTCTCACTACATCTTCAAAATCGTCTTCATCTCCTGGATCTGGGAGAACGTTACACCGGTGGAGCTGACCAACTATGGATTGCCTAATTGAAGTTGGGCCACCTGATCCTGTTTGCGCCAGGACAACCGACCGCGATTAGAGCAAGACGGCTCGTTATGAGCTATTGTGCAAAACGGTGCATTTCCTGCTCAGAGATCTGGTGCGCAAAAAGCGGAATTTCATCCCCCGGACACAACATCAATTTGCGCGTAACAGACATGGGCACGACGATTCCACGCACGGCTGCTTGAGATCCTCTGCGCTATGTTTTAGTTATTAGGAGGAAAAGCTGTAGCCTAGTTAGAATAGAGACCTGTCTTGCTGCGACTCTTTTCGGTTTTTTTTTTTCTATTCCCACCGTTCTTGATGCAAGCTGTTAATTTGCGCGCATACAATTCGCGCACCGCAGCCGAAGCCGCTCCGTTTCCACAGGCGATCCGCTGCAGGACCCCAGGTCTCTGACGGGCAACAAGCCTCAGCAATCATCGATCTGAACTTTCGCTGCCGTCCGCAGACTGTTTGAAAGCTGCATCCAAGTGCACCTGTGCGGCAGGAGTGAACCATGGCTTTACCTGATGGCGGCATCTCCGGGGAGGAGGTTCCCTTCCCGGAGATAATCGAGCTCAATGTCGGTGGCCAAGTGTATATAACCCGTTACTCGACCCTCACAAGTGTGCCGGACTCTCTGCTGTGGGAGATGTTCAGTCAGAAGTCAGCCAAAGGACTGGCCAGGGACACCAAGGGGCGCTTCTTCGTGGACCGAGATGGTTTCCTTTTCCGTTACATCCTGGACTACATGCGGGACCAGCAGCTGGTTCTGCCAGACCACTTCCCCGAGCGAGGCCGTCTACAGAGGGAGGCCGAGTTCTTCAACCTGCCAGAGCTGGTCAAGCTGCTGATGCCCAAAATCAGCAAGCAAAACTCTCTGGGCGACGAAGGGTGCCAGAGCGACCCGGAGGACTCCTCGCCTGGGATTGACACTGCCCGTAACCTGGGCTCCTTGGGCGCCGCTGCGGCCGCCTGTGCCAGCCTGGTGCCCAGTGCCATGGATGGTAAGCGCTCGGGGTTCATCACCATCGGCTACAGAGGCTCGTACACCCTGGGCCGCGACAGCCACACCGATGCCAAATTCCGCCGGGTGGCGCGGATCATGGTGTGCGGCAAGACCTCGCTGGCCAAGGAGGTGTTTGGGGAGACGCTGAACGAGAGCCGTGACCCCGACCGCCCCCCTGAGCGCTACACGTCGCGCTACTACCTGAAGTTCACCTTTCTGGAGCAGGCGTTTGACAAGCTGGCAGACGCAGGCTTCCACATGGTGGCCTGTAACTCCACAGGAACCTGCGCCTTTGCCCATGAGCAGACGGATGACAAGATCTGGACCAGCTACACTGAATATGTGTTCTACCGTGAGTGAGACTATTGGCTTTGTCCCCCTTGGTCCCTCCATCCTGTCTCCGAGAGCCCCCCACCCCCTCCAGCCTACAGCCATCCTGTCTCTTTCTTCTCTGATGGCTTCTGCACCAGTAGATGTACCGTAGATGTTGTGCCCCTCCATCTCTTTTTGCAGCCCCCAGCTTCTATCCCGTGAACAGTACCCAGCCGCTGCTCTGACTCTTCATCCCCTCTCTGCAGGGCGAATCTGCAGCCTCCCCTGCTTCACCCCCAAATCTCACCCTCCTCATCCTCGGGTCCAACTTCTGCCCCCGCTTACGCCGTCGCTCCACCTTAGCCGTAGTCCCGAGTCCTCGACCTCAGCAGCCCCCCCCCCCTCCCGGCTTCTCCTGCAGAGACTGAAACCTTCCCCCCTTTTGTACTCTCTATATATTGCATCTGCCTTGGTAAAGCACAATACTGTATCCAAGAGCTAAACTTGTTAAACAAGCGCCCCGGTGTGTCTGTATGACTACTCGACGAGTCATAAGGGCATAAGGGAAAGGGCTTCAGAGAGCTGCCGTGATGTACACTGCTATAATTTGCCAGCTTACTTGAGCAGATCGGACGCTCCTCTCCTGCTCCTCGGAACTAAATTACCAAATAATTGGACATCTTATCAGCCTTGAGGGACATGAGTAGCCCCAGCACAAGAAAGAAGTGTAATCTAATTTCCCTCAGTTTTTATTAAATGTGTCCGGTACCATGTGGTTTGGAAACGTGCCATAGTTACTCCACTCGTTTGTTGTTTTGACTGAGGGCGGCCTGGAAAAGCCGCTCAAATGCAACAAATGAACTTGTCTTTCTTCTTATTCTTCTTTTTTTTTTAAACTTTGAAAGGTAAAAGCAGAATGTAAACGTGTCGGAATTCGAGATGGACACTGGTTATCGTGGCAAAAATGTACAAGCAACAGGCTTCAATGAAGAAAAGGACAAAAGTTCAAAGGAGATCTCGTAGATGGAGAGGAAGGAGAGGTTGCCAGATGAAGCGTGCGTGTGTGTGTGTGCGCACGTGTGCGTGCGTGCGTGTGTGTGTGTGTGTGTGTGTATTGATTGTGCAAAAGAGCTTTCAGTATTTTAATCACCCGCACAGGGAGGGCAGAGGAGGTGGAAGGTGTTACATCACTCACGGCCCACCGCTCCACTTTTTGGCTCATCGTGCTTCTTTTGCCGTTTTCTTTTTTCTTCAACGACGTGCTGAGGAGCATTTCTACAGTGACTCACATCTCGGGTTAGACTTACACCATGTCTACTTGTTGTTTGCGAAAGATTATATATTAAAAAACAAAACCAAACAAAAAACAAACGTGGTAGTCACTCTAGCGGATCATGTTTTGAGTGTTCTGTAAACAATAATGTTATTCTTGATACTCGGTTCAGTATTAGTTGAAGCTGCTGCATATTTGATGATAGCTCTCACTTACTGTAAGTGAATACCCATGAGAAAGGGTAGGATTACACCGTAGCCAGCCAAAGCCTCGTGTTTTCTCACCAGTGTAGCAAGGGCATTGTGAGGGCAGTTGATAGTGAGCGGATATAACTCAAGTCGTACAGGAGCGAGTCAACGAAAAACCGGCGGATTTCTACATTTAGCCTCAGGACAGGCCTGCGCATCATATACCTCAGACTAACACGCAGACGCAGATTCAACAAAGGATCCAGCAGAATTTAGAAAAACACCAACGTATACAACCTGTGAGGGAGGTTTTTAGCAGAACAGCCGGAGAGGCTTCGTAGGATCTCACCTGAGCTGGAAGGTGTAGTTTTCATGTCTGATGGTGACGATAAATGTATTCTGAAATGTCTAGAAAAAAAAAATCACAATGTGTTGCAGTGTGATGAAGTTCTGTTGACATCCGAGTCAAACTGTTAGAGCTGCTGCAGGCATAGACGACACTGAAATCAAAAGTGTTCAGAAAAAAAGTAAATTGACTTGTCAAATAAAAGATGTTTTCTTTCTATTCTGGTTGTATTTTCCATTCATATTTGCTAAAAGAAAAAAGAGAGTTCCTTCACATTTGTGGACAGCAGCAATCAAAATTCATCCAACTCCTTCGATTAGCGTGGTTTAAATTTTTCTAGTTTTCCGTCACAGTGAGAGTCAATGCCAAGTCATTCAAAATGTCATTCTGGCATTGAATGCGTCCCTGGAGACGAACTCTCGTTCATCCTCGATGTTGAGCTCTCCACCCCTCAGGCGCAGTTTCCCTCAGCCGTCCATCTGCTCCCTCACTTTTCCCCCGGCTCGGTCTTGTATCAAGCACTTGACCAGAAAACGGAGCCAAGACAGAAACGGGGACATGCATGGATAACAGGCTCTCTTAAAGCAGATTACAAAACCCTTATTTTTGTTGTCAGTAATTGACCTAATTACTTGGTACGGTCTGAGATCACATCTTAATTGCGCGACTAAGAAACCACCCCAATAAATTTTCCCTGCAGATTCACATGGAATCAAAGTATTAATTTCACAAATCTTTCAAAATGAATTTTGTTTGTCTGGTACGGTGCATATTTTTTACTGCTCAACACCTGCAGACTTATAATTCACCAAGTTGAACTTGAGGGACTGTGAGATGTTGATTCGCTGAGGATCGGACCTTTAACTCTCACCCCCAGATGATAGCGCAGCTCCCTAAGAAAAAAGGAAAAAAAAGTTGTGAAAAATTCATGCGGCTCTCTTCCTGGAAAACACACCACATCTCTGCTGCGGTCTGGAATGCCTGGCAAATCCTCAGAGAGCAGGACTATACATCGCCTGCACTTTCCTCCCCGTCCAAACAAACACGGTCGCACAGGCAGCATTCCTCTGTGCCGCCGCCACCGCTGCTGCTGCAACACGGCAGCGCCAAGGTCAGTCATTAGCGCGAGCGTGGCGAGCCGTGCCTCATGTGTGAAATTTCAGGCATCAGTGTCCCAAACCGCTCTCCGTCTTTACCTCCACGAATTGCCTTGAGACTCGACATTCAACAGTGGGTGTGTGAGAAGTGTTGACGCTTGGACGCCGAGCAGCAGCAGTGCCGTCCACGGGCCGGACTGTGATGGGAGGCTGCTTCTCGTTCCGCGCCGTCCGGAATCTCTGTTGTGAAACTTGCGGCTGAAAAAGTGTAGCGATTCGGCTTGTGTGCGACGCAAGAGGCAGGTTTTTATCATTGTGTCTCCATAGTGGTATGCTTGTTTTATCCAGAGTGCTCTAATAAAGATATTTTAACATGAAAATTTGCTTCTCTGTGTTTTGGAAACACCCAAAATTGCATCTGAAAGCTGCTTGTAACATCTACACGAATTGATTTCTTTTTTTTTTTTAAGAGTCCGACAAGAAGTGGAAGGAAACTGCTTCCTTTCATGGATTTGTCACCTTGACGGACTAATTGGAGCTACGGTGTGCGCTTGTGCATGGCGACATGCTTTGGCCGGTCCGCTTTCCTTTCATGGAGCCATCCTTGTCTCGTAGCCAGCTGGGTCAGTGCTTCCCTCTATTTGGAATGAGAAAGGAAGAGAGCAGAGGATGTACGTCAAAGGAAAAGTGGATTGGAAACTAGGGCAAGGAGAGACTGAAATTTTTTGAAGTGAGAGGAGACTGGGAGGGTATTTAAGCGACGAGGATTCGCCATTCCCACCCGAGCTCGCTCCCTCTCTCTCTCCCTCTCTCTCCCTCTCTCCCCATCATCAAGTGTCCAGCTCTATGGAGAGGTGGAAGATCGTATTGACGGTGACCTCACGGGGCCACGCTCTAATGTGTGTCTGTGGTGCTCTGTCATCTTCGTGTACACTCATAGAGAGCTTCTGTTACGCCACACCTGACATATATAGATCCGTGAGTACACACAGTGAGGTTGAGATTAAAATCGATCTGCAGTTTGATTGCTCCAATGGAACGAAAGGAAACCGGTTTTTACGAAAAAGAAAAGAGAAAGAAATTGTAAGGGTTTGTTTTCTCTTTTTTGTTGAACTGCACCTTTAAAGCTGACTACACTCACAAGCTCCCAGATGGCATCTTCTTTTATGAATAGCATGCGTTAGAGTGACAACACAAAGTGAGTCATTTTCTCAACATCTTTGACTGAATGTACGATCAGATGTGTCGGCATGCTACCGTCTCTGTTCTCTGCGAATGCTCAGCTGCAACCATCTGTGGCTCGTGCTTGTTTATGTTTTGTTGGCCTCTCGAAACCCTGTCTACTTTTGAACGTGTGTGTCAGAGTGTCTCAGCTCCATGTCGTCTTTTGTGTGAATCTTTTTTCAGGGGACCGTGTTTGGGAGGCTGTCGAGCCTCGGCGCCGCGTTTCGGCATGGAGACAATGGGCTGGGTTCGCTCCCTGTCTCACAAACATGCTGAACGGGCAGTTGGCATCACTGAGCGACACAAACCGACACACACACGCACGCGCGCGCGCACAGAGGGAGGGGGAGTTGCTAGGAGAAGCTGGGCAACAAGCCTCCTGTGCGCCGCTAATGACCTAAAGCTGTGAGCTCTTAGATGTAATTGGCTGCTTTCTTGTCGCTATTCTTCTCAAACTGTTAAAAGTGCATTAGCGGGCAAACAAGCCATTTTTCCTCCCGCATCCTTTGCTGACAGCAGTGAGAAGTATACGCTTGTGTAGAAAAGCACCGTTGCTGATAATTACCTGGGAATAGTGTCGGCCAATGGGAGGAGGAAGTTCTGAGAGAACATGCAAGCAGCCTGAGGGGCCCAGCTACTGTTTTCTCCATCAGTGTGTGGGATGAGTGTGTGTGTGTGTGTGTGTGTTTGCTCATCTGCACATACTTGCGTGCGTACGTGAGCTCGAGCTCGAGCTCTCCTGCGTTTGTGTTTGTCCTTGATGCGAGCGCGGTTCATCCACGCTGCCGTGGAACGCTCGCAAACAGAGAGTACAGTAGCTCTGGCTCAGGGCATCTTCGTCTTATTGTGCGTGGGGTTTATTTATAGTGAGTCAGGCACTGAGCCAGATGTGTACCTTATTCACTGCACCGCTCTGTCCTGCAGCATGGGCACGCATGCTCAGCTGCCCCTGCCCCTCATCCACACACACACACGTCCTACAGAGAGCAGCTGTCACAGGAACATATTGGGCGCATAAACACCGGGGGGACTCCCCTGTCCAGGGTCAGAGGGGGGGGGGAGTCAAACCCCAAGGAGGGATGGGGGTGAGTCTAGTGGTATAAAAAGGGCAGTTTAGGTCACTCTTGATGCAGAGTACTGTATCACCCCATCCCTCTCCCTCTCCGCCTTATTATTCTCTTTGACTTCGCAGTCTTTTTTCTCTCTCGAGCTGCAGAGAGAATGACTGACAGAGGAGTGCAGGAGGGATGTTTCCAAACACCGAGCCGAAGTAGGGTGGGAACGAGCGAGCATGAAATCACTCATACACAGTGAGTCAAAGTGTCAGGAGCAAATTGTGGGATAAAAGACAGAGCAACAAAAAGGAAGACTCGGGAGGCAAAGTTCTGCACATATACAGCGCTGCAGTGTGTGTGTGTGTGTGTGTGTGTGTGTGTGTGTCTGTGTGTGTGTGACAAGGCCAGAGCAGTGAAGATGGAGAAGTGAGACAAAGAAGGACCTAAAATGCTGCAGATTGGGCAACAGTGGTTGGAGGCTGTGGCAATAACGGGCAGAGGAAACAGTTGGAAGTTTGTTTAACTTCCCCTGTAACTCCGAGCTGCAAGATTAGTCCAATACAAACACAGTTAGAGCTGCAAAGAAAACACGGTTTACATTATTGATTCGCCTCGCTCTTATTTTGCCCAATTAGGACAATTAGCCGCGGAGTCTTTGAACTGTCAGAGAATAGTGAACGACTGTTAAGCATTCTCTCCCAAATGTTTAAAAAGCAGCTCGCAATGATTTGTGTCAAACCAGCAAATTAGCAGGAGAAATAAGTCCAGTCAATTATGATGCTGAACTGAAGAAAGCAGTTGAAATAAGAACTTTTTTTATTTATTCATTTAATTAGTTTTAATATTGGTGATGCAATTGCACAGCAGTGAAGTGTTTTGCGCTCTCACCTTCCAGTAGGAGGGTCCCGGGTTCCCACCTGTGTTGCCCTTTAAAGCAGAGTTTGCATTTTTGCCCTGTGAATGTGTGTCTCCACCCACATGCACAAAGCATATATTTGAGTTGATTTCGTGACTCTAAAATGTCCTTCGGTATGTTTAAAATCATCTCAGAGCAAAATGGTTCCATCTCCCTGAGACGTTTTGATAAAAGCTTTTGTGGCTTTGATAAACAGTACATGAGCAGGCGTTCCTGGATGTGGTGCGACACAGACGTTGGAGCAGCCTACATAATGTGCCCATACACCTGCGACTCATTTCAAACTAATTACTGCAGCTCTAAATGCTGCATATTCAGTAAAACCATCTGCTCATGCCACTATTTGCTTGTATTACCGATATCCTTTTGGCCAGGTGCCAGCCGGCCCCCTGGGTGGAGGGGTCCGATCGTCACATCCTGGTACAGAAGGTGACTGCTGCCCTCTTAACTCATGCCTTGATTACACAACAGCATGTGCTTTGATTTGCTATCAGTTTTACAGCTTATGAAACGAGTAAACGATTCACAGAACAATTTTTTTTGTATAAACTGGGCCGCGTCGAAACACTTGA
This sequence comes from Malacoctenus gilli, assembly GCA_032164315.1. Classification (NCBI taxonomy): domain Eukaryota; kingdom Metazoa; phylum Chordata; class Actinopteri; order Blenniiformes; family Labrisomidae; genus Malacoctenus; species Malacoctenus gilli. The sequence continues at coordinate 5,304,394 of JASSRZ010000049.1, read as the reverse complement.
ACGAACCTCAACAAGAGGGTGACAATTGAACAATTTAGACAAGAACAATCGAAATTACTCTCAGTGCTGTTAAAATACACACCAACAGAGGTCACTTCTGTGTTGGAGTGTTTCCCTTTGTTAACTTTAAAGGCGACATCACGTGCGGAGGCTGATGTAGTGTCTCTTTTCTTTTATTACCGGATTGCGTAGGAACTCATTCAGAATATTTTTTTTTCTGTTTATTTTGTTTGGGAAGATAAAGAAGCAGTCCAAGCTATGGCTCCAGCACTCCCACACGGAGGCTCTTCTCTGGAATATTCACAAATTTGTATTTTTAAAACAGGACCAAAGTATATGTGGGCTTGTTTGGGTGCCTCTGTTTTTTTTTCTCCTTCTCATCCTTCTGGCAAACATTCATCCCAAAGTACAGTCAATGCTTTCGGTTTATTTTTCTGTATATTAACTATGTTTTGGTAATCAGCACAAGGCAGCGGGAACAGGTCCAAGAACAGGTGAAAGAGTGTAAAAAAAATTCCAACCAAGTAGATGTAACTTATTACACATCAGAGTATCTGATCACACTTGAAATAATAAAAAAATCACTTAAAAGATAAGATGTTCCCCTTTAGTTCAAGGTGTATTTGTCTCATTTCAAGAGTGAATTTTCACTTGTGTCATTGTCAGGTTTTATCTTCTGCATATTTCAAGTACAAAGCGAATTGTTGAAAATGAAAAAGTATAAATTCACTCTTGAACAAGAACCCACAGACCTTGAAATAAGCAGTAAAACACTCATATGATTATTTCCTATTTAAGGTATGATAATTTATTTTATTTTTTTTTACCTTGAAACAAGTAAGATCTACTTGGTAAGATTTCAAACACTCGAAGTCAGTTTTGAAGCTCTATTGTCTATGACTAAAGTTTCAAAAGAAAACTTAAGGAGGATTTTTTACTCAATTTCCTCATGATTTCTAATTGCATGTCATCAGTCACTGCCTGAGAAAGAGCAGCCTGTGTGTTAGCGGCGTCTCTGCTTCTGCTGACCTAACGTAACTCCGTTTAAGCGGTTGAGTTGTCAGTGTGCCTGTCAGTGTTGTTGTCAGGACGGGATTCACCTTGGCCATCTGGATACCTGGGCTCTAATCTGCCCCTCTAATTATCAGTAATCTGAACAGTCAGGCTTGTCCTTGGTTCTGCAGTGCACGGCTGGACCCTGCCGGAAAGCAGGCCGAGGAGGAGGAGGAGGAGGAGGAGGAGGAGGAGGAGGGGGAGGAGGAGGAGCAGCCACCAGGGAGGGGGGCCGCAAGGGCCTGCAGAGGGGCTGCCAGGATGGGCTTTAGGGTGCTTAGGCAGGCTGGTTATTGGGCCGTGGGAGCCAGGCAGCAGCTCAGGGGAAGATAAAGAGGAGGCACGTGGAGCAGGTGAATCAGCAGGACACTTGGACACGACGTTAAATTGTGCAAACCTGCAAAAATGAAGAAAACGTGAGCCAGTTTGTTGTTTTTTTTTTTGAAGTATTTATTGGAAAAAATCATTGCAAGCTCTCCGTCTCTTTTCTCTCTCCCACCCTCAGCCCTGTTTTGGCTTTTCTCTGCCTGGCAGCGGCTCTCCGGTCTCCTGCTGTTTATGTCAGACATTTCCTCCACATTATGTAGATTGACAGATTTGTAATTGCTCAGAGACTCGTGACTGCACTCCAGTGACTTTGGTACGGGCAACTGTGCTTATGCCCCAGCATGTAAAGTTAGTCTGAAGAATATAGTGTCACCATGTCTGATTGCGCTCTCAGTCAGAGAGAGGAGACAATGAATGACGAGACCGTGGGAGGTCGGGCTCACACTGTCATTAGGCGTCGTACAGATCATTTCACACAGCCGAGTCAGAAATTTGAGCTGAATATGAGGTAATTAGATATAAAACATGCTGCAATTGCCGGCACTGTGTAGCGTGAGCTCCCTTTGGAACAGCAGGACGGAGCCATATGTGCAACTTCGCGCTGGATAAAATGCTTCCCCTCGTCTGGGAGACGATTACTATGCATTTGCAGCACTCTGGATGCGGCACATCATTGTGGCGTTACCATGGTGATGACGATGTCCTCTTGTTTGCCAGTCTCCTCATCCTCGGGCCACAACACCTGTCAGTGGCCGCAGTGAATTTTAAGAAGTTCCCACAGGCCCACTGACCGGGTCAGTCCCAAGGTAGCGCAGGGGCAGCTGGCGCACTCGTTTCCACACAGTCAGTTTAGCGTTGTTTATTTTATTTTAGTGTTCAAATCGGATTGCGTGAATGTTTACAAACTGCGTTTGATTCACAATGTTTTGGGAAATTCGGGGAATTGGAGAAACAACTGCGAAACATTCTTCTGTCCTCTTTTTCCCGTTTCTTAACAATTTTGCTTCAGTTCATTTTGGCAGTTTGCTCCATACTGGGGGAATTGTTTTCTATGAAGTCCTTCTTGTACATTGAGATTCACAAAACCTGTGACAGCAGAAGTTTATCAATGAAAGGCTAATTGACATATGCAATTAGTCACCTTTTAATATCTAACGTTTCTTTCAGTTTCAATCCTGAAGTGTCATTTTCAACGAGTATTGTTGTTTCCCCCACAAAAAACTTTTATCAGTCAGAGCTTCAGGTGAGGGCAGCGTGAGTGACTGAAGCAGACACGTTTTGCAGCAGAAAGGTGCTAAACCCTGGCAACGGTGACACATTAGAGTTGCTAATAGCGGTAATGATAGCAACGGAGAGATGTGTCACACCGAACAGATGGGAGAGGCAGAGAAAGCGGGAGAGGGAGCGAGGGGAGAGGACGTGTGTGAAAATGCTTTAGCTTTTGCATATATCCCTGGAGAAGTGGCCTGGGGGAAAGGGTTGAGTGCACTCTTTCGCTGCTCTCCTCCATAAGGCTTAGTGGTGGAGGAAAAGCATGGAGCCCATCCCCCCAGTGGATTATTCCTCCGACACTGCTAAACCCCCATACTCCCACGTTCAGGCAGCCCTCAAACACATGTATTCATTATGAGAGACACTGAATGCACCAAACACACAGTGGCAAACATGGCTCTGCCAACCCCTCCTTCCCCCAACATCTTTCTTTTCTTTCTTCCTGTCTTTATCTGCCCTTCTTTCAAATGCCAGCAAATGCCCGGAATAACCGCACACACACAGACACACAAGCACACAAACACACGTACTCACACACACTCACACACGCGCGCAAGCAGACATCGGCCCCCACTCAACCACACCTACACACATAAACACAGTATGCACATACATGCCTACACAATCACTCTCAGGCACCCCAAGACAACGCTCTCCTGCTCTTGCACACTGAGTGGAGCACCGTCTGTCACACACACTTGCACACTTGTATTCAGGTATTCAGAGAGCCAAGGCGGTGGGAGAATATTCTGCGCCGCCTCCGTTTGACACAAGCTGCTTTTCTTCTTATATAAGAAGAGTTACTGTAACGATGAGCCCTGTTGGAGGAACCGGCGCGGGCCCTTGTAAGTGCTGCCATGTCTGTGCACGCGAGTGTTTCTTTCGTGTCCACGCTGCTCTGTGTTTGTGTGCACACTTTGCAGACCTCCGCAGGAGCATATATGAGCGCAGATTAGGTTTTCATAGGTTGCACTGCGTGCGACAGCTCCGTAGTGAGTGGAACCGTGTGTGATTTAATATTGTGTGACTGTGACTCCGCTGGACGATGCAGCTCATGATAACGCTGCTCGATGGACTGCCAGTGCCATTTAACTTGGTCCGAGGCCACGTCCAAGCTCGAGTGGACATGGAAACAATGTTTATGCATCAAGTTTAGGCATCGAGACGGAAGTACCAGAACAACAAAGTCAGATGTCCCCTCCCAAACGTCTGCAGCCCTCACATTTCCTCTGGAGGGCTTTGGAAACGCTGCCTCTTGTTCACAGAGCAGCCCGAAAGAAACGGGCAAGATCCTCCAAAATAGATCACATGTTCCCGATCCGCCCACGTCACAGAGTGCCCAGTCTATTGTGGTCAGACCTCAAGATTAGATGCCAAAAAGAAGGCCAGCAATGAACAAAAGATGCATTCAGGAATGTATCAGCTGAAAAGTGGACATGCTTGCTGTTTCTTTGCCAAGACAGTCTGAGGTCTTGTACCACCAATAAAGAGCGGAAATCAAAGAGGGGCTGATTGCCCGCTCCCTGGATCCGACAAAGAGGAGCGACAGACCACTTGCAAAAAACACACGCAGCCATTCGGAACCTTATCTGTGAGGTACAACATGTACACATGCCACTCCTGCTATTCTGAGAAGTTGCACACAGCACCAACCTCCTCTGTCCTCGCACAGAGATGAGATGGAAAATCAACATACCGTGAAAAATGGCTTGTCAAGCTCCGGTCAGGAGGTTTCATGCCATCCGTTCAGTCACAGTGCTTCTCCTGAGATAATGTGCATGCAAGGCAAGGTAAAGATAAATTGGAAAATTAAATGAAACTGTCCGCTCATTTCTTTCCCCCTCATGCTCGGCTCTTTCCTTCAGCTAATTTCTGCCTCCATAATGCTCCTTCACGCTTTTGTGCCAGCATGTGTTTACTTTTGTACTCTAGGACACACACACAAAAAAAAAACTATAAAAGCTGTAAACTGAGGCGCCTGTTTCTGTGCCAACCGCACGATACTGACACACTCTGATAAGACAAGCGAAAAAAAACAAAACAAGAAAAGAGTGAATTATAATCGAATTTCTGTGTGGAGCTCCCCTGGTACCTGGGACCTTTCTGCTAACCGACTCGTAGGATGAAAATGCAGTTTGCCTTTTCATGATTCATTTTTCACAAACCAGTTGGATGTTTTCTTTAAAAGAGAGTCAATATCACAACAGCAGCCAAATGTTTGTGAACTGAATTTAAAGCACAGTACAAATGATGTCCTTTGGCTGGCTAACGTGAGCGTTATCCCCAAACACAATAAGTAAAGAGACATTGGGAATATGTTTTTACCTTGTGTTTGTGTCTCGCTAGAAATGAATATTAATGATGCAATTTTTGCATCTTGCCTTCAATGCATAAAATATCAACTGAACTCAGTAAAAGAACTGAAAGTAAAAGCAAACGCTCCGCTGAAAACACAAGTCAAGAGTTAATCGTCACACTTGTCTCTGGTACAAAAGGCCTCTGTGGTCTCATTTAGTTTGTTTTAAGACCCATAAAAGCTAAAACGCCAGTGGGATTTTTTTTGACGTACCACTTGTCTTGAACTGTAGTGTTAAATTCGTGGAGATAGTGTAACTGTAAGCCAGGTGCCAAAAGAAAAAGTCTAACTGACTGTTTATCCATTTAAGGGTTGCAGGAGGTGCTGTGGCAGACTCCAGCTGTGATCTTGGGTGGAGACAGGGTGCAGCATCACTAGACAAAATTTGAATGCATGGTGTGACGCGTTCAGAGAACTATTTCTTTGTTTACAAAAACTTTGTTTACAAGTATTGTTAAAAAGCTCATCAGTTTCTTGCTTTATTTTATTTATTATGCAAACATGTCCACATTCCATATCTTATTAGAGTCATTTCTCGGTCCCTAAAGAGAAATTACCGTATTTTTTACCTGCAGTCTTCTCCCACTTATTTATCACGCAGACATTGTATCAATATTCCCATCCAAACAGCGAGAAAGCAAATGAGCAGCTGGGGGAAATTAATTCGGCTCCAAATGTTTCCTCTTGTCATTCACAGGTAGCTCGTCAGCAGTCTCCAAGACAACGACCTCTGACCTCCCAGCTCTCACTGAGGAAGGGGCCTTCAAACCTGCTGCAGCTCGCACCGAATCAGCCGCGGTGGAGCCTAGCAGCACCGGCCGAACTCAAAGCCTTCCAGAGACCAATAGCATCCCACCGCTGGACATGAAGAGCCTCGCGCATGTGGACTCTCCTCCCGCTCTCACGCCCCCTCCACCTCCTCCTCCTTCAGTCGCCGACATGCCCGACCTCCCCCTTCCTTCCCCCCCGGTCCTCTCCTCACCTCTGCTGTCGTCCAAACCTTCCTCCACCTCCAGTCCGCCTCTTCCCCCGTCGCCGCCCCTCGCCGAAAGCCCCCAGCGCCCCACGACCCTCAAACTAAAGACACTTCCGCGGCCGACCGTCAAGGAGAACGGCGGGCCGCCGCCCAACGCGGACGAGGATGAGGAGGAGCGGAAAATGCTCGAGGAGGACCTGAAGAAATGCATTGAGGACTTCAAAAAGATCCGCCTGCCCAGAGTGTTTCCTGACCGCAAGAGGCACTGGCAGAGCGACTTGCTGAAGAAGTACAATGCGTAGACGAACCGTGAACGAGCTCGTCCAGGACTCTGAGACAATGGGGAGGATTTGTTGTGAGCGGAGGACTCTGCGTTAGATCCACCTTGCTATGATTCATCCCGTGTAAGCGAGTGCCAGCAAGTCTATTCAAACCTCTGATGTTGTAGCTTTTGCATGTTGACGGATCCAAATTGAGTGTAGCAAATAGGCTGAGCTTGTCTAGCGATCACACGTACCTTAAAGCAGAGTTGTCTTTCCCCAGCATAGAAAAACAGCATCCCTGGAGAAACTCGCGATTCTTTTCGAACCCACGACTGTTTATGGAAGTCACGCTCGCACAAATGTTTCACACAGTCCAAGGACAATATGTATGTAATGTCATTAATTAGATTCCTGCCCTGCTCCCTGTACCGCGTCCACTGATCAAACGAGTGGCAAATGTAAGCAAAGTGTGAAATTTCTGGCGTTTGACCTTAATGATGCAAAATAAAAGGAAGAAGTGAAATCTCTGGTGCTACTCATCTAAACTATCTCATCTCATCAATATTAACCGTGTGACTTCAAAGCGTCTATCCTGCTCCTCTGCCTCTGACTCAGACGCTCCGCAGTTTGGTTCATTTTGTGATTACATTATCTTCAGGGCTCGCAGTGGAAAGAACTCAGAGAGAGAGAGAGAGAGAGAGAGAGAGAGAGAGTACACCAGTGTACCAGGAAGCGAAGTGGGTAATTACAGGCGGCCAGAGTGCGGAATAATAATGACAATAATGACTACATGAATCAGTGCACAGCGCCATTTGTTCCTCTATCTGCTCCGCATAAAATGTTCATCCAGCTTCAATAATGAATTACCTGGTTATGCGTGCGTATGTGTGTCCAGGCTGTCGCCGTCATTATGGTAAAACCCCGATAAGTCAGAACACAATCGGAAAAAATACTTCCGAGTTTATCTTTCGAGTCACCTTGTGAACTTATTTTCAATATCATAGCATTCACCCATGTAGAGTAATTCTGTCCATTTAGAAATATGCCCAGTGGTCTAAATGGCCAGCGAAGGCGAATATTAGGGCACCCCAGAAACACGAACAAAATGGAAAACTTGGGGTGATTTGCATAAGCCCAGTTCTCTGAATAGCTTGAGCGAGTGTCCCAAAATAGTTATTTGTTGCATTGCAATTCAACAAAATACATGCAGGCCATTACAGTGAGCTCATCAGCTCATTGGTATATTTCCGAGGGCTGCAGAGAGACAAAAAAGCTGCATTTTGTTTATACTGGACCAATTTATCTTCCCCACCTCCAACCTAAAGTAAACCCCAGAGTGACAATTATCTCTATGACTATTTGTTACAGTGTCAGAGCTAAAGAAGACAACTCAGAACTAAAAGTCATCTCCATGCTGAATTCAGTATTTTTATAATCAGCATTTTCAAACCAGGTCTGAATACACAGACTAAGTTCATTTGAAACATTTTCCCTTCCTGTGTCAATTTGTTCCTGTTTGAATAATTGAAATGAGATAATTTAAAGCTATTCAGAGGCTTAATTTAGCTTATCTGCAAAGCATAATTGAAAAGAAGAAGCAATTGCTTGCTTTGAGAGATTATTTCTTTATTTGATTGAATTTGAGATTCTTTTATTATTTAATTTTTTAAGAAATTAGTTCATTTATTATTTTTAATCATTGTTTTTTGGGGATTTCTTTCCAATTTTCAATCATTGTCAATCATTTATCCACTGACAACTGGTCAGCTGTTGTGTGCCTTATGCACCATGAAACTGCATAATGTGAGGAACTCTTGCAAAAATAAAAAGCGTGTTGCAGCAGCATCTGTGAAATAACTTAAGGGAAGAAGAGGAGTGACAGATTTATCATGAACTTCCATTTGGACGTGAGCAGCGGTGACTGCACCTGAAGTTTGGCCTCTCCGCTGCGGGCGGCGACATCACCTCCAGCTGGAATGGTGAAAGCGCATGAATCACAAATGTGGCCTGATGAAGGAGAAGTGGACGTGCTCAGTAAAAAAAAAACACATGTGAGACATATTTTCACTTTGCTGGGAGTCATATTTCACCTTTTCCAGCAGGTCTGTCACATTCCCACATCTTGGCCCTGCAAACAGCAGCAGCAGTCCGTCTGGCGAACACCCACAGACCGTTTAGTGACAACTGTGCTTCACATTAAAAGCATTAAATAATCCCACCTGCTAAACTGTTAAATCAAAAGAGCTAAATTAGGATTCTTAATGGTAAAATATTAAATGAATTCAAATTATGTTCCTGAAATCAATGTTTCTAACCTTGTTTCCATTCCTGGAGCTCCGAAAAAGTGTCTTTTTGAAAAGATTACACTGAAGCCAATCACTAGTGAAGATCCACATTCGTATTTTAAAACTTGAGCCTTCAAAATAAAAGCAGTTTTCAAAGACTGTGTAACCCTGCTGAAAGCACGTTCAGTAAGTCGTTCACAAGATTGAAAAAATGAGTAATGAATAAGTTAAAATGTTT
>JASSRZ010000049.1:5237772-5295524 GCA_032164315.1 Malacoctenus gilli | reverse complement strand
GCCGCAGTTCGGACGGAGTGCTTTGGGGCCTAAAGACTGTCAACCCGACATTCTGTTTGGGACGCCCGAGTACTGCTTCATGGAGTGCCGTTTGGTGACTTTTCGCTTTTGAAAGTCGACCGGAGTTACGACTTGGCAGTGTTAGCCTAGCAGTGGAGCTAGGTCACGTCCAAGTGCGCTGTATCCGCTAGCCCAGTGGATGTTAGCGACAAGAAGCTAATTCAGCCTTTTGTGTGGGAAAGCCCTCGCGTCTCAGCTCGGGAGCAAGAGGAGTCGTTGAACTGTTGGTACAAGTGGATCGTCGCGTCAGCGAGACAGCGTTCAGGAGGAGCCGTCATCCTTTGCCATATTTCGTCCTCATGCTGGACGGGAGCGCGCCACAGGACCTTCCAACAGTGTGAACCGCTGCTTTGGGGACCTTGAAGGTAACATCATTTTTTATTTTCCAGCCTGCAACTGTGGGATGGGTTTTCTTTGCCGGCTGTGTGGACGGTGTGTGTTTGCACGTGGAGTGTGGGCCCACTGAGTTGTGTTGTGTTTATTTTTTGTGCGAGTTATTACAGACATGTGTGACTAAATGCACTTTTGATTATTTTGGTAGCCTGGAAGTCAGCCAGTTTAACTCAGTTTCCTGTCGTGACGAGAATATTGCGGTAGTTGTGGTTTAAACCGTGACTGGGTTTGTGATTTGTCTTTTCCATAATTGTGTCATTTGTTTTAATTTTCTGTTAAGTAAATAATTGATCTATTGATTTTTCTAAACTATTGTGTGAGGTTGACTTTGTTCTATTTTCTTATAGGATATTGCTTTTGTTATGAATATATTGACAGTTATAAGTAATCTATTAATCTGTGTAGGGGGAAACCTAATCAATCCACTAGGGGGGAAAAGGGATTTGTAGTGTAAAGAGTTTATTCGGGTAAATTTAGTTCGAACTCAGGGCCTCTCTCCTATGTATTAGGGAGAAGGGGGCTACAACTGCTCGTCTGATTCTTTTTTTTCTTTAAAACCTGCTGTTTGATAATAATAAAGCTCCCAACTGTTTTTGCTAATGCCCCCCAAAATGGGGTCTTGGACCCCAGGTTGGGAACTACAGCTTGAAAATGCAAGCGCTGTTCAGCAGCTGCGTCTCTTTGAGTGTTTTCCTCCTAAATATTTCACTGCAATTCAAACTCTGTACCAAAAGTTCTTTTACTTTGCAAATGTGTTTTGTTGATCCGAACTCGAGTTCTTTTTCTGCCGCACACAATCACTGATGCAAGAGAGCATCAAATTGCTGTTTTTGTTGTGCCCTACAAAAACATCCTCTTGTAATTTTGGTTTTATATGGTGACGAACAAATATGACGCTGATCCTTTCACTCACTGTGGAGTTCTGCCTGAACGGCAGCAGCTTTGAAGACGTTTTGGTCTAATTTATTTCTGTTTTGATTATTTTGTTCAGTCGCGTCGGCCTCGTTTGACCTCGGCAGAGTCAAAATGCAGCCTCGAGCGTTCCCCTTTTGCTCGGAAGGAGCCTGTGCGATGGCCCTGCTTGGCCCAGAGTTGACGGCGGGGTTAGGGCATTAATCTGCGAGCGCTGGCTCGCTGGGGAAGTTAAACATCGTTAGGCATCAGACGAATAGTTTTATCGAACACGCTGCTACCCGCTGCCGAGCCACACAGATCCTCTTGCTGTGACTGGAGGATTAGCAACAGATTAGGTTTGGTCACAGTCCTGAAGAGTCTCTAAACAGCAGGCTGTTCCTCTCAGCAGCCACGCTGTGACGACGATTTATGCCTTCCAGTCAGTCCCAACTAAAACATTTCACACCAACACTCGGGCCTTCTCCAATTGGCTCAAGAGTGCCGAGGAATCCATAGAAAAGATTTTTTTTTTTTCCCGCTTTGAAACTAATTAGAGAGTATTGCCTCATCAGCTGCTTCTCTCGTATTTCTCATCTTTCTAAGTTGGCCCGGACAGCGACAGCGTGCTGGACAGGCTCCCAGGATTGGAGGAGTGTCATCAGAGTGAGTGAGCGAGAGAGTGAGTCAGGATGCTCGAAGTGGATCGAAACAGCGAGGCTCTCGGATTTAAAATTCCTGTGTTCTGTCGCAGAAGCTGCTCGGCCTGCACAGTTCTGTCAGACAAAACAGGCAACTCCTATTTTAAACGCCTACGTTTGCATTTTGGCCGCTGTGTGAGAAAACCTTCGCCCGTCAGTTCCTCTTTGACTCGTTGTTTTGGGCTTCTTTTGTCATAACCCCCTGAAGCCCTTTGACTTATTATGAATGCACTATGAGGATTTGATCTGTGAAGTCGCTGGGCTCAGTCCCTCGACAAAGGGAATACTTGTCCTTTGAAATGACGAGGTAAAGTAGTCTAGCGGGGCCACAACTGACAGGAAAACTGCCTTTGACAGAATATTGAAGCATGCGCGATCAAACCCGGGAACAGTGGGGACGGTGATTATCACTGGATGGAGCCGCATCATGGGAGCTTCTTTAAAGTCACTTTCTAAAGTTCTCACCTGGGTAGAAAAAAGACAGAAAAAGGTACGAGATTGAAAGCGAAAGGCTCTCACCAAAATATCAAACGTTAACTATGAGTTTCTCGAAAATGTTTGGAGAACTTCACTCAGCCCAATTAAACCACCTTTAACATATCATGCCTGTATTTTTTTCCATTCCATATTCTAATTTGAAATTCAATCTTTGTAATCCCTTCAACTGCCAATAGATCAAATGGGAAGATTAATCGAGAAGATGAAAATAGAACGAATGAAAGATAAATCAATGAGCTCCAAGTGGTCCAACTGGGTGAAGCTCCATTAAATTGAAAGAAATCCACGTTTACTCATAATTTGCCCTTCGAATGAATTAACGGGATGTTAAAGGGTTAAAGTTGGATCAATTTGTGTATGTGTGACTCAAGTTCAATAATGTGATGCAGCAGGTCGTCTGAGGCTAACAGGATTGGCTGCGACGTTGTCCCTTTGCTTCCAGGTGAGGTGAAGCCCCCTGTGACCGCAGACATCTTGGCTAAAGTGTCGCATCAAGTGAAAAGTGTCGGTATTTCTTGCTGCTTCTTTTTTTTCGCTGACACACCGGCCACCTCGCATTTGCATGAGAAAGCACCTTGCAGATGTATTTCAAATGGCCAGCCATACATTAGCATCTCATTTCTTGGGGGCATGAGTTATCTTCAGTACAGTCAGCTCTCCTGACAATTAGAGCCCAGCTGAAAGTGATCCCTGTAAAATACTGCGACGCGCTGAAGGATAGGGGGATATTTTGGTATTTTCAGCAGTCAGGGAGAGTTTCACACTTGAAGATAAAGTTTTTTTTCCCCTCCTTTTTTTTAGTGTGCGAGCAGTACATGTGTGCTAATAAAGTGTGGCTTAAGGGGAGATAAGAGAAGTTGAGGACTAATTATTACGCCCAAAACTGGAGCACAGAGCAGCCACTTGAGCTGTCTTAACACCTCAGAGGGTTTATTCTAGTGAAGTAATTTTAGATCAGTTTTCTCATTATCAGCGGTTTGACTCTAATCAATAACTTTTTTTTATACCTACAAGGCAAACCTCCACTGCAACTGACCGTAACGTCAGGTCACTGTGAATGGATGGATTGAAGATATCAAAAAGCCCCCCTGGTGGGCCGCGTGTTTGACACACCTCTTTGAGGGGGTCAAGAACTTGACTTCTGTTTTTAAATAAAACGAAGTTATTTGGAGCCTCAACGAGCCCAAAAGTTGACCCGTTTGGGCTCTAATAATTTCACCTTCGTGCAAAACTCCAGTCAAGAGTCAGTGCAGCTGTCAGTAAAAAAAAAATCATTGGCGTTCATTAAAAGCAGGAGAAATGATTCTCATTCAAATATTTGAATAAGCGATGGGTCTTCAGATAGCCTGCTGAGGGAGACGCGCAGAACACGCTCAGGATGATTGGATTTTTTTTTTAAAGGTCATGCAGTGATGCATGACTTTTTCCTCCGACTGAAAATATCATTGCTTGGAGTGGTTTGAAAATTGTTCCTGTGACAGCAAAACAGCAGTGATGCTTTCACTGCACGGTGTCCAAACCATGTCAGGATGTCCTCTAACTTTTCAAAACGAAGCCCCCTGCTCGCAGACTGTCTGCCACCTATTCTGTGGCATCAAGAGGAGTTTCTCCTCCGAAATAATTACACAACATCCATTTAGACGCTTAAACGATTATGCAAACTTGGGTTATTTTGAAGTCTGATTACTGTAAATCGTGCATCATAAAGTGTTTTAGCCAGACTATTACCTTAATCCTGTTATTCACAGTCTGTGAGTTATGCATGTGAGTGCAAACCTGAAGCTGCAGATGTAGCTTGTGGAAAAAACAGGAATCCAGTCCAGCCATTCTTTGCTACCAGCAGCAGCAGCCGCAGCAGCTGTGTTGCTTTTGGAGGCATGTGATTGCACATAAATGTTCTTTAAACAAATGTACGCTATGTAATGGAGGGCAGAGCTGGCTCTCCCTGGAGGCTGTCCACACAATCAGCAGGAGACACATGCTCTGGAGAGAGAGGCAGCGAGGAGGAGAGGAGGGCCACAGAGAATGTGTCAGACTCTGTTCACAGCTTTCCCATTTCCATCATTAAAACCTGGAGCCTAATCCTGCAGCTACTTTAATCTCTTAATTCTGTACCCTCTTTCTCTGCGTGCGCCGCACTCCTGTCCCATTCTCTCCCTCAGTCACTGATTTAAAATCGCGGATTTCCATAGAATCTCACACACACACACGTGCACGCACGCACACAGGTCATTTTACTGTTGCTTTCAAACCCTTTACATGAACATGCCTCTAAGGTGTGAGTGTGCATGGAGGGTTTTTTTGGCGTTCATTCCAGCCATCTCTGTGATCATCGTCCACCCCTGACCATGAATAATTGGTATGCGAGAGCGTCGATGGAGGCATCATGGGCTGCGTTGTTTAATGGGACGGAAGCAGACACGTGGAGGAGAACAGTGGCCTGAAGTGAATGGAAACATGAGGCAAAATTGATCACGACTGCATCACATAAAAGAGTGAATTTCGGGGGAATGGCGCGGCAGATGGCTCGATGGTCCGAATTGCGAGCCAAGTGCTTGGCCCGTTACTTTTCTCGGTGGAAAATATGACATGGCCTGTCTGAATGGGAGGGGTGTTGCCTTGTTGGCGTTTCGCGAGGTCTGCTGCGTGATTAGAACAGCCTCTCTTGCTGTGCACGGGAATTATAATCCACCAAATATAGAAACAAATCTCGAACGGGCTGAGCCTCCTGCATGTCTGTGCTTATTAGAATGTTTAATAACGGTATAAGCGCACATTAGATACGTTCAAGCCTGCACCACAAATCGTTTGAATTAAGATTCAGCTGCGTCATTTTTGCAGAGACGCTCTGTTGCTCATTAATGCTTTCTTTGGTGCACACCGCTGCGTCCTGTTTCATATGATTCTCTGTCTTTTTGCGACTGACAGTGGTTTTTATGCAAAGCGATGAGTGCCCTGCTGACATGCGAGCCCGCGGGCCAGCTGCTGTCAGCGCGGCGTGGAGCCGCGAATGCAGCCTGACGTGAGTCTAATCTACAGGAGCAGTGCTGCCTGGTTCGTCCTGTCCCCTGACTGGTCCTGTTTGCGCGCCTTTACGGCCACTCGCCGGAATCGCAGTCGAAAATGGGAACGAGCCGAGGCGTCCTGCAAGCGGAGCTTATTTGGCTGTTTGTTGAGGTAAGAAAGAGTGTTAAAAATACACAGTACATCTGGCTGTTGCAAATGTCTGTCCCTGATGTGCGCTGCAGGCGTTCCAGCTAATGGTAATGATGTAACAAGGAACTTGTTGAAACACAAGACATGCAATTTTTCTGGCATTAGCCGTGTTGTTTTAAATGACCATGTGGTTTGGCTTGTAGGGCTAATTGCACTCCAATCACTGATGCCACAGAGGGAAAACACTTGTGACATCCAGAGAGACTGCTGCCTCTCAAACTCCACTTAGCACTTAATCCTTTTGGACACCACCTCAACTTTAATGGTGTTTTAAGACCCCTTAAACAACAATTGAAGCTCCCTGGTTAGGTGCCCGTCATTCACACTCGACACCGACATGATGACACAGCGATCAGAGCAGACGTGTTGAACTCATTTCAGTTCAAGACTGCAAGAGTGCACATGTACATGTAAAAAATCACGTCGTGGAACTCTGACTTTAAAGCAAGAAAACATTTTGATGAAACGAACTTTAATAATCATGCCAAAGGGAAAAAAAAGCTCATCTAAAAGTCTCATTATCAGCAATAAACAAGCATCCTCTTCTGATCTACTAATAAGATCCATCTGCTGCAGACATCAAACGCTGCGTTGTCACCTGTTACTCTTTTGAGTCCCACGTATAATCACGGTTCCTTTCCTCTTCAAGGTTTCATCATGTCAGAAAGGGAAAAAAACTTTAAAATCCACAAACACAGCAGGCTTGTAGTCTCAATGTCATTGTTGAACGGGGGAATGTTAAATCTACCCAAAAGCAGAAATCATACATTTTTTATGTGGCCTTGGACAGTTTGGCCCGAATATTTCAGAAACAAAACAACCACCAACACGAGAGTGGGGAAACATCGCCTGTGGCTGCAGTCATCGCCGCAGAATCTGATCCTATTGTCAAACGTAAGTCTCTAGTGTGCAACTGTGACATTATTAAAACTATATTAAAAGAATTCCCATCAAAATGTCAGAGGCTTTCAAGCTCTGCCGCTCGCACTGTGGGGACTGTTGTTGCTGTCTTTATGCCTGTGTTTTATTTTTTAAAGCCCACACCCTGAGGTGCTTTTTTCAGATGTCGAGTCTCTTTTGTTATTATTATTAATTGAATCATTATTTTACCACGAACCAACTGCGCTTTCTGACTTATTTAGCGCCGCATGGAAAATCGTGGAGATTAGTTGGCTCTTATGGGAATGAGAAAAGAACAAAAATTAGAGCTCAGACTTGCAAATGTTCAACATCCAGGGACAGCCGAGCAGACCGCGTTAAACAACATTATCGCTACCATCAGGAGTCGAAAAGCGGCCCCGAACTGAGATGCAGAGCTGCACGGTTTCTGGCAGAGGCGGGATGGAGGCGCGCTGGGAGCAGATCGCCGTTTCCTTGGCCCTGCACTCCCGCTGTGTCAGCCTGAGTCACCGCTCTCTCCTGGCACCGGACACTGCTGAGGAGGCTCCTCAACACACCCAGGCTGTACATCATAATCAGTCTCTATGTGCTGCTGCTGCTGCTGTGTGTGTGAGAGAGTGTGTGTGTGTGTGTGTGTGTGTGTGTGTGTGTGTGTGTGCTGTCTGAAAGTCTCCCACGGGGGCGCGCAAACTCGCGAGCTACAAACAAACACTGCGGCAACAACAGAGCCCGTGCAAGTTCTCAGATTCATTTCCTGGGGCATCGTTGTTAGCTTTCGTTCCCCTTTGCATGCCAATGGGCCGCGTGCATCAGTGATGCTGTTTCCCGGACTGGCAACCAGCCAGTCAGACGTCGTGGTGAAAATAAAGAAGAGCTCACGATACTCAGTTTGTAGTTCAGATACAGAGAGAAAAGGTGGGAAACTTCGGGCTTGAGAGTAAAAAATCAGCTTTAACCCTGCGAGCCGCCTGTGGGATGACTTTACAAGTTTAATATTACAAAGGAAGATTTCACTTGCCATTTTTTTTCGCAGTCCAACATCTCAATCTCTAGAGTTTTTGAGTATAAAATGCCAGGCCGACTGTCTTTCCCACCATACTTCCATCCACCGCCTGTGAGTGAATGTGTTTTCTAATTTTGGTCGTAGCCGCTGCCTCTCAGGTGGCCTCTCATCTTATTAAGGTGCCCAAGGAATAATTACCTCTAAATTAATTGGGAAGGATGAACAATGCTCTTCAGAAGCGGTTTGCTCCTGTGTCATCCATTATGTATTGGCCCTCTGATGGCTTTGAAGCGATCATCACGCCGCTGTATTCCTCTGCCACCGTCCTGCCGAGTCTCTATTATGGCCTGTGGCAGTATCTCTGTCTCTGACACTCCAAGGTGAGCGAGCGAGAGCTCGCACCCACGGACGCACAGGCAAAATTCAATTAAAACATGCCACTAACACAACACGTTAAAATGACTGAGATTTAATCGAGGTCCATCTCACCGAAACACTCCATCTGAATTCAGCCAATTAATGGAAGACTGAATGAATGGATTAATGGAGGGCTGAAAGAGCAAAATGCTAATTCCTGCCCATTAAAACGCACACACGCACGCACTGGGGCTTTTCTGTTTCGCTGTAAACCTCTGAACGAGAATGCATTTGGGATTTGGCTTTTTTAGCTGTTGGCCACATTTTGGCTTACACAAACTTTGTTTCACGAGGTAATGACCAGAAACAGCAATCCACATTTAGGGCTCATTCCAGATTAGATTCAGAGGAGGATCACAAGGTCAAAGCTGTTTTCATAAACCAGTTGTTTTTTCCTTTTTTTTTTCCTTTTCTTTCTTTTTTTTGTACACATATTTCTGGAAAAAAACACAAAAAGGTGTCTGAAAATCTCTTCAGAACAACAACTCAAAATTGAAGTATCTCCTTGAAGAGGCACCTTCAAGACCCCCAAATAGTTTTATTTGTTTGCATCATTGGGTTGTGGAGATGTGTATTTTTCACTGCTGCTGTGGTGACACAACACCCCTCTGCAAGGTTGTGTGTTTTTCACCGACCATATTAATGCCACTTGACTCTGATGTTGTTGGACACCACATTTAACATGCCCACAGGAAACGGCATGAATCAGGCAGGGACCTAAACATTGAACCTACAGATAGAGTTGTTAATTTTCTGCTTTACTCTTCACTTACACAGTGTAATATAAAAGCTATATGTACATACAGCTGTTGACAGACACACTCCGACAGACCTCTGCAACACTTCTGCAACACTCTGCGTCCTGCATTTCCAGCGAGCGACAGCTTGCTTCCAGCTTTTCACAGCACATAATTTCCAGGTCAAAGTCCTCCACAGAGGACACCGCATACAGATGCTCCTTAACCTGTTTATTATCTCAGCCGGTGCCACCTTTAGTGATGTTTTGATGCGCATCCCGTCGCCATTCAAATTTTCAAAGGACTCCTCGAATCATGTCGGTCATTCGGACGCCACGGCTCTCCTGTGGTTTTTAGTGTGGTTTTGGGGCAAGCCCGGATAATTGGATTTTCTAACCTCAGACTGCCTGCACTGACAGTGAGGGTTGGGGAAATTAAAACCTTCCTTGTGCAGTGAATCAATATAAAAAAACAATCCCCCCCTCACTCCTAAAATGTGCTAGACATGCACAGAAAAGCAATTAACCCACTGCAGGAATTGATTTGGTCCACTTCAGCTTATCTCTTTTGGCATGTCCAAGCTTTTACATACCCGCTGGGAAGATCAAAAGTTTTTCCTTGTTTCAAAACCTGACAACATCTCAGGATTAGCACTGATTTTATCTCCACCAAGCAATTACCTGCTATGGTAATCAATGCAGGGCTGCAGTCTTTAATGGTCTATGGTATCGCCTCCTCTGCAGGCTGTGCAAATTACAGTGATTCATCACAGTACCACACTGCATTGCTTGCAATGCTGAATCAATTCACACATACACTCCATGCACACACCTAGACACACACACACACAGGGACCCCTCATTTTAGCGTTGCCACTACAGTAGCTGCTAACTAGCCTTCTGTTATTCCTGTGGAGAGGTCGCACGGAGACCTTGATGCTTCTGCTTTTAAATGAGAGCACTTCATCAAAAGTGTTTTAACCAAGGAGTTAGAAATTGAAAGGGACACTCAGTCTCACTTTTGGTGCACACAGCGAAGGTCAGAGATCCTGCTTGGTAACATTTGACCACGGGAAATGTCTCCCGTCTGGTTGGCTGATGTCAGCGAGGCAGCTTCACGCAAACTGATGTGTCCCAACATGGCAGCTTTTGCAACAAGGCACAGCAAAAAAAAAAACACCCACATGTGACCATTCCCCTTTGTATCCCCTCTTCCTCAATCTTTTATGCATGTGTCGCTGTGCGTGTGTGAGTGCGAGAGGGTGGTGGGATAGGTGGGAGGGATCAGTAACGATCCCACCTGTTTCTCTCTCTCTGACACCTGCCAACTCCCGCAAACATGACAACTCGCACGCAGACGTTCCAGACTAACTCGCTGCAGCTGAGGAGTGCTCGACAGGATGGAGCGCAGACAGGAAAAGTCAAAACAGGAAAAGATGTGTGTGCTTGTATGACTGACAGGGTGAATATATGCTGGGGAAAAAAAAAGACACTGTGCAGCACGCTTTGGAAACAGGACGCTTCCTCTTCTGGTGTCAAAACATTATGCAGCTTGTATTACTCCTGAAGGAGCGATCGCTCCGAACCTCAAGTACGAGCGCTCAAGTTGAGGATCGCACGCGAGATGGAAAATATCAAATCCCATATTCATCCAGATAAGAATGAAGCATTGCAATAAAAAATCAAATGCCGCAGGAGCAATCACATTATCTCCCGTGAGGAGGAGGAGGAGGACTCTGATGTTTTGTCCCTCGACTCAGCGGCAGAGCCGCAGACGTGATTACTCTATATGAACTGTGCTTGTAACAGGTACCTGCAATAAAAAGATGAAAGAAAGGTGAAGCTTCAGTTGATTACAAAGAGAAATGGAGACAGCGAAAACAGCAATGTATCAAGATACGTCACATCTGACACTAATCCTCGCTCTCTGCAGGATGTCGCCTTTTTCATAAACACAGGACGTCGATAAATGGTAACAAATGTCTCCTTTGAAGGTTTTATTTCTTGATCAAGGGCCTGGAAAAGACAAAAAAAAATACCATTTAATAAATTGTGTGACAGTAAATTTCACAGCTGTCTTGTTTTTTTGCATCACATTACTGCTTTTGAAATTTCGTCTCTCTGCAGCCACTCACACAGACTGAATCTTTTTATCCACTTTTGATCGATTGATGAATTCAATTATGTTTTTTTCCAGCCACTTTTGCCAACAAAAGGAAGTTTTACAAGGCGAATCTCTACTCACAAAGTGTAAAATCTCAACTTTTCTTCTTAGTATTTTGAACCATCGTGCCAACGTGTTGCTAAAATTCACACAGCTTTTGTATTTACCATCATATTTTTTTTGTTATGATTCCGGTTGTCAAAAAAGCTTTCATGTTTTGTTTAACTTGCTGATATTTCAGACAGGGAGGGATACAAATCTTAACAAGATTCTGATTCAATGCTTGAAAGTTGATTCTGTTTAAATTGTTTGGAAATAAAAAGGTAAAGAAGAAAAAGGTCACCTGGGAAGAGAAAAACGCTGAGAACCCTTCCAAACAACAAGGACATCATAGGCGGGATCTGAAATACATGAATACGAGCCAGTTCACAGAAAAAGAGGCTGTTGAGCTCGTGATTACTCATGAAGGGCAGGTGAATTATTTCACGCATATTCAGCCAAGACTGAATAAAAACCGATGACCTGTCCAACTTTTGGTAAAATTACCCACCAGAATCCCCTTTTACCGTCGAGCTGTCTGTTGCAAAAACCTGTTCCAAGTCACCAAGTGAGCACAGACTGAAATAGAATTAAATAGATGCAACACGTTTCATCAAAAACAATCGTGTCGATTTGAAAAGTTCAGTAAGACAAACAAAATATATCTTTTAAATTTTTGCCTATTTGGGTGTAGGTTCAAGAGGAAGCTGCAAATTAATCATCAAATAAAAACTCGGATCACATAAAGTAGCCTGACTCAATAAACTGCAAACATCTTTTCTTTTTTTCTTCTTTCCTTTCCCGGTTTGATTATCTCTAATTTGCAACCCCGCAACTCAAACAGAGATGACACTGATGTGACGCCGGCCTCCTCGCCGCTCCTCGTGTGGGTGGATTACATCTGGTTCCTGTCTCCCTCTGTTAGACAGCCACGGGCTGAGCATCTTATTCTGCACGCCGCTCCACACAACAGGGAACCACATCAGAACAATATCCTCTGTGCTATTCCGTAATCCAAACAGATTGGTGGATAAACACTACTCAGTCTAAATCCATGGCTGGCGGTTTAGTCTGCACAGTGTTTATTCGACATTTCCTTTAGTTCAGGCCCCAGGGGTGAAGGATCAGCTGTGGCTGCATCAGCTGCCCAATTTGAATCTTTATGAGGCAGATGCTGCTGTTAGAGAGCACTTGTAATACCTCCAGGTTGTATATGCTGGTAGTACAATCCAAGACAGAGAGGGCAAACAGAGGAGCTTGTTTCTCATTATCAGGGGGGGACTTCTTTTTCTTTTTTTCTTTTTTTTTGGTGCCCAAACTCTCAAAATTGGACATAAAAACGAGTCTCTCGGCGGCAGTTAAGACGGAAAATGAGGTTGTTATGATTAAAAGCATGTACATGAGTGAAATGTCCCTTCAGTTCCTGGAAGGAAAGATTGGAAACCTGATTAAGCAGATTACTGGTCCGGCAGCATCAACCCACAGACAAATTAGATGACAACAGAGACGCAGAGTGACGCAGAGAAGATCTGTGATCTTTCAGTGATGAGTTGATAAATGTAACAATAACTGTTCAACATTCACTCAACTGAAACTGCTGATTATCAGCAAGATGATCCTATCTAAATGAAAAGTGAACATGATATGAAACACTAAATGTGATTGCTTTGCGCTGCGAGGTGAGTGAGCTAACCGCGACATCACCATCCGGCCCTGAAATGATCCTCGTTAGTGTAATTTGGTTACATAAAATAATAAGACGTCATTCCTGCTGCTGCCTCGCGGTACGACCGTGGTCGTCTCCTGTAACTGTGACGTGACCTCCATCCGTCCAGACCATCATGGAGAAGAACCAACGGGAGCTGAAGCACTGAAACGCTCACTGGCTGCCTTTTGGGACTGAACTGCCTGAGTAGAGGAGCAACCACAGAGACGGCCCCCGGCGGCTCCACAGATCATCCCTGCTCCTTTGTGCAGCTGCAACCACACAGTTGTGCACACCTGAGCATGACATGTTGCAGGTCTGAATAGCACAGTGCAAGTTTTTGTCTGCAGAGCTTGCAGGTTGCTGCAACTGTCAAAAAAAGAGCTTTATTTAGCGTCGAATGTGTGTCACCGTCCTGACAGAAACACCGCTTGACGCACACTGCAAATCTTAGGCATTCCTGTGAGTGAGGACGTCCACAGCAATGCCCAAATATATGCATAGACATGGCCACTATTATATAGGGACACACAGCAGAGGGTTAGACGACAAATCCCTCTGAGCCGAGGTTCAACTCGTCTTAACTCCAAATCATAGATCGGGGGATTAGAGAGTCTGTCATGAAGTCAGAGTGTCGATCTGCAGCCTCGCCGCGCGGAGAGACCTCATTCATGTTTTAGTAACAGCCTGCATGAGTTTATACTGCCGGTGGACCGGGAGACAAACAAAAGGTGAAAGCAGATACAACCGAAGGGGGAAGAAGCGAGCCACTGTTTACAGAGGCTGAGAGGCTTTTTTCGCTGTTTAACTCGGGGTTTCCGCTCGGGAGCACACATCCATACGAAGGCGCATACAGGCGCCATTCCGCGCTATGATAACATTTACTTAGCTGCAGGTGGGGTGTTAACTAAACACTGTGTGATGAGCACACGCCTCAATAAATTTCCCATGGAGAAGGGCGGACACTATTTTTTTTCCTCGAGTCTGGTTGCTCCTGGCTGGGAGAGAAGGAAAGTTGATGGGACGATTTGTAATCACGTCGCATTCAGCGGGTGGCAGGTGGCTTTGGAGGACTTTTGTTTCGCGTGCGTTTTGAACAGCAGAGTGTTCGCAGGCTTTTTTTTTTTTTTTTTTAACGTGCCAGTGGGAATGTGTTGAGTGCTCAGATAGGAACTGAGAATATGTCAGATCCTGTGCCGGATCAAAGCAGCCATCACTCTCGCTCTGTCGGGGAAGACAAAATACAGGCTGTCACATCTGGCTCGCTGGCTGCCGCTTCTGCCGGAGCTCCAACCCGCTCTGACATCTTTGTTATATCTGTCATCACATTATTTCCTGTGCACAATCCTCTCTACCAGTCCTTTCCCACCTCCGTCTCTCTCTTCCACCGTCCTTTTTTCCCCCCTTTTCTTTTACACCATGTTCTGCAGCTCGAACCTTCAGTCGCAGATCACAGAACATCGCTGGTTGTAAACCCCCCCAGGGGAAAAAGAAGGTGACTCAAAACATGATGTCAGAGCCTCTCGTTGGTGAGTGTTTGCACTTTGAAGGATGTGAATGTATGCCGAAATTGCATTTGCTTTGCCAAACACAATAAGGCCAGAGGTTGGCAGCGAATGAAGCAAATTGCTTTGGACAGCGCTGAAGCTCCTATATGTAAACAAAGGCGCCGTGTTTATTGAGTTAGATGGAAGCGAGCATCCTGGCAGCACTGCGATTTGTTTGTGTGAGCAGGGAATTAGTGGCATGTAATACTAATAGGATCCGATTGCTCCATGATCTCACCGGGGTGGCACGGTTTCCCCCTCCGTGCCAAGTTGGTGTTTCTTTATTCAGCAGACGCGGCGCATGAGGACGAACACCTGACAAGTGTGCTTCCTCTTTCCTCCCTCGCTTGGCGCCGCCCCGATGACTCCACTTTTTCAGAGCGAGTGAAACATATAACAGCACTCTGGAAACAACAGCCACTCCTCCGCTCCTGCATATTATGTTCATACATTATGTAGAGGAGAAAAACCGAGCGTTGCTTGTTTCCTGACAGAGGAGGCCCCAAAATACCCTTCAATATTGTTAGATAAAGGAAGGTGACACACGGACTGACTGCATCTGTCTCCCGTCTGGACAGGAGGATCAAAAAGTGTACACAGGTGATTAAAAATACATTAGTGTGTGCAGCCGTCTCTTGACTTCAAACTCTGCCAGTCTCAGGAGCCCCGGCGGCTGATGCATGAAACAAGCCGGTATTTGTTTTGCTTGACGCAGGTAGCATCGGTTCCCATGGGAGGCTTGCCGTTAATGACTTAGCAAGGAAGGGTGCGTAGGTGTGAGGGTGGGTTGGGATTAAAAGAGAAGGGAATAAAAGCGAACGCTGGAGCTAATCACCAAAGGCTAATTAGTCTTTCAAATTTATGCAGGAGTGTTCGGGTTCCCACTCTGGAGAGATTTCATGCAATCTGTGCGATTTCAAGCTAAGTCAGCCAATGACAGCCTTATTTATTACTGTCAAATTAATGTTGCATCTGGTTTGTCGAGAGCACATGAGGAAATTTATGAGGAAAGTTGTGCTCCAGGCTTCGAATTAATAAATGAATGAACTTAGAGGGATAAATGCATTTGTGTGCCTGTTGACTAGAAAGAAGATCAATGCAGCTACAATAAGTGAATGTAGATGAGACGCGAACACGCAACACAGGTAATGCGCCCTTCGGGCAAGTAGTTATTTAAACATCTGCTTTTGTGTACATTTGAGTTCATGACAGAGCTTCAGAGGAGCAGGGAGACTTTTGGTTACATTTGGCCTGGAAAACAAGAACAAATATGTTGGCCAGCTCAGATGGTAAACAAGCAAAAATTCTGACTAGCTCGAATTAACCTTATTTAAGTTATAGCATGTTATTTGTGTTGCCACGATGATTCAGTAGTCCGTAGAGATTTTGTCACTTCCGCTGATATCTTAAAAAACTACAGACAGCATGAATAACATTGTGTCAGCTGGTCAGGATGAAGACGGTTTTCAAAAAAGTATGATGAATTAGGAACTTTGAAAAAAGGGAATCAGGCCGACGGCCTGCTGTGTGTGATGATCAAATCTCTGCCCGATAGCAAGACTAAAAGGAGACTCTTGTTAGGAAAACTGTGGGTAAATAAGTTCTGATGATTCAGATCAGATTCTGACTCATTAGAGGTGAGAAAGACTCTTCATACACAAGCAAATGTTAACTGATCACTCCAATCTACAGATTAACAAGGTCCTTTTAGTTGCAGAGTTTTCTGTAAATCAAATTAAGTCCTCAACCTGCTGGTCACCGTCCGTGTCAGCCAGTCGTGCCCCGCCTCACTCGTCAGGGGGCTTTGTGTGTACATCAGAGCTGAGATGGAGTGTACCAGCTCACAGATCTCCCCGTGGGATCCCAGCGTCCACCCAGCTCCTCTGCTTTATTGCCCCCAATCTGTTTCCTGTGAGGGAGCCCCAGCTGTGGCGAAATAACAGCAAAACATTTGGGAAAAGCATCAGGCTGATTTAGGAGTCGTGGCACTTCCTCCGATGTCCCCATCTTCAATTCCTGTTGCGTCAATGCAAATCGGCTGCCTTTTGTATTTGTACACGCAGTGATTCAGGCAGAATTAGCTTCATTTCGTTCACTTCGCTTTTCCTCGGTCTTTGTGGCGTCATGTTGGTTTTTCCTCCTGTTGCTTTCCAGCTGTTTCTCTCCCATCACCTCGAACTTCAGTCTCCCAAGAATACATGTTATTTAGAACGCGTCTCTTCCTGCAGGCCCAGGAGATGTCTGCCCTTGGGCTTTGGCTCATCTAACTCTCTCTTTATAGATCATGCAACTTCCTGTGAGCTCAGTTACTCACACACGTACAAACCGCCCGGCGCACACATGAACAATGCAATGAAGAAAGCCTAAATCCGTCCCCGTTTTCTGTTGCTTCTCCTCTTATCAATAATTCAAGCCTCACTGATGGCGGCCCGGGTGGGGCGCTGGGGGCTTTGAACAGAAGGTCAGGCCTCACCAGGGCCTCTGGGATGGCATTAATTAGATACTTCCTGGTGCCCCCTAAACAAACACCTCCACATTGGAGCCGCTCTCATTACCCTTCACCTCACAGCAGGTCCTGAAAACGTTGACGCATCTGCACAATAACACTAACCACTTTTGCCCTTAACTGCTTGCCTGGGAGGGGTCCCTGGTTCATCTGCACACACACACACAGACACACACACACACACACACACATGCACGCACAGCCCCCCCCCCCCATGTAAAACACACCAACTCATACAAGTTGACCTCAATCTGTTTCCAAGCCCCCCCTGCAGCAGCTATTTCTGTTTGCCGCTAACACCGCAGTGTTTATGCTCTTCCTCATCCCGTCTCAGCGCCCTCCCTCTGACCCCCGCGCTGACCTCCGTTGAGCTGACACCGCCTTATTAACCCACCCCTGCCCCCCTGACCCCACCCCGCTGGCCGCCGCTCGTGCTCACCAGAGTTCCTGCTCCGGCACCTCATTACAAGAGTGATGGCTCACTCACGCTCCCCATCAGGCTGTCGGAGGCCGCCTCCTCCGTCCTCGTCTGTGGCCATCCATCTCTCCGGTGGAGAAGGAGGGGAAGAGGAGGACAGTAAAAAGTGGGTGTTAAGCCAGACAGATATATCAACGGAGAGCTAAAGTGCTGGCTTTTAAACTGGACAGATACACTGTGAGATTAGTCTTGTCAAATTGATGGTGGAGTACAGCGTGTGTATCTCCCACTTAACTATCTATGTTTGTATTATTGTCTGTAGCATTTCCCTCTGAGATGCTGACACACAAAAAATATGACCCAAAATATAAGAGCCCCCCGGCTATAAAGATTAAAAGTCTGGGTTGCAACATTTTTGCTGAAATATCGCGCAACATTAACTCTGATTTAGTTGCATGATGAATAGGAGCTGGTTGAATAGGACTCTACAGCAGGACCAGTGACTCATTGAGGCCGTACATCAGCACGTTGAGCATCCAACAGTTTGCTTTAAATCCGACGTACAGCTGAAGTTATAATCCTTTTTCAGGTATTAATTTACTACAAGGAGACATTACTGTGTTGAACTGATGTTAAGGTTTGATTTAGGGAGACACCAGAGTTGTTACTCGACTTGAGTATCAGGGGCAAAAGAGTAAATCCAGCAGTTTTTTGGAGGAGGTGTAACGTGACTTATTGAAGTTTATTTCAGTTACGATTGCTGAGATTTTCTGGGAGAGAAGTGTTCTTTGTCAAATACATACACTCTCCAAGTTAGACCACATAAAAGTAGCTTTACTTTCAGTGATTTTGACCTTACAGCCAGTGTAACACTGAACGTGTCCTTTGCAGAGTCTCATCAGTGTTAGCTCAGCCTTTTGCTGTTTTCCTTACATGTCTTTGGAACCTGTACACTGGATCTTTGTACTTGTAATCACACTCCACATACAAACTGTGCCTACAGTTTTTTACCTACATGTCAAAATTCACAGAGTTCAGACAGACACAGGATGATAAACATAGAAATGACCTGAGCTTTCGAGGCACATCTCTTCTTTCTGAGCTCAATCAGAGTGAATCTCTCTGATCAGATGCCCAGAAGACAAATAAGTCCTCAAACAAACAACATGCTGAGTAAAACTGTCGGAGTTTGTTCGAAACAAATTTGACTGTGTGTTTTGGGATCGCTTTGATGGATGAAGCTTGTATGCGTTTGCTGCTGTAAGCAATAATTAGTCAACCGTAGTTGACAGCACCCACATCTTCTTCTTCTTCCTTCGACTTTCCATCAAGGGTTGCTCTGGCGGAGCATCTTCCCCCACTGCCCACCTTCTCCTCCCCTGCATCCTCCCTCCTCACACCAGCTGCTCAAATGTCCTGTGTCCACATCCATGTTCCCGCTTCCCCTCATATAATGGTGGCTGCTTTGACCTCACTA
Source organism: Malacoctenus gilli (assembly GCA_032164315.1). Classification (NCBI taxonomy): domain Eukaryota; kingdom Metazoa; phylum Chordata; class Actinopteri; order Blenniiformes; family Labrisomidae; genus Malacoctenus; species Malacoctenus gilli. Next base: position 5,276,853 of record JASSRZ010000049.1, on the reverse strand, counting down.
TGAAAGACAGGTTCGAAATCAGAGGCTGCGAGTCAGCACACAGCACTGACTGGAGACCTGGGACGTATTCTTAATGCCAAACCCGTGTGTCGGGGTCTGCAGTCTCTCACAAAGAGGGCCAAGGCAGCAGCGACAGACTTCAGTTGCACTAAAGAGTTTTGGTATTCCTTTTGAACTACCCCAGCACTCAGCTACCGAAGGAAGTCACCGGGAATCCTCTGAGGATGTGTGCAGAACTCAGAGCAGAGTCAGACTCACGCAAGGCTGCAGGCCCAGGCAACATATCTGAGCGCGTCCTCAGGCAGCGCGCCACCGAGCGAGCAGGTGTTTGTGCAGACATATTCAGCCTGTCCCCCAGCACAAGCCAAAATCCCCACCTGCTTCAAGACAACTACCGGTGATCCCGTCCCCAAATAGAACACAGTGGCATGCTGCTTTGCCTACAGACCCTGAGCATCACTCTGTCAGGCGGCGTGTTTGTTAAAGACCCATTTTCGTGGGCTGCGCCAACATTCCCTCTTTACTGGCTGCGCTTGGGCATGAAATGCTTTGTGGAAAAAGAACCAAACAAACGTGGTGAAATGTTGAAAAGAAATTGATGCTAAATGAGTGCATGAGGGTCTGACCTCTGAACTGAGGGGGAGTAATTACAGGTATATATTGGACCGTTCTTTATTTATAGTTTGTATTCAAGAGGGTTCTTTTTTGTTGCCTTTTCAAAATCAACTTAATAGGTAGAATAGAAGCTTATTCACCTTGATGTATTTGCCAGCGCATTTTATGCACGAAAGATAAAAAGAAAGAACACGGCACAAAAGACAATTCTACCTTGAGGAGACAAAAGAAGTAGAGAGAGAGAGAGAGAGAGAGAGAGAAAGAGAGAGAAATGATGAGAAACAGACGCTGTGTGAATGTGACATCAGTGACGGGAAGAACTGGTGTGAATGATGATAGAAGCAGATTCAGACATCTAACATCTACAGTCTAATTCAACACAAATGCTTGAAGTGAGTTGGCTTTAAGAGCAGAATTTGTGCTGGAAATGCCTTTGAAGTAGCCACTTTTTCACTGTCATAAAGTTTGAGTCCATTTCAGTGTTTGTTTTTAAGCTGCTTCCACATCTGCTGGTTTTGAGACTGCAACGTAACTTTATGTGCAAATGGCCTCATTCAGAAGCTTTGAGAAAAACGTATAGGTAAGCCAATAGCGACTTTCCTTAATGAGGAATTGGCCCCCGTGATAATTCTGTGGAGTCGGTGCTTCTGCTGTCACTTTTCTTTTCAACAAGAATTTCAATTTGGACAAAAATGTGTAATGATTCTTATTAAGTGATAAGTGTGTCAACATTTGCTGCCTGTGATTGTTGGGAATTTAAACTCAAAGTGTCTGACTGACTGAGGACACTCGAGGTCAGACCTTCTGGTTCATTGTCAAGAGGCCATTAAGGGCTTTTTAAACCTCTGGTAATTTGTCGTCCGTCGGCATCCAACCACTTCATCTTGTTGCCTGGCCGCTGTGGCCAAATATACTGACGTGCACATAACTCCACCGCAGGCCACAAAGACACAGTTTATCTCTGAGGCAGCCTGGCAGCAGAGTGCCGAGCACTTAGTTTGCCTTGAGGCATTCCTTGGGCTTGTCTTTCCTGTAAGATAAAGGATGAAGGGCTTGTCTTCCTTCCCTGCATGGTAAGTCTGATTTAAAGGGGAAACAGAGAGGAGCCAAGATACCCTCCCCTGCTGCTTCTGCTATTGATTGAAGACCAGCACGAGGAATGAATCAGCCAGGTATCCACCAGTGTGTGATCGAGGGCCCGACGCAAAGCTGCTGATTGGAATCTTGAGTTCCTTGCTGCACCTGAGGCCTCCAGCATACTAAAGACCTCCTCACACTCCCAATCCGAACCTCCAGGGATGTTTGCGCAAGCTCTTGTGCAATCATCGCTTTACAATGCATCTGGTCAGTGTCATTCCTCACAGAGACAGTCCAGTCCCCTGTCCGAGAACCTCAAGCAGCCAGTTTCACCACACACGCTTCACCACACACACAGGCAGACTGGCCATCAGTTTCCGCGCTGGTGTTTTTCGCGGAGAGCTTCGTTTCTTTATAAATCTGAAAACAAAAGCTGCTGGAAATGGATATTAATTGTCCTCCATCAGTGTTGATTACTAGAGAGGCGTGCACCGGGTTGTTTATGCGCCTGCACGGTTTCGGTGTGCGTGCATGTGTAGACACTGCGTGGGCCGGTGAATCACAAATCTATTTTAGGTATTGGAGAGACTCGGCACTGAGCATATAATTACAGTCATCCCTGACAGTGAAGGGGAGGCCTGATGGAGACCAGGACATGATGGACCCTGCAGGTTGATTGAAGTGAAATACAACCAGCACTGAGCACCGGCTCATGCTTAAACCCTGCATACAAACACAAGGCGACGCTGAGAGTTCAACCTCATTTCATTTGTGTTCTCCGGAAACCCAGCGGGACAGCCGTGGTGAAAATTAAACAAGGTCCTTTGCTTTCCTTCGAGCTTCAGCCTCCAGGGAACCTACATCAGTTGCAACCACATGTTAGACTCCTCCTTACGGTTTTAAGAGGCATTTGCACAACAGAGGGGAGCAGTAGTTTTGGGGTCACCTCTCCATCCTTGTACCCAATTTATCAGAATTAGGATAACTTAGGCTGCAGCTACTCCCGGCTTACATCAAATGAAAGGCAGTCTGCACAGAGCCAACATAAAGAAATGGTCACTCGCACACATTCAAGCCCAAATTGCCAATTTGGAGACGCCATTTAAATGAACAAGCGTTTCAGGAGCAACACAGACATCTCGCTGTTCTTTGCTTCATGGCTTATGTTTGAATTTACGTTTGTCAGTCTTTCTCATTACTGTTCCTGATCTTTCATGTCTCCACCTACTCCACGTCTGTCTTACCTGATTGTTGACCTTGTTTGTTTCCAGCTGTGCCTCATCCGTCCCAACTCTCATTATGTATACATGCCCCAGATTGTCCTCGTGCCTTAGTTGTATGAAGTGCTTTTTTTCTGTGTTTTTTTTTGAGTGGTCATGACCAAGAAGTTTCATTAAGAGGTTGCCTGATTATTTGGGTTTTTTTTTTCTTTTTTAGCTTTTACATTCTCAAATGATGGATTTTTTGAGGTTTTATCATCTTTTTTTTTCTTTCTGTCACCTCTGTCTCCCAGTGTACCCTGAAACAGTTACAATCAATAGAGCATCTTTGCTAACCCACATCAAATGTTGGAAAAATATGTAATTATGTAGTAATCAATAAAGCTTTGCAAAGCACGTGAGAGCAGAGGTCACAGCGGCCGTGTCTTACAGGGTGTGAAATCGACTTAAACAGCCTTAATAGATTCTCCACTTGATCTTCTTTTTACTTGTAAAAGCTTACATCCAGCTCAGCGCTGTGGGCATCGGGGATCCTCGCTAGATGTTTTATTCAATCCAAATCTTGTTCATTTACCAATGTGCTTTGTGCCAAGCAGACAGAGCTGTTTTTTCCCCCTACTTCAGCTGTGGGGGGAAAAAAAGCCCCTGTAACTCTGGAGGGCGTCACAGAAATGCTGTGAGGGAAAATATGTGGCTGACCTTACATCTCACATGTGCATCTGTGTGCACTGATGCATGCACAAAGACCATGTCTGTGCATGTCTAAGCACACCTAAATGTTTCACGCATGGTTCTTTACTGTAATTACAGTGTACACGGAGCCTGTTTGCATGTGCCGGATAGAAACCGCTTATTGCATGATTGCGCATGTTAAATTTGCCAAAGTGAACACTGTGGGTGTGATTGGGTGTATACACTCAGGCTGACCTTCATTATGGGACCACACAGAGAAGGCACGGGGGTCAAACACACTCTGCTGGGCAGTGGCGGCAGAGGGGGAGTAGACTTTATTAGCGATTAGTGCAGAACTCCAAGGGGAGGCAGCTTCAATTACTGCACACAGCTTGCTTCCCAAGCCATCAGGAGGGCCTCAGCGCATACCGCCGAGCTGCTGAAACCTCATCTGGGGGAGACATCGCTCTCTGTTTGAGCCAGCCAGACATCAGATAGACTTCAGCTGAGGCACAGAGTTCAGTCAGATGTGAGGGGGGCTGATTCCAGGTGCCGTTGTGGGACAGTTTTTTTTTTTGGGGGGGGGGGGGGGGGTAAGTGGGGTATGCACACAGTGAACTGTGATTTCTTCTTTTTTCAGGGCCATATTTTCATCTCTCTGTCTCCGTCTTCTCCCCCTTTTCTTGTCAGTTCCGCTTCTTGGGATGCGAGCACAGAGTGTCAGCCTGCACATTACCGTAGCCTGTGAAAAGGCTAATTTCCCGTTTCCATGGTCACGGAAAAAGCTGTTAGTCTCAGTACATCACATGTTCCAAAGCATCTATTAAACCAGTCAAACGCTGTATGCACGGCGCTTCATGCGCAAACATGAAAAAAGCATTCAAATCATAGCCACAGTTCATCTTCAGTTCATCTTGATTTTGTACAAAGGCATCAGTATAAACGCTGTGAGGGTTTGTTTTCTGTACAGTTCATTAAATGATGCACAATCATCAAATAACAAGTTTCAGAAGCATCGTTCTGGTTTTAAGGTTTACAACTCCTCAGCTGTGAGTGTGTGGATGGATGGATGGATGGATGGATGGATAGATGGATGGTGCAAACACAGATCTGAGGACATCCTTCTTTTGTGTCGTTTCTATTGTTTTGTACACTCCGTTTCTGATTGAAACGAAAAAAACAAAAGGTCCGATCAGCAGGTGTTTGTCGGGAATTGGACTGTGAGTGTTTACATTTGCTGTCTAAGTTGTACTTTCTTGCTTTTTGGCTCATTCACAATCCGCAGTCCCACAACTCTGGGAAGAAAACACAATCATCACCATCTTTTAATAAGGGGGTTAAAAATACCCATCCAGCCATGTGTGGATCCTTTGGGCTTCCAAGTTAAAAATCAGGACAAGAAAGAAAAACAGTGAATGGAGCAGCAATAAATGCACACATTTCTCAGTGGATCCATCAAAGACAAAAACAAAGAGATAAGCGCAGAGGGAGATAGGACAAAGGAGTGAGGAGCAGCGGGGAAAAAAAACAACTTTTTTCCTCGCTCCATTTGAGAGAAGCGACCTCCCCTGGGAAACAAGTATTTTTTATCTGAATTAGCTCTCGCTGGCTACCTAATTGTAGTTTAAGCAGACACTAATGATAGTCACAGATGAAGCGCCAACTGCTGTATCTCAACACAATGAAACTAAAGCAGAGTTGTTTCTCCTTGGGGGGAAACGGGCTCTGAAATCAGCAGGCCATATTTCATCTGCGTATTTGTTGAAAAGGCGAGAGAGAAATGTGATGCAGGGAGAAGTTTTGTGTATGGGGTCCAACTGCAACAATGCCGGTGCCAGTGACGCCTTCCCAGTGCAGGAGAGGCTCAGCTACAGAGTCTAACGTCTCAGTAATCCATAAACATCTCAGACACGCACACATACACAAACACACATACACACACACATGGTTAACCCAATCCCCTTTTCTTCACATGGGACTAAGGACAATTGGATTAACGCTTCAACTGTAAGAACTCTTTCCTTCACGGCTTATAGCACCTGCATGTGCTGTAACGGTGTCATCCTCATGACAGCGAAACCATGACGAGTGAAACCAACCCCCCCACCCCGCCCCCCAGAGGCCAACGCAATCATTTTTCAAAGGGTGGAGAAAGCACCCCGCCCTTGCCTCCTGAAGGAAACAAAACGAGTCCAGATAGGAAAAAAAAATTGTCTGTCTCTCTTCTCCTCTGGAGAGTTCTTCTGCACCTGGCTCGGCAACACAATCCACGTCGATCAAAGCAGAACGCTGCACTTTGATCCTGGAGGACGAGTGGGATCGTGGGAGGCAGGCGGGGGGAAGCCGACGCAGGACAGGATGTCCTGTTTCTATACGCTCTGTCCCACCAACTCACTCCCAATGGCCAAGATACTCATCATCGCAGCGAAGCGCGAACAGGACTGACTGCAGACAGGAAGTGTCTGGCTGCTGTTTGGATAAGGATTGCCGACTTGGCAACGGCGGGTTCGATGGAGACGGCCAGCACTGCCAAGTGACCTTTTGCTCTGAACTGACAATTCTGTGAAAAGGTTGCCGACGGCTCCCGCGGATATGTGATGCTGATGCAGATCAGACAAAAACAAAGACAAACACAAGATGGAAATAAAAAAAGGAGGAATTTGGAAGTGCGGCTTGTTCAGACTCACCAGTGTTTGGTTTCATGCTGTCTTGCCGTTTTAGTGTTGCTGCAGCTCAGACGGAGCACAAAGCCAAAGTTATATCTGGTAATTGGGAAGGGCAAGAGCCTCTCTGTGTGTGGCCTGTCACATCCCATCTGAAGGACGAGCCGTAAAACTCAATCTCAGCTCATTGACTGCCCTCGCTTACATCAAACCACAGCATGTTCCACAACAGTCTCTTCTTCCTCTTCTTCCTCTCCTCTCCCCCTTTTTTTCCCACTTCATCACTCCAGCCCTGCGGTGGTGTGAGCACGCCTCTGAATACTGGAGGAGTTGACTTGCTCTGGCAACCCCTGCCATCTGGACTCTACCCGCCGTGGTGATAAAGACATCAGTGAATGACAGCGTGTGAACAGCCCCTTGTGGTTTTACGGGGATTGCGCATCAACAATCGGCAGCCGCATAACACAGGACATCTAATCAGCCCTGTTAAATTCCTTTTCCGTTTGTTTTCTCAGAAGCTCTCAGTAGAGCAGTTTGAGCAGCAAGAATGCGAGGAGGGCACTTAAGGACTTTTTGTTCCCAGGCTGTTACTTCAGTGATTCACAGGCAGCAGATTCCGAACCTCAGAGCTTCAAACCAACATAATTAATTCTTGAGTAGACCTGGGTGTCTGTTCTTCTCCTCGCTCTGTTCCGGCTCCTCTGTTCGCTTCACTCTTTTACAATCTCATAATGGTTCACTGCCTGCAGGCCTTCATTTGGACTGCTTCCACTTTGGCTGCAGAGCTGAGAGCAGCGCGGATGAAGGAAAAATTCAAATAAATGGCACATTTAAAGAAGCAGTGCAAACTTTATTGTATAAAACCAAGCTGTCCTCCTCTTTAGCTGATGGATAAATGTACAGTTCAACAGTGCATTCATGCGTATATGCCCAAATTTAAGGATGCTTGATTCGTTCAGCATGAAAACTCAAAAATGAGGCAAACATCATGCTTGAACCTCCCCAAATGTATCCTCATAATGTTTTTATTAAGAACGCTAAAACACAAACCAATGTTTGAATTCATATTTAAGCTAAAGATGGTGCCTACTGAACCTTTTCCGGCATGGATGACGCTTTCCTAATTTGTGTCTTTGATGTTGGCAACAAATCATCCAGGTCTCATTTAAATAAGGCTGCACCGTCCACAGCGTCTCCGACTGGTGCCCCATCCTCCCTCTGCTCATAAATCAAACCCACTTTTCCAAACTGATGTCGACAGTATGATTTTGTTGCCACCGTCCAGCTGAGATCTTTCTCCCTCTGTACCTGCGGCCAGTCAGGGCTACCGTGTTGCCTTCAAAATGCACTGCATTAGGCCATTTTTCCCTGCAGGATCACCAATAAACAACTGATCTACTCCTGAGCAAACAAACGGGTCAGTCGGAGAGCCGATCAATCCCTCCACAGCCACCTGCCTTCTCACTTCACCACCGCCAGCATCCAGGCTAAACGGCGTCCTGATGACTTCGAACTCCATGGCTTCGAACTTCATGATGCCGAAATTGAAATTCAACGACTGCTGCTCCTTCCTTCACTTGATCAGTTAGCATTAAAGGAAGCAGGCAGTGCTGTTACAGGCAGATGCTGTTACCTCATAACCGAGGCAATAGAAATTTGTCTTTATCTTGACTCTGTGGAAAATACATGAAAGCTCCAATCATCTCCTTCACAAATGGACCCATATTGTCAATTTCCTTTCTGCGAAAAAGCGAATTTAATTTTTTTTGCTGGAAGGATAAACTTTTATTGTACGCCACCCAATTAGCTCATGTGACCGGAGGGCGTTAAAGGTTCAGGTCACCACCTTCCTTTATTTCCCCATCAATCATTTCTCCTCCAGCTTTAATTTACATTCAAAACAGTTTGGCCAGATCCCCCCGGTCCCGCTCGTTATTTATGCCCATTTGCTGTCCCTCCATAACAGCCGCAGCACCACTCTCCGTCCTCGCCACTCCGAGTCCTATTTTGTTGCGAACACAGCCACCGGCCTTCACTCCCCTCTGTGTTCTTCTGCAATCTCATTTTCGCTCTCCTTCTGCTGGAACAGTTTGATTTGAATGCAGAACTGCAGCTTTCTCAGTCTCACTCTTGCTGCGGGCTGCCTATTAGATCAAGGCCTTTTGCTTTTTCATCTTTAGACAAGGGGAAGGAGAGGAATCTCCCCGGTTCTTTGGCTGAATTGTGCTGCCCGGCCTTTTTGGCTTTACCGAGAACATCATCAAACAGGGAGTGTGTAAAGGGGGGGGTTGAGAAACAAGGGAGATGGAGGGCCGATAGACAGAGCTGAGATCAAGGTCCCGGCGGGGGCCATCACTCCCACTCGCTCCACGCTGATGATTCACAGGAAGGGTATCCGTTGGCCCGCGTACCCTCAGCAGCACATTTCTATCAAACAGGCAGAGGTGGAGCACAAAGAAAGATTCACCTTCTGCTCCTTTGATGAAGTGCACAGTCGTACAGTTTGACTGCGGATGAAACGCGCCTCCCATCCTCACCAGCCAAATGTAAACAGACCTTCATTCTCATATGTATTGCTTGGTTATGGTTGTTTTGTTGATCTCTTGGGCCAAAAACACATGAATAGACTACTTTGAGCGCAGCTTTCCACCAGCCACGATAACAGACATAAGAACGTTTGTTAAACTCTGTAAGTGTTACTGCAGTTTTAATGCTGTTTCAGTGCTTTATGTTCAGCCCCTCATTGCTTCCAATGCTCCAAAAGCTCCATTATAATGATCTAGAAGGTACAATACACAGCTTATATTAACCCGGCAAGACCTGCAGAAACACATCCAGTTCCCCCTCTGGACAAAACAGAAACACATTTTTGTTTTAAATATCCCAGACTGATGAAATGCATCCAAATCTGCAGAGATACTCTGGAAAAAACATGAAATCGTGGCATTTTTCTCCTCTTTGAAAAGAAGCCACAGACTGTGGCACAGAAGCTGCAGGTATTTTTTAGTTTCAGAGTGAATTTTCTTCAACCTGAAGAAGTGTTTATTTTTTATTAGGAATTAAATTTTTAGTGCAACTTCTTGTAAAGCCTAAATTAACTTTTTTTCACTGAACTGTTGACAGTCTTAGAGTTCTATTTATAGTTATTTACCATCAGGTCCTCTCCAGGTCAGAGGTCAAAGCTGCAGGGCCGGCCTCTCCTCCTCCTCACTCAGCAGAAAGCATGTAAAAGATTTTCTTTGTGAAGCTTCAGCAATTATTTTCCCGACGTTGCAGCTTCATATATACAATTACTGTCTCATCACAGTGAAGCAGGTTTTAATCTGGCACAATCTTGGCTGCCCTCTACCCCAGTGGCTCCCAACCTGGGGTCCAAGACCCCTTCAGGAGAAAATAGTAGCTTGTTAACACCAAGAGTTTTATAAACTACAGGGGGGAAAAAACAAGAGGAACTGGAATCAATTAGGTTTTTTGTTCTTAAACACCATATAGCTGAGATTATTGAAGTAATCATGATATTGTCCTTTTTTATCTTCAAACACTTAAAACTTCCGATGAGATCCTCTCATCTCTTTTTTGTGAATGTTTCATTGTGATCAGCACCCGGTAAGAACCAAACGTTGGGTTCGAAATCCTTCAAAATCCCGGCCAGGACCCGGCAAACGTGTTGACATTACGGTCACCTTCAAAGCATGAGACTTAAGGTCTTATTGCTCAGACACCAGCTTGGGATCATTTTAAGCCAGCTTTGAAGCTCTTTAAAAAAAATAATCTGGTAAAAAAATAATAACAGCATCGCCCACCAGCTCCTCCACATATCTGTAAATAAACGGCCCTCCACATCGGTGAAGGAAGTGAGGAGCTTCAGGCGACGAAGTTTCAGTCATGTGTTCACTTGGCTGTAGAGTGAAGAGAGAACACATCAAACTAGTTTTATAGGTCACTCACCTAAAAATGGATCACCTTTACCAACCCGCGGCTCATTAATCCCCCTGATTAAGTTAAGCGTATTGCAGAAACAACCAGGCTCATCCTTTCTCATCTTATTGAGCCAACACACTCCATGGCGGTGGCTTTACGCACTGTTTTACTCAAAGTCGCTGTGCTTTCTTTTTTTCTTTCTACTGGGCAGAGTTCACTGCAACAATAGATCCCGCTCTGACGCACGCCGCAGCAAAACTTTCACAAGCTGTGAACATACATTGAGCATTGTCTTCATCGTAAAACATTTAGAGGGGAGACCGCAGAGGAAATGGGCTCTGGATGTTATAGCGCCGATGTCGTAACGAGCCACCGGTGGAATTTTTGCACATCTGTCATTTGTCAGAACCACAGCCCATAAAGGTCAGAGGAATTTCTCAGAATGAGCAGCACGCTGAGCTTTCAAGCCCCCGAAACTGATAGAACTTGTTGGTGTCTGCTGAGTTGAATGATGGCCTTAAAAAGTGGATGTGTTCAGACCATTAACCCCAAATGTAGAGAGAAGAGGCTGGTGGGGGGAAAAAAAACACAGGCTGTGAAGAATGGCTTTCATTGTGGCTGATAAGAGGAGGGTGCGCTGGAGGGCTGTGTCCATCTAGTGTCCGGACATGGGAATTGAACAGCATCAGCACATGGGGACGTGAACTGTGCTGCAGGGACAGTGCGGTTTCCTGAGCTGAAAAAGGAAACTTCTGCTTTCTGTCACTGTGTGACTCTCAACGCTTTACACTTCTGCCATAACAATGCAGTTTTACGGCAGTTGCAGCTCACAAGAAATGTCCAAACATAAACAGGTTGGAAGACCCGTACAAAGGCTTCAACTTTTAAGGGTCCCGGATGGGTGGGGACTCACTGGATGTTTGACAGATCATGCTTTTGTTATGTGATCACAGCTTGGTTTTGAGATGATGAGGTGTTCAATATATACATGTAGTTAGTTAAATGTCCTGACATTGTCTTGCATGAAAAAAAATTCTGTATATAATTAGATGTGATTTTTGTTTTGAAGGTTCTGGATAAGAGGAAGTTTTTTTTGGTCACTTTTGAAAATAAAAGAGGAGAACTGCAGCGCTTCAGCTAACTTTAGCACTTCTGCTTGTGGTCCTGATTCTGCTCATCACAACACTTTGAGTCTACATGTCAGCTCTTAAGTCAACAGTTTTATTTATAACACTAATAATTATAAACACTTAAGCGACTGTGACTCCTTTTATTGCTTCTCCATTTTGAAGATGCACACCTTAAAGTTTCTTCCAATGTTCATCGTTATGTCTTTAGGGGTTTATTGTTACATATTGTAAAGATTTCCTGATTTACCATATTGAAATTAAAATGCACAAACACAACTAAGTTCATCAACCAAAAAGAATGCAAATATCTCGGTTTTGAACCAAGAAATCTAAAGGAAATGTGTTTTTAACCACCGTTTTATTTGGCATAATTTAAATCATCTCACTGTTAGTTCATTTATACAAATATGCTTTTGTTATTTATAAAATTACAAACAGATTTCTACAAATCAAGTTCCCAGTGTAAAAGCGCAAGTACCACGCACACGGTAGCATACAGCTCCAGGACACAGACACAGAGAGCCCACAGGTGTATGTTCCACTTCGACAGCATCCTCTGAGTAAAATTGGGACATGGTGAAAAAAAACAAAAAAAACAAGCTCACCACAGTTGACAGTTTTACACATTGTGCACTTACATTCAACCCTCCACACACCGATCTGAAAAGGGTTCACATCTTGACAGATCTCAAACCGCATGGCTGCTGTCACACAAAACCTCCCGCCCTTGTTGCACTTAAGTTACTTTCGACTTCTACACAGGCCACGATGTAGGCGGGCTTGTTAAAGAACCCGCCCAAGACTGTAAATAAAAATAACTGCTTTTCAAAAGTTGCCATTATTGCTTTCAGCTGTGAGCGCAAACCTCGCCGTTACAAAAAGTATCGTAGAAATTGTAGCAAAAATCTTCAGATGTGACGCAGCTGTTGCGAATCGAATGTGCAAGTTGTGCTCGGATCCTGCAGTGCAAGGATGTAAACCACAATCTGTTAAGAGCTGAGGGCCGTCAGTGCTCCGTTTCACAGATGCACAGACATGCCATGCAAGATGTCAGTTCAGCACCTGTCTCACACACTCACACGTAAAAAGGCTGCGAGAGGAGTGTCTTTACTGGCGGTAAGTGAGTCAGAAAGCATGTCCAAAAATTACAAAAATAAAACTCCGAGAGTTGACCGGACCTGCACTCACAACGTCTCGTGGCACTTTGCAGCACTGTCGTGAGAACCTTTGGGTCTGACAGAGGAGCGCTGCAGTGGTCTTTGGTTTAGATAAGGCACCCGACCAAATAAGAGGCTCCTTCCTTATTAGAGACAAACTGCTACCAAGATTATTAACAAGGCAGTTTCGGCGCCGTTTCCTCCGTTCACCTAACCAAGGCAATATAAGATTAAAAACAGTATATAGCATAGCATAAGCCAGTTAAAACATATTCTGGTATCATCGCTACACTGAATTATTACACAGTGGTCAAAGTCTGCAGACTTTAAATGTAAGACAATAATGTAATTGTGAAGCATTATGGAGTTGTGGTTTATCAAATCTGAATATTACAGCACACATACAAAATTACTGATCAAATAACATAAGCTATTACAAAAAATATATTCAACTTTGGCCATAACCGCACTTGTAGGTTAAAAACCTTGACAGAGTAAATTCACCATCATTAGACAAACAGTCTCCTTGACTCCACCTGGTCAAGAGGAAATTCTTAGGCATGTTTTTAATGGCACTCGGTGCTCCGGAGGGACGATACAGGCAGAAGAGAGCTGAACCACGATCCCCAACTCTGTCAGCTCGAGAGATCTTGTACCTGTGGGGGTTAATTTGTCAGCAGCCTTACGACACCTGCTCCTCCATTACTGAAGAGGGCAAATGGTCGGCTGCTTTTAATGGGTCCGGTTTATCTTCAGAGGTCCGCTGGCTCCTCGGCGCAGGGGAGGCGGGGGAGCGGCACGGGAGGCCGGGAGGGCAGCTTGCCAGACAACATGCCACGCTGAGCACAGGGGAAATTGCATTTTGGGAATTTAACCTTTTAATCTGTGCATTTTGGTAAAGGGGTACTGGCATTTGTCCAGGAGTTCATTGCACCTTGTCTGGACTCAAGCTGCTTGAAATTAAAAACTTGTTCACCTTCCACTTGGCTGTTCATTACATCTAAATAGCAACTCGCAGCATTCGGATGGTGTCGCTACTCGGGACTCGTGAGATGCAACCTTGGTGAGAATATGAGGTAGTCATTAGTTCTCCACCCGAACGAAGGCAGATCTCTTTTCTCCAGTCAAACAGGGTAGCTCGGTTGGTTGATTTGGATGTTGTTATGGCTTGTGGCAACCACGATCAGCATTTTATAAGGCAAAGCAGAGAAGCTATAAATCTAGAACAGACGTAAAATTGAAAGTGTGTAAATATCAAAAGTTAAAATGTAAGAAAATAGAAGCGATACGGTCTGCTGCCCTGGTTAAAGGCACAAGTCACTTTGGTGATGATGGCAACACAGTGAGATACTCCAGGAGATGAATTAGGAACAGAGGAGTAAGAGGAGAGCTGGAAACTGCCGATGTGGTGCAGTGGCGTCCGAGCGGCGGCCCGTCTTGCGCAGCCTTCCTTTGCATCTGTAGGTCTCCATCATCCCTCTCCACAGTCCAGATCTGGGAACCATTCATTACAAGAGCACACACTTCTTGGGATTCTTTTTTGTGACTGGATACAACACCGCCCTGACAGCTTCGGCAAACACCTCCCTGACGCCATCCTGCAGCAGCGCAGAACACTCCATGTACTTCACCGCCCCGATCTGCTTGGCCAGAGCATTGCCCTGCTGCTGGGTGGTCGGCGCCAGACCTTGCTCTTTGAGCTTCTTCACCGTCTCTGCATCGCCCCTCAGGTCTCTCTTGGTGCCCACCAGGAGGATGGGCACGTTGGGGCAGTGGTGAGACACCTCAGGGTGCCACTTGTGCCTCACGTTGGCGTGGGAGGAGGGACTGCCGATGGAGAAGCAGATGATGAAAACGTTGGTCTGAGGATAGGAGAGGGTGCGCAGGCGGTCGTACTCCTCCTGGCCCGCCGTGTCCCACAAATTGAGGCTGACGGTTCGCCCGTCGACACTCATCTGAGCGCTGTAGTTGTCAAACACTGTCGGGATGTACTCTTCCGGGAAGGCATTGGTTGTATAGGAGATCAGGAGGCAGGTTTTACCCACTGCCCCGTCACCCACCACCACACACTTTATGGTCTGCATCCTGCCTACGACCACTGGGGCTGCAGCACCTGATGGCACAGAGGAAAAGACATGAGAAACTACCAACAGCACACTTTGAACGATCTCACAGTAATCCTCAGCTCCATAAGTATTCAGATTGACGGGCTTATGTAAGAGTACTTTACAGTCCGACAGCGTAATGACCAGGCTTGAGTCTTCCAGAGAGCTATTTGCCAACACTAATATTCATGTAGCTCCCCTGAACAAGTCTGATTTCTCACACAATTGAAACACAATTTTCGCATACAGGTTGCTACATGTTGGCACTTTAATAAGCTCTCCGGGGTTTACACTACCCTTCACCTGGGTTTGCAAAGATAAGCTACAGCTCCTTACAAGTTCATAGAGATCAAAAACGTTCAAATGACAGATACATTCTGATGATTTTTTCGCCACATTATGACTGAATTTACTTTTACAAATACAAACTTAAACCTGCCGAACTGAAAACCAGTGAAAGAGGGAAGTTTGGGACGAGAACAAATGCTTTCATTGAACACAAATTTATGAAATGAGCAGTCAATACTTTGCTGCTACAACTAAAAAAAAAACACCATTTCAGAGCTGTTTCAGACTAAAATTTCACCTGTAACTCGTGTTTTTCATTCACTTCTCATGTTGCCATCACAACTTTATGATCATATTTCTTTACAAAGAATTCACATCCTCCTTCTGCTTCTGGAAATGTACAGACAACATGTTCCTGTTGGGCTCGACTGGAAAGTTTCTGAAACTGGTTTACAAGACTTTCAGCTTAATCACTCCTGACATTCATTCTTGGCTGAGACAGCTCTGCCTCTGTCTACTGAGCTTTTACAAACTGCTTTCTGATCGTATGCTCTTAAACTTGGAGCACATCTGACTAGATATTACCAGCACTTACCGTGTTTTCTAAAACACTTTATTGAACACACCGTCCCAGCAATAAGGAAGTCTTTGCCTACCGAGGGATGACCTCATTCAAAATGATTTATCTGGCATCGACTCAAGAATACAGACATTGCATTGTATTGTTTATATAGTCAATATTTTGTTTTGACTGCAGACTTCTGGTGAAGTTTAGGTCCAGTGCGTGAGAAGTTTAAACATTTCACCGTCAATAATGAAGCCATCAAAAGTTCAAACTTCAAATTGAAAGTAGACCGCAGTGTAACTTTGCGGTAGCACTTTTAACTGCTTCTCACCTAGTTAGCAGACAGGCTAGCGGTCGTCAGCGCTAGCTCTTCGACATAGCGTTTATCACCGTTATACGGATGTGCTACAATCCCAGCTGTCTGCCGACTACCAACGACTGATTACCGTCTCAGAAGAAAGGACAATACGTTAACTATCAACAAGATGTAATGTGTGCGTTTTCCAGGACTTTGTCATTTCGCAAAGATCACTTTTGATACTAGGCGTTCCCCTTACTAGCACCAGGCTAAGGAAATAGCGCGTTTGGGAGCTAATATGCTAGCTTGTTAGCAAACAAGCTTGGAGTTTATTTACACAACACTCTCCCAAAATATAACTTTCGGCCCCGTTAACCGAATAAAAGTTGTTCCAAAATTCGTGCCGGGGTTAGCAGTACACGCTGGATGTGACCGTTAAACCTCGGAGTGAAATTTGAAGGAGTTTGTAACTTACCGCCACTTGGGTTTCGATCTCTTTTTGCCTCGTATAGTTCAATCACAGCCGCATCCGGGGAGCTGTCCTTTACGTAAAGAGCGACGTACGGAAGTGAGGCATTCTGTTAGTTGTAGTTTATTTTGAGACACAGCCTACGGAACACTAGATGGCGTTGTCAAGCTATTTTTTTCTCAGGTTTTTTCCTGCTTTAAACACTTGTTCCATGAGTGTTATTTGAAATACTTTAATAGGTGATTTTGATGCGACTTAAAATAGAAAAATGACACATTTTAACAAGCATAACTGCTCAGATCCAGCAGTATTGTTCTCATATACTGAAAACTAAAATTACTTTGTCACGAATGATGCTCCATTTAAAATTCACTGCAATCCTGACAAACACTTAAGTGCAATGCCACTTCATTTGAACATTGCAAATTATATCAATATTTGGAATAATTTTTATGAGTTCTTCCTCTCTTATCCCCGTTCTTTTATCCCTGTATCGCTTAAATTTTGAAAGACCAGATGTTCAGATAAAAACAGAAAATGGAAAACCTCCTACAAACCATCAGGCAACCTCCAAAGTGATCTAAAACCTTGCTACTTTGACATCAGCCTTTCTCTTGACCTTTCTACATTCTTGCTATTGAACAGCTGGGTGTTACAGTGTGCGCATACATACCTCACAAACAAACAGGCCATAAACAATCCTGTCCCTTGTCTTTTGGACCATATCCTTTCAACAGTGCTCTCAAAGCTCATAGATCACTCTTTCGCCTTCAGACAAGTCCTTACTCTCTCTCACTCTGTGCTTTCAGATCAATGCAGTACACATGCAGGCGGCTAAAAGAGGAATCACTTGAGACAACTCTTTCCTGCACCCCGGGAGACCTGTTGATGATGTCACCTCAATACACTAAAGCAGGTTAAAAGGCCAGCGCTGACCAACAACCGGACACTCAAGAACACAAAGAGGCACCAGTTTATTGCCTTTCCCAAGAGGTTCTGGCGTCACTGCAGCCCATAAAGAGAGAATTCCCACTGAGACCCAACACCCAGTGTCACCCTCCACCCCAGCTCCTTGCACCCCACTATTCTGCCAGGAGATTCCCCGGGACGTCTGCAGCATTTCCATGACAACAGCCGCTGACAGCATTGGGGGTGACTGTGTCAAGAGATGCAGAGAGAGGGAGTTCGGACGGGCAGGAGAGAAAAATGAGGGTGACAAGAAGACAGGAAGAGGACAACAGGAGCAGCTGTTGATGCGACAAGGGGAGACCTTGAAAGTGAAAGCGCTCAAAGCAAGTGCCTGCCTGAATACAAAACTAGAGGACACACACTATATATCAGAACTGTGTGTGTGGCGTTTTCCAGTTAGACACACTAACTATTTAAATCGTTGTCTTTATTCTCTTTTACAGATCAACAAAATACAGTGGATAACAGACAATCATTCAATAAAGTATATATTCTGTCCATACAAAATAGGAACCACAGTTACAGCAACCATCTCTGTGTGGCGCCTTTCTTAGTTTGTAAAGTGCATCAGGATAACGGGGCCTCTCAACCACAGGATAAACAGTTCAATATTGTACCGCGTTCAGTTCAGACTGACTGACAGCCAAGTTTCGAGAACACAATGATCACTTTAGAGGGGTCACAGTATTCACAACATTTGGACAACTTTGCTAAAAATAGAATAAACTCCCATTTATTTTTTACCTAAAGACAAAAAAACCCATTTCCTGACTTAAACGTCTTTCAAGGCTCACTTTGACAGTCTAAGCAGGGACCAGAGTTCACCTGGTAGCGTTTTACTGTGTGTGAATACGGTGCTGCTCTACATAAAAATGATTGCTGGAAGATGGTGTTTTGCTTTGCTGTCCTGTTGCCTGCAAAGGACACAAACAGGTGTAAAAGGAGGTAGATTGAAAAGCAGGCACTATCGTGCTATTGAGTGACACATAGAGTGAAGTATCTCCGATGGTCCCAGTGTAGCTTTTTCCCCCCCGTACTTTTTACCATGTAAGCTGAATTGAGGAAATGTTAATGATGACTCTCAACATGAATATGCACTGTATACGTTAAGTTGCAGCAAACTACACAGAGCTTTCTTGCATCACCTCCACAGCGGCTGAGCTGCAGCAGCTCGAGGCACTTTGGGACCAGGTATCCGGGAAGCTGTCGGGATCTTTGAGCCAACGGGCGAGGAGCCCACGCCCGTCGTCTTGGCGCTTTTGCTGCGAGCAGCAGATATGACGGCAGTGCGTATGGTCTTGGCTGTGGCGGAGGACGGGCTGTGGCCCGTGTGAGGTTGGGAAGGGCCCTGAGTCTCGGAGTTCGGGGCGAGCCGCTTGGAGACGCGCAGAGGGCTGCCTCTGACGAACGCTGGCCGAGTGCTGCCAGAGACCTTCTCTGGTGAACATCTGTCAGGAGTCCTGCGGGCCGGCGTGGCCTTCCCTGCAGCCTGAGTCCCGCTTGCTGCTCTCTCCCGCGTGCTGTTGCTTCGTTTCACCTCTGCTTGAACAACAGCTGGCTGAGTCACAGGAGACAGGCGCATTGATATGCTGCGGGGATTAGACAGACGGGCAGGAGTTGGGGGGTTGGGAGAGGTCAGCGCTCCGTTAGAGGGCTCGGTTTTAGAGCGCACCCTGGGGATGCCAGTACTATTAGAAGGACCTGCACGTGACACCAGGCCCCTCTTGGCCCCTATCCCACTGCGCACAGGGATCTTCATGTGTCGGGACTCCTCCTTTGATGTCGGAGACCCCGCGGTTGCCCCGTCTCGAACATCGCCCTCCCTCTCTTTCCTCCATTTGGAGCACAGGCTTGGTGCAGGTCTTGGGAGAGGGGACACAGGGGGTGACAGGGGATCATAGGATCGAAGGCCTTTCACCAGCGTGTGGCACTCCAGTGTTTCACCCACACAGGAGTACGGCCTTCCCAGCTCACTCTCGGGGCTCGGCAAGTCAGGGCTCTCCTCAGGCTGCGGCCGGCTGAACTCTGGTAGACTGGAAGGCTTCCAGTTCTCCTCTACAGGTGTGGACGCCACATCTGGAGCTGCCTGCTCTGTATCAGGCAGAGGCCTGGCAGCTCTTGCTTTGAGGGAAGATGCCTCACTTGGCTGTGGAAGCGATTTCACTTTATTCAATTCAGAAGATTGCGATTTGGTCCCCAATTTCTTATACCTCAACATCCTCGACCTGATGTCACTCGGACAACGTAATCCACCTTTGCGAGCAGGCTGTTGTGAGGCCTCACTGTCACATGACTCATCAGATTCATCCTGAGGAGAACTTCCAGTGTTTTTGACAGGCCTCCCTAATGTAGATCCGTGTGTGGCGGCCTTGTTTTGAACACACTCAGCAGAGGTCTTGGTTTTTGTAGCAGCAGAGTTTGTGAAAGAATTGTTTCTTAAAGTTAAAGGTTCATGTGAAAACACAGGTTCTTTTTCGCACCCCTTTGCCTTCGACTGGTCTTGAAGCATGAAAGAAATCCTCTCAGGTCCGTGTTGCTTCACTGTGAAGCCCTCTGTTCGCTGAGGAGGAACAAATTTTGACTCCTGACGTACTCCCATCCTCAGGTTCGCTTCAGGGCCGTGTTGCTCCCCATTTCCTCTGGCTTTGAAAGACTCTTGGTCAGTCGGGGAGCATGTACCATCCGTCTCCGGTGAGCTGCAAATGCCAGCATTGGTCTCATGGTCGGACAAGCTGTTCGAGTGACAACTTGTTGATGTCGGGCTGCTGCCCAGCTCGGGGAAAGTCCTGAGTGGGGACGAACTATGAAGATAGGCATCGTTTTGGGGGTTGTGGGTGTATTTTCGGGAGTCGAAGCTTCTCAAGCTGCGACGACTCCAAGTGTGGCTCAAATTCCTCTCGAGAAGTTTCTCCAGCTCATCTTGGTTCTCCTGACCTTGAGGATCTCTGGCAAGGCTGAGGCCCAGGTCCAGGCCTGTGCAGATGGCCAGAGAGCGACGCTTCTCCACAATTTCGCGCTGACGTTCCTGACGTTTCTGTTCCTTCAGTTCCCTTTCCGCATTTTCCTGCAGTGAGAGCACAGAAATGACATTCTCAGTGACATCTGATGCAGAGTTTGGTAAACCTCCTCGTGCAAGTGAAAAGTTTGGTGATTGGTGTCGAACCTGGACAGCTTTTTGGAAGCGATGACAAAACGAATCAAAGACTCTGCAAGCCTCCTCCAGTTTGAAAGTGCTGTCATCTTCACAGAAGAACTCCACCAGTGCCTCACTCGACATCCTCATACCCTCCATCTCATCATCCGCCTCTTTCAGACGCTCTTCCGCCATCTGCACAGAGAAGCCACTCTGATTACGTACTTTCTTCTTGATATATTCTAGTGCTGACTTTTTTCTTTTAGTTTCATTAGACTACTCTAAAGATATATTCAACTTGAGGTCTATATTGAGTATATTGAATCCATTGCGTTGTATACCTCTAAAAAACTTTGTATATGCTGCTGTATCTCTGCCTCCGTCTGAATATCCGTCTTCAAGGCCATGACTCTGCTTTTCAACTTGGATAAGTCATCCAGTACTGACTCCTCACACAACCTGCAGAGAAGAGGGCACATCATTAAAACATCATTCTGAGAGTTGTGCAAACACAGCTGCATAATCTGTCCTGGGATTTTCTGAAAAATTAAAAGAACTGCTAATAAATAAGAAACTAACAGAAAAAAATCAACATTTACTCAGCAATGCCTGAGTTTAACACCAAAAAAAGCATTGAGCAGACAGTTTGGAGGTTCAGTCGTCATCTGTCGGGGTTTGCATATTTCCTCATAATTGTAGGATCTGAAGGGTTCCCAGTTTGGGGAAGACAATGACCTGGAAGCGGAGCCGACGTGGCCTAGTTGGCTGGGAAACGACAGTAAACTCTGGTCCTTTTTCACAGCTTCCTGTGGAGACAAACACAAATGATTATTCAGCCATTGTTTCACAAGAAGCTACACATCGTTTGCTAATGGTGATAAAATCATACGCTCTGTAAAACAGTTCGCTTCAAGGCCTTTCGGCAGCCATTGCTCTCTGTGACCCAAAACTATTTTCTGGTGTAATGCCGCCACTAGTTTTTTGACTCTGAGATTCAAAGTTACACGAAATGCATGATGTTGTCATGAAAACTTGTATCAGATATGTTGTCAGAATAAAGTCCATTCCATTTGGGTGCGCCAGTGGTTTCCAAACTGACTCACAGGGTGGTCGACAAGCAGGGGTGCATTTTAGATGTGCAATTCAAAATTAAAATGGCAAAGTTAACCAGATAAAAGATTTTCTTGACTTTTCCACCAAACCTTGAAAACTGACCATTGCTTTCATTTTGGTGCTTGCGTTTGTATGTGGGTGAGTGTGTGTTTTCGTCAGTGTTTGGCCTCACTGAAATGTTTTGATCAAGTTTAGAAGGAAGAACAGGTCACGGGGCAAAAGGTTTCGAGCCACTGCTGTAAACTGTGGTTTATTTACTCTATATACAGGAGAGAGACAGCAAAGAAGACTTAAAGTATCTCCATTTTACATCGAATACATACGGTCTCTGAAAAACATTTATTTTCAGACGGATTCAAAACAAAGATTTCCTACTGCGTCAAGTTTTCTTACCATGGCAACAAAATGCAGCAGATTCATGCCGGGCTTGTTGGCTTTGGTGTCTGCCAGTTTGAGTAGTGACGAAATTCGAAAGCCGGCGGCATTTCCTGCGTATCCACCCTGAAACACCACACACAAGGTCAGAATAACATATACGCAAGCATCGTGTGACAACTTCAAACAAACAACAATTCAAATCCCAGGTGCACAGCAAGAGTGGCGTCCCTGAACACACACACCCAGACCAAAGGAGACTGGTGTATTGTAGACAGATAAAAGAGAGATTCTGCTTTTTCATGCTGAAGAAAAGAAAGAGAAAAAAAAAACGTAAACACTCACAGCGTTCATGTAGTTCCCTGCTTTCAGCACCAAACGAAGTATGGAGTGCAGTTCTGGACAACTCAGCAGTTCTGGGAGAGAAAAAGAAGGAGACTCAATATTGTGCCTCAAGGTTGCAATAATGAATATGAATGCAGCCGACATCAAGGGCCTGAATCGACTCAGCAACTTCTGGAGAACTGACACTCAAACGGACTGCTGAACTGAACTTTTTGTGCAGAAAAAAAAGCAGCATTGCAGATTCCTCCTGGATCGGTAAGCTATTCTGCTTCATACTTCATCTCATTTGTATTCCGTCTCAAGAGCATCACCTCATCCGTCTAAAAGAAAGTGCATTTAAAAAGGGCAACCTGGTGCCTGATCTTTACAGCACTTGAGTATACAACTCCCTGCTGTTGCTTTACCTCTGGCCGCCTCCCTCAGACATCTGGCTGCCACACACAGGGAGGTCACAGCGGGGTCAAACTCCTGTTGCAGGATCATGGCATTCAGACGTAGTCGAAACCTGACGGAGGAGGGCGAAGGAAGGAAAGGATTGATCGATCACAAAAAGACACTCCAGATGCAAAGTAAAAGCAAAACTGAAAGTTGTCGAACTATATCTGAAAACATAAAACTGTTAATGCCCTGGGCTTGTTTCTCTTTTATTGTTGTTGTAGGGTCATCTTACCTGGGGACTTCCACCAACAGTAGCATGAACAAATCAGGCTCCCCCAGCCAGCTCCGCTCCCCGTTGAACCTCTTCAGGCGAGACTCCTGCAAAAAAAAACGAGGGTACGGAATAAAAACTTGAAAGCAGATTGAACCTAAAAACAATCAGTACTGCTGAAACCCACATGCAGCAAGAATCAATTACAATATCCTGAACCCCATTCCTCCCCTGGAAACAAACCACATCATACAGCGTGGTGTGACGGCAAAGTTTTGATCAGGCTAACCAGAGCCAGATGACAAATAAAAGGAAGGGGGGGGGGGTGTCACAGTTGTGCGTGTTTGCCAGAAAATGCACTTTACCTCCTCAGTGTCAGGCAGCAGTTTGCAGAGCTCCGTGAGCTTTTCTGCACTGTAACGGTCCCCGGCGCCCTGTCTGATATCCTCCACTATCTCCTTAGCAGGCCTGCAAAAACACAGAGACAGTATACAACATCGTTTAATTGTTCCGTGAGGCCACAGAAGAGACACAATACTGCAAGAGAAACTGTTTTCAGCACTTTCAGCCCTTATCAGCCATCGTGTTGGGGAGGGAAGGGGGAGGTTGACGCCACGCTGGCTACACAAAGTGGAATAATCCACTGGGCAAATAAAAGACAGACACACACAGAATACATCTGAAAGCTCTCGGGACGTCAAGGTGAAAGACCAGAAACTGAGCTGACTGGCTGTTTGACCTCCGACTTACTTTCTCCGAGTGACACATCTGTCCTTTATTACGGCAACTCCCCTGCCCACCCCCCATTGCACGTGTTCCTACGACGTGTCTCGTAGCCTTTATTCCCAAACAAATTCTCCTCATTCATCGCTGAGCACTCACATCCATGTCCCATTATTTGACATCAACGGCCGAAGATCCTCCGTTGAGTCACTTGAGAACAAATCTTTCCCTCCACTTTCCTCAAAGCGGAAGCGCTTTGTGCCATTTGCCGAGTAAGTCAACCAAGAACAAAAACACAGACTGGAGGTATATTTGAGTGGCTCCTCAGACACACTATTACCAGAAAAATACACCCACATTCAAGGAACAAAAGCCGAGTAAGCTCACAACAAATCCAATGTTTGCATTAAGGCCTTTTTTTCAAATGAGGGCTTCCCCTACAAGTCATGACAAATCTCATTTTAAAAAGGAAACTCATCTGTTAGGTGTAACGAAGGCAAGATTCAGTCCTAATTCAGACCATTTCCCACCTTTATTTATATGTATGTAGTTTTATGAAGTATCACAAGGGTTTTCGTTGTCAAACAGCTTGTAAATGTCCCCAATTAAGATTAGAAACGGCTATTTTTATTCCGAGGGCTGCAGCTTTGTTTAGGCCAACACTGATGCAAAGCAGGCTTTCGGAGGTAGATGAATATGACAAGCCACCGGTGGGGTCTTTCTCCCAGGGGGGTAAGCTTTAAGATTAGACACTCTTTTAGGGCACCAGCAGGTGTCGAGCCCGACTGCTGAAGGCTAAACTGAGCCACTTTACTCCTCACTGTCCTGCCAACACCCAGCCCAGCTGCTCACAGTGCACCCACTCACTCACTCACTCCTTCCCCTCACTGACATCACCCCCCCACACACACACCACTCTCTCTCTTGATGACACCACACTTCACACTCCCAACATCCTTCCACTTCTGACATATGGCATCTCTCCAGCACAACCGAAGTGAAGTACTGCTCCCTTGGGTGCAGCTTCACACAGAGCAGCTTCCAGCTCCTAAAGCTACTTGAGTGGAGATGGATGGTGGCTTTAAAATAAAACCCAATGCTCGTTCATGCGCATCGAATAGTGATGTGATGGCCACTACAAGTTCTTCTCAAAATGTCAGTGTAACTTTAACCGCAATAAATCGGATGACTTCTATGTAAACACAGACATTTAAAGGAATTCTGGCGTATTAACCAGTTTCTTATGTCAGACTCCGCGCATATCCCAAGCTGTTTATGTGACTCTTCATTTTGAGGATCTTTATCCAATTGGCAAAACTTGAAACCTTAAATTTTCTAAATCGGTAAACATGTCAGAGGAGTTGCTGAGCATCTTTTTTTGAAAGGTTTGGGAAATGCTTACATTTTGAACTGCCGCAGGAATATTCCAATGTTCATGCTGCGTTTGGAGTCCAACAGGGAGATCTGCAAATGGACAAACAACCCATGTCAGAGCGAGAAGACTAATGGAAAACTGTTGCTGCTCTTTAAGTGATTCTGACCTCTTCCACGTTATCTTGGGGGGATCTGCAGCGCAGCAGTGCGGACCGCCGTCTCAGAGTGCTGGTTCTGTCCTGAGGCTTGCTGTCCTTCTGACCAAACAGCTCATCCAGAGAGTGGAGATCTATGGGGAACTCGTCCTCCCCTGGAGCCGCCCCGCTCCACACACTCTTCCTCCCCTCCACCTTTTCTTTTGGGATACGCTCCCAGTTCAGCTTCCTCAGTCTGCTCTTGGCACTGCCTGAGCGGCTCAGAGATAAGGCAGCGGATGCGGGCGGTGGCGGCGGGGGCGGCATAGGTGGTGGTGGAGGAGGAGGAGGCGGTGGCGGAGGTGCCAGGGGAGGCGGTGGAGGAGTGACCGGCACCACGTGTGACTCCATGGCTGTCACTTCCACAGCGTCAGAGGCAGCAGCGGCGGCGGGACGGGCAGGCTGTGTTCCATGAAAGGCACGAGATTCCTTGATGGCCACAGTCAGATTGATGTGCATAGAGGCTGCGTGACGTCAAACGGAGGGGTGAGAGCGGGTGAATGGGCGCTGCTCGGTCAGTCGATGACGTCTTCCACTTTGGACCGGGCTCTGCGGTTCAGAGGTCAACAAATGCCATCCTGAAAAGAAGGAACGAGCTCAGCTTCACCAGGCAAAGGGAGAAGCAGAGTTTTGCAATATGAGGACCTCATGCTACACTGAGCTTGTCTGACACCGAGAAGCAGGCTGAAACCAGCCCACAGGGAGGTCGATTCCAAGCTCACAGGACGGACATATAAACTGTACGAATTTCAAAAGGATTTTGAGTTTTACCAGACTTAGAGAGTTCATAAAACTAAAAAACTATGCTGGCTTTCACTATATTCTAGCAGAGTCCAGTAAGGATGGCAGAGAGGCAAATGGCTTGATTTCTTTTTGAAAAACTCACATGAAAAAGTTAATTTTTTGTTAGTTGAACGTTTTTTTCCATTACTTTTGGAGTTAAAAGCAATCATTTGACTGGCACCTTCCACTTAAGATCAAACTGGGCAGCATGAGGCCCCAGAACTGAGATGAGTTAGACACCACTCATCTAACCTCTTGTTCAACTCTCCTTGTGGGTTCAGGACGGGTTTTTTTTTGTGTTACGGGAAAGTACGAGGCTGGCAGGATGAGCTCCTACCCTCTTGTGGGCTGTTTGAACAGCTTGTCCTGTCCTGTTCAGTTTCACCTTGCTGCCTGCGCGCACACCTCCACCGTGTCGTTTCCCTTCTAATTAGAAAACGCGCAGACACCAGTGGCGAAGCAAGACGCGCGAGCTAACCACAGAGGTGAGAAATAAAAGGGGCTCTGCTGCCTCACTGCTTACGACTCTAACCATATTCCCTCCTCGTAACGGGAGGGTATAATCTCCAAAACGGGTTCGAGCACATTTGCACCAGCAAGTTTCAAACAGGATTAGTAATGCGTTGGAGGGTGAGTCAGAGGCTGCAGGAGTCTGGTTCGAAGAAAACTGTAATCACTGCACGGCTTCGCATTTGGCCAAAAAACACACCCTCCCGACCCCTCTTGCGCTCCCTGCATGAATCATTTCGGTTGGGCGGGGGGCGATATTAAGGGGGATGCGCAAAGTTGTTCCGTGGGGTGCCGCAGGAGCGCGCTGCGAAAAAAAACGGTGACCTCCTCAACCTCCATCATTTAAACTTTTCTCCATCTCGCCAAGTTATCTTTTTAACTGACAAGTGTTACAGCTTTGCGTGTGTCACACAATCAAAAGGTAAAGAAAAGTGAGTTGTCAGGCAAATAAAAGTTCCCCCCACCAAAGCCCAAAATATCCAGAAACTTCTTCCAGCAGGTTCAAAACTTCAGCTTTAATTTGTTGACGTTGATTTGAGCTGAAATTTCTCACAGTTTTGTAGTTTAGCCTTGTGAGATGTGTCTTAACCGATCATTTAAAAAAAAAACCGCTCCGTTTTAAACTGGCAAACACTTGTTTAAGTAATTATCGGCTTTCTCAATCAGGTTTTTTCACTTACCTGCCGTTAACGGACGCGCTTCTCCGGTGTGTAAAAAAAAATCGCGGATCTGAAACCGAAGGCAAACTTTGTGAAGTTCACTCTCCTGTTTTTTTCTGTGTGTTTTTTCCTTCTTTATCCCGGTGACTTGCGCCCCTACACCCGCTGCAGTCTCTTGTCTTCCTCAACTTGCAAGCAAACTTCCACACACACACATCACGACGCGAGCGCGCAGGCGCGCAACCCCACGCTGATATGCCTTTATTGTGTCCTCCCAGTTTTCCCATGGGCGGATTTACAGCGTTTTAGGTCCAAGTACACTCCCGTTTTGCTCATCGTTAATCTACTTGGTATCCTTAAATTTAGGATAATGAAGCTGTCTTGCTGAAATATTGTCTATGTTGAAAAGATTCAATGAAAGTTCATAAAATATATAGCTAACCTTAGATATTTCTTTAGCCTGTCAGAGGAACTGTTTTATAATCCAGAATATCTCATGTAGTGATCTAACTAAAGTATTTACTACGGCCAGATGAGATTGTACATCAGAGTTGTACAGGAGAGCTGCAGACAGCAAGGAAAGACTATCTTTTGGACTAATCATCATAGTGGGCAGGACTCTGATCTGTGATTGGTGTAGACGGCCTTGATCATGCCTCGAGGAGCACGCTATTGAGAACCTGAGAGGGGGGAGCAGATGGTTATCAGACATGGGAAATGATGTCTGGATCTCCTCCCTGAACCAGGAACCAGCAGGGGTGAAAGCCAAGAGGCTAGAAGTCCCTCCCGGGTGCTGAAATAGTCCAGGTGCTGGCTTGTCGCTCGTAGACCCATAACACCGAGCTTTCATCTGAGGTGCCGGAGCACTCCCGCCTCATGTCACCTGGTGCGCCCCAGTTCGGCTCAGGTAGCCCTCTTTCACAGGCCACGCTGACAGGAGTTCATCATCACTTTCGGGGTTGCAGTAATTAGAAGGTTATGACCCCAAAGATCTGGCTCATTGTTGTGCCTGAGCAGCAGGGCATGTTATAGTGTGCTGTGCCAGAATAAACCTCTCTCAGGAAACTTCACTTTCTATTCAGTCACTCTCTTCTCAGAGTACAGTGCACCTCTCAGAATACAAGGAAATGCCACTGTTGAGAGACGGGAGCTTTATAGTCCAAAGCAAGCCTGAGCGGCCCTGCACAATTCCGCATATTATGCCGGTACTGGGGAAGGACAGACATCGTGACAATGATGAATGAATAGTGAGGAGTTAACTTGGCATCCCTCACGTGTTTCATCAAGCTCGCCCAGCTACAAGGAGACAAAACAGTCTGTGATGTCTATACCCACTCCCAGCCAGTCCCCTTTGCATAACAGTGAGCTGCAGAGCATGGGCTTCACTTGACCCATTCTTCCGTCAATGAATGTGGATTGGGGGTGCACATGTGTAACATTAGTGTGTCAGCCTATGTGTATTTGATTTAAATTGCACTCAGTAGGAAAACAAAGCGGAAGAAATTTGTGTTTTTTAGGGTCAGTCTTACAGGACAACAAATCAGCAATCAGAATGACTCAGAATAC
This sequence comes from Malacoctenus gilli, assembly GCA_032164315.1. NCBI lineage: Eukaryota > Metazoa > Chordata > Actinopteri > Blenniiformes > Labrisomidae > Malacoctenus > Malacoctenus gilli. The sequence goes on along the minus strand of JASSRZ010000049.1, from coordinate 5,248,280 downwards.
TCGGATGACTCAACAATGTGATTTTTTTAAATGAAAAGTTGTAGTTCTTGTGTTAACTACAGTCTTGCTTAGTCCTGAGTGTATCAAAGTAGTTGCAGCCTAGCAGTAAGTGTTTTCCCTTTTGCCTTCTCTCCTTCTTAATCTCTCTTTGAAGTTCCTAAAAGGTTTTTCAAAGGTGAAGGCTAATAGCTCCCTCTTCTCCTTACTTATCTACACATAACGAGTCCATGTAGTAGGCTGTTGTGGAGGGGGCTGGCAAAAAATTTTTTCGGCCTAAGATACTGAAACGTTTTGCCGTATCACCATCTTGATACTGAAAAGACTGAAAAAATGATACCCATCGCTTGTTTTCTTCCCAATCGTTCATGTTCATTGGGCTGTGTCTGGTTTTTTTTGTCTGCTTTGGTTCTTTATTTCTTCTTCTCTGTTTTGTCGCACGTTACAGCACCTCTAAAGGGTCTGACGTTCATGTGTCAGCAAAATCAGTAATTTCACTGGGTGGAAGCTCTTTCTGATGCCACGTGATCTTCACTGGAGAATTTCTAAAAAACAAATGTGATGTCATCTGGGTTTTACAGAGGTATTTACAGAAAGTGTCTGTCCCTTGACAAAAGAGAAGGTACAAGACAAAGAGGTTGTGTAGTTGAATGTTTCTCACTGAATCGTGGTCCTGCTCTAACTCAAGTTGCTGTGACTCCAAGAGGGATTTCAGAGTGTATCCAAAACGGGCAGAAAGTCAATGATTCACATTGTATTGATAAATACTCCCACTGTTAAAAAGTGCTTTGTCTAATTTAAACGACTAAAGGCTTTACAATAGAATGAATAATCATGGCAGTCTGTCTACGCATTTGAGGTGCAGGGACCATTTGTTTTACGTGGCACTTTTGTCACAGGGATCAAATTTTATGCCAGTTGCCATTGTTGAAACGAAAATCCGGATGTAAAGAAATCAATACAATTGATTCCTCGCCCAGATGCCCCATTTTATAAAGCGTGTAAAAGTGGCTGTAAAACTTTTCCATGTGAAACTATTGATACCACCATATGGGGCCCGAGTGTTATTCGGCCTCTGTCGAGCCTGCCTCCTGGGTCTTGGCCATTTCCATGGAGGAGTAAATAGGTCAGTGTGACTGAGGCTCTGCGGGAGTATTAAACACACACATAGATGAAAACTGTGTGTATATGTGTGCACGAGGAGTCCGCAGACACAAGCACACACCTTGGTTTGATTCCAGGCTGGAGCAGTGGGTCCGGGGAGGTATTTCTAATCAAGTCCAGCTTCCTCAGATCTCTCCTGGCTTCCCAGCTGAGCTCAAGATCACGTGCAGTTATCCAGAGAGGCCTGACATGGATCTCTGGCTTCGGCCACAGTGCTTGATGAGAAGCAACAATAGCAGACAGGCAACAAACACAGACAGACTCTCAATGCTTCACCCCTACTTTGTTGTAAACATACATACAGATTGCTCTCAACTTCTTGCAAAGCTACAAGGGAGTGTGCGGCAAACTGTGGAATCAAGTAAAATGCAGTGGGAAACAATCACATGGGATTTCCTTCCGCATTGTTTTCCCAGTTGTGAATTTTATTCTGATTTTAAAAGTTAGTTTCGCCGGACTGAGTCAACTAAGACCAGAGACCAGAAGCATGACTGTGCCTGGTTTTGTTATCATTTCACAGCTGATCCCCGGCTGTGTTTGTCAAGCTGTCTACTGTTACTGCATTTTTAGCTCTGCGTAAACATGTGTGTGCCTGCCGTGTTGTGGTGATGTGGTAATGTTAAAGCCCCTTTGTGTGATTGTGTGTGTCTATGTCTGTGTTTATAAAGCAGACGGAGGTCCCTGTGGTCAGTTGGCCTTGGAGGAGGAGGGGGCTGTGTGTTGGTCTTTGCACATCTGGTCACAAGGGCTACTTCCGACTCCAATTAGGATTTCCTGAGACTCAATAAAGGGGATTATTGGCCGGCAAAGACACGAGGACGAGTCTCTCCCACCCTCCGTCGCCTTCCTGCCCCAGCTGCTACAGTCGTTACACTGGTCAGAGTCACAGTCTCACTCCACTAGAAGCTCACAATAGCACAGTGACATACGCTGACATGGACAAATCAGCCCCTTTCTTCCCCTTCTTCTTCTTCTTCTTAGTGCTTTTTTCGGGAGATGTACAACTCTTCAGTGGGGTCCCAGTTTGGGAGGTTTCTTCCAAAACTACCTAAAAAACACCAGAGTAAAGAAGTTGAAAGTAAATCTTTTAGTTTCTGGTTGATGAAAGACTCGAATATTCTGTGTGCCATGCTGTGGTTGGGAACAAAGTCCTGAAGCAGAGTGCAGGGGAGCTGGGCCATGTTGACAGGGGGTCCTGAGCGGCTGCTTGTGTGGCAAGAGTGATCACACAGTTAATATTCAAAGGGCCGAGTCTGTCGTAAAGAAGCCACTAAATAGGGACTGACAAAGCGCGTCGCGCCAACAAAGCCTTCGCCCTAAGTAGGCTGTGTATATAGCAGAGAGAGCAGTGAGCGGAGGGGTTTTGCTGGGGTGGTCATGTATGGAGTCTATAGTGAGTTATTAAAGCAGGGCCTCCTGCTCTCCATCACATCACATCACACCACATGACACACACACACATCAGCCTTTCGTTTCCACGTGATGAGAAAATGTGAATGTAAGAATTCAGATATTTTGGCAAACTCTTTGAATTCACTCTCAATAATTCAAATTAAGAATATTATGACGATAAAAGTACTGTGTAATTTACACAGCCAAAGCTCTCAGATGAATCAACGTCTACGTGCTTCATGTTGAGTAAGGCCATGCAAATCACCGGTTGCATCATAACGCACACACCCCCTCCATGCACGTAAACACACCTACACACAGACAGTCACTTCAACCAGCTAAACCTAATTACTCCCCCTTGCTCTCCTGTGCCAACCAGTGATGTCACCCACAGAGAGACAGTGCAGTTGTTGGCTCAGTGCCTGAGGGCGGCCATGCCTGCAGAGAGGAGGGGACGGAACTGAAGAGAAATGAGTAAGAGACTGAAGAGGAGTGGAGGGGAGGGAAGAAAAAGAGGAGAGGAAGAAGTTAAGAGATTAGCATTTGAGGGTCCAGCAAAGTAGGGAAATGCAGCAGGACCCCCAGAGCTCTGGCAAACTCCTGTATTGAGCCCGTAGGGATTAAGCAGGCTGCTCTGTGACTGAGCCCGCAGAACCCAACCCACTACTTTTTTGCTCCTTCTTCGTCTCCGCTGGACATTCAACCAGCACATTTAGGCCTGAAAAGGAAACACGGGGGAACTATGAGGGCCGGGTCCCAAGGGGACTCCCTCTGGGATTAACCTAGCTGCTACTCTCTTCCCATCATTTTCACTGGCATTCACTGGCCCTGTGCTGCAGCCTATTCATCCCCACCAAAGTGTTGCATAACAATGCATCCTCCCCTTCCCTGCAGCACTGAAGCTGTTGGTAAAACAAGGCACCCTTGGGCCCCAGAACCACTGAGCCAAGGCCTAGTTTCTTGTGTTGTGGGGGGACCTTTAGAGACTGAAGCTGTTGTGTGAGTGACTGGACATTTGGGGCACACGTCATAGCATGAAGTGAAGATTTAATGAGTAGCATATAAATTGTGTGAGTTAAGAAAAGGACAGTTCATCAGTTTAGAGTTCTGTGGGTTGCGAGGTGCCTAAACCTTGAACAAAATGGATTCGTGTTCGACCTTAGAGGGGCTCAAACACCAAGTGCACTGGTGAGATCTGAAAGTGCTTGTGAGCTGACTTTGATGAATAAACATGAGGTGTGCAGCTGCATAAATAGCAGGATGATATAAATAACAGGCTGAATAATTATGTTCGGAAATATTCCTGTAGGTATTGTTGAGGACACAAACTTGTCACGTGGGCCCAGCGTTGTTGTCTCGTCTCTGCCAACAAGCGCCTTCGTCGGCGTCAATAATATTTAACTTGATTTCAGAAATAACCAGACCCTCTGAGAGCCGTTCATGAGCTAGAGCCGAAGAAAAGAAATGACTTAATGTGGGTCAGATAAATGGGAAGCCAGCATGGGGTTCATTCTGGTCTCTTGAAATCACGTGTAAACCCTCTCTCCCTTCCTTCCTCTCTCTCTGTGACGCAGGGAGATCTGGCATGTTTGGCAGACGCAGAAAAGAGAGGGGGACAATGGGATGAGTGACCAATGAGGAGTTGCGATGGCCAGCTGAGTTATTTGGTCAAAACTCAGTAAAATGGAAGGGCAGACTGTTGCTAGGCTGTGCTGTGAGGAAGAGAGAGCACCCTGGCTGCGCTCATTGAAAAGAACTGGGCTTCTGTTTACTCACAAAGATACACCACTTTAGAAGCACCAATTAGTATTATTACCCACTGTTACCCACTGTTACCTCCTATCACTCTCTTTGAGCCTTTATTAACCACTCAACCTGCTGAAGGGGATCTAAAGGACCTCCAGAGAGGCTGGGAGGTCCCGAAAAGGAATCGAGAGATCGGGAGAAAGAAAAGTTATTTTTGTGGGAGTTTTTTCAAAAAATATATTCGCTGTTTCATTCGCTGTTCATTATGTAATTCAGGTTGTTGTACTTCAGGCAAAAATTAACCACATCCACACCCATTTTTCAGCCTTTGGTTTGTGTATCTCGTTAACGAATCGCAACATGACTCAGTTGGCGTTGGTGTGTTTTTTTCCACTTTGAACTTTTAGCCGCTCTAATAGCAGTTCAGATTAACAAAAGTTTAAATGAAAAGGCAAACGAAGGTACTAGTATAACCAGTATAATGACCTCCCTGCTTGACAACACACCAAAACACACACGACTCAACAAAACACACCCCGATTCATCACTTGGACTTATGACTACAGTGAATTGTAAACATAAAGGGTGAAAGCCTGATTTGTTTCAGTGTCATGTGGCCAATAGACAAAGTTTTCAATATTTTCAGCAATATTTTTTAAAGGTTTTTTCAGACACAATTGAGGGAAATTGGGTTATTTTATTGTTTTTTTGTTTGATATCATAATATCATAGTTTTTTTTTCTGATGTGGCAGTATTCAGAAAACCTTGTGGTCATATTTTATCGCTGTAAAACACACTACTTACCACAATTAAAGTAACAAGTAATATTTTGATCTCTTTATATTTTTCTATTGTTTAACAGCTTTAGGTTAAATGGCTTAACGGAAGCAATTTTCCATAAGCTTCTGTTAGACGTCATCTTCAGTAAATGCACCACAAACAATCTCACAAACTGTTCAGTATTTATTGTTAGATTTCATTGCGTTCAGAGATTAGAGCTAAGACAGCAATGGGTTTGTGTCTTTCCTAAGATTTGTAAGATATGATGCTTTCTGAAATGGAATAATTGCAAGTCAACAGATTAGGTTTCAGATGCTGTACTTATTTCAGCTTAAATTTGTTGCGTTTATTGTTAATAAAACTGGCAGAAAGTTTTGCTCTTTGAAATGAATTATGAGAAAATTAACTTTCTGAATGTTTGATGATGCATATGTAATATAACCTCAACACCACTGAACATAGCTTTTCCGCTCAGATTTTATTGCTTTTCAAATGTAAAAATATCTTGAAATTCAAGTTTCTATCCCAGATTCAATTTATTGGCATAAGTAGCACAATATGGTCAACATTTCAAAGTTTTAAAAATGGATCCAGTCAGAAAAATGGTGGACTTCCTCCATGACAACCGTTTCAATGACAAAACATAGGTGTATAAACATTAAAAGTTTCACCCAACCCAGATAATTTAAAATAACAGATCTGAGCATCAGTGTTTCTTTGCTCCTCACGTGTACGATGCAGCAGCCACTGGGCTGCTGTGTTGTGAAAACTCAGGCTGGGCTTTAGGAAGCTGACTCAGAGGGATTACTTTGGGCTGGCTCTAAACACAAACCAGAGAGAGGGGAACCAGATATACTGCCAGAGAGCAACTCAGGGACGGATAAAGCAAAACACAGAATGAAAAAAAAACCCATCAAAATATGTGTGTTGAATCCCCTGAGGCCAATGTCTTGTTTGAAGGGCCCCGAGGAGAGGGTCAAAGGTCACTGGGGTTATCGGCGACTGTTTGGGGTTAACTACGATCGCTTCAGTTGACGATCACTTACCTAGTTTAGCGGATTTACTTAGTGAAGGCATTTGGGGCTTTGACATGAGTGCAAATCAGCGGTCACACAGCATAAGCACAGAAACTGTGTTCCACCAGAGCTGGGATTGTATCCTGCCTGTTCTGGGTGTGGCTGAGTGTGTAGTCAGGGTGTGAGAGGAAGTCTGTCAGTAACAGAGGTGTTGAACCCTCTTGTCCTGTTGTTACAGGTCACACCTGCCTGTTGTTCGCAGTGAGTGCAAAGAATCAACAGGAGGTGCTGTATTTGTATATTGACACTTTTAACAGCGATGAAGCACTTAATTATAAAAACAGGACACACGAAATAAGGGGGTCTCAACTGGTCGAAGGGTTTTGCAGGACATTTCCAACCACAACAACCCTCTCAGTACACATGCATCTACGCAAACACACACTTATGTGAATGATAATGGCAGGGCTCTTGTTTAACGCCACCCGCATTGAGCTGGGGCATGTACCGGAGCGCATTCTTAATGGTCTTCCAACTGTGACTTGAGCAAAAGGTATGGAGGAGGAGAGGAGAGGGAGGCGTTAGAAAGAGGGGGGGGGATGGCATATCTTCTGAGGCAGATTCTACACTCTGGCATGAATTCAACATGCAACACATTTTCTCGACTCATTTATTTATTGTTTTGATTTTTGAAACTGACCCTCGAACACCCTACTCGTCAATGCTGTACAGCAAAATTTGAGTTACTAACTTCTTGATAAATGATTTCCAACAACCTCACGTTTTTTTCTGCAAAACCAATAAAGCAGGACAATAAAGGATGAATCTGAGTTGAACATTTTCATCCTGTAATTTCTGCATCTGAGTAAAGACTCTTCTTTGCATTTATCCCCTCCAATGAATATCTGCAGCATGCTTTCAGCAGAGCTGCAGTCACTGCACATTAAAGGGCCGCACAACAATCGCGTCCCTGTAAAACATCGCTCTCAGCTTCAACGAGGCGTCCTCATTGTTTTGGTTCTTGTTGCACAGGAGGCTCCACAGTGAATTCTGTGTATCTCAAGCTGCTCTCAGTCATCTGCAGTGACCCGCAGAGGAGCAGTTGCTTACGAGACGGTCATAGTGCCCGGCCCTTGCTGTTACTGTGATCGAGCATAAACAGAGCATGCCTGATTACATCCATAGGACACTGTGACAATGTGGGCATCAAAGTAGAGAAGGGTGCCACTATGTGGCACATCAGATTTGCGGGGTCCGGGGGGGCTCAAATCTGGGCACAGACGGGTCCTTTCATACGTAGGCACAGTGAATCATGACTGACATGGAAATTCCTTTGAAGTACTGTTTGCTGAGCCTGAAAATCCAAAGCTGGTTTAACATGTTGAAATGGATCCTTTGTGTTCGCACTCAGTGATCACATACTGTGTGCTCACAGATCTCACATATGGCGAAACATTGAGACCGTGCCCCCCCCAGCCATGTTTGATTTTACCTGATCAAAGTGAGCTGTTTAGTGGGGAGGATTACATGACGAACTGAGATGACATGTTGGAGTCTTGACGTTAATTCTCAGCCAATTTCCCACCAGGTGCTTGATAAGGGTGTAAAAACATGGGAGGGTCATATCACTGCAGGGGACATAATAACACAGTACTCCCATAAAAATAACAGATAAGCTAAGGGTACTTATTAGAGCTGACAACAATGATAAAGTTGACCGTGCAGGAGAGTGCGTTGCTCGGTGGGAATCAATGTTAGCACTAAATATGGAACATCTGTTGTAAGATTCAGATGATGCAAAAGAAGCTGGTGTTTTTATGTGAGCGCTTCACAATCTAACAGCAATGCGCGTTTGAATGACGTGCGGAGAACCGTTCATCTGTGGGCCAACTTCCATCCCCCATTTCCCCAGGTGCACCAAGCAAAGGTAATTATAAGCTTGTCGGTTTCAGCATTGTGTGTCACACAAAGGGGGTTTGCCCCTGACGAAGGCCACAATGCCTCAATCGGGCATGCGTATCATAGCTTAAGCCCAGATGTCTGAATTGCTGGTTCTGTGGCTCTGCCATTTTACTTACCTAGTTTAGTAATATTATCAGCCACGAAAACAACTTGAGTGGCAGGTCAAATACAAATCTTGATATAAATAATGATAAAGTAAGTATATAAAAAATACAAACCTTCACCCATCCTGCAAATTTCAAAGAAATCGTTTTTGAGTTAGCCTGTCAACAGAAGACAGGCAAACAAACCGTTATGATAACGTCGGCTCTCAACATTGTCTGATATGTTTTTCCTGCTTTTTCAAAAGGTCAACTAAGTTCCCTTATTTAGCGATGTTCATCTCTATCTAACCTTTTTAAATTCAGCTCCAAACATTTTCAGCTTACAAACTCAGCTCTAGGATTAACACTGCACTTTTCCTCCTGAACATACAACTTTGGTAGTACTCCATGGATAAGTTTGTACCTTTGATCATAGCCACTCAGCCCCCAGAGTGCTGTTTGCACACCTCATGCGTACAGATAGAAATCAAACCGCCTTAATTGGACCGTGGCAAACACACAGCAGCCCCCATTGTTTCAGTGCTGAGTGTCTCACTGTTGTAGCCTAAAACATTGCAGCACACTTCAAAGTAAAAAATCATTTTGGCCCAAATGTTGTTATCAGACCTCAGCAGTTGGGACTCATTTAGAGTTGCTGGAACCGACAACATCCTTCAGATTTCAGATGGTTGTTTTTTCTCATAGTCCTTATCTGGAAAACAAAACATGCTCCCTTGTGGTTGAGTCAAGGCTCCAATTTGAGCCAATATTCATTTCTTAATGTACATGCACTTCCCCTCAAGGTGCTGCTCTGCTCTGCTCTAACTCACAGTGACAGTGGCCTCACCCAGCAGCAAAATGTAAATTACTCCCTTCATTATGATCTATTACCTTCTTCTTTATCTTAAAAAAGGTGAATGGAGACACTCATTCAAGACATATGTGGATATACTGTTTGGGTAACAGTTAGCAAGCACAACCCTGGGAGCTCTGTAGTACTTTTGCACCTAGAAACAGATTGCTGTAGTTTGTCCAAATAATACCAATAAGCCCAATTTTCCCAAATTACAGGTTCTTTTGTTGAGGTAGAAAGGAGTTTATTGCAAACTTCACACAGAAAACAAACAACCTTTTAGGACACAAAAAGCAAGTGACGGTGCTAACTGGTGCAACTGTGAGTAATTTTAGCATGATGGATGGTTAAAGACTTGTAGTCTGCAACTTGGTGTCTGAGGTATCAGAGGTCACCACCCTATCCATTCCCTCAAAGATGCTTGTTTCTCCGTCAGCAGCGTCTGACCTTTGACACCCAGCCCCCCCATCTCCCTGTTGGACTCACCTTCAAGGACCTGTCACCAGGGAAGGACTAAGAACTGCAGGGAAATGTTGAAGACCATTCAAAGGCACAAATTCACTTATGAGAGAGGTGATATTTCATGTCAGAAACCTGTCCATTCAGAATAAAAAAATCCACACTTTGCATAAAACCCTGTTGAGTGACTGACCTCAGACCTACTTTTAGATCCGGAATGTTTTCACTTTTCATTCATATTGTTCGCAAAGACACAAGTTCCCATGATTCCTGCAATTGTTTCGCTTGAGATAACGCAGGAAAACCAGCGGATGCATTCCTCTGAATCTCAGCAGCTTGCTCAAAAATACCTTTCACTTCTCGGTAACTGATTGCCTTTTTCTTATCAAAAACGTGATAAGTATTTGCAAATTGACTCTGTTGACCTGATTTTGCTCCCCCTCCGCTCTCTTGGTGGTCCGTGACGCTTGCGGCTTTGCTACCACAGCTGCGTTTGAGTGTCTCCACAAACTGTGTATTTGCAGTGTAATGTGATTTCGGAGACAAGCACGTGAGTCTTAAACATCCTATTTCAGCTCAATCTGCGTCACATACAGGGTGTAATCAGATGATTTACTTCACTGTAGTCTCTGCCAACTAAATGTTCCCAAAAGATTTAGATGTGTCATGTCATGTTTCATTCAATTATGTTATTACACAAAACCAAAGGATAATGTGGTCCATACATAATTCTGTCATCACATTCTGCTTGTACTAACAGCTCAGTTCTTAGTCAGCGTAGGGTGTGATCAGTGTAAATTTGGGGTGCCAGATATCAATGTTTACTTGGACCACAACCGCCAAGTCCAACAAAATTAGCAGTTTCTCCTTAACTATCCCCTTTGCTTATCACCCTGTCGATTCAGCTGTGCCATGACACTGCACAAAGAGAGGTCAATGCGTCTACAATAGTGGTCAGATGTGGACTTTATCATTATAGCTCCCGTGTGTGTGTGTGTGTGTGTGTGTGTGTGTGTGTGTGTGTGTGTGTGTGTGTGTGTGTGTGTGTGTGTGTG
>JASSRZ010000049.1:5199196-5233624 GCA_032164315.1 Malacoctenus gilli | reverse complement strand
TGTGTGTGTGTGTGTGTGTGTGTGTGTGTGTGTGTGTGTGTGTGTGTGTGTGTGTGTGTGTGTGTGTGTGTAGTGTGCGCAAGTGTGAAATTGTCTCCAGCCAATGTTTTATTGCACCCATGGCAAGGGTACTGGAAGCCGTGTTTGACAGGCTGCAGTACACGCCTTTCCCTCCGGACTTCTTCCCCTGTTCCTTCCACAGCCGCCATGGTCCGGCCCTTTTCCGACCTATGCTGTGTACACACAGATACCGAAAGATACACATGTCATTGCATGAGTACTTTTGCACATGCACGTTAATTTGGGCCAAAAACAGCACCTCTTCAATGCCATTAAGACCTGACCTCGCTATGGAAAAACCCAGCCCCCAAAGCAAAAGTTGCTTCAGAGGGACAATATTTACAGAACACTGTCAAAAACTAAACCTCCAAACACACTCAAATCAAGTGCGTATTGTATCTTGAAATAAGTCACAGTTTCCGCAATATTCCTACAACTGTGTGTGTCGTATAAACAGGATATCTAGAGAGGAAAAGCACAGGATGGGAAAAGAAACAGAGGCAGGCTGGGATAGGCGGTACTGCAACAACTCCATCGACAAATAATTGTGCAAATACTGTGAGAGGAACAACTGAATTTCCACAAGAGGGACAAAGCAAATATACAGATCCAAATAAGAAGACGACTCCAGACTAAACTGCTTTATCTACCAACGATGGCTGGAAGCTGCTACCAGGGATGGTGACTGAGATATGGACACAGACACCTCGCAGAGAACCTGCTCCATGCCGCCACCACTGCTTACTATTATTATGAGGCTTATCTCCTCAAAGTTGGTCTAATCCTTTATTGTGGCATAGTGTGCAGTTACATAACTTGGAGCAGCATCAATAAGATAGAGAGTGAAAAGTTCTCACACACGGAGGAAGACCACAACACTTGGGGCATGACACAAAATGACTCCCAATGTTTCTTTGCAAACAGGTGCAATAAGTACAGTTCAAACGCGCCGGCTTTATATTAAGCTGCTTATAAGAAGTCAAAAAGTGAGGACCTTTGGTTTTAGGGTGAACAGTGGTGTATTGTGCCCCGAGCCCGGTGAAAGGCTGATTTCTACACTCCGGCGGTGACCTTCTTTCCGGACAAAGTGTTCCCCTCACCATGACTGACTCACAAGGTACTGCCTATTACACAACCAGTGGGAGGAGCAGGGGGGATAGCGAAGGGGAGTGGGGCTTAGGGATGGGTGATCCATTTTTTTCCGAATAAAAGGTTTCGACAAAGTGGATGACTTCTGCGTGCGAGTGCAGCACAACACGAGTCCTATTTGCTGAGGGCTGGCCACAGGTCAATTATGCTGTAACTGTCACTTGCGAGGAACACGGTTTGAATGATCTCGAGGAACTGAGAGAGAAAGCGGCGGAGGCGGTCGCTGGCGGTGAATTACCGGGCTCGTTCATCTGAAGCAACAGGGCTACAATTTCTCGCAATGTAATTTTATTTAGTGAGATAAATTAGGTTGAGAGTAGTGCAGTCTTGTTTTGGTTTAATGTTGAAGAACTCCATGGAATGAGACAGGTAGCGGCTGGTGTTTCATTTTCACGATTTATGATTCATCCTGCATTTGATTTCATCCAAAGCATTAGGATATAAAAAGTGTCGTTTCATTGGAAAATAAAGATGTAGTGTGCGTTCACAGTTTAACGTTGAGCGCGTTTACTGTGCATTTGGAAGAAAGCCGAGTGCATTTTCAAAGAGAAAGATCCATAAAAGGTTTCAAATGGTGTAAAATGAGTAGTGAATCTAAAAAAGGACTTAATAATGCCACAAAGCAATCCAACGATAAGAACTAATTGACTCACAAACTATTTTAACGAGTAAGTAAAAGCAAAGAGTGTGAAACAGTAAAAGTGAGTCAAAACTGCAAGAGATTGTGCATATCTCCAACTGTTTGATCAATTATGGCACAATATTATATTGAAAGTGAAACATCAGAGAATCAACTGTACGACACAAGTGTATGAACGCTCACAGAGGAGCCTCACAGATAGTGTTGGACCCCAGCTAGCCAAAGGGAGTCTCCTCTAATCCCTCCCCAACCCAGACATCCCGTCTCTGGGATTGCACGCCACTCAGTGCCCCCTCAGGTGGATCTAAATGAGATCTGGCAAAGCCGGGATCAGTGGAGTATTCCATCCGACGGAACTTTTTCATGGGAGCTTTGCTATAAACCCTGGGAGAAGTCACATCCTCACCATTAAAATGCACTGCGGTATATTCCCTGTGAACCTCAAAATATTGAGGTAAAAGTTTTGTGTCTGACTAACAATGCTCTCCTCTCTTCACGCAGGAGTTGAAAGTGTCAGGGAGAAATGAGCTCCTGCACCGGTGGGGTGAGAGGTGGGCGCTGTTATGAGGGGTAGAGAATTCCCAGAGGGCGAATAAAAGCCAGGTTTAGGGTTGAGGAGGGTGTCAGTCATCTGGCGTAATGGATAGGAGAGACTGACAGCTGCTGTCACGAGAAGTCACCAGGTCCTCCACACTGTCACTCTCCTCCCCACAGAGAGGGGGAGGAAGGAGGAACACGGGGGGGAAAGAGGAGCAGTCGGGGTGGGAGGAGCGAGGGGTCATGCGGGGTCGGGGGGACCACAGGTGATGACTGCAGAGGAGAGAAGGCCCCAGGAAGATTCAAATACCTGTGATGCAAATCTCATCTCTGACTCGTTCCTTTAATCTGATTCTGTGAGGAGCAAAACCAAATATAAATTCAACATCTAAATCCATACATTGCTTTGAATGTCAGCTGTATTATAAAGAGCTGATAAGAAGATTGTTGAATAACTGACAGTGATCTTTGCAGTTTTTCTCTCTCCAATTTTTCAAAAAGATACTAAAATTATCAAAAGCAAAGTCATTTTGCTTTTTTTCCACTCATGCTGACTAACGTTTGACCTGAAACCACAGAAAAAAACAGTGATTCTCCAAACCCGAAGCAAAGCAGTTCACAGCTGTGCATACTTGTTGTGTTCAGACACAACTTCCAACCACAAAATGTGTTGCTATAAAACACCCATTCGAACCAGATGAATGTCTTAAATAAAGGCCAGAAACATGAATCAAAAGGCTTTTACTCTGGTTGGCTGCAAAAACTCTGATACCTGCCGAAGTTTGATGTGCACGTTTTCTCTTTGGTTTTCTATATATTGGAAATCTTTGCCCTCACAATCCTGTCAATTTACCATCGAGGATCACACACAGTTGCTTAGAATCAAGCTGTAGACAAGCAAGAGTGACTGGCTTGTTCTACAACCGAAAAGTCGGTTATGAGAAAAAGCCTTTGCTCAGCGTCTTTTTCTCTGTCTTCCAGAAAGGAAGCTTGAAGTGACAAATATGTCCGTTGCTGCAGGCTATCTGCCAAAGCCATAAAGTACAGCACGAGTGTGGAAATTACAGCTGTCTTCGTTTCTTCCACTGATGTAATCTGAGCTTCACCCACTAATACTATTTTTTTTCAACAGTTTTTGAAGTGTAGGCATTTATGTCTTTCCCCCCACTGAGTTCTGTGTGAAGATAACTGCAAAATCTCCGGGACTTGTATCTTCCCTTTTCTTCTCCTGCAGTTCTGATGAAAGTGAATATAGCAGCTGCTGGCTTGGTCATAAATTATTGCAGATGTTTAGAAAAAAAAGGGAAAAAAACATGTTTCAAGATGTAACATCAACCAGTTCAGCTTGTGTAATGCCGGCAAACTGAAGTCGAATTCAACGTCGTCGTAAAGTTCGATTTCTTGGCAATTTAACCAATGGGGTTGCTTGTGATTGAATTCATAAACTAAATACTAGTTTGTGTAAATTGCTTGCAGTGATGCAGCATCAGGTCTGAGTTATAGGACCACTTAAAAGCACAACTCGTTGATCAGAGAGACATGCCTGTTCCATTACAGAAAGAAATGTGTTTGCCTGAGCTCATGCACTGCTTGACATGAACCTTTGAAGCCATGAGTCACTGAATGCAACAAAAATGTTTAAATAATGAATGGAAATCTGCCTCTCTTTCCCCAAGCAGCCTCATTCAAATATCTGGGAAAGCGTCCCGAGGCACAGCAAATAATGTGGGTCATCAGCATGCACTGGATCTTATCCCTAAAACAAATGGGCTGAAATAATTTAGGCCACTCATTTGTTAGCACCAAAGTTCTGGCCTGCCAATTCAACAGAACAGCGGGTTTCTGATATCTCCAGGCTTTGCTGAGTTAACAGCGGGCTGGTCTAAATTGACCTGCGAATGAATAAACCTATTGCTCTCACGTGCTTCCTAAAAATAGCTTGTGTGAAAGCAGGGTCTGTTGTGTGGGGCTGTCATTGACCCTTTAGGCGAAAGATGTGTACGCCCTGACTCGCTTCCAAGTGACTGCGGCCTGCACAAAAATAAAGCATGTCAGATGTGATTGCCATACAGCCACCGTGCCCATGACATCATTCTGTGCACCAGCGGCCACTGAGCAGTGTGAAGAGCGAGCGCAAAAGGAGAGGAACGCGTGGAAGGGTACACAAACCCTGTGCCCGGGCCATGCTTTGAGCACACAGAGCAAAACCAACACAGGCAATGATGTCAGCTGTGTTCCCATAGAGGGACGATGGGAAAAAACTGGGGTGCAGAAAGGCAGTCGCCCCTTTCAAACATCTTCGAGGCACAATGGCATGTTAATTACTGCCTGTCAGTGGAGCACATCCTGGATGACATCAACTTGGGGGGGGGGGGGGGGGGTCGTGGATAAATATTTGAAAGTTAAGCCTGGAAATGTAATGTTGGCAAAAGGGCTTGTACGGATTTTATCAGTTTAAAAAAAGACAATGTGATTTTAGCTCATCCGAAGTCGAAACATTATATTTATCCAAGTCAAATCCAAATCCATGTGACCAGATGTATTCAAACAGGAAGGACTTACAGACACATCATTGAAAGATAAATCACGTCTGAGGTCGTTTGCACGGCTTCAACATTTCTCAGTGTTTTACATTTACATAGGATGCCCTCTGTTGGTGATTATGAGTAATGCATACAGGTGTTTTTTTTCTAACGGAGCGTTTACTACTGACATGTCACTTTATTAGGTACACTGGGACCATGTATATTGATCCAAATCTGTGTCGACGTAATTCAAATATCAATTATAAATACTTTGATCAAGCCAGATTCCCTTTAATGGATGTCATTTGATTGAGGTTTAGGCCTCTGCCATATTTCAGTTCATTGGCCTCCTGATCAACATATATGACAACGAAAGAACTTTGGTAACACATTTTATCAGGGGTTTTGTTATATCTAGCATAGGTTTTCAGTTCGAGTTTGGGTAAGGGTTCAGGAGCGGTTGAAAACAGTTCCACTTTGGGAACCTGGCAACCAAGTTTCACACTTGAATTGAACCGATGATCGCCAGATCTTCAACCCAACACTCCCACTGAGCTATGTGTACTGGGACTTTTGCAAGGGGTTTTGTTAAATCTAGCATAGGGTCTCAGTTTCAGTTGGGGTAAGGGTTTCAGAGTGGTTGAAAAAAAATTATACTTTGTGAGCCTGGCAACAAAAGATTACACTAGATTTGAACGACTACTTCTTGAACATGAGCCCAACACTCCACCTCTGAGTTAATGGTCATTGGGCTTGTTCAAGGGATTTTTTTAATTCTAGCATAGGGTAAAAGTTTGAATTGGGGTAAGGGTTCAGGCATGGTTGAAATAAAAATGAATTTTAGGAACCTGGCAGCCAAAAATCCCACTGATTTTGAACCAGGGATCTTTTATTCTTCAGACCAACATTCTCCCTCTGAGCTAAACATCCTGGGGCTTATTTATCCCAGCATATTGACTGAAAGTTCATAATAAACATGATAAAAGAGAAGAATTTCCTTTTTTTGACAGAACGGAAAAAATAATGAAAATTACTAACATAACTTCCTCCCAGTAAGTAAATGTCCATGTTGTCTTGGGTTTCACTGGCACATGTTTGGATGCACAACTACTGTTTGCATACATTCTGTTCATATTTGATTTAAAAAAAAAAAAAGTGGGGACCTTTATTAGCACCGAACTACCCTATTAAAAGGCCTGTTTTGCATGGATTTCTTCCATTTGCTTCACTGTGTGCAATTACTAGGCTACTCCAGGGAAATATAGTATATCCCTCAAAAACACTTTTATAGTTTAGTTTTTTAACCAGTCCTTACCCAACATAATGCTCGCAGACTGCAGACACATTTAACTACATCATCATGTTAAAATTGGTGGAAAATGTGTCTCTTGAATCTTAGATGATGCGCCGGTGGTGCCTTTCCCTTTTGCTCTCCGTCTTCTGCGCCACTGTATCCTTCCGCTCACTTCCATTCGTTGTCGATTTTTCTTACACTGCTTCGATAAGTGACACAATGTTAAGGAACAAGATGTCAAGCGTACACCTAATAAATTATACGTTGACTTACTTAGACATTTAGTGTAATTATAGGAAGAGTTCGGAGAAATAGAAATCATCCGATCTAGTTTCTCTGGAAACAAGTTCCGCCCCTTTCGCCATTTTATGTGTTAGAGCTGCTTTGTTGTGAAGGGAAGCCAGCTTCAACCGTAAATCGTAACCGTATCTCATGCTTGTGATAATGTTGTAGATGTTGTAGGGAAATTTCAATGCTATCCATCATCCAGCTGTTTAATAGCTGCTGGGAGGATTGAACTCAACGCTTCACGACGAGCGGAAATCATAGATTAGGCTAGCTAGCAGTACTTAGCTGCCAGTGAACGCATTTGTTGCCTGCAACAAAAGACGACGATTCGTCGACACTTTTTCTCTCTGAATCGGTTACCTCAAAGGAGACACATTGACGACCGCCGTGCAAGACGCGAAGCCCGAGGAGATGGCGAGCTCAGTGGGGAATGTGGCTGACAGCACAGGTTTGTCGGCGTTTCTATTTCACCGATCTCACGTAGTTCATAACTCGGGTGTAGATTGATAAGGCAACGGCATGTCTCTTATTCGTGCTGAGCTGTGAGCAATCAATTCCAGCGCGAATAATGATTGTAAGACTGCAACAAATCTTCTCAAACGTTGTCCATTTGCTACACAACAGACGATAGCTTGGCTTGTCAAGGCCTGGACGTTGCGCCATTTATTGTACCTTAACAGTGTTAAAATAACGTCTTGGTTATCTGTAGCCATTGGTGTCAATGTGGAATAATGAAGACCTGCGATGTTTCCAGTTGTTTTGTGGTTTGTACACGTTCAGTGTGCAAATGTATTGACACTGTGATAGTCTCGTGGACTTTCACGTGCAGCCCAACGTTTGCGTAATGGGTTTGGTAGCCCACGAGCAGCCTGAAGGAGATCAATATGGCGTTTGTCACGAGCGTCTTAAAAATGGCTTCCTCGCGTTAAAACGCCTTCCGGCCCAAGTTAACCACATGTGCTAAAAACCCTCAGTGGCCACAAATACATTTTTTAGAAACATGTTCTTGGTTGCTAAAAACTAGTTATCGAGCGAGACTGATTTGCAGTCCTTTGTTGATTCACACAATATTGGGTTATTGAGTTTAAAACGAATCCATTCTCCTAGCTACTACTACCTATGGCTGGAGAATATACCACCAATTCACTGTTTTTGATTCTAACAAGCTTAATATGAACTAAGACTGAACTGATTGTTTCCATGCGCAGTGCATTCATGCTTTGCGTCTCAACACAGTTTATAAGTTGCTGCAATGCTGCCCCTGAGGTCGGCCCCTGATGTAGATGCCAGTGCATGAGGTTGCTAAGTGTGAATAGCCTGTAGTGATTGTTGTGATGGCAGAATAGGTAAGGCTGAAATGGGTTTGTGAATAAAACCATCCTGCCTCTTTTTTTGGAAGTGGAAAGACGTTGGTATCATACGCTTGAGGGTGCATCTCTATGTATGTAATTTTTTTCTTAAAATTGCAAGTCATGATCACAATGCTCAACGAAAAGATCACATGGTCTGTTAAGATTTATTTTTATTTTTTATTTTTTTACGTGTGGTGAAACCTGATGTACTGCAATCTTTTGCAGTAATAAATCCCACCCACTCTCTTGGCTGCATGTACTAAGGAATTGTCCTTTGTGACACATGGCATAGGAATTAAGGGTGTTATAAGAGGTACTCTTGAGCTGTAGCTCTATACACAGACATTTGGTTCTTAGGCTGGCACACCCTTGTCGGGAGATGTTGACTGTATGAATTGAACAAAGACAATACTACGCTAATATCAAATTGATGAACAGCATCTCCTAGGCCATTGTTCAGTTTCAGATAATAGCATCAGTCATCAAGGTTATGTTTGTACGAATGAGCAAGTTGAGACCATTTGTGCTCTTGGAAAGGTTCAGATGTCTGCTCCATGTAAAACAAGTTGTCCTTTAGAAGTTTGCTGTATTAGCTTTTTGCAGACTGTTTGAAATGATTAGATGGCACAAGGAGAGTCTTCGCACCAATGAGCTAAGCAGTCATGTTTTTATCTCAGAAGGCCTCTAGCTGATGAGCATATGAAATCAAGTACTGATAGCTTGTTCTGGATTTAAATGTGAAAAGAAATCGTGATGCAGTTTCAGGATCTCATTGATTTTTCCAATATACAGAGCTGTTTGTTTGATCCTGTATGTTCCCAGTGTATGCTGTAGCCTGGATTACAGCCTACATGCATGCAATTAAAACATTTGTGTGTGAACAGCCTGCCTGGCTCTTTCCATGATTGGATTAGGTAGATCTTCGTATCACCACCACTCATCCTGATAAGAATAAACAGGCCGCCAATAGCTGCACAAATCTTAAGCAATTGGGTTCAGGTTTAAAAATTTGGCGACTATTATGGTAAAGCTTCTTTTCTCCCCAAGTTAATTTGCAACGGACTGCATCATTGCCACCACAAAAAAGATTTCAGTCATAGATGATTTTCCTTTCAATTTTCTTAAGCGATTAACTGTTGTTTTCTTCTAATACATCTTTATGAAATCCACTTTATATGGTCTGAGTGAAGTGTGTGAAGGCTCTGCCTTTTAAACTTTTAAACTTACCTTCTATTAAATGAAGAACTAGCTAAGCTCTGCAACAAAATATCACATAAGTCACATAAATAAATATCATAAATAAATGACGCCTGCATAGTGTATGGATTCATTAAAACTATGCGACAGGCAGTTCTGGCATCATCGCGCTAAGCTGAGGCATGTGTAACCACATAGTATGACAATGCAAATGTACGAAACTTGGCTTACTCCACCCTGCTGTGCAACTGAAACTATGCACGGTGAACTGGTGGCTTCATGTTGCAACGCCTCTAGTTACCGACCTTAGATGACACTGTGGTCGAGCCATACCTGTTCTGTTCATTGGTATTGTGAATGTTTGACCTGAGTTACCTAAACTTCAGTTTGATACTTGGAGTTGTAGCATTTTGCTTGGAAAAAAAAATCCCCATTAGAAATTACTTAAGTCCTTGAAAGAATAAATAATACATTTTCGTGCAAAATTTTCTGTTTTCACAGCGGTTTTGATTTAGTATTTGGTTCATCTTTTTAACTGGAGTACATTTTTTCCTGAGGCTTTGTATTTATGGCAGCACCTTATTCACCAACTTCCCTTTTGCCTTCATTTTGTGAGTTTTGTTTCTTTGTCGATTCTCCACTTTTTTTTCTTCATGAGTAGCAATCATCAAATGAAATTTTTGATTAATGATTTATTTTGGCGCTTCTGTAAGACTTATTCTCAATGACTCAGCCACATTGATGTCAATTCTGCAACGTTAATGTTTCTTAGACTACAACAATTGCACATTTTGTCATCTCTATTTCAGTCATCCATTTATTTTGGCCATTTTTTTGTGAAGTTCATGTTTACAAGAGTTACTGTCATCTCCTTCTTTTCAGTCATCATTTGTCTGATTTTATTTTTCCATCACCTCTAACTTATTGTTTTCCCCCCTCTTTGGGTTGTGTTGGTGCTCCAGAACCAACAAAACGTATGCTTTCCTTCCAAGGGTTGGCTGAGCTGGCGCACCGGGAGTATCAGTCAGGGGATTTTGAGGCAGCCGAGCGCCACTGCATGCAGCTATGGAGGCAGGAGCCTGATAACACAGGCGTGCTGCTGCTCCTGTCCTCCATCCACTTCCAGTGCCGAAGACTTGACAGGTGAGGTGGGGTTGGTGGACCTCCAGCAGACTGAGCATGTGATCTGGCGGTAGCAGAGCACACTGGGTCTTCTGGCTTTGGGGGCACACATCTGCTCTGGGGAATCCTCTGGACCAACGCCGCCGTCTTCTGCAAATCCTGTGCTTGGTTTAACATGCAATACCCCTCATGTCTAACACAGTCCTGGTGGTGGGCTAACTTTGCTTTGCAGATTTCATGGTGAAGATTTTGAGTCTTGGGAGTTAAATGTGTAAACTGCATGCTCCTATTACTTTTTAATTTCTTTAAAGGTACCTATTTTCAGCAATTAACTTTTGTGTGCGGAAGTGATTTGCTGATGTACAGTCGCGATGATGTTTTTGTTGTTGGGGAATAAATTGAATAGCTAGTGAATGCATGAAAGTAAAATCAAGAAGACAATGGATCCAGAAAATGTTCAAATAGTAAGATCCATTTTTAGGTAACATGAGTTGTTCTAGAAGTTCAACATTTTTAACAAATTTTACTTGGTTTGCTGCTTGTGTGTCTAACCAAATTACTTCTCTGGCAGTTCTTTCCATCCAAGGTTTAATCATTATTTGTCCCCTTGGCTGCCCTGCAGGTCAGCTCATTTCAGCACCTTGGCCATCAAACAGAACCCGATGTTGGCCGAGGCCTACTCCAACCTTGGGAACGTGTACAAGGAGCGTGGGCAGCTGCAGGAAGCCATCGAGCATTATCGCCACGCGCTGAGACTGAAGCCAGATTTTATCGACGGGTACATCAACCTGGCAGCAGCTCTGGTTGCCGCGGGAGACATGGAAGGAGCGGTGCAGGCTTATGTGTCAGCGTTACAGTATAACCCTGTAAGTCCCAGAGTAAACAGTGAAATCTTTGCTTTACCATTCTGATTCTAAAAAGTGGCTTTATTCTCACCGTGCTTCTATTTGACTAATATGTAGGGTTTTTGAATTGAATAACAATTGAGACATTTTTTCTCTTTTATTCTTTTCACTAGGATCTTTACTGTGTGCGTAGTGACTTGGGCAATTTGCTGAAAGCCCTTGGGCGTTTGGAAGAGGCCAAGGTATGTTACAGTGGGCTGGCATTCCTACATTTGTGTTCCTTATCTTTATGTTGTAGGTTATCTTTTTTCTCCCTTGTCCATGAATCTTTGTTTTTAGTCTCACCCACTGAGGCCATAGACGTTCCTTTTTCTCCCCAACATTTTCAAAACACATCAGATCTCCATTCAACCCTTTTGGCCAAGTAAAGGACAATGAAATTACTCCATTCTCCAATTTCACAGAGTTGTAGTGAACTGTTCACCTGCGACTTCTCAAACAATTTTATGAATTTTTGGACTGCGATGAATTAACCCCAAATATATTGCAGTCAAATTTTTTTATGTTTATTTTTTTAATGAAAAAACATTTTTTTAATCAAAGTACAAGTAGAAACTTTTCCTTTGATTACTTTTTGAAACGCTAGCTTTTTATTTTTTTACTGTACAGTACATACTTCTATATGCCCGTACCCTTTACCACTTTTATCCCCCATGTCCTTTGCTTTACTCCGACCTTTTTGAAGAGGTCAGGCCCCCCCACCCTTTCAGGAAGAAAGGCTGGAGTTTCAAAATTCACACAGTGGCTCCAAACACGGCAAATGCATTTTCATACAGTTTGACTTTGGAGGGAAAATGCTGGCTCGGTCTTTGAAGAATATATGAACTGATGAGAAGCTAGTTTATTTTTGCAGTGCAAAAGATAAGATGGTTTCTAACCTAACCGTTATACTCCTGTGTTTGTTAAACAAATGCCCAATGACCAACATTTCTGTCCATCAACTGTCAGTACAACTGCTGCCAGTGTGGGGCTTTTTTCTTCCCATGTGTTTCATGTCATCTTGAAAACTTGTCTTAATTGCAGGGGGGCTACCTGGGTTGGGTCAAATCTGGAGATGTGGAGTTGTCCCGCTGGTTACAGGCCATCTTATTTCGTGCGAGAGGGGGGTTAAGGAGTGGGGAGGAGCATCAGGGAGTCACCAGCTCCTCTGCTCTGTCGCTCCACCCCCCGCGCGCTTGCTGAGGATTGGTGGAGTGTGCGCGCTGAGAGCTGCCTTCCTGACCCTTTTACTTCATTCAGTCAGTGCTGCAGCACGACTGAATGTTGCATTTTATGCGCATTATCCTATTTTTGGGGCTGTAGTTAAGAATAAAGATTCATCCAGCTGGTTATCTCTTCTGATACCCACTGCCATTGAGTAGCATGTTTTTGGGGTTAAAAGTGGTCTGTCTCAAGTGCCTTACAGTGGTTCCAAGGGTGTCAGGCAGACAGCTCACTATCTGGACTCCACCGCCTGCGTCAGATGCTGGTTTAGAAAGACAGAAACACGCGCAGCAACAGCGATGACCTCTTTATTTCAGAGCTGTGGAGGCTTCTAGATACAAATAATCAAACCACAGACTTTTCTCCCTATCCATTGGCCAGGATTCAAGAAAGCAGGCCAGGATAAAGAAATCAAAGATTCCAAACTATCTCATGAGAATGCTAAAAGAACAAAAGAAAAGCAATAATTCATATTTCTTCCCTTTTCCTTCAAACATGTAATGATATTCCCAAAGAAGTGGGATCAGTTCATTTGGGCAAGATCAAGCCAGTAACTGCCCTCCTGTAGTTTGATGCTGAAATCAAATTGAAGGACAACTGGAAGCCTGACGATAATTCAGAGATAAATAGTACATTTCAAAGCCTTTCTTCCCTCCCAATTACCCTTAAAGCATTCCTTTCGTTATCTTTGAATTGAACCGATCATTGCATGACTGAAAACTCAAGATTAGTGTTATCGTTTTTATGTTTGTTGTGATTTGGAAGAAACGTTTTGAATTCCATATTAAGAAAAGAATGTATTGTTTGAGAACTTTTACTAACGATCTTGTTTTCTGATTTTGTCTCTTTTGGTTTTTCCACAACTGATATTGTTATTTAGAAGGTTTCAGGTGGGTGACACTATTCCTGCGTAGGTGCCTGGCGGAAAGGAACACTAGGGCAGCCTCAGTCCTCTCCTCTTCTTCCAGCCAGCTGCGACCACCACTCTGACAAAGTCCAAAAATATGGTAACGGGTTTGTAACTGCCAACAAAAGAAAAACCACCTCACTTCATGCTTGAGCTCCTCTTGTCTTGTGGCTTCCTTTGAAGAGCAAAAGAAAAAAAAGTAACAAAACAAATTTGCAGTAAGCATTTAGTAAAAACAAGCTAAACTAATTATTCAATTTTTTACCACGTAAAGAGAAACTTGGATTTGGAAGCAATAATCGTGAAAAAACAAGTAAGAACCCTCTAACTCTTACATGTTGGTTATTTTTTTCCTGTTTTATTTTGTTTTTCCCTTCTTTATTTGGAGTTGCAGCGTTCTGATGATGATGCAGATATTGCGCTGTGAGTCTGCAGTAGCGCAGGGGCTGCGCAGCGATACCCTCCAAGCAACCAAAAAGGCGGAAAGCGCAAGCATGCGAACCCCACCCCCTCTCATTCCCTTTGGCCTGTAGGTTGCGGACCTCTCCCCACTCACAACCAGCTTCGCTCCCAAGTGCCCCCAAGCCTCAGACATAATTGAAAAACCCATTTTCACACAAAATTACTCGGTAAAAAAAATGGCCAGATATCATTGGTCACTTTCTAATTGGCCACTCTCACCATGTTGGTCATCCCTCTGGGAGATCCCATCAATCCTAACAGCCCTTTTCCCCGGTTCTGAGACCCTGCATGGGGGCCGAGTGTGTGCCAGTCTGGTGTTGCAGGTGACCTGCGAGGGGTTGTTGGTCTGCAGCTGTTTCACTTGGCCATTCAGCAAGCGTTGCAGCGAAGTAATAACCTTTGCCAGGCGCAAGGTCACGCGAGCGGCATCAAATGGTGCACTGGGGTTGTGGCAATAGACCCACCCAGCGCGCTGGCGTTTGTTGCGCATGCATTACAGGGACCATCACTCGCACGAACCGTCCACCATCCTAGGTTGTGAGATACCGTGCTAACATCATGATACAGTTATCAATCAACAATTTGGGAAGTTTGCATTGCAAGTTTTCCTGTTGCAGTTTTTGGGGGGGTTAATGGATGTATTGGGATACCCAAATATGGGGGTGACAGAGCCACCATGTTTGCCAAGTGTGGTCATAACTGTAGGATGTCTGTTGGGCCTACGTGTGGGTGTTGGTTGGATCAGCGCAGCGCAGGAAAAAGCAAGGCAGCTTTGCGCGGCAGACTTTTGCGCACGCGAGCCCATGCTGCAGACTCACTTTTTGCCATCTTGGAGAATAGACACTAATTTTGCTTTCTCTGCCCTTTTTGTTTTTTCTTACTTTTATTCTCAATCTTCTTTTTATTTTTTATTTTGCAATCCCCTCCCCTCTACAAACTATACCTCTCTCCCCTTCTACCTCTTCTCCTACTTTCCTGTGGTCGTTGATTGTAAACCTACTGAAGGCTTGCTACCTGAAAGCCATTGAGACTCAGCCCAACTTTGCAGTGGCCTGGAGCAACCTGGGTTGCGTGTTCAATGCCCAAGGGGAGATTTGGCTGGCCATACACCATTTTGAAAAGGTCATTATCCAAACTTTTTGCAAACTACTTTCTGTATATACTTGTGTCACATTCTGAGAGCCATCTTCTATTAACAGGCAGTGACTTTGGATCCAAACTTCCTGGATGCATACATCAATTTAGGCAATGTTTTGAAAGAGGCTCGCATCTTTGACAGGTGAGTGTTTTATCAGACAATGATTATTGTGTGTTACACTTTTATGACACTGATCTGTAGGCCTTTGCACTTTGTACAATCACCCTATGTGGAATTTAAATCAGTCAAATTATTGTCAGAACCTTTTTGTCTGTTAATCTTGAAATAGTGCAGATCATTGACGTTGAACATGGCTCATCTTTTCTTTCCAGGGCTGTGGCTGGATATCTGAGAGCCTTGAGTCTCAGCCCCAATCATGCAGTTGTCCATGGAAACCTGGCCTGTGTCTACTACGAGCAAGGCCTTATTGATCTGGCCATCGACACCTACCGTCGTGCTATTGAGTTGCAGCCACACTTTCCGGATGCCTACTGCAATTTGGCAAATGCCCTGAAGGAGAAGGGAAATGTAATGTGTAATTTCTAAGCTTTCATTTTGATTTCAGTTTCCCTAAGTTCAGCAGTTTCATTTGAAAGTTGCCATTGATGTTTTACAGGTGTCTGAAGCTGAAGAATGCTACAACACAGCCTTGCGTCTATGTCCAACCCATGCTGACTCACTTAACAACTTGGCTAACATCAAGCGTGAACAAGGAAACATTGAGGAAGCAGTTCAACTTTACAGAAAGGCCTTAGAGGTGAGTTACGAATCACATATTTCTGTGATTCAGAATATCCTCCTTATAATTGACACTTTGAGCAAAAGCCCCCAGGTTTTGTTTTTGGAAGCATTTTTCAGTCTAATGACACTTTATTCTGTATCAGGTGTTTCCGGAGTTTGCAGCAGCTCACTCGAACCTGGCCAGTGTCCTGCAGCAACAAGGGAAACTCCAGGAGGCCCTCATGCACTACAAGGAGGCCATAAGGTTTGTAGCTGTGTTAATAAATCTAAATCTACCTTTTGGGATGCATTCATTAACAACACAAGCAAAATTCACTGGAGTTTTTCTTGCACACTCTGTCCACCCAGCTGTCAAAAAAGTTAAAGTTTAAAAAAAACAAACTTCCAACAGTGTAACACATTTTATTTAGTGAAAGAAACAAAATGTTTTTGCAAAAAACATATTGTCATTCACATCTTTAAATGTTTGTGTGTGTGCGATTCCAGAATCAGCCCCACTTTTGCTGATGCCTACTCTAACATGGGCAACACACTGAAAGAAATGCAGGATGTGCAGGGAGCACTGCAGTGCTACACTCGTGCCATCCAGATCAACCCTGCATTTGCTGATGCTCACAGCAACCTGGCTTCTATTCACAAGGTGGGAGTCGAGTTTTAGTGTTTTTTATCCACAAAACCTCAGTGTTTCACTTTGTAGTGTTGGAAAGTACTCTCTTCGAGTGGATTAATGATGGCAACATTTTGAAGTCTACATTGTGCATTTGGATTTGTCTTACTAGGATTCTGGAAACATCCCAGAGGCCATTGCATCCTATCGAACAGCCTTGAAGCTCAAACCTGACTTCCCAGATGCTTACTGCAACTTGGCTCACTGCCTACAGGTTCTCATATGCTTTTTTCCCCCGCATAGCATCCATTGTTCATTTTGCCAAGTGGTGAATATGCAACATATTTTCTGACCTCCTGCTCCCCTCGCTCTTTCCAGATTGTGTGTGACTGGACTGATTATGATGAGCGGATGAAAAAGCTTGTGAGCATTGTGGCCGACCAGCTGGATAAGAACCGCTTGCCCTCGGTGCACCCGCACCACAGCATGCTCTATCCACTGTCTCACAATTTCCGTAAGGCCATCGCTGAACGCCACGGAAACCTTTGCCTGGACAAGGTACACGCACTGATCAAAGCAAGTAACCTTTAATTTATATTTTGGGGGGAATGGAAGGTGGCTGGTGATGGCAGTGCCTGTCTGCAGGGATAAGGGGAAGGTAAGGGAAGAAGCAGGATATGGGATAGATTTTACCTTAGTCAGTCTAGCTGGTGAGTGGGTTGCTTGGGTGAAGGTTTGGTGCAAGGATATGACATCAGGTTATCAGTTATTTTTTTTCTTGTATCAGTGGCATTTGTCCCTCCTTTACTGCAGTCTTAGCTTTGATTTAGTCATTGGACTGAGTTTTATTTTAGAATAGTGTTCTTATGACAGTATTTATCCCACAGATTAATGCCCTGCACAAACCTGCATTCGAGCATCCTAAAGATTTGAAGACAAGCAATGGACGTTTGCGCATTGGCTACGTCAGCTCAGACTTTGGAAACCACCCGACTTCCCACCTGATGCAGTCAATCCCTGGAATGCACAATCCTGAGAAGTTTGAGGTGAGATGACCTGTTTGCTCATTGTCACTCATGTCAAACTCAACAAGTATTTGTGTGGCAGAAAATTGATCTAACATCTTTACTATTTTCCAAAGGTGTTCTGTTATGCGCTCAGCCCTGACGATAGCACCAACTTCCGTGTCAAAGTGGTCGCAGAGGCGCACCATTTCACAGATCTTTCACAGGTAATTCTGATTCATTGCTTATGTGGTTACAGATTCACTTTTTCCAAAGTAAATGGTTTTTTAAAGAAGTCGGTCGTTTGGGCACAGATTGACAAATAGGACCAATTTACATAGAGATTGTTGCTTTTGCCCTGCAGATCCCTTGCAATGGGAAGGCAGCTGATCGTATTCACCAGGATGGAGTTCACATTCTGGTCAACATGAACGGATACACCAAGGGAGCCCGAAATGAGCTGTTTGCTCTGCACCCGGCCCCCATTCAAGTGAGTGCTACAAGTGATTCTTAGCAGATAATCACTTGCAAAATGAGGCATCTTTATGGTTTTTCTTACAAACACAACTAACGGTGAACATTTGTCGAATAGGCTATGTGGCTGGGTTACCCTGGAACTAGTGGCGCTCCCTTCATGGACTATATCATCACAGATAAGGAGACTTCTCCGATCGAAGTAGCTGAACAGTATTCGGAGAAACTGGCCTACATGCCACACACTTTCTTCATTGGAGACCATGCCAACATGTTTCCTCACCTCAAGGTTTGCTGACATCATTGTCTTGTTAGCTTAGCATACTCTTTCATTAAATACAAAATAGAATTTGGAGTACAGTTTGGTAAAGTTTGTTTTTTAAATCCACAGAAAAAGGCAGTGATTGACTTCAAGTCCAATGGACACATCTTTGACAACCGCATTGTTCTCAATGGAATTGATGTGAAGGCCTTCTTGGACAGTCTGCCAGATGTCAAGGTGATAAAAGTGAGTACAAATGATTTGTTCTGATAAACTAAGTGTGTGCAGAGCAGCACACTTGGCACAAAATGTTGTATGCTTGTTTTTATAAGAGCGACATCTTATTGAAACCTTTGTCCCTGCGAGCAGATGAAATGTGACAACAACCAGGAATCTTCTGGTGACACAAACGGAGCTCTGTCTATGCCCGTAATCCCCATGAACACGGCAGCTGAAGCAATCATCAACATGATCAATCAAGGCCAAATCCAGGTCACAATCAATGGCTTTACTGTCAGCAATGGGCTGGCCACCACACAGGTAGGTCCGACACAGATGTTTAACACAGATTAGGTTTTAGTTATCACACCGTCGGACAACATTAACCTTGTTTTCCCCCAATGTAGATTAATAACAAAGCTGCCACAGGGGAGGAGGTGCCCCGTACAATTGTTGTGACAACTCGCTCTCAGTATGGTCTCCCAGAGGACTCGATTGTCTACTGCAATTTCAACCAGCTTTACAAGATTGACCCTCCCACTCTTCAGATGTGGGCCAACGTAAGTTGCACAGAGCGCGAGAAGTGCTCAGTGTTCTTTCAGCGCTGCAAGTGAAAATTGATTTGAAATTGTTTGAGCAACTGGAACTCCCCTGTTTTTGCAGATCCTGAAGCGTGTGCCCAACAGTGTGCTGTGGCTCCTTCGCTTCCCCGCTGTTGGCGAGCCGAACATCCAGCAGTACGCTCAGAACATGGGCCTGCCTGGCTCTCGCATCATTTTCTCTCCTGTTGCTCCCAAGGAGGAGCATGTGAGAAGGGGCCAGCTGGCTGATGTGTGCCTGGACACTCCTCTGTGCAACGGTCACACCACAGGCATGGACGTTCTCTGGGCTGGAACTCCCATGGTCACCATGCCAGGTACGAATACTGGAGCATAAAGATACAAAGCCGTTTTCTGGCACTTGTCCCAGGAAACTGAAATGAAATTTGTGCAAGGAACAAAAGTGGTCATGCCAAGTCTATAATCAACTGTTGTTTGTAGGTGAGACTCTCGCCTCCCGAGTGGCTGCCTCCCAGCTCAACTGCCTCGGCTGCCCTGAGCTGATCGCCCACAGTCGGCAAGACTATGAAGACATAGCAGTGAAACTTGGCTCTGACATGGAATAGTAAGTATATATATCAATGAAACAGACTGAGAAAGTACAGCGTCTGTGTCAGCTGCAAACATTAATACTTCCTTTACTTACTTTCCTGCAGCCTGAAGATGGTCCGAGCACGGGTGTGGAAACAGCGCATCTGCAGCCCACTTTTCAATACCAAACAGTACACAATGGACTTGGAGCGGCTCTACCTACAGATGTGGGAGCACTACAGCAATGGCAGCAAGCCAGAACATCTGTTCAACAACCAGACCGTAGAAACGAGCGAAAACGCCTGAACTGGAAGCGTGCCAATTCTTTTCCCCTGTATTCCGACTCTTCCTAACCATTATCAGCACCATAGTTCGAATGGTCAGTGTCCACTTCAGCCCCCTCTCCTGGAATGATCGTCTCCAGCCCCCCTGCATTTGCTATGAATAGGACTCTTTACTTGCAAGGAGCCTCCACATGTTCACATTTGTCCTCCATTGCATCTGTATTTGTATCGCACATCTGCATTGCCTGAGCCAGATAGAGCCTGAGACCTCCAGGCGCCGTGTCTGAGACTCTTGTTCCTCCAACACAGTTCTAGGTATTTGGTGAGCATGAGAGGATTGTGAATGCCTGCTACCCCCTTCAGTGCTTGGATCTGTGGATTTTTCTTCTCTCTTGTCTGTGTGAACACAGGACAAATTGCAGCTTGTGGAGCGACTGCACAGCTGTCCTTATTTGTCGATCTATTTATAAATGGATTAAGAGTGGTGTGTGTTTCAAAATGACAATGTTTCGCCATGGAAATTGTAACTCAACTTAAGTTTCTTCAGCTCGAACATGCAATGGTAAAACATAAACTGCAACTGCTCTTTCGTCTGTCTTGAGCTGTTCTTTACGGTAAATGACTGAAACGAGTAGAAGTGCAAAATTTGAGCTGATGTAGATGAAGGACACCCCCCTCCCCCCCCTTGCCAAATTTTATTCAGTTTGTCAGAGTATGCCCATCAGATTTTGTCCCTTCAGCTGTTGGATCAGGCTTGTACAAAAAATGGAGGTTAAGGTGTGACACTTGAGACGACAGCCGAGTCATTGAAAAGGGTCTTGACTTTAGATGTCAGTGCTGTCCATCAGTTGATATTGTTTTTTTTTGTTTTGTTTTTTTTTTTTTTAAATCACACTAACCAGGAACGGGCTAGGTAAGTATTTTCTAAGCGTTTATTTTTTTTATTGTCCGTTAACTGTATGCTGTCAATGATGCCACAAGGCTCCATATATAATGATAATAAACGGATGGTAAAAATTCCCGACTGTTCTTAGTAGTTTTTTTTTATTTATATATATAACATTGGGAGGGGCTTTTGGAAAAAGAGGAGAAATCTTGAAATAAGTGGTACTGTGTAGCCAGCTATCACCTTGGTAAGTCTACTCAGGGGTTTGAAAATCAACTTTTTTTCAAAGAAGCAATTGGCTGAATAAATGCACGAGTTAATATAGGGATTTTTTTTTTTTTTTTTACTGACCTCAAAATTACCTTTTGCTGGAGAACTGCAATCTTTTTTTCCCATATTTCTGAAATGTTCTTGTGTGGAAAATTTTAAATAAAATTGAATGTAATTTATTTAGTCTGCCTTGTCTTTCTTTGTGACATAAAATGTTTTTTAGGTGTGAAAATTCAATAGTGACTGTGTAAGCTTGGAGAAATGGCGCCTCTGTCAAATGTGTACAATGAAAACACAACCAGAATGAAATTATAATAAATATAATTAATGATAGACAATTCCTACTAGGAGTTTATGTATTGGTGGGATTTTATGTTTTATTTGCAGTTATGCATGCTCCCTGTAAGAGTGTCCACACTGCTTTGTTAATAAAGTTTCATTCGAAAAAAACGTGGCTGGAGCGCGCTCTGATTGGTCCAAATTCTCCGTGCCTCAATTTAAATCTACCTTCACTCCGTCCTTCTCCGTGCTCCATGTAGTTTAACAGTTGTCAACAGACGCGCAGGTAAACGTAGTTTAAGTCGATAAATACAGAATCACACCGAAATAACGTTTCGTGTTGCTGTTACGTGTTTTTTGTATTTCCGGCCAATGTGGACCAAGTCACTGTTAAGCCCACTGTTGTTTAGCTAGTGTTCACCCGCATAACGGTAATGAGCTAACATCTACGAGCTACAATGTTACCGCAAACATTAAATTGTTGTGTGGTCATTATCTGACATCGAACCAATTTTTGGTGCTGTTTGCAAACCTTTATTCTTTTGTCGGCGCTGTACTTGTGTGTGAGAGACTTCATGCTTTTGTGTGTCTGTTTCACATATTGGATGAAGCGATGAGCCATGTTACACACAGTTTGTTTGAAAGAGTCGCTGAGAAGATGGGCTGGAGGGCGGACAGAGGCCCGGATGCAGCCGAAAAGGTTTGTTGCACTTCGCTGACATAAAGGAAATAATAAACAAACATGGACTTCTTTTGGTTTACTGTTTAATTAAAACGGACCATTTGTGGCATGCTTGTGACATGTGCTGTACCAGTTTTAAAGAAAACCCTTTTATTCCACCCAGTTGATTACTTCAGCAGAAACAACTGGACATCAGTCGGTCTGTGAGTCCAGCGATGATGACTTTGACCAGTGTGAGTAAACCTAACTCACTCAGTAAAGGGATGCTACTCTGCTTCTATACCCATGTGCCCGTTCAATTTTGACGTTTTATATGATCATGTCCTTCAATTTTTCTAGTTCTTATTGAAAAGTCTACACCACGTCCCAAGATGAATTCTCAGAAGCCATGCAGTTCCGCCAAAAAAGAGAGGTATGAATATGAAAGCAAAGAAAAAAGGCTTTTATGATATTTGTTTTTGCAGCTTGACGATATTGCTCACAGTAAATGTACTTTTTGCAGTTCCTGTTTAGTGGTGAGTTCAGATGATGAGAACGACTTCGAGACATGTGAGTGCTGCTTTTTTCCTGCTGCTTCAGATGTTGGCGCGATGTGAAAATTTAGGATTACCGGTACTATATTCTGTTTATATATTTGTTCCCTCTGAAGTTCTGCAACGGATGAAAACTCCCAGTAATAAACCCCAGAAGTCTACAGAAAACAGAAGTGACGACAGGTGAGTTTGTGTTACAGTTACGCACTCAGAAGATTTGCCACTCTGAATGTTTACAAGTTTCATCTCCTGTTGTGTTTGTATTTTTCAGTCTTAAAGACTTCATCGTGAATGACAACTCCTCAGACGATGACTTTATTCAGCCAAAATCTTCTTTTAAAGGTTTTCTCAATTCCTTTGTTATTCAAAAGCTGATTATTGCTCTGATAATCTTTGATTTATTATTAACCCTGAAGACACAATGCATGCACTTAGATTTATGTACATGAATTGACAAACCAAAATTTGTCTCAAATGCAGAGTACTTCAAATGAAATAGAAGTTTTGGTTATAAACAGAAGTTTTGCTGTACTTTGTAGTCCTGAAAGTCCTGTAGTCCTATAATTGTGTAACTGTGTTCTCATTTGCAGTTCCCAAGAAGAAAAGCACTCCCACGCCTCAGCAGCCCCTAAGGAGACCACTCTTTCAGTTCAACTCACCAGTTTTTGTTAGTGACAGTGAGGACGACGATGACAACAACATTGTGGTCAGGAGCACATGGAAGACTCGCCACTCAAAGCCACAGCCCCAGATAAATTTGCACAGGAACTACTCCCCACTGTGTGATAAAGAGAACGACTTGGTGCTGCCGCCCATTCGCTCTCCTTTTCCCTTCAAAACTGCATTAATAACAGCCTCTCCGAAGCGCACACTTTCCGTTCCTACGAAGCTGGATGACTCTGATTCTTCCTCTGAAGAGGAGTTCACATCTTTACTGAACAGGTTGAAAAAGAAAAACATCATCAGTGCCTCTCCAGGCCCTCTCATACACTCCAAAGGTAATGTAATTTTTTTTTTTTTTTACATTTTTTTTGTGATGCCTTTATCTTTTAAGTGTGGTAAAATTTTATCTCATGATGTTCTTGATAGTAGGAAGCGGTAAGGAACCTGTTGTGTCAGGCCCTCGTGTGACTGCAGGAACAGAACCCACCTTGGAGGCGCCTCGGTCTTTGAAGACACCTGGGAAAACCTTCAACTGGAAGCCCAAATACAGTCAGACAGAACCAAGACCACCTCCCAGCAGCAGGTTGGAAACCGTTTTAACCATGAACCATTTTATTGCAGTATCCAGTTATCATTGTGTTTTGTTTTTTGTAATATAAACATTCTTTGTTTTGCTCATTATACTCTAGAGCTGCGTTATGTAGGACTCCGGGCTGCTTCTTGGAGTCGCTCTCAAACCCGGGTTCCAGCTACGTGGCCGGTTTCAAGCGGAACAAAGAAGAACTCACAGGCAAACTCTACCGGCTGTACAACACAACTGTGTTTGACGATCATGTGAGGAGCTATCAATGTCTATTATCTGCATGAGCTGAACAACTGCTTTCACGTGACTAAGTTTCTTCGTTGTCTGATTTCTTTTTTACGCTTTAACATCACCTCTCCAGCTCCCTATCGATATGTCTGTGACTTGGAATAAGAAGATGCGCAAAACAGCCGGCTACTGCATCACAGGCCAGGAGAAAGGTGGAGGGAAGCGCTATGCCCGCATTGAACTGTCAGAGAAAGTCTGTGACTCTGCAGGTAAGCCTTAAATAAACCATATAAACAAGATTCATTATAAAAGCCACCTCAGGTTTACATCTTCAAAATTATATCTGAGCAGTAAATGATCATTATTGGAGTGTTTTTTACCTAAAAGTGACAAAACGTGCAAAAATATAGCCAAGGGCTCAGGATGAGAAAGACAGGCTGGATAGAACAAAACAAGAGGGGAATAGAAACTGTGTCATCACAGGAAGTCAGTGTTGCATCAGGTTGGAAGGTAGTAGAGACTTGGCGTTGGAAATGACCAAAAACTGTACATGCTGCAGGCTACAGCAGGGTGCAGTCAAAGTGAGAAACCTCCCTCTGTTATGTTCTCACTGGTTCCTTCTGTTGCATCTTCATGGTGGTTAGTTACATGTGAGCATGTGCTGTTTTTCCGCTCTGGGTCAAGCAGAATGAAATTGGCTTTCTCCCTCAGACCGTCTGAGGGACACGCTGATACATGAGATGTGCCACGCTGCAACGTGGCTGATTAACCACATAAGGGATGGGCACGGAACCTTCTGGAAGCTGTACGCCCGCAAAGCCACAGTGGTGCATCCTGAGCTGCCCATGGTCACACGTTGCCACAGTTACGACATCAAATACAAATTTCAGTATCAGTGCACACGCTGCAAGAATACGTAAGTCCGGCTGATTTCAGATTTTTCCACACAAACCTTGACATTTCTTTGGGGTTTTTTGCCCTTCATCATTAGCATGACAGTTCAGTTTCTGTTGAGTGATGTTGGTTGTGATTCGATCTCCACAGGATCGGCCGTCATTCCAAGTCGCTGGACACGCAGAGGTTCGTGTGTGCGCTGTGTACTGGTCCGCTCGTCTTGCTCACTGCCTCCAAGGCACGTGCGCCAACGCCTTTCGCCAACTTTGTGAAAGAAAATTACGGGAATGTCCGACAGGAGCTCGCTGGACAGAGTCACGCAGAGGTGATGCGTAAACTCAGTGCAGACTTTGCCTCCACGAAGCTCAGTGAAAGCTGACCTCAGAGATTTTCTTTCTCCTGGTGAGCATCACCAAACCCTTTCAACTTATCTGACATTACTGTGGAGCCAGAATTATTTTTTTTAATGAGTTGGTCTTATTTTTGTTGTGTCTGTGTTTGAGTGGTACGGATGCTGTAACTGGAAAAACTGAGCCCTAACAGCAAGTTTGAGTGCAGAGTGTTTGAATGCGTTAAGATGTATCAGATCTGAAGTTTAAGTGCTGGGCATTTTATAGTGTATTTGATATACTTTTATGTTGGTCCACTGTGATCTCGTCTCTCTTGACTTTTCAATTAAAGTTTGTTGTTTCATCACTGCCACAAATATCTAAGATTGACCATGTTTTCTTGGAATCGTAAAATTGATTTCTTGGCACATACTTTACAAAAGTTGACAAGTTCTTCTTGGACTGTAAATATTTTCCATATACTCATCCATCACAAAAAAAGCCAGGGAAGCTTTTGTTATATTTCAATTTTGTGCAGGCTAGAAGATGTACTGCAAAATAATTGCAATGTAGTTCTATTAATATGCCAATGTTGTTTTTGGTCAAGCTTTCAGAAAAAAAAAATTGAGATACACAGTGAAGCTGTTTTAACAGTATTAAGTGCAAGCCTTTTCAGAGCTGAAATAACTGGCAGAGAGATGCTTCAATATATTTAATCTGTACTTAAACACTATGCTGTCAAATCACTGTACAAGATACAAAACATTCAAGAGGGAGAGGAGGACCTGGCACAGCAAAAGGATAAATACTCCAAGCTACAAGAGAAGTACATCAGCAATCATCGGCAAGAGATGAGGGGACCTGTGGGCGGTGTGCAGGTCTGAGAGGTCTGGCAGCTTCCCTGATTGTGATGATGCCCCCCCCCTCAAAGAGGCACAGGCACAAATCTACAGGCAGCACAAGGATGAGACGGCGCTCCTCAATCATCACACCGATTAAAATACATCGGACAAACCTCAGAAAGAACCTGCAGGAACGAGCCAATACACGGAGCTCGAGTTGTCGGGATAATCGATGTACAGATAAATTCAACATAATATGCAAATACGAAAGCACTGGAATGTACTGTTTTTTATCATCGTATACAAGCAGGCACTCGGATTTTATAAATAACCCATGTTATAATCAATATAGACTCTTACATAAAGTATGCAGCATTCCAAGCAAAAAGCACGTTTTCTCTGACTGTTTTGGTTTGTGTAGTTAGAATTTGTTTGAAATCAAAGCAGAATAGTTGACATTTTCACCAGACCTCTTGCTGACCTGCTTTGATTTTATTTGGGGTAGAAAATTATGGCACGACACAATAAGAATTATAAAGGTTTTTCTTGGATGAATGTGTGAAAAGCATTACGTCGAAAACCACCACAGATGCCCCCCGACTCTGCATCACCATCCCCTATTGTCATGCACATCCTTCAGTACAGGCAGGTCTTTTTCATGATGCGCAGGAACTCCTGCTGGTTCACCTCGCCATCTCCGTCCCGGTCCGCTTCCTCTATCATTTCCTGCAGAAACAGTAGGAAGGAAATGAATCGAAGAGGTGATGAAGCAGGCAGTCCACGAGCCAAACTGTGGTGATGCCACCGAAGACTTCAGTGTTGTTTTTCCACAAACACGGCCGGCAGGTAGGTCGCACTGTCGTTGCTTGCTCCTCACCTGCAGCTCCTCATCTGTCAGGTTTTCCCCCAACTCTTTGGCAACTCTCTTCAGATTCCTAAATGAGATTTTCCCTGTCTCATCATCGTCAAACAAGCGGAAAGCTTTCAGGATCTCCTCTTTGGAGTCCTTCTCAGCCTGAAAATAGGGAAGACAGAAAGTATTTCATCAGATTGTGATAAAACTCGATAAAGTCCAGGAATACAATATTGTTGTTGTATAGGTATTGCATTAATCTACAGAACAAAGTGTCCAGATATGGCAGTGAATGTTTGGCAAAAAACATTGTTTGTACTAGATCACGAAACATTAATAATAAAAAAACACTTGGGTTTAAAGCTGGTTTAAAAATGTCTAATTGGACTATAACATTAGCGTTGTGACTATGTGAGGAATCAATAAGCTGGGTTCAAATCAAGTCTCAAAATCTGCATTTGGCCTCTACAATCAGACGACACCCTCTTCAGCATGAAACAACTACAGTACTGCATATGGGCTCTAATATTTGGTAATACACATCTACCATCTTCTGTGTCATGATGGCGAGGAAGTCAGTGAAGGAGATCTTTCCTGTGCCATCCTTGTCCACCTCTCCAATCATCTTCTTGATCTCCTCTTTCTTTGGTTCGAAGCCCAGAGCCCTCATCGCCACCTGCCAGAGGGAGTCACACGGAGAACAGTGAGTCTCGAATAAGCTTCACTTTCACGGGGTGGGGGGTGGGGGGGCCTCTGGGTTTCAGCCCTCATACCTTGAGCTCTTTCACATCGATGTACCCGGAGCCGTCGGTGTCAAACAGCTCGAAGGCCTCCCTGATCTCCTGCTTCTGTTCCTCAGTCAGCTCTGGCTTTGGGGTGGTCTTTTTGCGAGGAGGGGGCACTGGACCCTGCAGGGATGGCCTCTTGGCACTGGTTGCCTGTTGGACACACGTTGTAAAACACCGATTTGTTCATGATGTTATGTTTAGATAAAATGATGCTTCCTGAGAACGGACCTCAGACAGTAAAATGATGTTTAATCACGAATAATCCTGCGCCTCAAATGCATCACACCAATGGACGGGTTCTGGTTTTTGCAATAGAAGGCATTTTTCACTCACCATCTTTGTAGATGTTTATTCAATTGACGAAAAGGCGAATCGTAAATTTATAAGAAATTATCTTCTTTCCTAATCTCTTCTATCATTTGAGGAGAAAACGCACAAAAAACGGTTTCCGCAATGCATGAGTCGTTCGTAAAAACTAATAACATTAAATCTAAGATCAGTCCCTCGCGCAACCGTGCCTTTTGTTTTTATTTTGCGGAGAAAAATACCTGCTGGAATAACAGGGTAAAAGAAGCTAACTGCAGCCGCTGTGGCCGCTGTCACTGAGCATGAGCGCTTGATTTGTTCAACCTCTCCGCTCGGAGGAGAGCCTGACGCTTCGTTGCGGTTATGGTGTCGCCAACGATTGACGAACGGTACTCACAGGAAAAATAAACAAGCGCACCAGTCGGGCAAAAAGACGATTGGTGCTAAAAAACCACGAGGTTTTTACTCCAAAGCGCTTATAAAGTAACAGCTGTCGAGACGTTATTTTAAACAGCCACATAGATATAAAAACACCGGAAATAATTGATAGGAAAAAACCTTTCATAGAATGAGAAAGGCACTCGCTGTCAAACAGAGTGGGTTTTTTTCATTTTAGAGGCCTTTAATGAAGGTGATGATGGTGAATCAGCCTCAATAAGACCTCCTAGTGTCCGTTTTATCACAGAAAAACTACAGCTGCGTTATATTGTTCCTTTTGTGTGTAGCCCTAAGTTCACTAGTTTGAAAGGAACAACGCCACTCTATATTGTTTTAATGTATTAATGGCTACGCATGCTACATGTGTGTACTGCCCGACAGCCCCTGGTTACGAGTGTCCCACTTGTTACATATGGAATTCTAAAAGTATAACATCAGTACCAAGATACGGTGTAGAGCAAAAACTAATTCGTGAGGAAGAGAATTTGAGGAGTGTGAGAAGTTGAAAAGCTCCTGCTTCGGTCTCGTCGATTTCTAACCACAATTGTTTTATTGATACGGATGCGAGAATCGTAATTCCCTTCTGTTGTTTGATGAAATATTTTAGTAAACGAGTAAGTGAAAGTTAGAGTACAAAGTAAAACTTAGCAAAGGTATCATCGTTCAAAATATTATTTTGCATAATATTTTGCTGTCATTTGTCTTGATAAATCTCTCACGTAATGCAGATTTGGTTAGGGGGCGCGGTCTGTAAAATTAGGGGCGGGTCGGATCCCCTCATTTTGATCCTATTGGCCAACAGTGTGGCGTTCTTTGACGTCTCCTTGCTCTTATTGGTTCATTGGGAAAACCCGCCCCACGCACAGCTCCGGATTGACCAATCACAGAGCGTCGCTCTCTCAGCTGATCCAGACAGTTCACCGAGCGCGGTGAAGTTGCAGGTAAACCCCCAGATGAAAGTATCCGGTGGGCTCTTTAAACACAGCCTGTCGTTTATACGTGTTTGTCAGGGAAGAGTTTTTAAAATACGATTTTCCCCCGCTTTTTTCCCTCTACTTTTCATTGAAAGCTGCCCAATTTATATCTGACGGCTCCGTTACCTGGACTACTGCTGATATGGCGACACGTGTTCGGCCGGTGAGTTTGGATGTAATTGAATGAACAAAAGTTCAAAAAAGACGAACTATTCTCGAGGTGTCTGAACAAGGTCTCTTCTCTGCCTGCGATTCAGGGTAGTAAGCGGTGTGCCGTCATCGGCGGCTCCGGTTTCCTGGGCAGACACTTGGTGGAGAAGCTGCTGGATCGAGGCTATTCTGTGTCCGTGTTTGATATCCGTCAGAGCTACGAGCTGCCAGGTGTGGTTTTCCACCAAGGAGACCTCTGCGACAAGCAGGTACCCCCATTCAGTTCACAAACATCAACAATAAACAAAGAAGCTGTTACCGAGAAACTGTGTTACCACCCCGAGAAACTGCATCTGATACGATTGTGGATGTAAGCAACTGAATGAAACACTTGCCCGAAAGTCCCTTTAAATATAAACGTAATTTTATGATACTGAATGTGTTGTCCCAGGTTAGCATGACAATTTGTATGCAAATCTCAACTAGAGCTGCACCATTGTGTGATTGGCAATGTTGACATGGCGAGCAGGTCTGCCATAAATCATTGCATTGCTACCAGACTGCTGTTTGTCTCAACTGCCAACTGTTTCAGGGCTTTGAAACGCAACGTCTTTGCTCTTCAGTCAATCTTCAGTCAATTGAGAGACACGTCTCTTGTATTTCTCTCAAAAGATGTGTGATCCACTGTGCAGCCCAAATGCAAATAACTCTATGAGCCGTTTTCCTTGCTCCCCTTCAGGCTCTCATGACAGCACTGAAGGACGCGACCCTGGTTTTCCACTGTGCCTCTCCAGCTCCCGCAAGTGATGACCGCGTGCTCTTCGAAAGGGTCAACATTCAGGGCACTCGGACCGTTATTTCCGCCTGCGTTGAGGCTGGGGTGCAGGTGAGGCAGCGCATCCTCGAATGCATTGAGTCCAGTGTTTGATAATGGCTGTCCAAATTAAAACCCTTCACTGACTGTCTGAAGAAACTGGTCCTGACGAGCAGCGCCAGCGTGGTGTTTGAGGGCACGGACATTATGAATGGTCGAGAAGAGCTACCGTATGCCAAGAAGCCCATTGATTACTATACAGCAACCAAAATCCAGCAAGAAAAGGTTGGTCCGTTGAGTTTGCTCCTTCCACACAATGTGAGAACTATTACTTTGCAATATTGTGTTCAAGTTGTCCCTGTGCTTTCAAATTAAGTGATCCACTATGATACAGTCTGCAAATTGTTTATAAAACTCATTTTGTGTCCCAGTTGGTCCTCGAGGCATGTGATATAGAGAATGGTTTCCTGACGGTTGCTATTCGGCCCCATGGTATCTTCGGACCTCGAGACCCCCAGCTGGTGCCCATTTTAGTCAACACAGCTCGCCAGGGCAAGATGAAGTTCATCATCGGGTGAGTCATC
This sequence comes from Malacoctenus gilli, assembly GCA_032164315.1. NCBI lineage: Eukaryota > Metazoa > Chordata > Actinopteri > Blenniiformes > Labrisomidae > Malacoctenus > Malacoctenus gilli. Next base: position 5,203,028 of record JASSRZ010000049.1, on the reverse strand, counting down.
CAGGCGCTGTGTGGGTTGTTAGTCTGTGGGTGCTGATTTGGTGCAACATTTCAGGAGGAACTTATGCCCTGTTTCACAGTCAAGTTTTCCTTCAGTAGCAGAGTGGGGAAAAAAACTCATCAAAAAATGTAATTCAGACTTCATGTAAAGTGAACTCTTAGACTGTTGCAAATGGCAGATTTTTTTTCGCAGTGAGTTGCTTTTGTTCACAGTTGCTAGTTGGAGGCTTTTATTTTGTAAATGTAATCGGTAGCAAGTCTCTGCAACAACGTTTGTTTGCCAGCTTTGTAAATTCATCCTCGTTTTCCTCAGCAACGGGAGCAACCTGGTCGATTTCACCTATGTAGAGAATGTGGTCCATGGGCACATCCTGGCTGCTGAATGCCTGAAGCCACAGTCCCCCATTTGTGGCAAAGTGAGTGATATTACCCCCCAAGCTGGCCTTAGTTACTGGGAGATAATGTATTAAAGAAACTTTATAAATGGTGTTAGCTCAAGCTTTTAGTTTTAAATTTCAAAGTAAAATACCTTCAATCTTGTGTCCTCCTCTTTTCTCACAGCCATACCACATCACTAACGATGAGCCGGTCCGGTTTTGGGACTTCATGTCTGACGTGCTGGTGGGTCTGGGTTATGCTGCTCCCCGCTATCACCTCCCCTATGCTCTCGTGTATGGACTGGCCCTGCTGCTGTGGCTGCTGTCCGTCATCCTGCGTCCTCTCGTGTCTTTCAAACCAACATTCACGCCCATGAGGGTGGCGCTAGCAGGAACGCACCACTACTACAGCTGTGAACGGGCCAAACAGGACATGGGCTACAAACCGGTTGTGAGTCTGAAGGAGGGCATCGAACGCACCGTGCAGAGCTACCCTCATCTCAGACGTGCGGCTTGATGGGGGGAGGGGCTAAAGACTGCTGACACAAATATTGGAGAGTGTTGAAGAGCTCAAGGTGATCAGGTTACACTGATTAGGGACTACAAAACGGTTAAAGTGCCTGTTGTGCGTTTTATTTGTGTGTCCAGTGTCTATGTATTGTTTTGTCCAGCAGATGGCAGCAAATGGTTGTTGATGGACCATTTTCAACACTGTCTTGCATTTTTCTTCCAGTCAATACATTAAATAGACATGATTTATTCTCAAGGTTTGTTTGCGTTGTGCCATGTGCACACCGTAAATTAACGCTGTTGAGATATCAAGATGACTGAACACGTTGCACCTAATGACTGCGCCTGATTAAAAACAAGTCACCACAAGTGTTTTACTGCCAAATGCATGCAAATAACAATGTGTGTTTCCCTGGATCAGCCACAAGCCCGTGGGATCCAGTTAAGTCTCAGACAACACTTACGCTGACACTCTGCCTCCCGCTTCGGCCTGCCGGCTGCAGGAGAAGACAAAGCTCATTACCGATTCACATGGCGATGCCCTCATGCAAGAAGCCAGATTCATCAAAAAAGGGTTGTCAGAATTTGGAGTAAAAAGCTCAAATGGGCTTGGAGGAGTCCTAACCTCAACTCCGTTGGGTCCCCCCCCCCCAGGGAAAGATTAAAATGTCGATTGTGAGCCAGACCTTATCGCCAAGCATCAGTTGCTGACCTCACTAATGCCGCTGCTGTCGCTGAACGGGGGCAAATCCCTTCAGCCATGTTCCCAAAATTAAGTAGAAAACTTTGCTGGAAGAGTGGGAGGCCGCTGAATACAGCAGCATCATGTTACAGGCTGCAGTTTGGAAAGCTCACCCTGCTTCCAGTGTATCCCAAAACAAGTGCCAATGTGCCAAGATAGGTCCTAAAATACTGATAGCCCGGTCCTTATGGTCCAAGTCGCCCTCAAGGATCCTTTTTTTTTGTGTGATTCTAAACCAGTGGTGGTGACTGCAGCCTGCAATCAGTGTGTAATTTGGGGGTCTTCTTCTGTTTTGGTTTGATTAAGTGCTCTGATTTTCTTTTTTTGGAAACTAAGTTGGCATTGTCTTCCTAAACTGAAGTTGGACGATTCTGGTCAATTCAATTCAGCTTAGTCTGAGTTTGATTTAGAGTTAAACAGGGATTTTCTTAATGGTTATTTGGACAGTTGGTGTAATTAAAGCTGCAGGAAGAAACACGAAGCCCGAATCCTGAAAGGGAGGATTTTCAGATATCTGATGATGAACTCATCCACCATCCTGTTTTCTATCTTAAACTGGTCTGACATTAGGCGAATGCAATGTACACCTGGTCTGGCAGGTCTGTAGTGCACACACACACAAATGGACAATTTAGCGTTGCCACTTGCCATTTTATTCATGTCTTTATACTTATTTCTGTTGCTTTCAATAGACAAAGAATAATTCTCCAATAAACACATCAGAAACGCAATAAGATACCTGGAAAAAAGCTTTCTGTCTTTAATTATTATTGTTTACCATTTTTTTTCACCCTAAAGTGAGAAAATCCACTTTTTCTCAACTGTTTTTGTCTATTGCATTGCGTGACGCAAACTGGGAACCTTCCCACTGTCAGGCAGGATTATTAAAAGCCAACATCACTGAGCAGACCACAAGTCATGAGGGTGACTTGTATTTCGATGAGTCTCAGAAGCTGCTTGAAAACTCAGTGACTAATGTCCCAAACGGGCTTGGCAGTAGCAGTGCGCACCAACCAACTATCTCTTTGTCTCTACGTTGTGTCTCATTCAGTCGTTTCAATCATGACCGAGACATAAGAAAAATCTTCCAGACAAGAAGTGGCTCATTGTCACACAAGCGCGCGCAGAGAGGAACAGTGGTCGACTGCAAAGTTTTCCGTTTTGGAGGTGTAGCATTTTTGTCATTCCACGTCTTGGTGTGGTGACGACAAGGTGGGGGTGAAGTTCGGATACTTTGCATTCTCATTTTAATTCTGCGCCAGCAGCACCCTAATGATTCACTGCTGCAGTCTCAGCCAGGCCGTCGAACTGGTTTCTTGTTCAAGGGAAACGGAGATAAAGAGCGAGGGAGAGAGAGAGGGATCCAAGTAGATAATAGACTCGAGCATTTACGTTCACCGCTGTGCTCACCTGAATGAAACTCCAGTTTGCATGTTTCCTTTTCCACATTCCTTATTTGACATGTTGTAAAACCCATTCACGCCCTTTCACTCACATGAAAGAGCTCTGTCACTAGTTTTTTGCGCAGGATTGTTTATACGCCTTTATTTTTCCGCCAACTCAAATCTCAATGTAAACTGAGTCTGGGTGCTCAGGAAGTGTCCTTTTCCCATTTGTTGAAGAAATTGGTCTCAGATTACACCGACAAACTTGTTGTTTCTTCGCCTTTCACTTACACAAACAAACAGTCAGTCACATTGAACGAACATGTTTTCCATAAGCTTTCCTTCGTTTGTCTCCTCTTAAAAATGTGCCATAATGTCGTGGGTGTGTCATAATCCCACAGTGCGAGGGTGGGATTTCATGTTGTCTCTTGCTGAAGTGTGGACCCTGTCGCTGTTTATTATCTCCGCCGAGTTCTGTCTGCTGTTCCTAATCTTATTTTAATGATGTGTGTGCGCGCTTCCTGGGTTTTCCTACCCAGTGAGCATGAGATGAGCGTTCCCACAGGAAATGTTGCTGCCAGTCGCTTCATTTATGTATGCCATGCTGTGCACCTTGTCCTCGTCCTACGCTTCTCTTTGCCTTGCTTAGTGTGATTGTGGGCCACCTGTACGGCAGGTATGTGCTTGCCGACTCTCATTACAAAAAGAAAGTCAACAAAATTGAGTTCTTAGCAACCTCTATTACACACACACACACGCACACACACACACACACACACACACACACACACACACACACACACACACACACACACACAC
>JASSRZ010000049.1:5154368-5199096 GCA_032164315.1 Malacoctenus gilli | reverse complement strand
ACACACACACACACACACACACACACACACACACACACACACACACACACACACACACACACACACACAAATACACGGACAAACACAAGCTGCTCCACCCCACATCAACCTCCCATGACTGGCTGGGCTTGTTAGTGCTCACGCCCGTACCTGTTCGCTGGCACAGAGACTGAGACACCTGTCAGACACAAAAAGGTTCTCTCTGTGTTCACACCTGCCACGCTCTGTGGGGCACACTCTCACATACTTTCCACCAGCTGGAAATTACTCTTCTGGATATAAAGAGATCCCAGGTAAGCCAGAACATGTTTGGGGTTTTTTTTTTTTTTTGGTGTGTGTTTTGGTTGTGTTCAAGGTGACCATGGATGTTATATCAGATGGTGAGCGTCGTTTGGCCTCTCATTTCTCTGGGTGTTTCTCTCTCATAAATACTTGTCAGTAGAGTTGACTGACGTCCTCGGTGTTCGCCTTAAACACCATCGCCTTCCATCAATCATTTATGTTGTGTGAGCAAGCGTGCCAAACCCAGGGAAAGTATGCTTTCTGCGTCCTCAGTTTGTTTGCTCTCTAACCAGCAATCGGGACAATATCCAGATACAGTGTTCAGCCAATTCACATATTTTCATTGTGGGTTTGTCAGGACTCTTAGTTTTGCATGAGCTGTAGCCTGTGCCTGCGTTTGGATAAGGGAACGGCCATCTCTCTGTCATTAGCGTTTCCCTTTTCTTCCTGAGTTCCCTGGAGAAAGTGCCTGTGAGCAATTCCTTATTGACCGTGAATAATCAAAGGGTCAGCGCATTTGGAAATGAGCCAATGAAGGCCATAGATATACGTTCAATCACAAAGATGTTCTGTGGTATCAAGCCAGCCAACTGTGTCATTTGTGTGTATGTGTGTCAGTTCATATTGAGGCAAAAGCAGAGTTTTTTGGAAAGTGGTCAGACAGGAAGATCTGCATATTTTGAGGATGAGAATGAGGAATGCCTGACAGAGCACATGCTCCACATTGGGAGGGGACGTTGCGTGGGAACGACGAGACGGGAACCGACTCCGTTCTGTCGTCAAACCCATCGAATCGCGAACTCTGTTTCAACAAGATGTCGCCCTGTGATGTGTCTTCAGGTGCCCAGTCGGGGGAAACAACGGAGAAGACGCGACGAGGGACTCCAACATGTCGAAGGGTGAGTGGGGTGACTGATCTCTACTGAATGCGAGATGACGTGCTTCCTCTTAATAAAAGCTGAGGGTGGTATCACGCCTCTGCGCCTGGCTGATGACTGTAAATTCTCATTGCCCTGATTTAATGCCAACTACAAGAGATGGATTATGTGGCGTGCGTCAGCCCAACAGGGACTGTATATCATGCATGCTATCAAGCAGACAATGATTAAGATGTCATTATCATGCAGCCTACTGAGTGCCTTATATCTCTGGTGCCGTGTGGGTTTGTTGATATGCACGCATGTGCGTTTCAGAGGGAGACAAAGCAACTGTGTTCCGTACCACCAAAGTCAGGAACAAGCTGAAGGGAGATGGCAGCTGGCTGAAGCGAGACACTGACGCTGAGGCTGAAAACCAGGAAGAGAAGCCATGGTAAAGCCCCCCTGCTGAGGCAGGACCATGATCCCGCCATCCACGTATCATTCACGCAGTGACCAAACCACGTTTGTGCGCGCCCACGCAGGCTGGCGGAGGTCAGAGCTCGTCGCCTGAACGGAGCCCCCGAGGAGACCAGCCCTGCGTCTTCACCAGTCGCATCCACTCCAGCGCCCGCCCCGAAGTCTAACACTGAAAGGTAGAAACAGGTTTTTTTTGATATCACAAGAGTATCGAGCAAGCACTCTGGGACGAGCTTGTGCTGATAACGAGTCTCTGTCTTAAAAATAGAGCTCCTACCACAGGATACCGGAGCAGGTAAGACATAGTCAGAAACATTTAACACCGTCGTCGAGATAACAGCAGTACCGCTTCCCTCTAAACTTGTGTGTTTCTTCTTTTTTTTTTATCCAATTAACCACTGATCAGAGCAAAACATTTGTAACTGACATCGCTGTCCTCGCCAACTTAATGACTAATCAATTTTTTGTCCTCCAGCTCTGAAATAACACTGCAGCTGCACTGAACTAAAGTATCTCTCTGACAATTTAATGATTTCTTTCCATTTGCACTCGTTCCCAAGAGTTTAGGGGCAGTTCGGCTTAATAACAGTTAATGATTGCTGTGAAAATAGAAATGTACAGGGTGTGATGAATTGGGGGAGGCTTCGCTCTCATAGCTAAGGCATTCAAACGCAGCTCATCCTTTACCTCAAGTCAAGCTCTTCCTCTGCTTCCTGTATTTTCAAAATAAAAGAAAACTGGTTTATCTGGATTTTTAAAGCATAGACAAAACAGTGAATAGTCTAAAATCAGCTGCAGTAACTTACCCCCAAATATTACATGTCACACCTTATAAGATGCGTTCTATTAAACGTGTGTTTCTAATTTTTGCCTCTTGTCCTTGAGTCACTCTGTCTCTTTTCTCATATTGCATTCAATATCTGGAGTACCCCGAGGGTTGTTTGTACTCTATACAAGGGTACACCGCTGTAGTACAATGTACGAGGTCTTTTTCTCTTACACAGATTCGAAAGAGCTCGGCTGTTTTCAGCTGTCTGAGGCTTGAAAGATGAAAGCATTCGTTTTGACAGGAGCACCGAAAGATTTCGCTGCATGAAAAATAAGACACAAATTATACGAGTTGAAACAATATGTTAAAATTGTTGCTTTTCCTCCTCCAGAGGTATTTACAATCAACCCGTTTCACCCTCAACAACGAATGGCTTCAGGTAGGAGCGTCTTGGCGAGAGACGTGCCGTGTGTGATCGCTCTCAGTGCAACAATAATCTCATCTGCTTTCATTACAGCAAAACAACACAATTCACCAAAAAGCCTTCAGACAGCTACAAGAAAATGTGAGTGCGCACAAATCAGATTCCCCGTTAACTGCTGGCAGCTGAGCTGCAAATGTATTTTCATGAGCACTATGTTTGTGCCTCTGTGCCTCAGAGCCCCCCACACTGTGAAGCCCACTTCAGAGAACCAGGGGAGCCTGCTCAGCCCTGAGGAGCAGGACAAACGGTGAGATATCTCGTCTGAATTCCAGCTCACACATGCAGTGGAGAGGTTACGTTACATTAAAACGAATCGCTTTGCAGGACGGAAGCAGCCAGCAATGTTCTGAAGCAATCCTCAGCCAGGCAGCGGTCCTACGTGCTTTCTGCTGCTAAGAAATTTGAGTACGTATGTCTTGATGTTGGTCTTCTCATGGCTTCTTGTGGCTTTCGGCCTGTTTCTGTGAAGGCACAACTGCACACACTAACCCGCCTGTGCTGCAAATCCTCAGAGCACCACCAGCTGACTCAACAGAGGTCACCAGCAACGTGTCGTTTGTGGCTAAAAAGTAAGTGCTTCTTTCCCCGTCGCCAAAACAAGACAAACAAACCTCTCAAGTGTGCCTGATCGAATGTGTTTGCTTCGCCTGTTTTCGCCGCACCTGTGCTCATGTGTGTTCTTGAACAGGGTGACACTTGCTGATGAAGATGAGAGCACTGCAACCGTCGCACCTGCCAGCGCCGTGCAACCGTCCCCCGTTGCTCCCGTCACATCTGTTGCCTCTGCGCCCAAGCCCGCGCCGCCAAAAATGTTCGTCCCGCGCCATGTTTTCTATTGCCTGCGCTATGTTTCTGTTCCTCTCGCTGTCGCTCATGATCCGTGTGGTTCCCAGAGTCAACACCAGTGTCAAGACAACTGCCGGTGTGGCTGTGAACGAGCCAGTGGTGCCAAAGCTGGTTACGGTCACCCCAGAGCCCGAAGAACAAGCCCCTCTCCCAAAGCCCACAAGCAAAGACCTGTTTGAAGACACTAAACCAGGGTGCACCAAGGTGGCCACGCCCCTTCCTGAACTAATCACAGAGTGCATTCAGTCAGCATCTACAAAGCCAGAACCTGACATTTCGAGGGAAAGTGAAACTGCAGTGTTTGACCTTTCGCGGCCTTCAAAACTGCCAACATGGCCTCCTCCTAAACCCACTCCGGATGACGACTCAGATGTCCCCGAACTGCCTGCACCAGTACTCCTCCCCACTGTGTCTCCCACTCGGTCTCTTCCGGCCCCCCCTAAACCCTCCGCTTACAAAGCCTCAGATATCCCAGAACCCCCAGCGCCAGTGCCCCTGCCGACTGTGTCTCCCACCGGAGCATTTCCCGCCCCTCCTAAACCCACTCCCTTCGAAGCCTCAGATATTCCTGAACTCCCAGCACCAGTGCTCCTCCCTATCGTGTCTCCCACCCAAGCGTTTCCCGCCCCTCCTCAGCCTACATCCTACAAAACCTCAGATGTCCCAGAACTCCCACCACCAGTACCCCTGCCTACCGTGTCTCCTACTGGAGCATTGCCGGACCCTTTTGAAGCCTCAGATATCCCAGAACTCCCGGCACCAGTGCTCCTCCCCACTGTGTCTCCCACTCAAGCACCTCCTGTGCCTGTGATGCCCGTCCCAATGTCCCCCACCCCGGTGACGACCACAACAGAGATCACAGTGAAAACAGAACCAGCACCAGCGCCTGAACCTGAACCAGAGCCTAATTATAAAACAACCCCAAAACCAAGGTCAGATTTCTCTAACAGAAAATGTTTCCACTTTATTCAAATATAGTGCCGTGTTTGTAAATTTATTTAAATAATTAGATTATGCTTCGATGTATTTTTTTTAATATTTTTACAGATATATTCTCCTTGTTTGTAGCCTGTATGTTTTACGTGTGTGTTCCCACAATCGGTCTCTTCTGCGATAAACTCGTGACCTGTCCACACTTTCTCAGCCACTCTGTCCTCTGTTAGTTTTTTTGTTAAAATGTCTAAAGGAGGAGCAGTATTTCAAGGGTATTTCTGCTTTCAGACTGTTTGCTTTGTGCATGCTTGTGGTATGTTTTGCTCTCATTCCTACACTCGTGTGATTGAAAGCTGACCTGGAATTTCATGTGTTTGTCGTCCATCTTTCTCTTTTTCTTTCTTGCAGCTCCAATGTCGACATGCTCGCCGCTTTGTCGGACACTCTCGTTTCCTTCGACACAACTTCATCCAGGTATTCTCTTAGAAAAGCTAAAAGCAGCCCTCGGAAAAAAAAAAATAAAGTGAAGAGAAGAATAGTCTGGCACTGACACGTCATCCTTAACAATACGCCATCTGATAACAGAGTTTATTCTCCCTCCAGCATTAAGGCTGATGAGCCAGCACTGGCAACGGAAGAAGGAGGCGTAAAGGACAGTCACACCACAGAGAACAGGTATGAAACCGGCAGCTTCCTCATTCATGTCATTGCTGGGCTGCCAAGGAAGCAAATAAGGGCCAACTGCCATTGTCTCCACTTCAAATTAAACAAAAAGTCAGTCCCAACTCAACTTCAGGTGTGTAAAAATGTTCGTTCCCTTCAAGTAGCCGTACTGTGCTGTTACCGCAGCCTTGGCCAGACCGAATAAAACATGTTTGATCTCAGTGGGACGAGTCCGTTTGAAAGAGATTAAAAAGGGAAGGCAAGTAATAACAAAGTTACTTTAAACAAACAGGTGTTGCAAAATAAACTTTAAAGTTTGTAATAGGTTTGTTTGGTCTTTGATGCCAGAAAAAAGGTGAAATGAGATGTGCTCTCATCCTGTTTTTTTTCCACAGTGTTGTCGAGGGAGACGATGATGAAGATTCGGACGACGATGAGGAGCTCTACAAATACGAGGATGAGGAAACAGACTCAGAAGATGAGGAGTCAGAGCATGGAAACTGTGATGCAGTGGCGCACGACCTCCAGGAAGACAATCTTGAGTTCGTTTGATTGACTATACTCTCTCTCTTTTTTTTTTTTGGTTTTAATAATTGAACAGCTCCATTTGTTTTTTAAGTCATCATCCACGAGGTGGCACTGTTGTCCTTCCAGCAGTCCCGTTTTCTTCCACCTCAACTCCTCGGCCCAAGAGGCTGAATCCTCATTCTCCCCTGTGTTCACTAACTTTTCCTCCTCTTTGCTCCTCTGCAGTCTGGATGAGGAAGAGGAGGAGGAGGAGGAGGAGGCGGTGGTCCCACAGCCTGCTCCCACCAGCCCAGGAAGCCTGAGTCAGGAGGTGCTCAGCGAGCTGCGCAGGTAGAGGAAGAGCTTTTCACCACCCTAACCCTCGAATACAGAGTTATCTACAGGATGATTCCCTCTCCAGTGGGGAATCAATAGTTCTCCTGTCAGGAGAAATACAGAATACCACCTCACCTTACCTCACCTCCTCTTACCTTGCCTTACCTTACGTTACCTTACCAGCATCTGGTAATGCAGTTTCCAGTCAGCTTGCACAGAAAATCTGTATTTGGCTCGTGTGTTTTTGTGCCTTCAGTGAGATCATCCCAGAAAAGAGCAGTGGCCCTCTGGACCACCGGAACGACGAAATCTTCGTCATCACCAAGCAGGCTCGCAGGTGAGAAAGTGACAGACGCTGCGACCTCTGCTCACCCAGCTCGCCCTCCATGCCTGCCATTAATTTTTGATCACGACGAGATGAAGTGGGCGTGAGTTGTAAGGTGTTTTAATGAACCCCTTCCTCCTCCAGTTTGATCCATAAATCAGGCACTCCTCTGCTTCCAGATTTCTATTTTAACCCCTGCTCTGTGTTAGACAGGAACAAAGTCTCAGATCCCCCCTGAAACCCCCTCCCACCCTCCTCCCCGACTACTTTGAAACAGAAAGTCACGTTTCATCCGCAGCGCCACTGGAAATAGACGAGAATGTTCTGTACTGATTAGTATTGCGGCTTTGTTTTGTCTCCGCCAGCGTCAGCATGCAGCGAGAGGAGGAGAAGCAGACAGATGAGACAGCCAAGGAAACACAAAGGTAGAGGGAGATGACAGGCTGCTCTTAAACAATTATCTATCTGTGCAGAGCTGTTCCTTCGAAGAAAGGCGCTCTCCTCAGATATGCCTTGTACTGATTAATACTAACCCTGCCTGCAACGGTGCTTTCCGCCAGCCCCGCCAAGACCGTCACTATAACGACCAAAACTGTGATCATTACTGACAAAAGTGTGACAACACACGTAGCCACTGACACACACGCACACACGAAAAGCGAAATCTGCACTATATTCAGATGATTTTTCACACTCGTTAAATAGTTCAGTGGGCTTCAAGCTTTCCTAATGGACTGGCACTGTAAATAGTGCATGAGAACAACCACACTAACCTTTACTTGCCCTCTTTTCTCTTCACATCATGCCATTCACCCGTTCTACGCTCCTCACTTCTTTTTTTTCTTCATTTATCTCGCCACCATGCAGCAAAGACGACAACGCAGACGTCTGGAGTTCACGTGTGACGACTAAAATCACTGACTCAAGGTGTGGTATTTACCTCCATGAAGAAACAGCTCCCCTGACTTTATAGGACAGATCAGGTTTTAAAGGTCTCCTACAGGGAATATTGTCGCATTACATAATGACATTGACATTGACCCTTGAACGTCGTGCTCATCTTTTAGTTGGAGCAAAATGATTAACAATTAATAGGGAGAAACGTTTTCCTGGAACTCCACTCAGCCTAATTGAACCACCTTTATCAATTGTGCCAAAGTTATTCTATTTTACTTTATTCAGTTTTTTGTGTTCTTTAAAATCTCATTTAGTTCATTTTATTCTTTTTTCCCCCAAGAGAATAAAAATCAAAAAATTATCTGAGAAAAAGACAACACTTTTGAGTCATTTTGTAATTTTTTATGATTTAGAATAAATTTAGTATTTTTTTTGTATTACAGAAAACAGGTAGCAGAGGTTCAGTCTGGCTTTGTTAAGTTCCATTATATTTTAATAAATGCAAAGTTGCTCATGTTTTCAAAACCAAATGGATGAGCAGGGTGTTGGAGGGGTGATGTCGAGTTGAGTGCTATTAATATAATCTCTAATCAGGATTTATTTTAAGTGATGGAGCCTGAAGGACACAGATTTTTGTTGGAGGAACTGTGTCTCTCTGTTTTTGTGGAAGACATCCAGATCCTGATTTTGATTGAGTTTGGCCCCGGGTCCCTCCGTGTTTCTGTTTACCATTCAAACTGCATTAAATCTTTCCATTATGAGTCAATGTGATCAGAATTCCTCCGACACAAGATGGGCCATGCTGACAATTGAGAGTGAAATCAGTGTGAAATTGTTTTTCAGCTCGGCTGATCCGTTTGATCCATATCCGATAGGGACCACATCCCCTAACAGGTAATCATATTGGTTTGGAGCTGTGACTGTTTTCCAGCCAGCCAGATAGCATCTCAGCATGCATAATGCAACAGTCTGTGATTATGAGCCACTTTCCTCTATTGCAGCTCCTCTGACCTGCTCCAGCCCCTCTCCAGTATTTCCATCAACAGGTAGAGGAGCGATAACGCAAATTTCTCCGCATTGTAACCTGCGTTCGTAGCGCTGATGTTATCATGTTACTGCAAGACGTCCTCATTACGACAACCACTTTACTTTAGGAGTTAATGCAATAAATGTGCTTTATTATCAGCAGTTGCAAGATGGCTGTTTTCGGTTTTGTACTGCTGTGCATCTATTTCAGTTGTTGAAATGCTGTTTTTTTTCCCAGAACATCCTCCACAGAGTACCTCAAACCGGCTCCAGAAAAAAGGCAAGGAAACAACTCCAATTAAATTCAAATCGAAAATTAAGAGAAAAAAGTTGTTTCTTTAGAATGGTGTCATATTTTTGGCAGTGGATCATATCTAAAACACAAGAGTAATGTTAGTCATTTATTGATTTTTAACATTTGGATTGACAAAAAAGAAAACATCTTTGGCTTCTAGCGGTTGCATTCGCCACGATTTTACTTTCTGATCATTTGCATATTTTACATTGAAGGCAAAAATCTGATCAATATTTTATCTTCTTCACAAGCGAATATTGTCGCATATATCAGCAACGAAATGAAGTACAGTCGAGGAAGTCTGTTGTTAGTGCTGCTTGTTTGCATAACTTGCCTTATTTCAGTCTAATGTTTTCCTTTGCCTGGTTTCCTGTGTGTTGGTTTGTTTGGCAGGATGAGCGGTAATGCGCTGGAATCCCTCGCAGATGACATCATCCCCATCGACACCGGCACCACACGGTATTAAAGCAAGTTTAGTGCGCAAATGTAGGATGGGTGGAGGAGAGGAAAAAGGCGAGCTACTGCAGAAATCTGTCCGTGGGTCACATTTAAAACACAAGGCGCATGTTGAATATTTACTGATTTGTTTTCTATTTCTTTTCGGCAGAAAATGTTTTGCACATTTTCACCATTTGGAAAGATTAAAAAGGACATCTTTGGCCCTTGTTCTCATTTGCAATAATCATTTCTCATTGATAGTTTGCGAATTTTACATTGGAAATGTAAATCCGTCAATTTTTTTCAACTCGAGAATATTAAAGCATGTATCAGTGAGTGGATGAAGTATAGTCGAGTAAGTCTGTTATTAGTGCTGCTTGTTTGCGTCACTTGCCTTGTTTCAGTCTAATGTTTTCCTTTGCCTGGTTTCCTGTGTGTTTGGTTTGTTTTGGCAGGATGAGTGGTAATGCGCTGGAATCCCTCGCAGACGACATCATCCCCATCGACACTGGCACCACACGGTATTAAAGCAACTCTAGTGCTTGGATGTATGATGAGGGGGGGAGAGGAGAAAGGGCGTGGTACTGCAGGAATTCACCTCTCACACCTGCACGCATCACTTTTGTCTCGTGTGCTTGATCAGACACGACCTCTCCCTCGCTCGCTCACTCGCGCTCTCTCTCTCTCGCTCCCTCTCAGCATCAGCTCTCGCCGGTCATGGGCGCGCACGTGGGAAACCGACACATCTGAGCAGGCCAACGCAGAGCCGAGGTGATGACACACATTTTTTTTCTCCCTTACACTTCGGCGCGTTAAACTCCACTGTGTTCCATTCACCCACGTCCGCGCATCCATGTCCATTATGTGCTAAAAGCCTTTCGATGTATGTTCCCTTTCAGCCAAGAGGCAGAAGGCCAAGCTGAGAATCAGCAGACAATGATCAAGTTTGAAAGAAAGTAAGCCATCCCTTTTATTTATTGAAAGCTTTGGGTGCATATTGGCTGCTTTTATTCCACTAACCTCTTTCACCACAGTGAAGGAAACGGCCTCCTGCAACGTCTACTCACTGAAACTCACTGAGCCAGAAGGCATTGTGCACTCGTGCTGATGAAAATAGGCCACATATAGATTTGTTACGATTATTCTGGCACAGCCATTGTGAATGGACACACCCCCCCCAACTTTTTTTTTTTTTTACCTCAATGCACAGAGTGTGTATTTGTCATCGTCTCGTGTTGTGTGTTTGTGAACAAGGTCTTCTGAGAATGACTCCCCGTGGGACAGATGGACATCACCAACTGTCTATAATATCACCTCTGCTACCGAGCAGGAAGAAGAGAAAAGGTATCTCCACCACAGCAAACCTCATCAACTCACTATAAAAACATATTTTTACTCGATTATTTTAGTTGGGTTCATAGCAATATAATCTTCTGCACTGCACTGTGCATATTCATAAAGAGTAACGCATTCTCACCTGTGGATTTGTGCACATTTTATCAAGTTTTTCTCAACCTAAATGACCCACATCCATTTATCTTTTGTTCATGTGATTTACTTTATTCACTCATATTTTGAGACAGAATCTTAAGCAAACAAGTTTAGTAAAGTGTAATTCATCAGCCCATCATGTCTGCAAGGTTTTTGTTTGTTTGTTTATTTGTTTTTTTTAAACTTTGAGCAAAGATAAAAAACACTTTCAAACTTATTTTCCAAAGATTCTGTTGATAAGATGACAACAGAATGTATGAGGTGGTTCAATGAGCCAAGAAACTCAATCAAGTTTAGAAAAATTTGGACAAATTTTCAGTGAGTCGTTTTCTCCCTCAAGTTAATGAACAGGAGGTCAAAAGGTTCAGTCCGTCAAGTCAAAATGTGGCTCAAAACAAGTCGAAGTTTTATCATTCCAAACCTTAACTAAAATCAGCTTCCTTGATTTTTTATTTGTTTTGCACTTTTTTCATGTCTTTACCTGGTTTACCAGACTGATTGTAACACAAGAATTTTGTTTTGTAGCTACGGGGAGTCGCAGTCAACCACCACCATCACCACCACCGTCAGGTTGGAGGAAAATGTTTTAAACCTCTTTAAAACTCGAACCTTTAGGTCAGAAAGATTAGACAGAACGATCTGGCGTGAGAGCACGCGAGGAATGCAGGTGATGTTTGCCGCCGCGATGCATTGGAAGGAGGGCTCGGGATGAGGCAACGCCGAAGCACAATAGAAAACAGACCACACCTGGTCAATAAAAAGCCAACCCCGGTGGAGTTGTGAGTCAGAGAGTTCAGCTTCATACGCTGATAAAAAGCTGCAGAATTCTTCGCCGCTGGACTGGATCCAGCTTATTGACTGCAGTGGCTCCACAATAAAAGTCTAATACAGTTTTCTTTGCTTTCCAGAGAGATACACAGCGAGCCAGAGCCAGTTATGAATCGGTGAGTTTATGATCTTGTTAACGTCAGACGGTAGAATGCAGGAATTTTTCCTCCTGGGTGTTATTTTCCACTCTTTGCTCGGTTGATTTCTCTAACTTTTGTAAAAAGACGACACTAATGACTTGAGAATTTTCTCTTTGATGGGTTCAGCCAGGAAAAACACACCGCACAGACGTTACATTTGTGTGATTCATGAAGGGAAGGAAATGTTGCATTTAATTTTGAATCAAACACGCATCACTCAGGATCCTGGTCAAGAGGATTTGTCTGTTGAACACCAACAGAATCTGCAGTTCTTTCTTTTCACAAGTTGTTCCAGTAAAACGGTGGGAGAGTTAGCGCAAACTTGGAGATCACAGCCGCATCTGCCTCATGCTCAACTTTGCTCAACTAAACTTACCTGCATCTCTCCTACGACACTCACTCCAGACACCCCCCGCTCCCCCCCCCTCCGTTCCGACTCTATCACTGAAATTAAATGACAGGATCTTCTCTCCCATTGTCTTTCAATTTGCCCTCATTTCCTTCCCTTTAATTATCAGCCTCCAGATGCCAAATTAATGATGTGTATTAGAGATGTCCTTTTGTCAAATCACAGCCCGTTAAGCAGCACGCCATTAACAAGCAATGGCAGAACGTGATTATCTCCTGAGTTACATTTGACAGATGCAGAGTCCGTCTGTATAAGCCATCACACTCCTGTCGCCTGTGAGTGAAGGATGAGACTAACGCCGCTGCGCTCTGTCTCCAGATATGAGAGCTATTCCAGGACCGTGGCGCGGGAGGAGCCGCGCGTCCCGACTCCAGAGCCCGAGTCCAAAAAGTGAGTGACTGTACAAACAAGAACGTTGAGCGAAAGTGACAGTTGGTACTCATTTTGTTCACGCGAGTAACCTCGCTCCTTGCTCTGCCTGTTTCCGTGTTAAAAAGGGGCTTTGTGTATCTGAAAGAGTACGTCAATTCCACGGAGATGTCCTCGCTTAACTCGGGGGACGGCCTCTACCGGTAGGAACAAAAAAAGTTAGCAAAAATGAATCAGTCCACTCGATGAACCCTCCCAACCTTCATCTGGTTGCTGTTCTTCTTTCGCCAGTGACTCCGATTATTTGACTTCGAGCTCCGTGAACTACTCCTACAGCAGCCCCACCAGGTAATAACAACACAACCTCTGAAACGGTTTCCACCCTTGGTAAAGCTCAGGGTTTGCTTTGTTTTTTAACAGGCTGTCATGTGTCCCTCCTTAAAGGTGCAGCGGGTAAAATCTAACAATTGGCATTTGTGTGATGTGGGTGGCAGCAGTGAGTCACTGTTGTTCAGCGTCAGACTCTCAGACACCAAAAAAAAGTCTCACATTTCCTGTCTTCTTGAACCTGCTATTTCTTTCTTCATTGACCAAATGCAGTCCCAGCTCTTTTTGAAGACGACCTTCTTGACTCCACTCAGCTCTATTTTATGCAGTTTAATTTGGGTTTTTTTCAATTATAATTATGACAAACAGTGGCCTCGCATTATGTCGACATCACAGGTTCAGCTCAGTTTGGCTGATTTAGAACTGCAATCAAACAGGTCCTAAAAAATATCTGAACAGATACTCTGTGGGATTGCGCTAAAACCAATTAGAGTAGAGCCTGTTGGTACTCATGAAAAGGGGCCATAAGAGTAACTCATTACACCATCTTGTGGTACAAGGTAACATCGAAAGGTTGATAGCTGAACAGTTTATCTTTTTCCACATGTGAACATTTTTCGACCACTTTTTTCTTAATTTTAGACTAAAAACATCCTGTACTTTTAGGTGCTATTTCAGATACTTTCCCCAAGGAAATGTCAACTACATTTTAATGTTATTCTTAACATCTCGTTATCGTTTTAGTGGCACTCAAAAACTTCCAAACGATCGATTCTGACAACCGAACGATTGTTCCTACACAAATTACCTCGGCTGATTCCAGCTCCGACAGTTCAAACGTGTCAAGCGGCATCTTTCAGTGTATGAACCTGAATATTTTTGTACAGCTGACACTTCCAGCTCAATTTACCACTTACATTTTGAGTGACATTTCAACTGCATTCAGTATTTTTTGGATTTTTTCCCCCGTTTTTTTTCCAACCAACTCTTCACCTGATGTTCACACATGAATTGGCATTTCAGCTGCTTCGACATCAACTCCCTTCTGCAGAGCCACTTTAACTGTCACCTCAGCTTCTGTTCCCCTACCTTTGATTTATTTTCACTATTTCAACTATTTTGAATAGATTCGACTGCATTTTTTTTCACGAGGAATCCCTTTTTCTCCTCAGAAAGCCCTCTCAAGTTGCTTTTGTTTCCATGGTGGGTGAGATCATTTGACACCAGCCCCTCTTTTGCTGTATCTGTTTTAAAAACCAGCAGTGAGTCTGAGCCCTTTTTGCCCCGGCCTCTTTGCTCCTCATTCTGAATAAACTAGGTAGGAATAAGCAGCAGGGCAGAAATTCCACCAAGCCTGCTCATTAGGAGACTAAGTGGAGACATCAAAGGATTATTTACACTTATTAAACTCACTGGCGAAGGACTGGGGGAAAAAATTACAGGTTATTATCAAACCAGGCCGAACTGCATCAGGGTCTCTGGTCGAAGGAACCTCTCTGAATGACTGTGTCTCCTCAGGGTCCCACTGTCCTCCACCTGCACGTATTGCGGACGGCAGGTGGGCAACGACTCCAAGATCACCATAGAGCACCTGGGTATCAACTGCCACCCTTCCTGTTTCGAGGTAATCCACCAATCCATGCAGAGACAGCTCAGCTTTAGTTTATTTTTCAGGCCCACAAGATTGAATCTGATTCATCAAAAAACATACCTCTGCTCACTTTAGATACTGGCACAACTCAAGATATTTCAATGTAAACATTTTAGCTCCTTTGTTCTGAGTGCAGAAATAATAACTTTTCCAAGGTTACAGTTGATTCATTTTTCTTGATCCGCACCAGTGTTTGTTCTGTTTTTGTGTGGAGTTGTAAGAACAGATTGATATCACTTTATTGCAGTGTGGTGAATATAACATTAAACTGAGTCGACACGACGAGTCCCAGTATCCGGTTTCCAACAGTTCTGTCAGCTCTGCAGTCTAATGACAAAAATATTCAACGTGTTACATCTGACTTTGTTTGTGAAGCCAATAGGAGGCCTCCTCGAGTCCCCGGAGGTTGCCTGGTAACGTGTTAATTAGTGCGCTTTGCGGGTTTCTGGCAACTTTTTCTCTCGCCTGTGGCTGAAGCCAGATTTTAAACCAACTAGTTGTATCTTCAGACACAAATGATGAAAGTGTCATCTCTGTCTTTTCCAAAATGCAACACAGTCACCGAGCTCAATCCTCAAAATATCGAATGATTAATTTCATATCCGTGTTACCGTCAAACAAATGTTTGACCAGTGATTTGTTGTTTTTTTAATTTACAGATATTTTCTATACTGTCCAATGACTTTATTCGATAATTTTTTGCTGCATTTAATGGCTATAAACTCTCTCTGTGGTATCATTCCTCTTGTAAGTCCATTTCCTGATGACTTTTTCCCTGCTGTTTTCCAGTGCGGTGTGTGTAAGACGCCTATGGGAGACCTTCTCCACAGCATGTTCATACATGGGGGGAAAGTCCACTGCGAGAGGTGCTACTCCAAAATCTGAGGACAAAAGCTGTTCAGCCGCCTCTCCTCCTCGTTCCCTCCTTTCCGTCATGCTCATTAGCATATAAAGTGAGAACTGGTCTTGCGCGAAATCTGGACTCTGTTTGATTTGAACTTAGTAGTAATACAGGTAAAGCTGATCAAGAAAAGACCAAAAAATGTGATTACTCAATGTTGTTGTTTCCATTGGGTTTCAACTCTAATGTCTCAACATGTTTCTGCTTTCTTTCTTCTTCCTTGGTGGTGGAAGTTGTGCCTGCCTCCGTTTACTATGAAGGACAAGTCCGTTCAACACGATGTGTAACACACAGAAGTGTGAGCAGACGATTACTGGAAAGTGGGTTCATTATAATAAACCAGAAAAATGTGTTTATTTCTAAACGTTCAACTTCTTTTATTCCTCTTGATACAAAATAGCCTTGACTTGTATAATGACATGTTAACAAAATAAAATAACTCGCATGAAAAAACGTCTCGTATAAAATTTGTGCGCTGGTGGACAAAAGATTATACAAAGCTGCGTTTACATGGCTGTTTCAGTCAACCTGAATTCTGATTCAGGGATCACATCGTCTTGTGAAAACTGAATAAAGTGTTCATGTTCATAAACTCTTCAGGAATCATATTGGTGAATTCAATCAGTTTTTTCATCGAAGCAAAGAGGAAGAAAGCGTCTGGTGGGGCCACTACATCAAGCTCCAATCGTGTGAAGCAATCTGATGTGCCCTTTATGTGGACTGTTACACCACCTCCACCAAGCCCATTTCCAATAATTGCAATCAGATTGAGCCCATCTCCTCAGGTTAAAGTGTTTACATTATTGGTTAGTCAATCAGATTCCTTATGGTCCATGTAAACACAGCTGCTGAGTCTCAAGTAGTTACATGTTGTAAAAAAAAAAAGCACAGTTAAAAGTTATTGCACTTACAGATTCTCCTCGCACAATGAGAGTAAAAACAGTCGGGGGAATAAACTAAAGTGTCAGATCTGAGCTATTCCTTGAGAGCTACTTTGCAATAGCAGTGGCAATTTCCCACTGGGAAGCTACTCTACATTTTCCTCTCTGCTCTGTAGTGAAATATTGTTTTCCTTGCATAGTCACTTAAAAAGAGCTTGGTACATAAACCGGAGACGGGCTAATGGCCATCAGCTACCTACTGAGTAACAGTGGGGAAGCTAATGTAGTTCACCGGCTATTGTCTTGATGGTCTTCACGGACAGTTAGGCAGAGCTCCCTTGGTACAGGAGAGAAGTCTTTTGGCTCTTCCCCAGTCCAATGAAAATCGGCCTCCCATGAGAATGTGCCTCTCTGGAACAAAAGCACTGTGTGCAGTTAATGTTCGCAATGCAAGGTAGGGAAAAAGTGATGATGGCACCTCAGGTATGGCAATAAAAAAAAGAAGCTGGAAATATTAGCATAAAATGCTATAAAACACCCCTCTCTCATAACCTAAACTTGAGATATAGACAAAAGTATCATGTCAGCTGAATCGACGATTTAAATCTGTTAAACTAAACTACTTATGAGAATAAAAGGGGCTTTGGCTCAGGTGCAAAAACGTGAGAAATGTCTGCTTCCTTCAGTGGTAAAATAAGGGGGAGGAATCGAATGGGGCACCCCTCGCCCCCCCCCTCCCCCCAATCTAATCCTGGACGCGCTCCATCATCCCTTGTGAGGCCTGTGTCAGTGTTTTCCTCGAGCTCTGCTCACAGCAATGTTCTGGATGTGCTTCCACAGCAGTGAAGGGTCTGACTCGTTAAGTCTTATCAGAGACTCCAGGCCCTCCGCTTGGTCGAGGCTCTGCCAGTAATCTTGAGGCCATATTTGCAACCATCTGTGGACAGATATACAAACAGATTAGGCTCATCACTGAGGATATTTTAATTAGACCATTAAAACGGACTGATTTCCCTCCCCTTGGGACATCGTTACTCAAATTAAAGTCCCAACAATGGATGGCTTTTACACCTGGCGCAGCAGATAATTAAAGACAAACTCACCCGTCATCTGCAGGTAGGTCCTGGACTTTTCCGTACCCCGGACTGGGCAGGGGACATCCCATGTGGGAGTTACTGGCCATCTTCGGCTGAGGAGGCGGGTTGTTCCTCGGGTCTTTCCTATATGCCCGTTCCGCCGCCAAACGCGCATTTTCCTGGTCACACACGTAACATTCAAATCCATTCAAGTAGTTTGGTTTGCTCATGTCGTTGACACCCCACTCGCGAGTCTCGAGTGCTTCCAACAATCGACTGTTGGTTATTTTCCTGTGGTCCTTGAACTCTAAATATTTGACGTACTCCTCGTCATTTGCGTCAAGCCATTTCAGAAAGTCAGCGAGGGCTTTCGGCGAGGGGAAGTTGTCGATAACGATCGCGGTGTGATCGTTGGGCATCCAGTCCACCACGGCTGAGGAGCCTCGGTAGACCGGCACGCAGCCCTGATGGAGGGGCCGCCACAGCTTCTCTGTCATGTAATCTGGACACAGGCCATTCTCCAGGGCCAGGTGGAACTTGTAGCGGGCAACAAAATTCATGAATCTGGGTTCCTCGCCAGTGGCGGTGGCGGTGTCCTCCAGATGCTCAGGCAGAGGTTTGTTATTCAAGCATTTCCCGTAGGAGTCGACCTACAGGGAGAGAGATTATCTGTCAGAGAGGGGAGTGATGGAAGACACAGTTGGAGCATTTGGGAAGAGATGATTTACGAGACAATGACACACATCTAATAGTCTACATTAAAAAACATGATTAAACTCTGCTGATTGATCTCAAACGTTTCATTCCCTGATGGAAATTCACCGATGTCCTACACGGGGCTTCAGTCACAACACCCTGAGTGAGGTATTATTAAAACAGCTGCAGCGACAAGCATTAATTATGTCAACCTGTTGTGTAACTGGAGAGTGGGAATGAAAAAGACAGCACCTTAGAGATCTGCAGAGCAGCTCATGATCATTTTTGAGGAGTGCCACTGATGAGGTTCGAACTAAAGGGGATTAGTGTTAATAGTATTTACCAGCAAGAAGAAAGCCGCCTCGACGGTTGTGTCGAGCAGGCGAAGTTTAAAAACAAGACGATCAAAAGAAATCTATGCAGCCACTCTTTCCCTTGTGATGAGAGAAGTTTAAGACCAAAACAAATTATCTGCCATTAACTTTGATGTCGGTCCTTTCATCAAAGCAGCAAAGGAGCTGACATTTTTTTTCATGTCAGTAAATTAAGAGAGCTAAGCAAAAAAAATTCTAATTCTAATTTAAACTCTTTATTCTAGTACAAAAGCACAACTTTACTAAAACTACCCAAAAAACTCAAACTGAATAAATGTTTTTAAAAGTTCACTGAATGAACCTTTTTTCTGATTTTCTTTTATTTATGATGACTTAGGGTAAAAAAAAGGATTGTTAATCTAAATTGTCTAATTCCTCACAATCAATCGGTGACTTCTGTTCGCAGTCTGCCTGTTCTCCTTTTGTTCATTGTGACATCAGTTAGGTTAATTCTATTGCTTTAAAGATCTGGGATGCAGAGAATTGTTTTTTCAATCTTGCTTATAAAGTTCTTCATCTTTTATACCCACTTCATCAACTTTGAGCTCATGAAAAGATAAAGGATATCCTGGCTCACACTGAACAAACTACATCATGAAACACTGGAAAGGTTTCTGGTTCATCTCTGAGTTAAATATAAAAAAATAGGCAGCTAATATATTCAAAAACAAAAGTAAACCCATCACTGGGTGTCAAATGGGGGAAAAATTACTGCAAAAAATGTGAGGTTTCAAAATGAAACAGTTTAAAAAATTCAAATAATCAAATAATTGTAATAAAACCTGTGAAAACTCTACTGAGGTCCAGTAAATATAACCTTGTCAAGTATTTGCAATGCATCCAACTCATCCCATCAAAATGGCAATAAAAACCCTCAAAAAAAACTTGAAAACATCTGTCAATTTTCACAGCAATGTGTAAAACTGTGCCTGCATTAATAATGCACAACATAAAATGATGAATTAAAATTTTTCCACCCTCAGTTTAACAGGAAAAAAAAAAGAACCTGTCGTCCCCGTACCTCAATGTACTTCATGAGTTCCCGGACAAATCTGTCTCTGTCTGATGGCACATCGCAGTGAGACTGCATGTAGAGGACGGGGGCCAGGCCCTCCCTCCGCAGGCGGTTCTTCTCCTGCAAGGACACGGTCGCCGGCTGCAGCAGGTACTCCAGGGAGGGCAGCCACTGCAGGGTTAAGGGATAGTCCGACTCCCTGCGAAACGTGGCCGTATAATTGAACAGCCGGATTCCTGGGCCGTGAGAGAGGACGTAGTTGTTCATGGGTGACTCCTCGTGGAACAGAGCCCAGGTCTGGTGGCGGAGACGAGGGAGCGGTGCCTCATACGCCCGGAAGTCTGTCCCATAAAAGATGATGGATGCTGTCCGTTTGTATAGCTGAACCTTTTAAGAGCAGACTTGTGATTAGTCCAGGAACAACTTGAGAGGGTAATTATTAAGAAGATGTGCAAGCTTCCTTTTTTTGTGCTGGCGGGCTTTGTACTTGAGGGCTGGGGCCCAAAGACAGCCAGCAAAAAGATCCAATAGTGGGGTGACTTATAAAACTGGTGTTTCTTTCTTAGTTTCTCCACCAAATTTGAAACAAGTTTACATTTCAGTGGACAAAAGACAACATTGAGATCCACAAAGACCTAGTTTGTCTTCTTCACCTGAATCTGTAATGTTTGAAGACTAAAACCAGTTTAACACTCTGCTTCGGGTGATGATGTGAAGCTGCTGTTTGGTACCTTGCGGTTGCTCGTAACCAGGCAGGAGGACGAGCCACAGTCGATGCGTTCAGTGTCACCAGGAAAGTGTGGGAAGAGCCCGCCGCTCCACCACAGGATGATGGGCAGCTCCTTGTTACTGCGCCGGTCAGTGTTCCCGGGGCCCCGGTACGAGGAAACCACGGAGGCAAACTCCATGTCTGACAGAGCACTCTGTGGCTGAAAGGCTGCGCGGTCCACCGCATCCAGGGCCTCCGGGGGAAGCTGGTCATCGGGGAAGGAAGCGAAGGAGACCCAGACCCAGCACAGGACAGCAAACAGACCGAGACACACGCAGGGCAGCACCCTGCTCCGACCCGCCATCTGAGAAAAAAGGGGCACATAACGCTGTGCTGATTCCACAGTGTGCCCGCAGTTCTCCCTGCTCTTCGTGTGTTATGAATGCACGTATTTCTATCATAACTTTGGCAAGTAAACAACCTGGCAACCAAGAAACAGTTATACGTGTCAGTAAATCTCAGAGCGTCTGGCGATATCAGCACAGTTTCCTACCTTCGTCACTGCAGCAAACACATGAAGGAGCCTTTCTCCTCAGTCTCGGGACAAACAAAAACATGCAGGCTCTGTTCAAAACTTGGCTTTAGCAGCGATGGTAACGGGATGCTGCCCAACATCAGCCAGCAGAATGAAAAACAGCGAGTTCTTCTTCGACTGCGCCGCTGCAGTTTGGTTTCCCAGCTGAAGTCGAGTCATCGCCACCTACAGCTCAACAACGGGAACAGCTCCACGACGTCTCAGCTCAGTGTTCATTTTTGACAGTCAACTGTACAACTATTAAACTGGCAAAATAGTTAATAACAAAGACTTCTTTGAAGATAATATTTGGGAGGCTTACTAGATATTTTACCATCTGGAAAAAGCTAATTTCAACATGAAAAAAGTAGAAAAATATACCAACGATGCTTGTTCTGAAAGTACTAATAAATTACATCGTCTCCAGGTTCTTTCTACTGGACTCGTGACCAAGCTAAGCGCATTTAAAACCACCGCAGACAGATTTTGAGGTAATTCAGCGGGTCTGTGCCCTTTACTTAACAGTAATACATAATTTACTACAACTGACAATAACTTTTAGTATACATTTCACACGTAATAAATACATCTGATCATATTAAATTTGAAAGGTAAACGTGAATGTTCAGTGGTGTGTGTACACTGAAAGCTCATGTGTGATACAGTAACGTTTACTTGGCAGTCAAATAAGTGTAAACATTTTTGTCCCTGTGTAGAGGTGCAGTGACCACACCTGACCTCTCAGTGCTCTATACTGGGGGGGCTTTAGGACCGCGGGGGCACCGGACTGAGAGCGCGTCACGACACTCAATCTCAGTCAGATGTAGGGGCGCACACCGCGCAATATCAACTGTCAGCAGCAGGGTGAGTCGAAATATACATTCAGACCACATGCATTCAGCTGTAAAGAAATAAAGCTACTGCCACATTTGTTTTTGCTTAATCCAACGCTGTTTTGATCTTGTTTGACTCGCTATAACAGTGCAGCTAACGGGTTAGCCTGTGCAGGACTGAATGTCAACAAGCCGTTAGACTAGCTGGCTAGCTTCTGCCAGGAGTCTGGCAGACTTGTAAAGCCGCATCACAGTGTGAAAAAACCGCTTTAGTACCAGAATAGCTTTTTGCACCGCAGCCCCCTGTCTCAGTTCCCGGCTGACTTCTGTCCCCCCGAAACACTTTCTGTCCTGTTAAGTGGAGACAGAAAGAGTTCAGTCAGAGTTTGAGTTGACAACAAGCTCGTGCATGTCTGATGTTTGCGCAAGTGCAGTGGTCTTTTCTCGGGTCAGTTTGGGTTTGTTGTTGTTTCTTTTATTTATCTGCGTGGTATTGACGTAAAAATACACAAATTTACGCGTCAGGAGTTTTTTTTAGGTCCTTCTGTTCACTTGAACCTGTGTGTTCGGATTGTCATGAGTGTTTTACTGTGTCATAGAATAAGCATTTCAGAGACCTTTGACAGATATCGGTCCTTCACCTCTGTCACTGTTTCTGGACTTAGTGAACCATTACCTGCCACACTCCCTCCCTCCTTCCTCTTTTGAGCTTTAATACAGATGTTCCTCAAGCTGTTCTGAAAATGAATCATTTGTGAGAGTACGTATGCAAACATCTGACCATTTTCTGAGAAGTCGACTGCTTTCATTTCCTTTTGTTCGGTGCTGATGTGCGTTTCTCCTTTGTCATGGAAGAATCTGGTTTCTTGTCTCTCGCTGCTCATTCTAGGTGAATTTGACCCTGGTTCTTCCCTCAGCTGCGAAGGCCTGCATCCCAGCCAGGAGGCCTCGCTGGGTGGGAGGAAGTATGATGAGTGGAAAGAGCCTGCTCCTGAAAGTGATCCTGCTGGGAGACGGCGGAGTGGGCAAGTCGTCCCTGATGAATCGCTATGTCACGGACCGATTCGACTCGCAGTCTTTCCACACCATCGGCGTGGAGTTCCTCAATCGGGACTTGGAGGTGGACGGACGCCTGGTCACCCTTCAGATCTGGGACACGGCAGGTCAGGAGCGCTTCAAGTCGCTGCGCACGCCTTTCTACCGGGGCGCCGACTGCTGCCTGCTCACCTTTGCCGTGAACGACCTGCAGAGCTTTCAGAACCTCGGCTGCTGGAAGAAAGAGTTCATGTTTTACTCTGATGTCAAAGACCCCGAGCGCTTCCCTTTTGTGGTGTTGGGGAACAAAGTGGACATGGAGGAGAGGGAGGTAGGAGAGGATGAAGCGCGGGCCTGGTGTGAGGAGAACGGGTGCTGCCCTTACTTTGAGACCAGCGCTAAAGATGACACTAACGTCACAGCTGCGTTCGAGGCAGCGGTCAGGGAGGTTCTGGCTTCGGAGGACCAGATTGACCATGCACTGTTGAGTAGTACGATTGATCTGCATGGTAACCGCAAAACGTCCCGTGTGTCTTGCTGCTGATCACACAGGTGTGAATCCATGTTTTGCTGTTCTCCGACTGGCTGAATACTACTCCTGGTAGTTTTAATAGCCAGCTAAATATAATAATAGTACGTGTACTCTACGTACAAAGTACTGAGTCCAATGTCCCTTGAAGATAATATGGATAAGATACAGCTGCACTGAGGGGAGGGGTGTCAAGGATTCAGCTGGCGTCTACCTTGTTGAATTATTGCTCCCACATGGGTACAGACATACTGTAACAGGCGCACTTATCCTTTGTGCTCTTTCTGCTTGTAGAACTATTGCACAAAACATTTCTACTCAGCTTCAACTTGATCCTCGCCTATGCAGAGGATGCATCAGATAATGCATCTGAAAAGTCTTTGCTTTAATCCCTAACAACTCAATTTTAAATTAATACTATGGAGTGGCGATTATACCAGTCCTTTCCTAAAGAGCACATCACTCTACCGTTCTTACGGTAACACATTGTTGGTCTTGTAACTGATCAGCTTTCTGTCAGATTGATTTTCCAGGGTTTTAGAGGCACCGACTGTGACATTAAACCCTCTTCTTATCTGATATATTAGCAGTTGTTGGAAAGCTAATGTATTTTCTCGACACAGACCATGTCTGTAAGATAAGTGCCCCTGATCCAGGCGAATATCAAGCATAACAACTCTTAAGTCACATTCTAGGTACGAGGGAAATTCAGTGATTGCTGCACTGAAAGGGGAGACTGTTGTGCTCGTCTTCGGCGTTAAGGGAATCGTGAGCTTTAATTTTACAGCTCTGACTGTGAGCATTCAGTACGAGGTATTGTGGGACTCATACAGTTATATATGTTACCACTAAACTATATTGTAGCTGAACGAGTCAGGGAATCCGACATCTTTATTTACTGTGATTTACGTACATGAAACAAGCAAGGTATTGTCAGTTGTTCTCCAAATCCAGAGGTAGTATTGCTGCTGTTGATAGTGTTTGTTTTTTCTGTGAAGCACATTTCCACCCTTCAAAGTGTTCCTTTTTTACAGATTTCTGCCTTTTTGTGTGATGTTTACTTCAGTGTTTTGATCAGGTACCCATCGAAGTCTTTCTTTTTCTCGACAACATCAGGAGGTTATAATCAGTTGCACCGTCCCTATAATCTCATGTCTGCCTGGTTGGCTGCATTGTGGGCCTTAAAATTCCAGTCCTTTAGCTCCGCCTAATCTGCAGGTCTCCTGCGCTTTCCTGATATGACATTCACGTCATGCTGTCAAACCTGGTCATTAAAGGTCCCGGCTGAATGTGAACTCATTCCAGCATAGCTAATAACCAGTAGATTGAGCGAGTACTCTCCGATCCCTTCATGTAGTATTGAGTGAAACGAACAGCTTAGTATTCTGACGAGTTCATCTGGTTTTAATGGTACTTTTTTGTTTCTACTTAACATTTACTTACCGCAGGTACCTTTTAACTGTTGTCCCTTTGCTGCTGTTTTACAGAGGGCTTTATTATACATAATGATAAAATACATGTTCAGTTGTTTAAACTGAGTTTTATTGAAGTCTACACACAATGTTTTTTGTTGTATTTTGCATCTACTTAAGCAGTTCGGTTTTCATTTACAACATCACATTTGTGGTACGTTTTTCTATGTTGGTCTTGTGTAGAAGCTCAGTTTTGAATTTTACAAAAGCACATCAGTGGACAATTGCTGAACATTACAAAAACTTGCAAGTCCAGTGAGGTACTCTCATGTTTACTCAGTCCATGGTCCTTCAGTTATCTACGCTAACCAATAAAATTTTTTTTCATATGATTTCTTTTCGAAGTTTCACGTGTTCTCATAATTTTCTCTGATAATTTTCAGCAGCTTTGAGTTGAGCACAACTGAATTTAAATGAACCAGGCCAGTTAATAGTAAAACAATTCAATGCAAATAAAGACAGACTTGAGCTTAATTGTCAGTATTAAGGTTTTCTTTGGGTTATTTCATTCTTATTGGGGCCCTACATGCTTCATTCTGGATAATGTAGCTTTTTACAGTGTTTTCCTGAGAATCTGGCATTCATGCACCAGTAGCAAAACCTACCATGTGTTGCTCTCATGATCTCCTTTATTTAGCTGCAACCCTGTCTGTCTTTTTTTATGTTTCTGTATTATTTATGAATGTAAAAACTCATTTCTGTGGGCTGTCTATATTAATAGCTTATGTAAATTGCAAAGGGCATTCATTTTGTAATAATGTACGAAATGACACTGAACGTCTGTTTCACTCTCGGCACTCAACCCATGAGTGTGATTTAAGCTCTGTGAAAGTTGGACTGTTCATCTTGATTATGTGTTCAGCTAATGAACGACTTCCTCTGCTCCTCTTCTTGCACTATCGGGGACGAGAGTGCAGTGAACACTCTCCAGTGCTTGGCTACAAATAAACCTTGCAACATACCAAATGACTAAGAACCTTGTCTGTGTTTTCTTGTGCCTATTACTGAAATTTAACAATTGTTTGTACGAAAAGGTTGAAAATATATCTTTTTCTTTTGCAGCCAAATTTGTTCCAAATTTATGTGGTCTACAGTTTTCCTGCGCTCCCACTCGCTGCATTATTTAGAGATGATCAAACATTGGCGAGTAGCACTGCCCGAGTGAAGCACAACGTTCACCATCACAAGTAAAACACTGATCTTGAAATTTCCCCCACCAAAATGCACCTCCTCTGAATTTCATTACACAAGACCTTGGGTGTCATTGAATGACCAAGTAAGTGTGTGAACCCGAGAGACAGCCAACGCTGTTCATCTTCATTAAAAGAAGAATATCAAACATGCACCGCATTTTTATTTTCCCTTCATTAGAAAAGGATATCAAGCATGCACTGCATACTGTGAAATCAGACAGGGGCAGAGGGGGGAAAAGAAATCACATCTGCCATCCAAGTACATTTTTCTAAACCTCTGACCTGAATGAACAAACCCAGATTGTACAAAATCTATGCAGTGGTCTCTTGTAGCCCACTGAAACAAAGTATTGAGCAAGTATGCTCAGTTTGACAAAGCTTAAGCATCTAATTGATTTTTTCAAATACAGAAAGTCTGCATTTTAATGAAAACAAAGGGAAAAATCTCAAATGCAACTGTGTAAATCAATCAATTACGACATTTACCGGATGGTGCGATTTGGACGAAACACCGGTTGCCTTCAGGAGATGTCAGCTGCATTTGTTGGGTACGGGGAGCACAGTAACCCTCCCCTGTCCCTCTGCAGCCTCCTGTACAGGTCAAAGCTTCTCCTCTCCTCTTTCGCCCTGTGCCTGAGCATCCTCAGGTAAACCTGGTAAACAGCCAAATGGAGGGAACAGTGCACCTGTGGACATCAGAAGGGAGAATACAAAACACCTTACAAAACACCTCGGCCCCTGTGATGTGGCAGGGCGCCAAGGATGGCACGCCAGTTAAGCACCAGCTCTGTGGGTTCATGCAGACTCCAAACAAATGTTTTTCCTCGGCACAAACGCTTCGAATAATCGTTTTCTTTTATTATCAAATGTTACCAACGTAAAAAACAACAACAAAAAAAACAACTAAAAACAATCAGCCAATCAGCAGTCAACACACAACTCCACCACTTGCAGCAAAGTAAATCATCCAATTAAAACAGTCTACTTCATTTGTTGCAAATGGTTGTGTTAGTAATATTCAACATTAAACAGATTAGTCTTGACTAAAGTAAGTAAAAGGAGTGCTATACAATAACTACAACAAAAAATTCCTAAAGAATTAGAGACAAAGCGAGAGCTTTCCTTTCTTCATAAAGTACCTCGATCATGAGTCAACAGCTGGTGCGATCGCACCTCAACACTGTGCTTTTGGTCTAATATTATGAGGTTACTTGACAAGTAAACACCTAGTGCTCTTGTCATCTCAAAGCTATGAGAAACAATTTCCAGACCTCAGTCGATCTAAACAAGACTGTTCCTTTGTCAATAAGAAACTATTCAACGTCATCTAAAATTCCTTCACTCTCCTCACTTGATGGGGGGGGGGTCATTGTGGGATGGGGGGTTGGGGGGGGTCATGCAGCAGCATATGGATGTGTTTTGTGTGGATGCTGTCCCAGAGGAGCTGCATTGAGGCTTTAGAGAGGTCTTACCCCCTCTTTGTCCAGAGGGCCCTCTCCCCTGACATGTAATCTAACCCGGGCAGAGACTTGTTGCGCAGGTGGCCCCCAGAACCGGCTCCCCATTGGCTGGCTTTGAAAATGGGCACGACTCCATTGTCGGAGCTTTTCTCTGGCCCGTGAGAAAAGTCCTGAGGTCAGCGTGAGGCAGCGAACGCATGGCTCTCTGCCACCATGGCAACCAGATGTGAGGGGTGGTAGCCATGGCAACCTCCCTAATCCCTATTCTCAGTAACAGCTGCATTTTATCTGCACAGGTTGCAAATTGGTGGTCTTTTTTATGCATATGTTAATTTATTAGCAATGTGTGCGTTAGTGTTTTTTGTGTGCACTGGGAGGGAGATGAATTTTAGACACAAACATCAGCAAGCAGCAAGAGCAGTAACAAATATTTTGGCAACAGGACAATGAACATCCTAAAATAGGACTGCCTGTAAGTCAGTGCAGCAAACTCACCCATAAAAACAGAGAGAAATGAGAAAAATCACATTCTTATACCAAGAAAAATACAAATATAAAACACAAAGTTCCATAAAAGTCCATGACCACTGGTGGGTTCTCCGCCTTTCCTTCATTTCCACTTGTTGGTGGGAAAGCAGAGACAGAGTAGACCGGCGGTTGGGTGCCTAACACCGTGCACCTATGCCCTTTCGCCCAAGATACCGCAGCACCGCAAAGTTATAGGTGGTTGACACAGTATAGGTCAGCTAGGAAAACACAAAAAGAGAAAGAGAAGGAATCAGAGAAGAGGCGAAGAGAATCAGAGAGCCCACAGTATCTTGCAACTCCACAAATAAGAACTAAACATAATTGCTCTGATGACTCCAATTTTATAGCAAATACCATCCATAAAACTGCCTCTGTAATGGAGCATGCAAGTATAATGGGTGCTCCATTTGCCTGTGTGTCTGGAGCACCAGCAGACATTACAGCATTATTATGATGTTTGTGTCAGCTGAGAAAGAGGAACAGAGAGCGATAGTACAAAAGTCATCAGTCATGGAGGCCAGAGATGCCTCGCCGCCCACACTTTGAGCGTCACTGAGTCACATGAGCCCAAACAACTATTGTTGCACCCCACTGTAGAAGTGCAGTCAAACTGACCTCAGCCTAGGCATAATCACTCACCAGAGCCAAGAGAGTGATGCCGGCGCCAGCAAAGGCAGCAATATAGAGGTCGTAGGTCATCCGGTACTGGTGGGAAGAGATTTGAATTAGTCATAATGGCTTGTTGTCTTTTATTTCAGAAGAATTACATAACATGGCTGCAGAACTCCAGTTATTTCGTGGTTTTTTACCTCTCTGGTCTTGCAAATATTAGACAAGGTCATGCCGCAAGCTTTCCCTGGTACTGCATTCCAAGGCAGGAGCCCTGTTGGGAAGAAAAAAAGATATGTTCATACAACAAAAAACATCGAATTGAACCAGTGTAGCTGCCTTTACTGAACTGAAGATGTGATTAATACAAATTATTCTCTGCTGTGAATGAAACACACAAATTCCGATCAAGTTTACACAGAAATGTGACTTTCCTACGTCTGCGTCTCTGAGCTTAAAATCCCATTGGTCGTCACTGACAACATAAATTTTAGAGTTAACCAATGAAAAAATCAAAAGTATCATTTTTAAAAATTCTGAATATTTCTTTATGAAACAGCTGAGCGCTGTAGTTTTTGGCAAACCACACAAACCGGAGTAAATAGTGCATGTTTGGAGGACTATTTTCAGCAACACATTATACACATTTGATGTGTGAGGGAGTGTTTACACCCCGAAGACATGTAGGACTGACAAACCCTAAGACAGAAAGAAAAAAAAACTGCGTGTACATATTCATAATAATGAGCAAACAAGTCATTGTTAGTTGAATGTATTTATAGCCACACTCTAGGGACAGAAACGTGTGTTTGTGGCTCTGTCATTTCGGCCACGGTGTAAAAACTTCCAGCTGTTGTTGACCAAACTTACAGAAATTGCTGCTAAACTCGAGCAGGTGCAGACATTGGCAGTCAGCTTCTGATAATTTGGTTTAATTATCCCGAGACCTTTCGCTGTGCAACGAGTTGAATAACCATCCGACACTGTTGGCAAGAAGGAGGAGAACTCTTGGCTTGTATCATCTGAAGCTTGAGAAATATTTCACGAGCAGTGTAAACTCTACGCTCCCTGTACTGCAGCTTTCCCACATCTATACTGATTCATTCTTTACTTTGGTTTGTGGCTGCCAGCTTCTTTCCGGAAACAACACACGCGCGCGCGCACACACACACAGCTTGCGGCATTGTTTTTCCTCTGTTCTTTCAATTAAAACACGGCGAGGCTGCAAAGTACGAGAGCGAAAAGTCCACACAACATAATATGCATGATATGGATGAACTCTGCCGGATCTCGTTCATTCATGCACATTCAAAAGTGCTTTTTAGAGTTTGTTATCAACCAGGAGGAATCATTTGAAGAGATAGCCTTTTCATTGTCAAACTCGTGTCAAAAATCTAAAAGTTAAAGTTTCGAAACAAGTTTTCAGCATTGAAAAAGTAGAGCGATTTTGATCATTTTAATGGTATTTACCAGAAGGAAAGGGATTTTCACACTGACACATTTGTGCAAATGCTGCATTACCCATATGCGTTGCTTTATTATTATTTTATTCAAATGTAGAGGTTTTAAAAGAAATCTAAATAATGCTATTTTAATTCACAGTGCTCAGAGGCAGAAAGAAGAAAGCAACAGCAATACTGTGTCAACTCAAAAGTGAGCCAGACATGCAAATTTTTCCTTGGCTGGTTTGAACTCAAAAACTGCAGCATGACTGTAAACGCAGCCCGATCCAAAAAAACAACAACAGACCTAACCTTTAACAGAATACATTTTTGTGTGAGACTCTAAACAGGAGCTCCCATGAATGACTTCTTCTTACCATACTGTCTGGCATCCACACAGAGCTGGTTGATGCTCGCTGGGGTCTCCGTCAGAACATCGATGGTGTGGCAGGTTGCATCCATGTTGTAGAAGAAGTAGACGGGCAGCGCCGAGAAAGCAAACACCAAGAGCCAGAGTACAGCCAGTACATACGTCATGACGATAAACTGCGGGAGGAAAGAGCAGAATAAGCATGATGGTGCTTCATTACAAATGCACGTTGGGAATCTATGAGAGTTTTCATGAGCAGTGACTCACTTTGTGACCACATTCAGGTTTTTTTTTCTGATTAGTTTTTACTTATCTCGCTCCCTTTTCTCCTCCTCCCGCTCTCCCAACCACTCACTCTTTTCCCCGACTGCTCAAACACAGGCTGTATGCTTATCTTTGCATGTCCCCCAAAAGGTTTCTCAGAGCCTTAAGATTTTCAGCTCAGCTCCCACTAGGGAGTGATATGTGAATTAATCCCATCGAATCTCTCCAATCCCCTCCACTTGCCCCACTCTGGGCCAGCTCACCGAGGAGCTGAGGCAGCGGCCGCACATGGTGCTCCTGAACTCTCCAAAGGTTTGCTTGGCAGCGCTGGTGGTGTAGAAGCCCTCAGCCAACAGCACGATGCAGTAGAGGAAGAAAAAGGAGGCCAGACCATAGATGACATACTGGAAATACTGAATGCTGAAGAGTGGAAAAAGGAAAAGAAATTGAGAAATTTCATGCCGAGCAATCCCCGCCATGGGGTCGCTGTGTTGCCCGCATAAAAGAAGAAGAAATTCCACAACTTACATGTAGGCGAGGGTGATGTAATCCTGAAGGTTACGCGCAAAGTAATTCTCGATGAGTCTCTCCGTTTCTGTGAGCGCTTGGTGGCCGCAACCGCAGAAGAGGGCGATGCCGGAGAAGCAAAGCAGCGTGGCGACGAGGGAGCAGTAGGGCACCCCACCCAAACAGCGCATACAGCAGTCATAGCAACCTGCGAGTTTGAACGCAACAGCGTGACAGTCAGGGCCCGCCGTGTCACATCAGCTCTATTGGAATGTGTATTCTGCACAATGTGCCGTGGATGCAATTTTCGACTCCCATTCATTCAAAACCGAATCATGCAACAACCCTAAAAGACTGGTTGGATATGAGAAGAAAAAAAACCTCAATTTTTGTGCAACTCTGAGTGTCAAAAGTGTCAGACTATTGTGTTTCTGAACACTTCAAGATATTGAAGGACGACCTCCAATTTAACTGTTTATTTCCAAAAGAAAACTTTGTCGATACCTTCTCCTCATGAACAGAAAAACAAACAACCTAATATCAAAAGGCTGATAATTGCAAAAAAAGCCCAAATTAATTAGAAAATTTCTAAAAATTCCGGCCTTATTAAAAAGAAGCTATTTGTATATTTGCATTGTAGGAGGACATACTAGACACAAGTACATTGACATTTTGTACAAGCATTGGCTCAAATCCCTGTTTTACGATGGCTGGAGTGCAGCTTGGAACTCCGGGGCTCCCTTGGTAAAGCTGAACGTTTTCTTCCAACCGTTCTGCACCATGTGAATGGATGCCAAGGGCCAAAAGCACTGGGATGTGTCTGCACTGACCCCATCTCACACCCTGACTCCATTCACCACCCAGCATGGAGAGTGTGAGAAAAAAGGACGACAACGAGGAGAGACAAAGTGAAACGGAGAGAGAGGCTGCTTTTGTGACTGGAGAGACAACAGTCTTTGTCCCGCTGCATCATGGGGGTACAAGGGCCACCAATGTCAAGCAAACAAAGGCCAGAGGCACCTCAATGCTTGACACACACATGCACACACTCATTGACTTCCTTCAGAGAAGACACGGGAACAAGAAGGTGATAGTCAGGCGCGGCCAGTGGCTGGAAGAGGATGGGAAAGCAAATCTATAAAGCAAACAATGCGACTGTGTGCATGAGCGCCACTGCACGCTTGCATGTATGCAACCACACAGATAGGCACAATGGAGGCAGACAGACTGGGGTTGGTACCATTACAGTAAACACAGATGGCAAAGGGGGGGTGGGGGGCAAATAGATGGCCCTTTAATTTAATACATCGACCATGACTGTTGGCTGTGTTTGAGCACAACATGAGCTGGGATCATTGAGATAACTTTTCTACAGGCGAGACAAAAAGACAACCTGAAAATCGTGCGTTGTTAGAAAAAGTGGAAGCATTTTGTTTTTCCAATTTGTCTACCTGATTTGATTCGAAAAACAAAATCATTCTGAAAAAATACCTTTTGTTTCCCTTTGCCACGACAGTGGAATTGAGATCATCCTGAGATTCTTTTTCAAGAATGGAGAGGGAGCGAGTAAATACATTTTAGGGTTTTTTCCTGTCTATTTCTCAAGAAAACTGTGAATAAATAAGTCAAACTTGAACAATATAAACAAACAAACATCGGAGAGAACGATAACAAATTCCTTGGTTCTCACATTTTGCATACCGAAGGATAATCAGCGTGTTGAGGGGTGAAAGCTGGTCAAATGCACATGCATTTGCGCAGTGAGTCATAGTCGCCACACGTAGCGAACAGCATGCACATGAGCAGGAATTAGAGCCCCGTCTAACCATTACTAAGCATTCAAACGCACCCAAGACCACCAATTAACTAATTAAGCCATCAGCAGCGCGATCACACCGCGCAGCCAGTGAACCCACGCGGCCTGCGGTGTCTCGATTGTGACCTAAATGAAAACACGAGCCTGGCACAAATCGAGGGAAAGGAGAAGGGGGGGAGGAAAAAGGCAAAGTTGAGTCCAAGTTCGCCTCTCCAGAAAAAAAAGTGAGAAAGATTGCAACCGAGAGCAAATGCGACAGGGCTCCTCTGAAAGTAGCCCTGCCATCTCAAGCATGAAATAAATTTCGCAATATTACTGGTATCAACCGGTGAGTAGCCGACCCCCGAACTGTCAAAAATAAAATGTAATTACAAAGAGAAAACTCTTGCGCAAAGTGTTAACAAAGTTACATCCAAGTGCGAGTCGTTCCTTACCCATGTCTGGAAGGATGCGTTCAGGTCCTGTTGGCCACTGCCCGCCTGCACTGCAGCTGGTCTGCTGATGATATGCGCGACTCGTCCGCGGCCCCCGTATATCAATCTTAACTCGCGTTGTGTTCCCTGACCAACAATGGACAGACTCGCTGATGACTGCAAGTGCAATCTTAAAGAAACAATGTCGCTTTTCAATGAACTTCAAGGCGGGGAATAATGAGGAGGTCAGGGTGCTCAAACTTGCAGACATTCACTGAGTTCATTTGCATGGAGAGAGAAACGTGCGTGTCCTCATGCAAATGCAGAGGAGGGGACTTTATTTTCCCATGAAGAAGAGGCACTTCTGTTCTCTTGCGAGTTTCTTCAGCCAAAACTTTTAAAAGTGACCTTATCTGGAAGAGGAATAAAAAAAAAACTTTGCCCGCTCACCTGAACCGATTACAATGAAGTGATGAAATACAAAATGTAAGATTGAGATTATTGGATATCTTTATTTAAAGCCTGACCACAGTCGGGAGATGCTCTCCAGACCTAGGGAAGTGTAAGATGTTATCTGTTGGACTGCAGAATTTCATATATAGAGCTGAACATGAAAGCTTTAACTTCCTAGCTGACAAAAAAAAACTAGGAGGTGTTTCATCCTTTATCTCATTAATGGGTCTATTTAGTCTTCAACCGTTGCATAAAAAGCCCCATCTAAAGTGGCGTTTACAGGCTGTGAACATGTGTAAAATGAAGTCAGATAGTGTCTTTTAGGAGGGGGAGTTGGGTGGAAATGAGGGCTATTTCACACGAGACTTATTTGATAAGGGGGGGAAAAAAGCATCAGTGGCATTTTAATTACACTCGATTGTTATGTAATGCGTGATCATAAAAAAGCCCCAATGTGTAGCTATCTGACAAATAATCCACTGGGTATTTGGGTCGATGCCAGCTCGCTTCTTTGTCCATGTGAGCTCATGCAACCTCTTTAACCCACTATGAAATGTTCAGCTTAACAAGAGGGGGAAAAAATGAATTAGATTTAAATGAAAATGTGCCGTGAGTGGAGCAGAGCAGCATGCAGCCGGGAAACATCACTGATCTCAGGCGACCCGACTGTGGCGGAGTGAGAGACTGTCCTCTGATTCATCTCCACCCTCTGGCCAAATACCAGAAATAAAAGAGGCCGATTTGGCTCGATCCGCGACCAGTAGATGGCACACTTTCTCCTTTCCACAGTGTTTCTGAACGGTATAGTTCAACCCCCCGAAAATACCCAGTTTTCCCGATGCGTTCCTATAGAAACGTGCCAGTTGTTTGTGGAACCGTCAAGTCATGAAACCCAGACATGTTTGTAGCATTTCATGCCGATCATCACTGCATTTCTGTGCGTGTGTTCACAGCAAAACCTGTTAAATCAGCAATCCCACATGTAAATACGCTGCTTCTGTCAAATCTGGTCTTGCTGCTTTTTACTTGTACTTTTACTGCACAGTACAGAGATATTACATTATTTACTTTTGAGCTGCAAGCTCAGAAATCCTCAGAGAGATGCTACTGATCTTATACGAGCATCGTTCTCCTCCAACCAGGTTGTTGTACACTGTGTTTTACAGCAAGCTCCGACCCTGAGCTTTGCTGCTCCCCTCTAACTCAGGTGTGTCTTGAAAGAAACGCTTAACAGTTCAAAGATTAGTGTTTTTAAACAAGGTTTACTTATTTTGTTAAAGCTACAACAATTAGCGAGCCGTCTTCAGGCGATTGTGTGTTCACAGATTTGTTGACTCAAATCTAAATTGGGTTCGTTCATATTTTATGCATCGCTTAACCTGGTTTGATGTCTCAATTGTTCTCCGGGAAACAAATGGATCAGTGAAACATGAGAGCGGCTTCCTTTTTGTAAGAGACTCCTTTGAACACAGTGTGATTTCCCCCCAAACATCTGTGATAAAGACAACAAGCTTGTGAGGTTTGCTGGGTGCTGCACGGGAGGGTTCTCTGTCATTTAGGTGGAACCCGGAGCGGTGGCTGAGAGGCGGGACTATCAAGTAACAGGTGTGAGGCGGAGACTTGAGATGCGCCGTCCCCCCTCTGTCCGCCTCTCACCTGTCCACAGCCGCCCTCTGAGTCCCTCTTTTAGAGACTTTCATCACTCCTCCGACCGCAGGAACATTAAACCTTTTTGTGTGTCTAAATACTTTAGACTCCCCATCGGTGCGACTCAGAAATCTGAGAAAGGTGCAATCCACTTAGGAGACCATTACCTCAATCGTCTTACCTGCAGGGGTCATGGACATCTATCTTTAAGGATAGCTACTATAATCGTTTTTGACTTGTTTAAACTCAATCTGCAGCAAAATGTTTCGCACATTTCCGCTATAAAAAGGATGCGTCGGTAGTGTTAGATTTCTTCTAAGTGGTTGCTCACTTTAATGATCAGATCACTTTTTTAAGCCTTTGTAGGAACCCAAAGGAATCATTATCAGAAAATAAACTTTATTTCCACAGAATGCACCACGTATCACATTAATTCAACGACTTATTGAAATGCAAGAAGTTTTTTGACTGAATATATTGAATTTTCTCCTTGAAAAGTGACTGAGATTGCACATTGCTTGCTTTATTCTGTTATTCATCTGAGTAATATTTGTCTTTGAGCCTGAGTGGAATTTCATTCTCCTCTGTGTATCTCCTCTTTCCCTCCCCGAGACTCCTTCTCCTCTGTTTCAGGTGAAAAACAGCTGTCGCGACAAGCACACATATGGAGGCCAGCATCATCCCTAAGCCTATTAACATTGTCACCTGTGCGGATTTGGTCGTCTCCGCCTCGCAGATGGAGGCCGTCGAAGGGGTTTGAACTAAGTCACGCGTCCCTGTCCAGGTGGGCTCCCTGTCCAAGTGGCAGGGCTCCATGCTGTCGTTGACCAGCAGGTTTACCCAGACGGTGGTGTAAAGTGGCGCTGGTTTCCCTCCATCTCTGACCACAATGAACAGGTGGTGCATTCCCAGGTCTTTCCCCTGCAGATCCTGACTCAGGGTGATGTTTCCTGACCTGGAGTCTACCTGGAACGGCCCGCTGCTCTGTGACGGCTTCGGTGCCACAGCAGAGTAGGTGATCTCCGAGTTCAGCCCCGAGTCTTCGTCGATGGCGTAAATCTTTGTCACTATGGTGCCTGCCAGGGTACCCGGAGCGACAGTCATGCACGAGGAGTTACTGCTGGGAAGGATCACTTTTGGCTGGTTGTCGTTAATGTCCTCCACAAAGATAGTCACTCTGGCAGTGGAAGTCAAAGCCACCGGCTGCCCGTGATCGCTGGCCAGCAGGTAGAGTTCATAGCGGTCTTCTGTCTCCCGGTCCAAGTTGGTGGTGGTGCGTAGCGTCCCCTGGGCATTATCCACAACAAAAGGTCCACTGCTGTTTACAACATGCAATTCTGTGTTCCCATTTTCCCCTTCATCTGGGTCTTTCACCTCCACCCTGCCCACCTGGGCGAGCGGCGGTACATTCTCCGGGATGAAAAAGATGAAGTGAGTGGTTAGAAAAACAGGTGCATTGTCATTCTGGTCCAGAACGTGAATGAATACCATGGCCAAGGACTCCAAGGGAGGAGAGCCACTGTCTCGAGCTAACACAGCAAGTTTGTGTACGCCAAGTTGTTCCCTGTCCAGAGGAACTGACACAGAAAGCTGACCTGTCACGGTGTCAATGTTAAAGATGGTCGACGTGTGTTTGTCCAGGCTGTAGGTCACCCTGCCGTTGTTTCCACTGTCTGCATCTGAAGCCGAGACCTGCAGCAGCGACATTCCCTGCTGGCTGTTTTCCTCCACCTCCAGCTGATACTCAGATTGGGGGAAACGCGGTGCGTTATCATTGACATCTTCCACCAACACCCTGATCACGTGCCTGGAAGGAACTATCACAGATCCTCCAGCTGATCTCCCATTCACTACCACAGAAATATGATGTTCCCTTTTCATCTCGTAGTCTAAGGGCTTTGATGTGGAAAGCAGATATTTGCCATTCTGCGGGCTCAGAGTAAAAGGCGCTTCACCCTCAATGGCAAGAGATGAGCCTTTAAAGCTGCTGTCACCCTCAAGCTCTAAAACAGCTAAGACGGTGGGGGGCTGGTTCTCTGGTAACAGCAGAGTCTGGTTTTGATGCTCCGCTATGAACCCGATCTTGATCGTCAGCTCTTGGTTCGCCTTGGGGAGCACGGATACGGTTACCTGAGTGTCTGCTGGGGGGCAGTGGCGGCTGCTAGCTAACACTTTCAACACCAGCTCCTCCGAGTTGTCACTCTGGAGGTCTTCTGTTAGTCTGATGCGCCCAGTGAGGCTGTCAAGGCTAAAGAGCCTCTTCGCCTGCTCGGAGACTTTGGGACTGAGGGAGTAAACGATGGCCCCGTCCGGGCCTATGTCGGGGTCCACGGCTCTGACCTGAGTGACCACCATGTTCCTCGGGGAGTCCCACGGGATGGAGACGTTGCGCGGACTGTCAGAGCTGAAGCTCGGACAGTTGTCATTGACATCTGTCACGGCGATGATTAAAGTTGCTGTCGCGCTCAAGGGGTCAGTGCCGCCGTCGGTGGCCACCAGCTCCATCTCATACAGGTCCTGAGTCTCCCTGTCCAGAGCGGCTTCCACGACCAACATCAATGCGAAACTCTCCAGGTCCTCTTTTAAGCTGAAAACTCCACGGGAGCCTTTCAGGTGGTACTGCAGCTCTCCGTTGTGACCGGCGTCGCTGTCCTGAGCCTGGTCGTCCAATAAAAAGCTGGTCCCCACAGTCACGTCCTCAGACAGCTTCAGGTGGATCCGCTCATTTTCAAAGTGGGGAGCGTTGTCATTGATGTCCTCTATGATCACACGAAACTGTATGAGGTCTCCTGAAGGCCCCACGACAGCATTGTGTAGAATAATGCATTCCTTCTCCTTTGTGTCCGCAGGGCAGAGGGTCTCGCGGTCCATCCTTTGCTCAGTTGTGTAGAAATTCCCTGTGTGTTGGTCCATCCACAGGTACTCCTGGGTCAGGAGCTGGTACGGAGGCAGAAAGTCTTTGCTGAGTGACCCCACCAGAACGCCGGGCTCCAGTTCCTCCGGGAAGGAAAACACAGCAGAACCGCAAACGATGTGCCTGATGTGGACCACAAGCAGCAGATTCTGGCACAGAGAGAAGAGAGAGTGTGTGTGTAAGAGGGGATGACTGTATGAATGCAACAGCAGCTTTGGCTTGGTTTATTGTTGCACTCGAACCCAACAGAGGGTCCACAACAGTGTTTACAGGTGGTGATAATGTTCAAACTTCATGCTTCAGGGAACTCTTTCAAAGCAGTGTGGTTTTATTCAACTTCTCTTCACCTCAATAATGAAATTAATTCATTAAGAGAAAATAATGTAGCAAAGAACTAATGAAAAGCTTTGCAATGCATAAGTTTAAGCACATTTTCTACTCAAAACAATCATGCATGCATGAATACTTTTCACTTTACTTTCAAAACTATTTTTCAGCATTTTTTGAGGTACTAAATCACAAAAGTACTCTTAATCTTACATCTCTGAGGCAGCACCCAAAACAAAAACATGTCAGGCACCCATTATCTCAATCACAAACTGTGAGATAGTAATCAGACTCCACCTTGGAGGAGATTCTGTCTTGACTTACTGACCTGCAGGAGTCCAGCCCAGTTCATAGTATCAAGAGTCCCATGGCCCATCGCCCCTGCGCATGTTACCCAAGTTACCCGGCAGCAAGTGAACGCCGAGGACGGAGGGACCAATCTAAACCTGCACGGCTGAAGGCATAATTCATTACATGCCCCTCCTACAACACTTACCTGGTGTGTCAGCATGACATCTGAGAAGCCAGAAGAACAACAGGTTTGCCTGCGTGAATGGAATTCATGTTGTTGTTGTCACTTGTGCACTGCTGAGGCAAAAACAAATAAAACAATGTAGGCAGGGACCTGTGTAAATACACTGCTATAAAGCTACCTCCTGTAAGTTTAATGTGTCAATATTAAATATGCTTACACGCCTCTTTAAAACAAACACACGCAAGCACAGGTGGCAGCACACCTGCTCCCTATTTCAATGCGTTTTCATAATGTGACAGATCTCTGAGTCATGTTCTCACTTCGTTGCGTCTTTTGGTTCTTCTGTCCAAATTCCCTGAAATCTCTAAAGTTTTCATGCCCATGTCTTCAAAACTGACAGATAACAGATATTTACTCCGTAAAACGTCACTTAAATTGACATAAAACTCTTTGTTGAAGCAGATTAATTATTTTTTTTAAAACATAAATGCTACAAAGAAAATGACAATATCAGCAAACGTTTTTCTTAATCGTTTACTCGGAAGTATTTCCTCCGACTTGTCACGATCTCTGTAAACGTGCGAGGCGTTTTCACTGAGAATTACGTAACACGTTGTAACCTGTAGACGTGGGCAGCGGCTCTGTGTGAAACGAGCGCCCCCTCAAGACGAAAAGGAACATTGCCTCACGTTCAAGGAAATCCTATTCTCCGTTTTATTTTGGAAACAGAATCCCAGCCTCAAAGACTGAAGTACCGTTTTGAGGTAAGTTGATTTTATAAGAGCTCCGAGAATAGTGATGAAATTTTACTAGATGAAAATGAAAATTAGTGAAGTGGAAATCTTCTGCCAAATATATTAATTTCCAGACGATGGTGTGTCGCCCCCTCAGTATTTAAATCTCCACTACTCAAAGATTCGTAATTGTGCAGG
Source organism: Malacoctenus gilli (assembly GCA_032164315.1). NCBI lineage: Eukaryota > Metazoa > Chordata > Actinopteri > Blenniiformes > Labrisomidae > Malacoctenus > Malacoctenus gilli. The sequence continues at coordinate 5,159,298 of JASSRZ010000049.1, read as the reverse complement.
TCAAAAGGTTGCAGACAATGAAACATCTGAGTACAGAGGGGATTTTTTTGGTTGCTCCTACTGGTGTTGCGTAATGGCTTATTTCAGTCTCTGTCGTTTGCTCAACTATTTTCCTTTTACTTTTTTTTTTCTTTTCCCGCCCACTGTTTTCCACTTACAGTAAAGACCTCCGAGGCTTTTCTCACCCCTGATTGGCTGGCTCGCCCCCCTCTGCTCTACGGGTGCGGAGGGCTTCCGAATAAAACTACTGTCCCGCCTGTCAGCGTTAAACCCGCTTTGAATACACACAGACACACTCAACACACACAGCAGCCTGGTTGGTGTTTGATTTCACCGTAGAAGCATGTCCTCAGACATTACGACGGGTGAGTCCTGCGACTACTTAAGCCATTAATTTTAAATGATTGCAGTGATGATGATCTCAGGCAAAAGCTAACACTTGTTTTAATTCTTTCAGTGATACCGAGTGTGTTACTCAAGAGTTGTCTAATATTGTTGCATATATCACAACACATTCATATTAATGAAAGATTTAATAAAGGAGGGAGGGTTTTTTTTATTTCATCACAATCCCTTGCAGTTTAGTATACTTCAGCTTTACACGTGTTTGGCACATGCCTTCATGTCATCTGTGTGTATTTGCATACCATACAAAGTGTGTATTCATCCACGTTTTTTAGAATAGCTCCTGGCTCTAATTTCAAGAAACAGAACAGTAAAGTTTTTTGTTTTTAAATCAATGCTCCTTTTTATTATTGCTGCCTGATATAATATTTTTACAAGGAATTATAACTTTCATTTATTTACGTGGGCCCAATAAAAAAGGGGATGAACTGAGCTGGGTTGATACTGCACTACATTTGTCATTTTCTTAAGGGTGCGTTTATGAAGGAAATGGCTTTGAAAAATTGAATTTTGGCAGCTGAAAGAGCAGAGTTTTGATTTATAAAGCTAGATTTATCTATCAGGGTTTACAGACCAGGTGTCTAACTGGCTTTTTTGCAGTTTTTTTTATAAGCCCTAGGTGTTGGTAGCTTTGTACATATTTTACTTTTGGGTATTGCCTAATTTGGAGTTGTATTGTGCTCAATCACTTGCTTCACTCTTCTTTTGGAAGTAATTTTATCGTAGATAAACGGCAACGAGGACTTCGACTGAAGCCCTACGGTTCTTTCTTGCCACAGAAAAGGGATGAAACTTCAAGCTGAAGCCTTCTCTTGTGGGGTTTGAGATTACTTTCCAACTGCAGTCACATTTTCCACAGACTTGGACTCGGAGCTGCATGCGTTGCTGCAGGAGTTCCAGGATGTGGTGGAGGAGCTGAAGGCCCCGTCTCACAGCAAACCTCACGCTTACCAGCACGTCCTGCACGAGGCCAAAAGTCGTACGGGGCTAAATGACGACAGCGGAGTCGAGGACTCGGATTACAGTAAGATCTTCCTGCTGCGATTAAGGAGATATTTGGCTAAAACACTGTGACAGAGGGAGAGAAAGTTATTCTTTAGTTTATTTGTTTAGTTGTGTAGAGTCCACATGGACACTCGTTGAGCGCCTTTATCAGTTGAAACAACTGCTGCTTGACACTTTTAATTTGCGAGAAATTAGTGGTGCAAGAGGACCCATCCGAGCACACTTCCATAAAAGTGTCGGTGTTTCTCATGACAATCGCGGTGGACTGGGATGAACCGCAATTACGGATTACCAATCTTTTGTAATTGTCTCTTTTCTCTTTGCCATTGTTGTGAATTTGTCTACAGTTATGAGTTAAAAGAAGAAAATGTGCATTTTTCTGCTCCCTTGTGCCATCATTATTTGAAGTATTTTGGCCCTGCGACGTTCTGCCAAGCTGCTTTCAAAAGCTGACGCATGGGAGTCACCAGAACAGTGCAGGCATCCACCGTCTTCTTATACATGTTATTATCGTTGGACCAAACTCCTGCATGGTGTTAAAATAGATGTTGTTGTCGCTCTTCATTTGCATGGACTGGCCTCAGTGCTTATCATCTCCTCTCACTCCTCCCTCCCTCCATCCCTCCCTCCCTCCCTCCCTCCCTCCTCCTCCTCCTCCAGGCAGTGAAGCTTCAATGGGAAACAGTCTGAATACCAGCGAGGAGGAGCTTCACACAGCAGGCATAATGCTGGCACCGAAAGGTAGCGGAGCCTTCTATCAGCCCATCTCCATCCAGATAGCCCCCTTGTTCTTACAGCGATCACTATCGCTTTTGCTCTGATCGCTATCACAGCCACACACAAACCTCTCCACATCAGGCTGGGAGCTCTTTTGTTTTTACACAACAAAGCCCCTGCCGCTGCGACTGTGACGTCCCAGCACCCCTCTTTCAAAGTCTCCTGCAGGGGTTATTTTGTGCTGTTTTGCAGCAGCGAGCGCCACCTGAGCGGGCGTGTACAAATGAGTGAGCACAATTTTAAAAAGTATTGAGATGCAAAAGCTGCAGTTAAGTTTCAGTGAAGGAGAAAAAAAAACAAGAAAGTGACCAGGGAGTGTTTTTCCACTCTGTGTGACTTCACATAGAATAACTGAAGACATTCACAACAGAGATCGTGGCGGTGCTGTCAAGATTTGAGGACTCATGATCAGCTTCATCTCAGCATGTATAAAACTAGCTGAAGATTTTCTTTTTTTTTTCTTTTTCTTTTTTAGCTCATATGTAATTCTTCATTTAAGCCTGCTTTTCAGCTTTTGGTCGAAAGGAAATACCCTCAAAACTGAGCTGCATTTTTTCCACCAAATGATCCATTGCCATTTTTGTGTGTGTGTGTGTGTGTGTGTGTCTGCGCGCGCGCATGCGTGCGTGTTTTTAAATAGTCTGTGAAATTCCTTCTTCTTTCTGTCCTCCTTCTGCAGCCAAGCTGGGAGACACAAGGGAACTGGAGAGTTTTATCGACATGTTGGACCAGGAACTTGCTGGTGTGTATTTAAGGGAATTACAGCTCCCATCACTCAGTCTTTCCTTTTTATTCCCTGTGCAGTTAAGCGACAGGTCAGCGGGCTGCGGCGGTGGCAGCGACGCTGACGGGGGTGCATGTTTTGTTACACGTTGCCAAACAAGAGTGTGCTGTGGTTGTAGTCACCTCAATTCTCCCCCGTGCTGCCTCCCTTGTTTATCTCTGAGCACCTTTTATGTGTAAATGCCATGTCTGGGGACTCAGGTGGGCTATCTACATGCCCTTTGGCGATAATAGCATACTTGACTACTTGAGCATCATGATCCCACTATCAGCACCAAAGCAGTGGTGTACAAGAGGCCCGAGAACACATGCGAGGCCCCGTGCAGGCACACGGGCTACCAACAACAAAACATACATCCGCTGCTATCAGTGGTCCCGACACAAAGAGAATTAATGCTGCGAATTAATCGTAACACCCCTGGTATCTTTACAAGGCCCACTTAGTATTCCGTGTATGTTTGTGAGTGTTAATAAGCCAGTGTGTGTTTTTACATTGCAGCTCCTGAACTCTTCCTCTCTCTTCTTTTGCAGAGATGTGAACAAAGAGAGAGAGAGAGTGAGTCACGTAACTGGGGGGGTGGGGGTGGGTAACAAGCTGGGGGCGACATGGCTGGCGTCTGCAGCGCAAAAAGGGGGAGATCTACACCAGAGCAGATCTGATGGAGCAAACGCTAGCCTTGCCGCTCCAAGGGGAAAAGGTTAACATCTGAAATTAAAAGGGCAGTCCAATCCGAAATGCAAGAACACCCTCAGAGCCCTGGCAACACTGCGTCAGGCCGGCAAAGACAGCGGCCCCGCAGCATCGGATCCAAGACGCGTGACATATTCCCGAAACAAGACAAAGCTTCCATCTGTCCGAGCATATGAGAGAAAGCTGCCGAGAGTATAGACGGCATGTTTATGCCACTTTAAAAATTCCCTCAAGTGCTGTGCCAGTAAAGGGCCTTAAATCCACATCGTTATATATTCACAAGAAAGAAAAAGGATGACTTGTGACTAGTTTTAAATTACACTGGCACTTTAGCTTGGAACTAAATTGATGTCCAAAGAATTCAGGTCTGCTGTATAGTATCGACTGTGATGTATATGTGACGACATTCCCAGTGTACAGTTCTTGTTGATATTCCTTTTTTGTGTTGGTTGGTTTTTAAAAGATACAGTGTTGTACAGATGACTGATGATGCGTTTAAAAATAAAGCCTAATTTTGAATGAAAGTCGTGTGTTTCAATTTGAGTTGATGAAAAACTAGATTCAACCCTTTATAACCTTGATTTTAAAGTGTCTGAATTTCTAAAAATGTATGGAACTTCACTCAGCCAATGTCATCGATTGTTTTCATTTTGTGTTGTGTCATTGCACACAGAGAAGGACAGGTGGGTCATGAAGGAGTCTGTAGAGATTTTCTGGTGAACGCTGTATCATACGTGGAATTAGGTACTTTGTGTTTTAAAGGCTGAAGCACAATTCTGTGCTCTCAACAAACTGCTAATCCCGACCAGTCCTTTTGATTTTTCACATGCACAATGGCATCGTCTGAGAATGGAGCCCATTGATTTTGGTTGAGTTCCGTTAATTACATTAACACTTAATGAGTTCACAAATTAGGTACTTTTCTGTGTAAATGGCTGGAGCGCATGACACGGAGAGGTGTTGAGCTGAGAGATTGGTGCAACCCCAATAACCATCTGTAATCTGGTGGTCTGGTCGAGTGGCGGTGGGGCGGGTCGAGTGTGATGAAATTAAAGGTTAAGTGAAGGAGGTTCAATCAGGGTGAGGGAAGTTTGACCAGTTTTTTTTTATTCTTTTCATAAATTCACAGGAATTAATCTGCTTCTCCAAATGGATGAGCAGACTATTAAAGAGGAGGAGGGACTGCAGGCTTTGCTGGCCACACACACACACACACACACACACACACACACACACACACACACACACACACACACACACACACACACA